>CM048748.1:170069949-170700306 GCA_026315105.1 Locusta migratoria
TTTAGAACATGCAGAGAAAGTAAAACAACTCGCAGATGAGCGGCATGTCCTCTACAGAGCTCGACCACCAGAGACGACTGAAGTCTAGGAGAAGTTTCCTTATAACCGTCCAGGACGAACCACCTGAAAATTTCCCACTCCCCCCAGTACAGTGGAGCGGTCAAAACCTAAATTTTAAAACCTGGAGAACCTTGAATAGGCTCAGAACGGGGGTCGCCCCAGTAAAAGTAAATATGCTTAAGTGGGGTATAATCGACCAAACCGATATAAACTGTGATTGTGGAGAAAGTCAAAATATGGAACACCTTCTTACATGTGAAAAATGTCCACACCGGTGTACCCTCGCGAATACTAATGGAATAGACGTAGCCCAGTACTGGGCCGATAACCTTTAAATAGTCCGGACACGATAAAGTAAAGTAAGAAGTCAATGAGATGGGTCTGTAATTTTGGGGATGACTCCTATTGCCTTTCTTAGATACTGGTGTGACCTGGGCAACTATCCAGTCTTTGGCTACCGATCTTTCGCTGAGTGATGGGTTGTATATGATAGCTAAGTACTGAGCTATTGTATCAGCATACTCTGAGAGGAATGTAGTTGCCATACAATCTGGCCCGTAAGATTTGTGTTTAGTGACTTGTTTTACTACTCCAGGAACATCTAGTTCTGAATTTCGCATGCTGGCAGCTGTTCTTGGATCGAATTCTGGAGTGTTCACTTGGTCTTCTTTGGTGTTTAGTAATTCTGCTTCAGCAGTATTGTCATCGGTAGTACTACAATTGCCATCGCGTAGTGAAGGTAATGTTTGCGTTTTTCCGCTAGTGTACTTCACATATGACTAGAATTTATTTGGATGTTCTGCCCGATTACGAGACAGGATTTCATTGTGAAAGCTATTATATGCTTCTTGCATTTAAGTCCGCGCTAGATTGCGATTTTGTGTAAAAGATTGCCAGTCTTGGGGATTCTGGGTCTATTTAAATTTTGCTTGCGTTTTTCTTTGCTTCTGAAACAGTGATATGACCTGTTTTGTGAACCACGGGGGGTCAGCCCCCTCTTTTATTAATTTAATTTGTATAAATCTCTCGTGTGCGACAGATATTATGTCTTTGAAAGTAAGCCACAACTAATCTAATCTCGCATTTTTAGTTTTGAAAGACTGGACACTATCACTCAGGAAAGCGTGAAGCGAATTTTTATATACGCTTTTGACTAGGTACATTTTTCGTTTATTTTTGGTGCATTTGGGAATTTCGTTAGTCAGTCTTGCAACTACACATCTATGTTCGCTAATTCCTGTATGTGTTTAGATGCTGTTTACTAGCTCAGAATTATTTGTTGCTAGGAGATCAAGGGTATTTTGTGTACCATTTTCTGTTCTAGTTGGTTCATGAACAGTTCGAAGTAATTTTCAGAAAAAGCATTCCGAGCTAGTTCGGACGATGTTTTATGTTTGCCTCCGGTTTTGAATACGTATTTACGCCAACATATCGAGGGTAAGTTAAAGTCCCCACCGCTTAAAACAGTATGCTTCGGGTACCTGACTGAAATGTGATTCAAGCTTTCTTTGAACATTTCGGCAATTGCATTGTCGGCGTCAGGGGGCCGATAAACAGATTCAATTATTAATTTATTCCGGTTGTCGGGTATAGCCTCTACCCATACCAACTCATAGGAAGTATCTAACTCAATTTCGCTGCAGGATAAACCGTTTGTAAAAGCAATAAACATAGCAACCCCTTTGTTATTGAGTCTTTCCTTTCGGAAAACCATTTGGACCTTTGTAAGAATTTCGGCCAAACTTATCTCTGGCGTCAACCGGCTTTCAGAAACTGCAGCGATTTGTGCCTCAGTTCTTTCTATCAGCGCTTGGAGCTCTGGAACTTTCCCATGACAGCTACGACAATTTACTTCTGCTACACCAGTGGCACCTAGCGCTGCATTTGTCTTGTGTCTGGCCTGCACCCTTTGAGACTGAAACAAATTTTGTGTATTCCCGAGGTCCTCTAACCTAAAATAAAACGTCCATTTCACGCCACACAACCCCCGCTACCCGTGTAGCCGCTTCCTGAGTGACCAGTTTAGCGGAACCCGTAAACCCACCACCCTATGACGCAAGTCGAGTAATCTGCAGCCCAGGCGTTCTCAGAAACGTCAGAGCCTCTGATTCAGTCACTCCACGCGGCTCTGAACCAGAGGTCCGCAGTCAGTCCTGTCGACTAAGCTGCAGATGTTGAACTCCGCTATCATCTTGCAAGCAAGTCTGCCAGTCTTTACCACCTCTGATAGCCGCTGAAAACCAGAGAGATTCTCTTCCGATCCAAAGCGACACACATCGTTGCTTCCGACATGAGCTACCACCTGCAGCTGGCTGCACCCTGTGCTCTTCATGGCATCCGGAAGGAACCGTTCCACATCTGGAATGACTGCCCCGGTATGCACATGGAGTGCGCATTGGACTTCTTCGCCTCCCTAGCAGCCTTATTCCTAATGGGCCCAATCACCAGCGGAACAAACCCACCCTCTCTGAGTGCCCGAATCTTGCAGGCAGAGGGGTGACCACAGGACAAGCTACGCCATCTGCGTTAGGAGAATCGTCTGCCAGAGACAGCGCCTCGTATCTGTTCGTAAGACTAACCGGGGAGGCCTCCACTTCGGTCTAACTACACCTGACACGCGTTGAGGAGACCTCCCAATCCACCACGGCTTGGAGGGCGAACCCCTCGCGGTCAGTGACCAGGCTGGCCACAGCCGTTGTCCGATCAGAGGCCACAACAGACGAACATTTTGTAACGGTACGGACCTTAAATGAATCGATGATTTATTCGTGTTACTTTTGGCTAGTTTCTATCCATACACGTATGCATTTATTTGTAAAACTAAACTTTAAATTTCAAAGTCAGGGAATGTTTAATTAGCGCGGCATCTACTAAATAACTGACTACGACATTAGGTTTGCAGTTCTACTAAAATTGTGTATTGCCCATTGCATGATTACGTCTGGCGACAACCACTAAATCCATTAGGCTCCGTGTGGTATGATAAGTTCGAGCCCCCAATATTGCTAAGAAAAAATTGCAGAACCGATGATCAAGACTGAACTGCCGTCGGCTGATCCTGGGCCGCTCGCAGAACACACTTATACGAGGCGCGTCCAGACAGGAAGTTCCGTTTGGTAATAAAATGAAATTGTACACAGATACAGAAGAAATTTTTATTGCACAAAATTCTACAACTCTTAAACTACTTTTCCATGTAAATGCCGAAATTTTGTGCAAATTTTTTTGCATGCATCCTTCACAGAAGGTTGCCGCCTGTGTATTCAACCATGTGGTAACAACTCTTTATCATCGTTGAAGTGTTGACCACCAAGGACAGATTTTAGGTGTAAGAAGAGATGAAAGTCGCTAAGAGAGAGGTCCGATCTGTATGGAGGATGATCAAACATGTCCCATTGAAATTTCCATATTTTACATTCGGTGTGTGAGGTCAGGCATTATCGTGAAAAAAAAAAAAAATCTTTTGATAGTAATCCTCTTCTTACATCTAAAATCTGTCCTTGGTGCACAACACTTCAACGATGATGACGAGCTGAAAGAGCATGTTACCACATGGTTGAATACACAGGCGGCAACATTCTATGAAAAAGGCACACAAAACCTTGTGCCATGGTATGCCTACAAAATTTCGGAAGCTATGTAGAAAAGTAGTTTAAAAGTTCTAGATTTTTGTACAATCAATATTTTTCTGTATCTGTACTCGTTTGTTTTATATAACCAAACGGAACTTACTTTCTGGACGCGCCTCGTATACGTTCTGCGGGGTCTCTCCAGTAATGCGTCCCCCTAACGGGGTTCAGTGGTTCTCCTACTAGAAAACAAACTTTTTAAATAATAATTTAAATGTCATGACGGCATCGTTAGATGCCCGCAAAGATTCTAATGCAAATACATACATTAATTTAATTTCTAACCCTAGTAATACCCCCAAAATCTTAAGTTTAAAGAAATGAGTACCTTGAGCATATCAAATAAGTCTTTAGGTCGTCGTACAATGAATATTTATGTAATCACTTAGGTAAAGTGCTTTTGAGGTAGATTTTCCAGGCCTCTTTCCAAAGCACTGTTACGAATTACTGTACTTATAAATTTAAACAAATTACGCTCGATAAACAAATTAGTTTAGTTTACACAAAGACAACATATTAAGATAAACAGGTCCTAACATGTGTTTACGACACCTGCAATTCACTACTGCCTCGCTGTTTGTGTATCTGTCTTGTATTAATTGTTATTAACAAATCAATATTATTTCTCCTTAAAAGTGTTTTATTAGGCGCAAAGTAAACTGCATAATAATATCCACTTGACACACATTGTCTTAACTGAAAGTAAATATAAAGTTATTTATCCTTGATCTAAGATGATTAAACAATATTTTATGACTGCCTACGTATGCATGTTACTCCATGGAGTTCGTGTTCTAGACTCACATATTACTCCTCCGAGTTCATGTACTGAACTGAACTGTGGGCCGCGGTGGAGTAGCCGAGCGGTCTAAAGCGTCTCGCTGCGGAGCGCGCGGTTTCTTGCCGTGGAGGTTCGGGTTCTCCCTGGGGCATGGATGTGAGTGTTTTCCTTAGGTTAGTTTACCTAGGTTTAAGTAGTTTTTAAGCTACGGACTGATGACCACGCAGTTTGGTCCGATAGATTTACAAACATTAGATCTGAACTGTGGCGGCTCGATGCAGGGCTGCCTTCGTTCCGCAATTTGGCGCGCTAACACGGCTGCCGTGCATCGTCCGTCTTAAATTATTTTGTTTATTGAATTTGCAATTGTTAATATGTTTTACCTACTCAGGGCATCGCTTAGCTTTGAGGGGTTTTGAAACTTGTGTTTGAAAGTGAATAAATAATTAGCATAATAAATATTAACAAAAGTATGATAGCGTTTTGGCGCGTGACCGCCAGTACTACAGCCAAACGGCGAGCAGTGCCTGCCGCTCGGGGACTTCCCTATAATTCGGGGAGATTTCCCAGTGCTCTTTCCCATGAGAATCCGACGTATTGTACCATCTGTCGTGGTTCTCGCCAGCTTTTACCATCTGTCGCCTACTGGTCCTAACCGGCTGCACTAGAAAAATACTCCGATCTTAATATGATGGCTTTAAGCCAGAAATATTACAAAGTTTTTTGAATAACTTTTGATATAAAATTAATATAAATGATGTCAACTTATCATCTTAATCGTGTTGTTCTCCTCTTCCATTTGCTACTTTGTGCTGGTCTATAGCTAATATTGTCAGCGTAGTATCTAAAAGTAAAGACAATGCCGTTTTTTGGCGGGAAAAGTGCCAGTTGTACTCAACGTCACGTCTGCCGCGTGCTTTCCACTTGCACGCGGCTGTGGCCCGCCAGCATGGTCTCCTCGTGCTCCTGGCCCGCCGTGCTGACGGGAACCAGCGAGGCTTACCTCCTCGCCGCGGCCGATTGCCCGCTTACTCGTCACAAATTTCGAAGCTCTCCGCTGTGAAACTAGCGCACTTTGCGCTCCAGATGAGTGTTACACATTGTTGTAACGTCACAATCTTTCCCTCAGAAAAAATAAAAATCAGAATTTTTTACATTTTTGTTTCAATTGTCTATGAAACTTTTTTGTTGGATCTCTAGCTACCTCGTTAATCCCGTTATAGAGAAAAACCTATTAGATTTATTTACATAGTCTTCATCACTGGCAAGGACCACAATATTACCTTTATCCGCCCTTGTGATTAACGTTTTATGCATCTTCAACTTTTTTTAAAAATATCTATGATCTTTCATTCATTACTATGTTTATTTTTTGGCTGCAAGTCTGATTTTAGCTCTTTGGTTACCTTGACTGCTACGTTATGCAGTTTATGAGTGGGGAGCTTTGCTATATCACTAGCGCATTTGACCTCCACTGTAATTGTTTTTACGTCACCCTCTCCTAGTGGTGGTTTGGGATTATAGTTTAGACCTGTTGATAAAAGAGATCGTTATCTGTAAGAGGAATATCTGTAAGATTTACAAGTGTATCAAAGAACTCGTTTCTTTGGGCACGAAACTTTTCTGAATTATTCTTCCTGCTGTTAAAGATGACAAATTTTTACGTTGCCTTCAATTAGTTTTCCTCTTTCAGAGTCTTGTCTATCGCCAGTAAACAAACATCGTATTGTACAGGGATGATAAACAGTGCGGACAGAAAGAGGATAGGGGCATTTGAAATGTGATGCTACAGAAGAATACTGACGATCAGGTGGGTGGATCGCGTAACTAATGAGGAGGTACTGGACATAATTTGGAAGAAAAGGAATTTCTGGCATACCTTGAGTAAAAGAAGGGATCGCTTGGTATAACACATTCTTAGACATCAAGGAATCGTGAATTTAGCATTGGAGGGAAGTGTGTGGGGTAAAAATTGCAGAGGAAGACCAAGCGATGAATACAGTAAGCAGATTCAAACTGATGTAGGGTGCCGCTCTTATGAGGAGATGCAGAGGCTTTCTCAGGATAGAGTAGGGTGGAAAGATGCATCAAAACAGTTTGCGGACTGAAGATAAGTTCAAATGTTTGTAAATGTATCGGACCAAACTGCGTGGTCATCAGTCCGTAGTTTACAGACTACTTAAACCTAGGTAAACTAACCTAAGGACAAACACACACACCCATGCCCCAGGGAGGACTCGAACCTCCATGGCGAGCAACCGCGCGCTCTGCAGCGAAACGCTTTAGACCGCTCGGCTACTCCTCCGCGGTCTGAAGATAAGTGCTACAGATATATTCCGCACGCAGTTACGTTTGCTATAAAACGTATCTAACCGAAACTTGCCAGCGACTAAATGTTTCATTGCAAAGTCTCCAAAATATGCGGCTCGTTGTATAATATTACTTATTATATTAATAACTGTGCGCAAACACTAAAAGAAATGTCAGTCCAATATCATGTTCAAATGTTTGTAAATCTATAGGTCTTAACTGCGCTGTTATTAGTCGCTAGCTTACAAACTGATTAAACTAAGTTAAACTAACCTAATGACAACAAAGACAGCCATGGCCGAGGGAGGACTTGAACCTCCGACGGCGAACGGACGCGTGCACCACAGCATGATGCCTCAGTGAGCACGGCTATTCCGCGCTGCCAATATTACACGTTGGCTTTCGGGTAAGGCCCAGAATTTTTTTTTGTTCTAAATAGTTTCTGCGAAACTGTTTGAGGAAACGACTATATCGTGAAACACGCCCAAATCCTAAAGTATGGTTTTTAGTTTTTTTACGCAGAAAGTAAAAGTGTCACAGAGAAATTAAACATTAAGAAACATGTAGCTTTTCTTCGTCTACCGAAAACAAATTTTATCGAGGCATATCGAATTGCATGAAATTACCCTTCGTGTCAGACGTGGAACAGAGACGCACGAAAACTGTGCGATACGGACAATGTCTGCCCTGTGTCTTGTCTGCGTTAAGTATGCGGTGTACCTTTTGAAAGCGTGCTATACAAACGGCGGGACACCTATTCTCTGTCTCTACCCTGCCTGGGCTTCGTGAATAGTGCGCCGGGCCTAAAGTGGTACGGTTCCCCAGGCAAATCAGCGAATGTCTCTATTGATCCTCTCGGATTAGAGCGAACTTCTAATTCTAATCATTTTCGTACGCCATATTTGGCACTATTTTACTTTGTCTTCGCAGTGTGATTTCCTTGTTACGTAGGACTGACGGAGAACATGACGGACTAAAAAGAAGGGACATTCGTTTTGTACAATCCCGATACTGAGGAGAAGTGCCACGTAATTGATGCAGGTGTTTGGTTGGTTTGGTTACAACAACGTTGGGGGGAGAAGTGAAATTTTAATCTTCCACTTCCTCCTCCTAATGCGAAAATATGTTCCCGTCCCGAGGTATCTGACATCTGAGGGAGATCCTTGAGACATTTTCTTCGCGAAGGGAATGATGCATAAACAGTTAACCTTCTGATAGACAAATGTGATTTGCAGATTATCCCATTTAGATGAGGAACGTGTTACCCTTTCTTGCTGGGTACTCTGCAAATTCAAATACTTTCATTCTCTCTGCCATTTAGCTGATATTCAATTTTCTAAACTGGTAGTGTTCTCTGCGCATTCTGATTCCACGAAAAGTTAGACGCATATTTTAATGACATGTCTCAGCAAAATTTTTATCTCCTAATACCTGGAAAAAGGAGACGAACGCTTTTCCAATACTTTTTATTGCATTCTTTTTCGATTAAAAATTGAAATAAAAGTAGAATTTATAGAAGTCACCGCGGGTAAGAGAGATTTTTGTCGCGACCATATTTTAAAATACCTGCAACACCTGTTCCGACATTTAATAACAGGCTGTCCCAGGAATGAACAGCGGATCGGTGTCGGACTTTGACAGATGGGCCTCGCGGGTGTTGAATCGACAGCTCTGCGCCCCCGCCCCCTCTCACCCCCTACGCCCCTCCCCCGTGATGTATTCGCTTTCCTGTGGAATGCCGGCTTCCCCGGAACAAGTCAAAGCGCCGCCTGTCGCGCTACTCTAATAAACGGCGTGTTTGCGTCATTTTTGCTGATTAATCGGACCTCGATTTATATGTCTTTAGCGGGTTTTACGGGGCTCGCTGCTGGTCAGATATGCTGTTGCGCGACCTATTTCAGTGGACGCATTTGTACACAAATTGGCGACAAAGTACCCTCTTCGACAGGGCGTGTTCGTAATCAGTGGAATGTGAGGTGGCCTCACTGCATCAAACGCAGCTTTCCATGACACCAATAGCTCATCTCAAGAGGTACACATTTCAGAATTTTTCTATTTACGATCTTTGTTCACTTTTTAATCTGTAAAGCATTTGGGGAAAGTAATGTAACACCGCGTATCAAACAATCTCTGAAATTTGCTTTATAGGTATACTCCGCCTTGAGCAAACAATTGTTTTTAGTTTCTCCCAAACATGTTTCGCTGGCGTTGCATCATCAGTGGAATATTTATTTCATACTGTCTGTCAAATGAACAATGAAATGTTTATACTTTTTGTACGTTAAGGGTAAAATCTACAGATAATTGTGAAACTGATATAAATCGTTTCTTATTTTTATAGGTATACTAGGCCTACCTTAATACCACATGTAGTTGTGTTTTTGATTCTTTAACTCACAAAACGTCACTGTGTATTTTCGACAGTGTGTCATCTTAAAAAAAAAACGTGTGTAGTTAATGGGTGAATGGTTTCCTTGTAAATATCGGGATTTTTACGAAAATATAGGACGCCATTTTCTGCGTTTTGGTTTATTTTACTGTTGCGACTGTTTCCATAACAAAATGTCTATGTGTTTATAGCACGTTTGTGTTACATACTTAGATTTATGTGGTCAGTATTCTGATACCGGTTGAAATTACAGGATGCCACTACGTGGGAAAGTTTTTGCTAGTTGTAGTTAACAGATGTAATTGTTCTTCCTTATATATCTATTTATGATATTCTGTGATTTTGTCGCCATTTGTAACGGTGTTGACAGCAAACAATCCTTGATAAGAAGCAGGTATGGCATTAATTCGATTAAACATATTTTAGGAGAATTTCAGTGATTGCATAGTAACCATATAAAAATCATGTGATACCTCTTAATATGGACAGAACAGATACCAAAGAACCTCTCTTCTCCTGGTCAAATACACAATTCTCTCACAGTGTTAATTTGATCGACCCCCAGAAACAATTGGAACCTAAATGGGGTTAATATCAAGAAGGGTGTTACACCAAAGAGATTCTGCCAGGAACTAACTACTGTTAATTTAAAATGGATTATTTGCACCAAAAATATCTTGTAACAATACTGCATGTAATTTTTATTTTTTTTATTTTTAAAAGCCCTATGTCTCAGCTGTTCGTACAACTACTCTTTCCCAATCTTTTTTTTTTATTTTATTTTACTTTTTTTATAACAGTGACTTGATAATAAAACACTGATTAAGGAAACGTTAAATTCGCGCATAATTTCCTGACACATTTCCTGTTTTGTCTGGGAAATGTAATGTCTGCACGGGGAGAGTAAAACGCAAGTTAAACTATAAATAAATCAATGAAGTAAATTAGAAGTAATATTAGATTGCTTCGAAGTTTCGGATGATCTGTCAGTTCGCAGTTCAAAAGCTAATAAAAATTCTTCATAATTGAGGTAAACTGTTCAGTATCGTCTAAAAACACTGAACAGATCCAGATCTTTCATTTCTTAAACACTAAGATTGGATAAGTCTGAAGAAAGTTTTGAGTTCACATTCAACTTAATTTCGTTCTCTTCAACATTTTCCTGCACAGAGTGGGTGCATCATATTTGCCTCTGGGAGTCGAAGCAGAGACTGCCAGGAGGAGTCCTCAGTTCCTCCTCCGGTCTATGCCACTTGTAGGTCCATGCTTGGAACCACCGGAGTCGGACGCTGTGATGACAGAGGAACTTTTGATACCGCTGACAGCCTTACCACCGGAATACCAACTCATCGACAGGACCATTGGCCTTTAGAAAACCAACCATTGCAGACTGCGTTGGCCACAGGCAGCAACCATATTCAACGTCGTGAAGACGGTACACAGCAGTTCACCATCATCCCGGATGATGGTTACTTCGAAGTTTCGTAGTTGTCTCCGGATTCCATCTCGTAGCAGCGCCTAGTGACCACTACGAAATCGAAATATTGAAATATTTCGACCGTTTCGAGGGGGAAATAAATTCAACGACAAAGTTGAAAATTTGTGCTGAGCCGGGATTCGAACCCGGATTTCCCGCTTCGGGACAGCTGTCGCCTTAACCGAATAGACTGTACAGCAACGCTTCCCTTCCAACCCAAATTCTCAACGTCTAGCCACTGGATCCTCTCGATCGCATCCTATACTGTATTCCCGCAAAGGATGAAGCATTTGAATGCCTCTTTGCCTGTTCTGGACATATTTACAATTATTGACAGGATGTCTGTTCTTTTAGGACATGTTCGAAAAGACCATACATCATATCAATAATCGTGGCTACTAGTCTGTATTGCTATGTCTGAGACATAAGCTGAATACAGTGATTAGATTATTGGATCGACGATTATCCTCCTAAGCATCATCGATTCCAAATACCAAGTGACTATACTTATAAAAGAGGAAGTATATATACAGAAATCTGCTGAAGCCATGACTATGGAACGGTTCGTAATGAAGGAAAATATCCTATTTCAGAGTACAGCGTTCACTCAATGAGCCGTTTAACCGTTGACGTATCCTCGGTCTTATTCACACATGTGACAGAGTTACGTGTAATAATGAAATGTTTGCAAGGTGACGAAAATACACTCTTGCTCTCCTTCTTGTCCATCGCAGTCAACAGATCGCTGACTGTAGGCTTTCATTTCGCCGACGCATCGTCTGCTGTCGACAGGAGGGCCTGGCGTCAGTTTTTACGACAGAGCCGATTACCTGTCACAATTTTTCACTTTAACAATATTACCAACATACAACGCATAATCCTGCGGAGGAGATAGGGGGAATTATTGATTGTAAATAAATTTTATCAAATTAATTTAACAAAACACACGTACGTATAGTATTGTAGGCCTATATCTGTTATATTTTGACTTAATAAAAACTAAATGCATTCACTTATTTCCACCTTGAATCACTTACCAATTTCTAAATTCACTAAACTTTGGCGTTACAGTACTGTAATCAAACCTGATTGCATCCAGCTGAAACTGAAATCTTAAGTAGGGCGTGGGGAGGGGGGGGGGCGGTGTTGGAGAAATACAAAAGAAAGGAAAGAAGATTATTAGGAGAATATCAGACAACAAAATTAATGATGGAGGAGATTATAGGCTAAAAAGTATACGGAAGGACGTATCGATAGCTACTGATACTACCAAAGAGGTTTCCACACCCTTTGATTACGACCAGGTTGGCGAGTCTCTCGGTCCCCCAAAACCCCTGTTTTCGTGAATTTTCATGCTTTCGGTCGCTTCCCGCGTCTTTCCGCACCCCGGTGGCCGCGCGG
The DNA here is from genome assembly GCA_026315105.1 of Locusta migratoria. Taxonomy (NCBI): domain Eukaryota; kingdom Metazoa; phylum Arthropoda; class Insecta; order Orthoptera; family Acrididae; genus Locusta; species Locusta migratoria. The sequence continues at coordinate 170,081,997 of CM048748.1, forward strand.
CTGATCATTCTATGATGGGCGTCTGGCGAGGTAAGGTTGGTTCTTCTCTGGTATCCGCGAGATAGTAGCATAGTAACTTAGATTCATGAACTTAGGATATTTTTTTTATGTTTTCTCATATCGTGTGTGGAAATATGTTCTCGTTTTTCAATTCAGTGACTTCCAATAGATAAACGCGGTGTATGTCATTCTAGTTGCAGTTTGATAACGGTTTGGAATGTTAAAACCTTTTGTGATCATGTGGCAGTGTATGAACTCTGTGTAAATACTTTCTAGCTTTGTGGGGCCCGAATTCTAATAGGTAATATGTTCATTTTATACAGTGCATGTAAAATTCTTCTTATCGTTTCCTTTCGTGAGTGATATGTGTACCGCGTGGTTCGTTCATAGAACAAATCCTTCAGCTTCCACTCTTGTTTGTTCCATGCCCATCAGGAAGTAACTATGCGGGTATCCTTCTGATTTTCACTAATATTTCGCGATCTTCTCTCTATTTTAATTTCGCTGTTTCTTCTTCAACTTGTAGTTCGCACTCTGATTTGTCAGTAATTCTCTCTGAGCCTTGTACAACCCCCTTCAATAACTTCCTTATGTGATTCTAAGCATTTCTATCGGTTGCATGCTGTAAATCTTAATTTTATTTTTACGATTTTGTAATTATTTCATTTTTGTGGTTCTTCTGAGACTGGACTTCATCCTTCTCTGTAATCGCCCCCTATCGCGTGTAGCTGTATTTCATTAACTTCTTTATATTATTTAAGCATTTCTATGAGTTGCATGCTGCAGTTAATTTTCTTTATTTTTCGGAAACTGAATTTATTAATTTTTATCGGTTTTCAGAACCACGTGGGTCCGACTTCCGACTTCCGGGGTATGCAGCTAGTCGCCTGAGTTCAGGCCACTTCTCTTATAAAACCAGGACCTAACTCGATTTCTAACAGACTGCAACTTAAGAATCTAGCATGATTTTGTGTAATGAATCCGACTTTCAACCACTTCACCTTCTGTGGAGTGCGTTCATGTAACGTAGCCGTGTGTCTTCGTTAGCGTGTTTGCTCGCGTTTTCTGTTCATATGTAATTTAACTTGCTATACACACGTACCATCTCAAAACAGGCACGACAGACCTGAGCCAGCTTCAAAGTGTTTGTATATTGTGTTTTGTGCTACCTCCGACTTGCTGAATTTCGCCTACGATAGCAGCGCCTGCTTCCGCCTCGTCTCAGCACGCTGTTTTTGGTGCGTGTCGCTGTGGCATTGCGTGTGTGCGAGAGAATGAGTGTTGTTTGTGAATCCTTCTCCCCAGTGGCGTTAAACCATGTAAAATTCAGGCTCGGCACCGTCCGCCTTAATCCATGTAAGATATGCATTTTCTTGTATTAACAAAATTTGTTCCCAATTTTGCTTGTTATCTATCTGAATAAACAAGTTTAAGTTCAGCATATTCCGTAAGTTGCCTATAAATTGTAGTTTTAGAGCAACTTCCCTCTTTTACTTAATATTGTTGCACAAGTGCTGAGAACATGCTCAGATGCAATGTTTCTTACCATTAAATTCCGTTGCGTTATGAATGTTTTCTTAGCAACCTTTCTAAGATAACTTTAATTGTGGTAGCTTGCTTATTAATGTCTATGTATAATAAAGTGTGAGCTGGTATGTATATTGACCACTGTAGTATTAACTTCCTGTTATTGAAGTAATTTGAAACGAGTCTGTTCTCAGTTTGGGCCAGGGCACAAGGCTTTTTAGCAGGGAGTAACCAGTAGGTTCACACGGATCTTATTTACTAAATTTAGTGACAAAGCAAGGCTCTTGTTGCGTACAGTGGTTGACTTTTAATGGGAAAGCTAAATACTGCCGGTGTGTATATAAAATAAAATTCGAATATGGGACTGTATACATAAGAGGATCAAGAGGGCATCTTCATGTACGGATGGCGAAACAAGAAAGGTACATATGTTTAAAGCAGCACAGCAAATCAGCGTTTGTAAAACACGGGGAAAGTGTGATTACAATATTAACATCAAGAATGTACAAGTGTTCTCTAGTCAGCCATTTAAAACGAAGAGGAAAATTCGTGAAGCAATGTAGATTAGTAAACACCCCATCAGTACGAACAGAGAAGACGGATACAAAGTCTCGCCGTTTTGGCTGCCGGTTTTGACGCCGCGGCGAAGGTCCACGGCGTTCGGTACAATCGGACCTTTTGCCGCAGATGGGCACTCCTGAAAGCGTGACAGCAACGGCACTACTTTGAAGAACTGCAGAACGATCTGAATAAGATATCAGTCTGGTGTAAAAATTGGTAATTCACTCTAAATAATGAGAAGTGCCACTCCCATGAACCACAGACATTGCCGAGGTGGGGTGGCTTGCGTGCCTCAACGATACAGATAGCCGTACCGTAGGTGCAACCACAGCGGAGGGGTATCTGTGGAGAGACCAGACAAACGTGTGGTTCCTGAAGAGGGGCAGCAGCCTTTTCAGTAGTTACAGGGGCAACAGTCTGGATGATTGACTGAGCTGGCCTTGTAACATCAGCTAATGGGGCTTTGCCACACAGCTACTGCGAACGGCTGAAATCAAGGGGAAACTACAGCCGTTACCTTTCCCGAGGACATGCAGCTCTACTGTATGAACATATGATGATGGCATCCTCTCGGGTAAAATATTCCGGAGGTAAAATAGTCCCCCATTCGGATCTCCAGGCGGGGACTACTCAGGAGGATGTGATCATCAGGAAAGACAATACTGGCATTCTACGGGTCGGAGCGTGGAATGTTAGATCCCTTAATCGAGTAAGAAAATTAGAAAATTTAAAAAGGGAAATGCATAGGTTGAAGTTAGATACAGTGGGGATTAGTGAAGTTCGGTGGCAGGATGAACAGGATTTCTGGTCAGGTGGCTACAGGATTATAAATACAAAATCAATTGGGGGTATCACAGGAGTAGGATTGATAATGAATAAGAAAATAGGAATGCGGATAAACTACAATGAGCAGCACAGTGATCGCATTATCATTGTCAAGATAGATACGAAGCCAACACCGACAACAGTAGTACAGGTTTATATGCCAACTAGCTCTGCCGATGATGAGGAAATCGAAGAAATATATGAGGAGCTAAAGGAAATTATTCAGACAGTTAAGGGAGAGGAAAACTTAATTGTGATGGGAGACTGGAATTCGGTAGTAGGACAAGGAAGGGAAGCGAGGATAGTAGGTGAATATGGTCTGGGCAAAAGGAATGAAAGAGGAAGCCGCCTGGTAGAATTTTGCACAGAACATAATTTAGTTATAACAAACACCTGGTTCAAAAATGACAAAAGAAGGTTGTATACGTGGAAGAGACCAGGAGACACCGGAAGGTATCAGATAGATTTTATAATGGTAAGACATAGATTCCGGAACCAGGTTATGAACTGCAGGACATACCCAGGGGCAGATATAGACTCTGACCATAACTTGTTGGTTATGAACTGTACGCTGAAACTAAAGAAACTACAAAAAGGTAGGAAAATAAGGAGATGGGACCTGGATAAATTGAAGGAACGTGAGGTTCTTAAGGATTTCAGAGGGAGCTTTAGGCAACAATTGACAGAAACAGGGGAAAATAAAACAGTAGAAGAGGAATAGATAACATTGAGAGATGAAATAGTGAAGGTAGCAGAGGACAAAATAGGTAGGAAGGCAAGACCTACAAAAAATCCTTGGATATCACAGGAGATACTAAATTTAATCGATGAAAGGAGAAAATATAAAAATGCAGTAAATGAAACAGGCAAAATGGAGTACAGACGACTAAGAAATGAGATTGACAGGAAGTGCAAAATGGCTAAGCAGGAGTGGCTAGAAGGTAAATGCAAGGATGTAGAAGAATGTATAAATAGGGGAAAAATAGATACAGCCTACAGGAAAATAAAAGAAACATTTGGAGATAAGAAAAACAAATCTATGAATATCAAGGACACTGATGGAAAACCAGTTCTCAGCAAAGAAGGGAAAGCTGAAAGGTGGAAAGAGTATATAGAGGGGCTCTACAAAGGAAATGAACTCCGAGACAATATTGTAGGAAGGGAGGTGGATGTAGATGAAGATGAAATAGGAGATACTGTATTGAGAGAAGAATTTGACAAAGCCCTGAATGACCTAAGTCGAAACAAGGCCCCTGGAGTAGATGATATTCCCTCAGAGCTACTGAAGTCTCTGGGAGAACCAGCCATGACAAACCTGTTTCACCTGGTGCGTAAGTTGTATGAGACAGGAGAAGTACCCTCAGACTTTAAGAAAAATGTTATAATCCCCGTTGCAAAGAAAGCAGGTGCAGAGAGGTGTGAAAAGTACAGAACCATCAGTCTAATAAGTCATGGTTGCAAAATATTAACACGAATTATATACAGAAGGATGGGAAAGGTGGTAGAAGCCGACCTCGGGGAAAATCAGTTTGGGTTCAGGAGGAATGTAGGAACACGGGAGGCAATACTCACGTTACGGCTTATCCTAGAAGATAGATTAACAAAGGGCAAACCTACATTTCTAGCTTTTGTAGATTTGGAGAAGGCTTTTGACAATTTTGATTGGAATAAACTCTTTCAAGTTCTGAAGCAAGCAGAAGTGAAATATAGGGAAAGTAATGTTATTTATAACTTGTACAAAAACCAGACAGCGGTTATCAGAGTTGAAGGGCATGAAAGGGATGCAGTGGTTGGAAAGGGAGTAAGACAGGGTTGTAGTCTTTCTCCATTGTTATTCAATTTGTGCATTGAGCAAGCTATAAAGGAAAACAAGGAGAAATTTGGAGAAGGAATTACAGTTCAGGGTGAAGAATTATAAACATTGCGTTTTGCCGACGACATTGTAATAATCTCAGAGATAGCAAAAGACCTGGAAGAGCAGTTGAAGGGAATGGACAGTGTGCTGAAAGGTGCATATAAGATGAACATTAACAAGAGCAAAACAAGGGTAATGGAATGCAGTGTAAGGAAATCATTTGATGCTGAAGGAATTAGATTGGGAAACGAAGCAATAACGGAGGTAGATGAGTTTTGTTATTTGGGCAGTAAAATAACAAATGATTGTCGCAGTACAGAGGATATAAAATGCAGAATGGCAATGGGTAGAAAAGCGTTCTTGAAAAAGAGAAATTTGTTAACATCGAATATTTATTTAAGCCTAAGGAAGTCTTTTCTGAAGGCAATTGTATGGAGTGTTGCCTTGTATGGGAGTGAGACATGGACGATAAACAGTGCGGACAGGAAGAGGATTGAAGCTTTTGAAATATGCTGCTACAGAAGAATGCTGAAGATTAGGTGGGTGGATCGCGTAACTAATGAGGAGGTATTGAACAGAATTGGAGAGAAAAGAAATTTCTGGCATACCTTGACTAAAAGAAGGGATCAATTGGTAGGACACATTCTTAGACATCAAGGAATTGTGAATTTAGCATTGGAGGGAAGTGTGTGGGGTAAAAATCGTAGAGGAAGACCAAGAGATGGATACAGTAACCAGATTCAGACAGATGTAGGTTGCCGTTCTTATGTGGAGATGAAGAGGCTTGCTCAGGATAGGGTATTGTGGAAAGCTGCATCAAACCAGTCTCCGGACTGAAGACCGCAACAACAACAATGAGAAGTGTGAAGTCGTCCACATGAGTACAAAAAGAAATCCGTTAAACTTTGTTTACAAGATAAATCAATCAAACCTGAATGCCATAATCTCGACAAAATACCTAGGAATTACTATTACTTCAGACTTAAATGGGAAAGAGCACGTAGATAATGTCGTGGTAAAGGCGTTTTATTGGCAGAACCCGTAAAACATGCAACAGAACTACAAAAGAATTTGCATTCACTACGCTTGTCCGTCCATGTTTGGAGTTTTACTGCCTAGTGTGGGATCCTTCTAAGGTGGTTTTGACGGAGGGCATCGAAAGAGTCCAGAGAAGGGCAGCTCGTTTCGTATTGTCACGATCCAGGGGAGACAGCGTTATGGAAACTATACAGGATCTGGGATGGGAATCATAACAACAACGGCGCTTATCGCTGCGGCGTAGGCTACTTACGAAATTCCAATCGCCAACATTCTCCTCCGAATGCGAAAATTTATTGTTGACACCACTTACATAGGTAGAAATGATCATCAGAATAAAATAAGAGAAAACAGAGCTCTTACAGAGAGATTCAGGTGTTCTTTCTTCCCGCGCACTATTCGAGAATGGAATGGGAGATAAATAGTATAATGGTATTCGATGAATCCTCTGCCAGGCACTTAAATGTGATTTGCAGACTATCCCATGTAGATGTAATTACATGCATCAGTAACTAGCGTACACCTTCCTGTTTTCCACCTATCAGACCCACCGATGTAAACACCAATAAGCGCATCTTCCTCCCGTATTTCCATCTATAAGAAACATCAATGAAATCAGCAATTAAGTTTTTCGTTCCCTTCCTGCTAGCTGTACAAAACAAACACAAGAGCAAACAAGTCAGTATAACTTGAGGATGGCTCCTGTAACGGAGCCGAAATGTAGGAGAAATATATCATCATGGCGCGGCAAATAGCTCAGAAGAATTTCAATTGAAAAATAATGACCGCGAACGCCTACGTTCATACAAGCCTTAAATTATTTTTCACCCACTAGAATGACAAAATAGATAGTAGAATTCTGGGAAAGGAGACTTAATGCCAAAACGGAGTCAATAAAATGGATCGCTGCGATTCACGAGGGTCTTTTAGTAGCTGGTGTAACTCAGACAGACGCTAAAGTTAGAAGAAAATTGATACGAAACAAATCTGATTGCCACGTTACTACGAGAAATTAGAAAACGGACTGCAGCACCATAACCTGGTAAAAGAAAGGGACTTCATTCTGAAAGGATGAATCAGATTTGGGCTCAGACGAATGCCAGCTATCAAACGCGACATTAACTGCCTGGACCTCGCGTGGCCTTATTGGGTCCATAAGAGAATAACAACAATGGTGTCGGATATTTTTTCCTGGGAAAAACTGTAACTCAATGTGACGTTTTTTCATCAATTAGTTCCACGTCCCCTTAGAAATACTGCGAAGTACTGCCCCTATAGGCGTCCATAATTGCGAAAATGTTGACGGTATATGAGTTTGTGTACTACCTGACCTGTCGATTATTTTGCATAACTTTTAAAATGGATCTTTGTCACCAGATCTGGGTCACAAATTGTGGATTAGCCCAGAATGTTCTTCAAGTAAAACGCTAACAACTGGGGCACAGCCACACATAGTGCATTGTCATCCATAAAATTTTCGACTGTCTTTGGGTGTGTGAATGCCATACAACGCTGTAACTGATGTTTGATTATCCGAAATGACTAACATCAAGAAATTTCCAGCTTAGTGGGCGATATGAAGTATTGAATTAAAAAATCGATATCTAATTTTTTCTAAATAAAAGTTTCATATCGCCTCATAAGCTGGAAATTTGTTGATTTTATTACAATACTAGCTTAATTCCTGGTGCTTCGCACGCGTAGACTGCATGGTCTGCATTGGTTGTTTCTACTTCTAAATACAAATTTTCATAGATTTAGGTTTAAAAATGCTTTCCTATTCAAGTATTTTGATACAACTTTCCACCCCCTATTGCACCACTGATGGAAGAATTCAGAACAACCCGTATTACTTTTCTTTTTAAATTCTAATCATGGTTCCAAATCCAAATTTTCGCATTTCTGGCATCAAAATAGTAACACGCTTAAAACATTTTTTTTCTTATTTCACCCGCTTAATGGTTGAATTTCCAAAAATATAGAAACATGAGTTTTTAAATTTGCAATCAAAAATCGAAATCCAAAGTTTTGTATTTCTTACTTCAAAAATGCTTCAGTAGCAATGTATTTTCAGAAGACCGTTAATATCCTATTTCCGCCCCTTAGGGATGGGAATATCGAAAAATCGCTGATGGCTACAGTGAAAGATAAACAACGTCTACAAATTACAAGTTTCTATCGTCTGTAGACTCACTTTTCAATGCCGTTTTCTGTCTTTTAGAAGCGGATCGATAACACGAAATTTCTTGCTTACACTTCGACATCATTCTTGGTAGTTTTACTTTTCAAACAGCAATATGCACTTTTCATTCTTCGTACGCCTGTTGAAAAGAAACAACTGAAGAATTTGCATCACGTTTCGCTGTATATAACCTCTTGGCCATTATAGTGTCAAAAGTCATCGCTGGTCTTCTGTCCAAATTTTATATAAGCTGACGATTTTCAACCTATATATATTCCATTATCTTAAAGCTATCGACACAGAACTGCTACGGTACACAACGGGAGACTTTGTAATATAACAACACAGAGAAACTGATCGTCTCCATTGTGTAGTTTTTGCTGAAGAGCAAATTATGAACACTCCATTTTTATAGAAGTCGGTAACTTTCAATTCCCATATCTTCCACCCCGTTATCGTTAACAACACTCTACCACCACAGTTAACAATACGAGACTGATACCTATACCTCATACAAACACCATTCGTTTGCGATATGTAGTTTTGGCTGCAGATTGAAATATATCACAAACACCTCAGTTTCTACATACAGGGTGAGGCAGCTAAGTCGTAACACCCCTTGTATCTACCTAACCTTAATAGATACAAAGATGCCGTCTGGACAGTGAATTGCCGGGATGGGGGATATTTGAATACATTTCACTTTTGTGATATTTTTTATTATATAGATATGAGGCCTTCATTTTTTTCATGGAACCGTTTGTTAAATTTTTGCCTTGCACGATGGGCTTAAAAAGACGTTTCCAAATAAGTATATATCATAATTTTTAGGCGAATAGTTTTTGGGACACAGGTAGGTTCTTCTATCGTATTTGGCCTTCGAAGCGGCGTTGTCCAATGCGACCTTTCCTGTTGTGTAGACTACAAGGTAAAGGTCGCGAGTCCGCCAATCCTTACACAAACAACGCCTCTTCGAAGGACGAATACGACGCGGAAACATATCTGTCTCTCAAAAACTATTCGCCTAATTATTATGATATACACATATTTGAAACCGTCGTTTTAAGCCCAAAATTTTAAGCAAAAATTTAACATAGGGTTCTATTAAGAAAATTAAAGATAGCCTCATATCTCAGTAATAAAAATTTGATACACATGAAATCCCATGTGTTCAAGTAGTCTCTGTGCTTCCAATTCACTGTTCAAACGGCATCTCAGTATCTATTACGGTTGAGAAGACTCAAGAGGTTTTATTACTTAGCTGCCCTACCCTGTATATTGAGATTGAGGTGGGCAGGAACAATCTCCATGATGGAGTCATAATTCTGGACATAACTACTTCTGTTGAGTGAACGGTTCATCCTCACCAGAAGAAAGCCGCACGCGATTGGCCGTGCATTTCTAAGTGCTATTTCACGGTATACGTGGTCGCTCTCGCCTGCGGTTCGAGTAATCCCTCGGGAATGGATGTGTGTGTTATTTCCTTATGAAAGGGTTAAGTTAGTTTAAGTAGTTTGTAACACTTTTGAAAGCAAATTCATGTCATCTATATACAGCCTTCACTTTTTACGGAGTCGCTACCACCTCGCACAGCGCCTTGGTCCATGGCTACATGGGTTCTGAGTCACAGTCACGCCTTACCATCAGCTCATACAACTGTAATCGGGACTCATCTGACCACGCGATTATTTCAACTCGTCTACGGATGAACGACGCGAAGAGAGGCACTGCAAACGAAGCGGTGCTGTTGATAAACGCACTCGCGTGGTTCGTCTGCTGCCAAAGCCCATTGACGGTATATTTGCTGTACTGTCCTAAAGCATACTTTCGCATTAGGCTTACATTACCTTTGCGGTTTTTCACGCAGTGTTACTTGTCTGTTACCACCTCCACAAAAACCCCACTGCTCTCGGTCACTAAAAGCAGGCTGTCCGTGGCGAGGACAATGCCTGTGAGAAACGTTCAAATGTGTGTAAACCCAAGGAAACAAACTACTGAGACCAGATATCCTTAGACATACAAACTACTTAAACCAACTTATGCTAGGACAACGTTCCCTGTTGGGCATGGATGTTTGTGTTGACTTTAGTATAAGGTAGTTAATAATTATTTTGTAAGTTTAGGGATTGATGAGCCCACAGTTAAGGCTCATAATCTTAACAAACATTTGCATTTCTTTCTATGGACAAGACGCACACCTATGCCGAAGGTAGGACTAAACATCCCGCGGGAACGACAACACATTCCGTGACCACGCGGCTTTTGCCTTTAATTTCGTATTCTCAATATAGTCTTGACGCTGTGTATGTACCATGGACTGTTCCAGCACTATTCCGTTTTCAAACGATGTTAACTGGAATCGTCTTACCATAATCAAATCAGACACGTCTACATATTAATTTTCTGAGTAGAAATAGCTCTGCCAATACAACACCCTTCCGTACCTTGACGATATTCACCCCTTTGCTTTTTGTAAAAATAATTAGAAATTAGATTAAAAGTTGTATTGTAATTCTTAAAGTTTAAATTCCGTACAGCACGTGCACTTTAGAAAATCATCGTCTTTTAGTGGACTATCATACAAGAAGTGAAATAATTGCCCTAAATTACAAACCGATGATTCAACTGGGAAAGTATAAAGGAAATGTACTGCATTTCACCGTCAGCTGTATTATATTCCTTTAATCTCGATCGATTTATTCACTCAGAGCATCATCAACAACCAAGAAGGTAATTCATAAATGGGAAATCCATGTTTTCTTGTGATCATTGTGTAGTCTAGTGTTTTACAACCTGAGAGTCGTGGCCTCGAAGCCAGGAACATGCCTGAATACTAGGTATTTCGTAATGTCAAAACACATGCCTGCAGAAAGCGAAATATATTTTATATCAAAGTTACGCGTTTCCTTTTCGATCATCAGTTCTTTCTTGAATAGAACAAAGACTGTAATGTCAAAACACATGCCTACAGAAAGAGAAATATATTTGATATCAAAATTACGCGTTTCCTTTTCGATCATCAGTTCTTTCTTGAATAGAACAAAGATTGTTTCATAATAAACCCAATGTGTTAAGAGTGAGGAAATAAGCCTGAAAACTGTTTTCAGGTACCAAGCAATTGCTAAATTTACAAGATATTATAAGTAATTTAGAGAAATTCGATTGTTTACACATTGACAATACAACGAGACCTTATTGTACGAGCATTTTTCCCTTCTGAGCTTTACCTAGAATGTGAAACCTCGTCATGCAGCATTGAAGAATATGATATTTCCTTGTTTTATTCGTTAGTACTTTTTTCAATAGACCAACTGAAATATCTTATTAACAAAATGAGAGAACCTAACACTTAACAATTTCGCCGCCCCTGTCCGAAGTAAACTGGATAGACATTCGGTCGTTAAAGGTTGATAACAATTTGTGCATAATGAGACCCGAACAATCAGTAACTTAATAATGTTATCATACGAACCAAAGTACTATTATGTATCGTTGTCTTTCCAATGTGTCGCTTACAACAACAAAAGATTGAGATATATAGATCAGAACGACAACTAACTTAGTAATTCCATCTCCTGTTTACGTGAGTGTAATACGAAAGAGACATGGAACAGTCATTACTGTATTTTTTGATAAATTGATTAATAAAAATTGTGTAAAACATTTGTGGACGGCAACTAGGTGTTGGAACCGTCCCGCAGCGTGGATGGCACCATCTCTTTGAAAGGCAAAAGAAAGAACAGTGCTGAGTCGTCCTCTTCCCACTCCGATTGCGAGCCGGTATGCACCAGAGTGCTGGGCATTCAGCAACAAAGCACCACCGTCCAGGTACCAGCGTGGATGGAGCACTGAATAGAGAATTCATCGCGACACCCCTTATTTTTTACATATAAAAATCTATTGCTGTGCGTTGGTCCCTCAAAATCTCAGAAATGGCTTGACCGAAATCAATAATACATTTTTTGCTTTGTTCGCTTTAATACAGGGGTGGCATATAAAACAAAATAAAAACACAAAGTATTATCTGAACAAAGGAATACTCGAAATTGCAAATTTCGTACTGTCATAGTTACTTAGCATTCATAGTCTTCGCATGGGGCATTGTGTGCATCGTTTTAGCGATCACCATGAAATTTAACAGATATATGTAACTTTTCATACAGAGAGAGAGAGAGAGAGAGCAGACATGTGAAAACAGGGGGAGGGGGAAGAATGGGTGGATGAAAGTGGAGGAGAGGAAGAGAAGGATAAGGGAATGGTGACGCTTGGGAGGAGGAGGAGGAGGAGCCAGAGGCAGTTAGAGACAGATGAGAGAGGCGGAGATGTATAGAGAGAGGAGGTAGGAATACATGGAGTAACTGAATAATGGAGCGAATAATTACCCGAGCACCGGCGATTTTCCATCGATTTAAGACAAAGAGGAGGGTAAAGAAAAGATATAGACATGTGAGAATTAATGGGCTGAGAGCTTAAGGGAAGGAGTTTAGCATATGTATTCATGCATGTTTAGCAATTGCGAAGTTTTGATGGATTCGCTAATTTTAGGATAAAAAGAAGGGGCACAGCTCCCTTTGATGGCATGGGAAGCAGCATTCGGAGATTCTGATTGGCCAATTCGAGGAACGTACCAACCAAAACCTAACAAGGCCAATACATCGGTGTTCAAATCCTTCAGTAGGGCCAATGCGAGAAACGTAATAGGCAAAACCTAACACGGCCGATACATCGGTGTCCAAATCCTCCAGTAGGGAAGACTAACAAAGTTAATATTAGTAGGTGCCGGGGGGAGCAACTTGCGGTCTGAAACACATATACGATTTTCCATAGACATAGTGAATTAGAATAGCAGCTCCCCACTCCCCGTGACAGGCTATGATGACTGATAACTGACTACAAGTAATTCTCATTACTTGATCAGTAACCTTTACTCACGCAGATTTATATAAATTTCATATGTCATTCAGATAATTTAATAGGAATTGTCAAGGGCATACAGAAAATTTCCATATTATCCTATTTCTAACCTCACACCCTAAATCCAGATGAGCCAGAAACCAATGTTTTACTGATGTGTAATCATCACTGCTAAGAAATAAAGAAGGAAATAAATAGCTTATAATATAAAACGCATATGTATTCGCAACATTTCCTGTAATATGCCAACTTTGGTATGGTATAATTTCCTTAAATATTAGGAGAATAATCATGAAAGATTTAAAAATCAGAGGAAGTACGAAAGATTGGTCTTATTTTGAGAAAGAAGATCGTGAAAATGTGTGTGTATGTGTGTGTGTGTGTATGTGGAGAACAGTGGGGAGCGGAGGGAGGGAGACAAAATAATATGAGCACACAAAGTAGAAACTACTTGCGTGAGTCAGTAAGTAACGCGCCAGTACTATGCGCTGAGTAGGGATATTTCTCTACCACTACGACACATCTGCCTTGTGAATTGCAGCAGTTTAAGGAACCAAATAAAGTTAGAGCTCAAGAGCATCACTTAAAGGATAGAAATGCTGTCACAGAAATTCCAAACTTCAGGCTTCTAAAGCCTTTTCAAACGATGAGACGAGTGTTTTAATTTACAGGTGGAGTCAGCTGAAAAGCAATTTTCAGGCTTGTAAACGCAGTACTTGCGTATCTACCTTAGATTGCGACTTATATACTGACTCACCCTCGTATATTTATTAGTAGGGAGTTGGTACGACTTTGAGAACAGCTGCAATTCTTCGTGGAAAAGATTCATCAAGTATTTTTATAGTTTCTGTTAGAAAGTTTTCCATTGTTGTACCAAAACATTTACTAATTACTTTAAAGATTTTGGAGCTATAGATATGGGCCACACTCTCTGGTCTATCAGTCCCCATTACAGCTCAATTAGCTTTATAGATGGCGACTTTTCTGTACAGGGAACATATTTGATAATTTACTGATGCTGTAAAAAGCACTCGCTTAAACATTTTGGTAGTGCGGACTCGTTTCTATTTTGAAATGCCAGAGTATTTGTGAGTAATATTTTAGTTATAGTAAACAGCTTTCTGTGGCGGATGGTAAAATATTCATCACAATTACCCGATTAGTGAGGGTAATGATAGAAACAGTTGAAGACCGCGATATAGTTGCACACATAATAACGGAACCACTCACATGCTTGACTATAAGAAGAAGGCATGCGAATCTTCGAATATTCGGCTTTTTTGGAGGGTTTCGATACATAAGCCGTGTATTTTGTAGGAAGCAATGCAAACAATGATTCATTGAACTGTTCATAATTGTTCCTTTCATCAACCGGCTTGGTTTTACAGTCGTGGATTCATTTCCAGGAGCTTCGCGTATGCTTTTTTACTAGAGGGTCACTCAAATGCGGCTCGTACACGTTAACCTCAAGCAGTTATGTTATCATCTAAACAGTATTACTCAAGTGAGTGCTGCATTTTGCAGTCGCTGTTTTCTTGGTATTTTTTTGTCTGGACACAGTCATTGTAAGTGCTAATCAGTCGTTGTCGGTTAATTTTGGGTGTCGCGCACTAATCCTCTCGGCCAATGATGTTTCACTTTGTTTTGTTCACCTGGCATTTCCGTGGATACTGTAGCTAGTAAAACGTTTTATAGTGCATCCGAATGGGTTACAGATGATGCCACTAAATGTGCACCACAGACATGGCCTCGCTGGCAGTCAGAGATCATGCATTTCACTGATCGTTTGTGTTGACCGTAGCAGACAAGTTACGCCTGTTGTGCAAAGCAGTCTCATAATGCCATGTTCGTAAAAATTTGAAAAAAAAAAAAAAAACTGCTAGCATTTCACCTGTCGAGCTATGTGAATTAATGTTTGACTGTGATCCAGGTAATGTTTCTCCTAATGTAATGACTGCCTAATGCATTTTGTTTGCAGCACCAATACCGGGCAACGAGTCCCAACGGGAAACCAGAAACAATCTTTATAATATTTTATTTATTTATTTATTGTAAAAATTACTTGCTTTGAGCTAGTCTCACTATAAAGCGGAAATGGTTTGCCCGATTTGAATAACTTTTCTTTAGTTTTGTTCGCATTAATGCGGGAGAGGTTAAGAAAGAAAGTCTAGTATGCAGAACCCAAAGGAACAACAGAAAAACAGTATAAAATATGAAATCTGACGTCCTTTATCCACTAGAAGGCTACCCGCTATACACAGTTAATTTGGAGCTGCAATCGTAGGAGAGAAAAGGAGCGCACTGATTCTCATATGATGCATCATAAAATTAATACGTGAACACAAAAATTAAAGTGAAATTCGATTCCATTTCGAGGATCTATATGCAGCACGATCACAATGTGATTAATAGAATACATGGAACGAGCAGAATTGGTCGTAATCCTTGTTTTGTTAATAGCTAATCGATTTCAAACAAAGAGTGACCATAATTAATCCATGAAGTTTTTGTTACATACATTATTACGTTATGGGATGTTTGTACTTGTTACCTGACACAGGTAAATCAGTAAAATTAATATAATCCTACAACGTGCTAATATTTGTAACCAACGTTTTATAAGAGAGAGAGATCTGCATTGGTAATGATCACTCTGTGACTGAAATGAATTTTTTAGTAATAAAGCAAGTATTACGACTACGCGCGTCAGTCACGGTCTGCACGACTGCTAAGGTCGGGGGATCGAATCCCCCTCGGACATGGATATTTGTGCCGTCCTTATGATTAGCTAGTTCATAAGTAGTTTGTAAGTTTAGGAACTGATAAGGTCCCAATAGCTCTACAAACATTCGAACAATTTTTTTGAAGATGCCTGTCATCTCGACTGCTAGTGATACGAGATCGTTGGGATCCAGCACGGCGTTCTCTGTTGCCCTCCTGAACCCAACAATTCCATATTATACCAAGGCGAGCAGCAATGTCGCGATACGATAAACCTCAATCTCGATAGGCTACAGTCCGACCTTTATCAAAGTCGGAAACGTGATGGTACGCATTTCTCCTCCTTACACGAGGCATCACAACAACGTTTCACCAGGCAACGCCGGTCAACTGCTATTTGTGTATGAGAAATCGGTTGGAAACATTGCTCATATCAGCACGTTGTGGTGTCGCCACCGCCACCAACCTTGTGTGAATTCTCTAAAAAGCTAATCATTTGCATGTCACGGCATCTTCTTCCTGTCGATTAAATTTTGCGTCTGTACCACGTCATCCTCTTGGTCTAGCAATTTTAATAGACAGGTGTGACGGTATAAAGGCAAGACCTACAAAACAATCCTTGGATATCACAGGAAATAATAAATTTAATTTATGAAAGAAGAAAATATAAAAATGCAGTAAATGAAACATGCAAAATGGAGTATAGACGACTAAGAAATGAGATTGATAGGAAGTGCAAAATGGATAAGCAGGAGTAACTAGAAGCCAAATGCAAATCGGTAGAAGAATTATAACTAGGGGATAAATAGATACTGCGTACAGGGAAATAAAAGAGACAATTGGGGACAAGAAAAACAGCTCCACGAATATCAAGAACTCAGATGGAGAACCAGTTCTCAGCAAAGAAGGGAAATCTGAAACGTGGAAAGAGTACATAGTGGAGCTCTACAAAGGAAATGAACAGAGAGACAATGTTGTAGGAAGGAAAGACGAAGTAGATGAAGATGAAATAAGAGATACTCTACTGAGAAATGAATTAAACAGAACCCAGAAATACCATGGTCAGAGCAAGGCCCCGGTAGTAGATGACATTCCCTCAGAACTACTAAAGTCTCTGGGAGAGTCAGCCATGATAAAACTATTGCACCTGGTGTGCAAGATGTATGCGACAGGTGAAATACCCTCAGACTCTATGAAAAATGTTTTAATGCTATTCCAAAGGAATCAGGCGCAGACAGGTGTGAAAATAACAGATCCATCAATTTGTTAATTCATGGTTGCAAAATTTTAACACGAATTATCTACAAGAGAATGGAAAAGCTTGTAGAAGCTGACCTCGGGGAAAATCAGTTTAGATTCAGGTGGAGTGTAGGAACACGGAAGGCAATACTCACTTTACGACTTATCTTAGAAGACAGATTAAGGAAAGGCAAACTTACAGATTTACCTTTTGTAGATTCGGAGAAAGCTTTTGACAATGTTGATTAAAATACACTCTTTCAAATTCTGAAGTCAGCAGGGGTAAAATGCAGGGAAAGGAGAGTTATTGTACAATAGCCAGACCGCAGTTATTAGACTCGAAAGGCATGAAATGGAAGAATTAGCTGGGAATGGAGTAAGACAGGGTTGTACCCTTTCTACGGTGTTATTCAATTTGTACATCTAGCAGGCGGTGAAGGAAAGCAAGGAAGAAATTGGAATAAGGATTAAGTTTAGGTTGAAGAAACAAAATCATTGGGTTTTGCTAATGATATCGTAATTCTGTCAGACAGCAAAGGATCTTGAAGAGCAGTTGAATGGAATGGTGTGTTGAAGAGAATGTATAAAATGAACATTAACAAGAGAAAAACAAAGATAATGGAATGCAGTCTTAGAAAATCAGGCAATGCCGAAGGAATTAGATTAGGTAATGAAACAATGAAGGTGGTAAATGAATTTTGTTACTTGGGTAGTAAATTAACATATGACCGTCTCAGTACAGAAGATAGAAAATGGAGAATGACAATAAGAAGAAAAGCATTTTTGAAAAAGAGAAATTTGCTAACATCGTATATTAATTTAAACATAAGAAAGTTTTTTTGAGGGCATTTGTGTGGAGTGTTGATTTGTGCGGCAGTGAAACATGGACGATAAACATTGCGGACAGGAAGAGAATAGGGGCTTTCTAAATGTGGTGCTACCGAAGAATGCTGATGATTCGGTGGGTAGATCGCGTAAATAATGAAGATGTACTGAACAGAATTGGCGAGAAAAAGAAGGGATCGCTTCGTAGGAGACGTTCTTAGACATCGAGGAATCGTTCATTTAGTATCATAGGGAAGTGTGTGGCGTAAAAATCGCAGAGGGAGACCAAGAGACGCATACAGTATGCAGATTCAAATGTAAGTGCGTTGCCGTTCTTATAAGGAGATGAAAAGGCTTGCTCAGGATAGAGTAGGGTGGAGAGCTGCATCAAATAAGTCTCCGGACTGAAGACCGTAACAACAACAATATTTCCGGAACATTCTGGGATAAATTACCGACAAAGGTGGTCATTAGACGTCGCTCGTATTCGGTCTAGTACGCCGCATTCGTGCATACCTGTTAGAGTACGGATGGTCAGAGGGGGCATGCTGTGTTTCGTACAGGCGACAGGTTTGAGAACGGAGATGTCTCTACTTGGCTGCTGTCTGCACGGCCGACATGGCCAACACAGTAGCTCTCTGTGCGTATGCAGGCTGTTTCTGCTTTTGATACTTTTGTGGCTCGTTGACAGTGCTAAGACTAATTGCCAGTAATGCGTCTCGTCCCAAATAGAAGAAATAGAAGAACAATTAATAAGCGCACAGTTATAATAGGTAGTTCAGATTCTGTCTACTGGCAGCTTCTATTTACAGGAGTTAAGGGGAGCCCACACAGATTCAAGTTTGTATACAGGCTGTAAATTTGTTAGTATGACACATAAATTCTTACATACAAAGACGAATACTTAACTTTTCTTTGACAACTGTATACAAGTGAATGCCAGTACTGTTTGCACGTAAATCTTCAATATGTTACTTCTTGTTGTGGCGGAAAGTCAGCGCCACACGCCAAACGTAAGAGAACGGTCTTGAAGAAGGCAGCGATTGACCGAAAGCCAATCACAAGCAGGCGCCGCGTATCCTGTAGGGAGTAACCGAGCCGGCCACGGTGGCCGAGGGGACTGAGGCGCTCTAGTCACGGTCTGCAAGGCCACTACGGTTGGGGGTTCGAATCCCCCCCTCGGGCATGGGTATTTGTGACGTCCTTAGTCTTAGCTAGTTCGTAAGTAGTTTGTACGCTTAGGGACTGATGACCCCGTAGTTAAGACCTATAAGTTCTAAAAATATTTTGAACATTTTTTGGAGTAACCGAAGATGAGCGCCCTCTACAAGCGGCGATGTCTAGGCCGACATACGTCTGGACAGCCCGTCAGTTACTAGTGAGAGCCCGTCAGTTACTAGTGAGAACTGGTCATTTACTGTTTAGAATTCAAGCAGTTACTAGGCAGCTACAACGACAGAACTAGGACAGTACTAAGTCAAGACGCGGCTAAGAACTTAGCAGTAACAAAATCACAGCGCAGCTAGTATCTCACAGAGAAGAAACAGACATATGTTATAAAGTTGAGTATTGTAAATGTCAGCCAATAAATATTTCGTAATACTAACTATATCAATGTTATAGATCTCAAAGAATCTTGCACCAGTACCTTTATTGACAACTAGACAAGGGCCAGTACCAAAAAAAAAAAAAAAAAAAAAAAAAAAAAAAAAAAAAAAAAAAATGAGGCGACGAGGTCACAACACTTCTTGTCCACAGGCATGAGAATACATACAACATATGTATCGGTCGCCATTAAACCTAGACATTAGTGAGGTCACTCGTCGCCGTGTGAATCTAACAACGACAACGCCTCGGCAGAAAGCGTTCTATGTTGTTGCTTTCGTACGGACCCGAACTACGGTCATGGTGCAACGCGAGTTCAATAGAAGACACAGGCCTTTTCACAGGAACATCCAACGGTAGTGCTAACCGTTCCAGGAAGCAGGAAAAAGCACTGTTCAGCCGAGAATAGCACGGTCAGAAGAAAATGTGAACAAAATCCAAAAGGGGATTTCTCAGAGCCTCAGAAAATCCATGTCTCGAGGTCGCCGTCAGCTTCAGGTGAGCAGTGCCAGTATCTGGCGTTTTCTGAAAACACTTCATCCTGTGGGGTACGTCAAAGCACAAAGTTTATATTCTGCCACTACCTAATACACTGGGTGACCTTGAAGAGCGGATTAACATATGTGATCAACTAAGTATATCGTGATATGCTGCAACGCACTTGGGAGGAATTATCATATCCCCTTGATGTGGTCTGTGCTAGATTCAATGAATATCAAACACATGTGTCGTAGGTTTAACCTTGTAGTACTCACTGATGGGAAAATAAAGATTCATGAAATCGGTTCATTCTGTGCGAAAGGCCATGTATTTTTGCAAGAGCATGAAAATGTCTAAGTAGATTTAAGTTTTTTGTTTTACGAAACGCCTTAGTGCATAAAAGTTACTTAGTCATTAGAATAAATACGAGAGAGAATAATTAAAATCGGTTAATACCTTTCGTTCGCGCATCGCACTTAAAGATAATGGAAAATTGAAAGAAGTCCCTTCTTTAGAATTTTCTAAAATTAGTTTAAACTTTCAAAATAAACCCGCCTAATGTTTTATGCATTATTCGTGGTTGAAATAAGTCAAATAAATTAATATCATGGTAATAATATAATATTTCCCTTGGCTGAATTATCTTAGATGAAAACAGAACTCAGCAATATTTCGTAATTTTCGCAGTGTAACTCCTGGTGATTCAGGAGTTGTAACGGCTGCTCAACAGGAAATTCTTCACGGCCCTATACGTTTGTCGGTACCAGATTTGCTTTTAGTGTAAAAAGAACTGTAATATTTGGTGGTGCTGGTTGGTTTACTGTTGCTCTCGTTCGTACAAGTGATGTGAAGAAGTCTGGCCTTGAATCTTTCAGCGGAAGAGATATTAGTGCTTTTCGTACATGGAATACGGCAGAGGTACCTAATAGAGATTTTGTTACTTCGTGTATTGCTGCTGATAAGCCATTTTCTATAAGGACGAGGGATCGGAGACGTTTTGTTGCTGAAGAAGGCGTTTGTTAGGTCAAGGTCGTCGGCCCGTTTGAAAAATAAATGTAATGTACATGGTGATGTTCTTGTTTATCTTCATAATTAAATAAAGTATTCTCTCTGTGTGAGGCTCCTCTGGGCACCTCTTTGAGCCGCAGGGCGTGAGTTGCACGTGCAGTGTAACTGTTGGCGCGTTTTGGGACAACAAAAGATTCAAACTCACTTAAAGCTGATGGAACTGGTGTGAACTGCTTTGAAGCAAACTGAAAGACAAGAGATTTCGCAGGAATTTGGAAGAAGAACACTCTTCTCTTATATAAGAATCTGGATCAACTTATATTGCACATGTATCTCCTACCTCGATTTCAGCAAATGATACAACTCAAAATATTATTTCAAGTTTGTCTGACCAATAAATATCACTAGAAAAACTAGATGTAGTAGCTTGTGATGGCACTGCAACCAACACTGGATGGATGAATGGTGTCATGCACCGACTACAAAACCATGTAGGACGCCCACAACAGTGGAGTGTGTGCCTTATGAATTTTATTGAGCTTCATCTCCGAGATATTTTCAAACAAATTGATTGTAAAATTGTTCAGGGCCCAAATCGTTTAGTGGACTAATCGGACAGCAGCTCAGTTGGTGTGAAAATCTCCTTGTTGTCCACTATGAACCCACAGCTAGTTTGAAACCTGATATTGACAGAAATTTCTTGAGTAAAGACCAACAGTATCTTCACATTTGAAATGCCTTGAGCCTTGGTACTGATGACTTGGCTAATCGGGACCCTGCACCATTGTCTCATTCCAAGTGGGTAACTGCAGCCAATCAAGCTCTTAGATTGTGTACACGTTCGTCAGAGCTGTCCGAAAACTTAAAAGAATTAGTTGGATTCATTTTAAAATTATACGTGCCCTTGTGGGTAAAATAACTGATGGACAGAAACATCTATTTCAAGAAATTCATACATTACTGTATTTATCCGGTGAATAACTTGAAGTAGTCGAGCTGATAATACAACGAAATGCATTCTTTGCTCACCCAGAAAATGTCCTGCTTGCAATGATTGATAATGAAAGAGAACATATTCAGGAACTTGATTTCAGAAGGATCATGAAAGCAAGACACACTGACCTAAAAAAGAAAAGGTTTAGAAATTTCATACCACCGAATATTAACATTCAATCTTCTGATTAGCTGTTGATTAGATTTCTTGTGTGGTGTATCGTCCCCCAATGTTACGAGACTTAAATGATCTTACATCAATAATCGGTACTGACTCAAGGTTCGTCACAGAAATGCAAAAGGTTTCATGTCAAACTCGAGGCACATTGTCCTAAAAAAGAAAAGGTTTAGAAATTGCATACCACCGAATATTAACTTTCAAGCTTCCGATTATTTGAAACTGTTGATTAGATTTCTTGTGTGGTGTATCGTCCCCCAATTTTGCGAGACTTAAATGATCTTACATCAATAATCGGTTCTGACTCAAGGTTCGTCAGAGAAATGCAAAAGTTTTCAGGTCAAACTCGAGTCGTGGAAAGGTGCATCAAGCTGACTTTAAACAAAGTATGTGGACAGAAAGGTAGATATGATAAAAGCAACACGTAAGTCTAGGACGGTCATGCCACATTTCTACAAAATATCATTCCATGTGTACCCAATATGACAGGCAATATAAATAAAACGTAATATCCCAAGGAATTGTATTCATTTGGTAAATTTCTTGAAGAAACAGTAATAAATATATTGTAAATATCACATCTTACTCATGTTTGTAAATATATGGAACTTAAGTACTTAGTTTATTATTCACTAGGCTTACAAACTAATCTAAGAACAACAGACACACACCCATGACCGAGCGAGGAGTCGATCCTCCGACGGCTAACAACCGCGCGCTCTGCAACAAGGCGCCTTAGAACGCATAGCAACTCCACCGTGGCCCACCCCTAACAGTTGGATGTTTGGTAGGTAGGACATTTGTGGAACTGGTTGTGGAACCATTTCTATGTCATGAGTTGTCGGTCGTTCTGCTGTAGCAAAACGAGCTAAAAGTTGTACAGCGAGAACTGCGAAAAGTTGTTCAGTTCCTGTATTTTCTAAGACTTTGCACGTCCTGAAAATACTATATTAATTCCAGGACATTAACTTATCTTATTTCAACCATCCGTAAAGCATATTTGACTAAGGTGAATTTATTTTGAAAGTTTATTTTTAGCAAATTCCAAAGAAGACACTATTTCTCAATTTTCTATTACATTGATGTACGATGCGCGAACGGAAGATATAAACCGGCTTTAATTTTTTTTTTAAATCTCGTATTCATTGCAACAACAATAGGTAACTTTTTCGCACTAAAGCGTTTCGTAAACCAAACTAATCTTTTATTCGACCCATCCTACTATACCACGCAATCAACATGACTTTACAGAGTATACATGAAGTTCTAAACCCTTCCTTCCTACATTGTGAACGTTGCTATGAACATCTGGCATATCCATATAATTCCCAAAGGCAGTTGTTATACTGCTCACAGTTTCAACAATTGAGTAATTATGTAACATTATTGTTATGACAGCGGTAAAACATTCATTGGGACAATAACATATCCCGTTACTTCCTTTCCATATTTTTCATATGTGTGTTTCTACTTCCAACAGCGTCAGTGTCACTGTTCCTGACTCACTCTGATAGTTTATTCTCCAGTGTTCTCTTCCGCTTCAACTTAACAAATTCTGGTATTTGCAACGAACCGACAATACCAGCCTGCAGCCCACAGAAATGTACTCTCATCCAGACAACACTATACTAATCGTCCTGTGTCCAATTAGTACACGGATCTTAGCGCTTTTTTGCAGACAGAGTACAGAAAACTGGACGCTGATGGTCAGAAGTTCTACCTTGCAAGGAATTAAAGAGCTGTCTCTCTCGCACTGAGTCGGGTACCCTTCCGGCAGACGTTACCACTCCGCTGTAGTTCTAAAACAGCTTAATGCGGAGTGCTGTTCGTTGTCCAACACAAAAGTCGACCCGTTGGCCGTGCGGGGATTTAGAGTTTACCGACAGTGAAAAGCCATTACCTGAACGCTTAACCGCCAATGGTAATCCTGTGAAATTCTCTTGAACGTACATTTACGCCTGTTGCGTGCGCTAAGAATTTAGAAACGGCCTGTACACACTGATCTGACAGATTGAATGACAATAAAACACGACAAATGTATGAGAGGGCAAGATCAAATCAACAGCATTAAGAAACATCTCAGGAAATTGTTTGGGAAGTTCTCTAAAAATCAAGACTTTGTGAGAAGTTAAAATTCCAAACGGAGCAAGAAACTGGTTACATGCCGCCAAAACATTAAGATAAATAAAAATATACTAAATGAAATAAAATATGAAGTTTCAGCTTGGTGGGCGATATGAAATATTTATTTTACAAAAATTCACATTTATTTCGTTCCTATGATGGAACATCATCTGTGCTGTAAAATCAAGTTTCTTCAGTCAGACATTAAAATAACATCAAAATATATACACCAATGATGTTCCAATTTTATAACAAATGTCATACTAGATTGTAAGTCACCGTTATGGAACCAAGTTACAATACTAACCGAAGTTACCTATATTGGGAAATTGCGAAGAAATAAATCAATCCTTCAATTTAAAATAGTAAATATTTAAAAGAAGACACAATTAAATCTAAGGTGGATGAAATACGGTCCTACTTCAAATGCGATTCAGATAAAATTAACTTTCAATCTATTACAGTGACTTAACTTCGATAATTTATAAAAATCACACAGAAATCCCTTATGCCCTACACAATGAACAACTGATTAACACACTTGAAGCCAAAAAAAGGATACAACAATTCTGCTGCATATCCCATTAATGATTGAAATAAACGCCCATCAGTTCCTTATGACTCTGGTATGATTGAGTGTCCACACATCGGCAAAATGAACTTCATAGTTTCACTTTAACTTAAGGGGAGATTAACGCAAAAATTAGTGAAAATCGCAAAAAATGAAATAAATTAAAAATAATAAATAAAAAAAATTATTGGATCAATAGGTAGTATATAGTATCAAGTTTGTTACAGACAACTATTAGAACCTAATTCAGACACTAAATATATATTAAAATTTCTTTTTCATAAGCTTGCTTCATGCCACGCCCTATTACTACAGTGACAATAATGCATTTCATGCATTGTAAATATTTCAACTTATTATGGACCTGATTGTAAGATTGAGAAACTAGAATGTATTGGACGTATTCAAAAGAGGATGGGTGGTAGGCTTTTGAAATTAAAATGAGTACTCAAGGGTTAGAAACTAGAATAAGGTAAGTACCTAGGGGGTCCTAAGAGGATTACTGACCAGAGATACATACTTTACAAGTGTCTTATGGGAAAGCTATCAGATAAAACTGTC
Source organism: Locusta migratoria (assembly GCA_026315105.1). Taxonomy (NCBI): domain Eukaryota; kingdom Metazoa; phylum Arthropoda; class Insecta; order Orthoptera; family Acrididae; genus Locusta; species Locusta migratoria. The sequence continues at coordinate 170,107,204 of CM048748.1, forward strand.
AAAATGTGGAAGCTATGCAAAGATATGTTTGGGCAATTTACTTGCACAAACTCTCAACCTATGAAAATCCTAATTACAACTTGTGTGATATTTCATGGTTCAAATTCCTGCAAACTGAAGAGGTTGGCACTACTTACACTCATAAGCACATCTTCCTGAAGCAGTTACGAATGCTGTGAATCCAGCTTTTAGGTTTCTGGCTAACCCAGACCTGTTGAAACAGTGTGTTCATGGCAGAACTCAAAATCCCAATGGTATGCAAATAGCTTCATATGATGCATGCTTAGTATTTAACAGTGGAAATATAAGCAGAATAAAGGCTTTTCAAAGGCTTGGTTTGACACCAGGAGAATTTACACTATCAATATTGAAGCGCATTGACGTTCAAAGAATTGCAGCAGCTGAGTCAGCAATTGAAAAAATTGAAAAAAAAATGTTTATCAAAGAAGACAGTCGAGAAGAAAACAACTTGAAGAGGAAGACGAAACTGTTCAATATGGATATGGTCAGCACTGAACCAAAGAACATGCATCTATCACAGTAAAAACTGCCTTATAATTTTAAATTAATTTTCGTTCTTTGGGGCCTGCAGTGTAAAATGTCTTGTAATGACATGATTATTATAATAATATACCAACACTATTTTGTACTTGCTGTTATTATTTATAAAGCACAATGTGCTCATTTCGGCCTTTAGCCATCATCAGGTGCTCTGTAAATACATTTATAATGGTCTGAATATACATATATGTATTGTAACTATAGATGGAAGTAGTTTACAATTTCTTTGTTCTTGCCTTACATGGTATATCATATGTGTCACTGCTGTCATTATTTTTCACCTAGATGTCGATTGGTGCCTCGTTTGTGTCAATGCTGTCTTTATTTTTTACACCTGGATGTTAATTGTTGTCTGTTAGCTTCTTACTTTATTTCGATCTTTACAGCTTGGTTGACAGTATATTTGCGATATTCCATGTTTACATCTACTACCATGTTACTATTAAAGTGATTTGTAGAGAACTCTGTTGTAATTTGTTTGTTTTATTGTGTTTGGCTTTAATTAGGTCTTTTACTAGAATTTTCGATACATTTTATTGATGTTTTTATGCTTCATTATTTTTCGTAGTTAGTTTGTTATATTTAGTTACTGGTATTGTCTTCATTGTGTTATATCTCTGTAGTACACAGTTTACTTTGTCTCTATGGATATACGTTATTTTGTATATCTGCTTGAATTTATCTGTTTTCTAATTTTATGATATCAATAAATTTTTCTATATGCTTCTTGTGTTTAAGGTCGGTTTTCTCATTCAGTAAATTTGGACGGTTACTGTGTGCATTAAAAATATTTCTATTTCTTCTAGAACGCTCATGACTGCTCCTTTTTGCGTAATATGGAGGACTTTTAGTGCTTCGTTTATGGGTTTCACGTCGTGTTTTTCTGTTTTAAGATGTTGAAAGAATGTAGATGGGTTGTTTTAACTGTCTCTGGTGTGTTCTTTAAATCTAATGTTGAAATTTCTGCCGCTTTGTCCTATGTAGAATTTATGGCAAGTGTTACAAGAAATTTTGTAAATGCCCGGGTGGTTGTATATGGGAGTTCTTGAGTTGTCATTGTGGATTTCGTGTTTAAGGTATTGTCTACTTTCATACGCAAAGGTGATGTTGGTTTTATTGAATAATTTATTAATGTTTGAGATGTTTCCTAGCTAAGTTGTGGTTATATATGTTGTTTTTCTTCATGTTGCTGTGTGTGTTTAGTGTTATTTCTTTATGTATATTAAGTCTGTTTGGTTGTGTTTTTTGTAGTATAGTTGTCTTATAATTTTTGGATCATAATCGCTTTGTTGAGCTATGTATTCTAGGATTTTTAATTCTTTCTGAATTGCGGTGTCTTCTAGAGGTAGATTTGTCAATCTGTTGAGCATTGTGTTGAAGAATGCCAGTTTTTGGGCTTTAGGATGGAATGAATGTGCATTGATGATACAGTCTGTTGTGATAGGCTTTCTGTACATTTCAAAGTGGTGTTTGTTATTAATGTTTTTAATAGAAAGTTAATGGTTTTCTTATGTTTCTTGTTCTATGGTGAATTTCATTTTAGGGTGTAACTGATTCAGTGCTTTGTGTATATTATCTGTGTCTGAGGGATTACCTTCTATAAGCATTAGAGGTTCATCTACGTAACTGTAGTAGTATATGATTTTTTTTTTCATTTGTTGAGGTTTTTGTTTTGAAGAAGTTTTCTTCCAAGTTGTTACGGAATATGTCCGTTATGGTTCCAGCTATGCTACATCCCATAGCGACTCCATCTTTTTGTGTGAATATTTTATTGTCAAATTCGAAATAATTTTGGTGTAAGACACGTTTTATGAGTTGCAAACCTTAATCACACAATCCACAACGACAACTCAAAAATTCCCATATACAACCACCCTGGCATTTACGAAATTTCGTGTAACACTAGCCATAAATTCTACATAAGACAAACCGGCAGAAATTTCAACAATTTATTTGAAGAACATACCAGAGACAATGAAAACAACACATCTACATTCTTTCAATATCTTAAAACAGAAAAACGCGACGTGAAACCCATAAACGAAGCACTAAAAGTCCACCATATTACGCAAAAAGAAGAATATTTTTACACGCACACATTAACCCTCAAATTTACTGAATGAGAAAACCTACCTTAATCACAAAGAGTCTATAGAAATCTTTATTGATATCATAAAATTAGAAAACGGATAAATTCAAGCAGAGATACTAAATAACGTATATCCATAGAGACAAAGTAAACTGTGTACTACAGAGATATAACACAATGAAGACGATACCAGGAACGAAATATAACAAAATAATTACGAAAAATTTACTAATAATGAAGCATAAAATCATCAACAAAATGTATCGAAAATTCTAGTAAAAGACCTAATTAAAGCCAAACACAGTAAAACAAACAAATTACAACAGAGTTATTTACAAAACCCTTTAATAGTAACTATGTAAACATGGAATATCGCAAAATATACTGTCAACCAACCTGTCAAGATCTAAATAAAGTAAGAAGCTAACAGGCACCAATTGACATCCAGGTGTAAAAAATAAAGACAGCATAGACACAAACGAGGCACCAATCGACATCTAGGTGAAAAATAAAGACAGCAGTGACACATACGATATTCCATGTACGGTAAGAACAAAGAAATTGTAAACCACTTCCATCTGTAATTACAATACATATATGTGTATTCAGACCATTACAAATGTATTTTCAGAGCACCAGATGATGGCTAAAGGCCGAAATGAGCTCATTGTGATTAATAAATAATAACAGCAAATATAAAGCAGTGTTCTTGGTGTATCATTATAATAATTTTTAAATTAAGTTCCTGTATGTTTACTTTTTACAAAAATTATGTACCATAGCTCTATAAATATTAATGATACAAAGATAAAATTTGGCGTGTTGCTGTAAACCCTTATTCTAAAAAACATTGTGGAGCCATTTTTGACAAAAGTTTGTGATACATTTGTAACCATAAATGTTGAAAAAAATAGATAAAATTTTGTGTATCAAATTTGAATAGCTAATGAATAAACATATCAAAAATCTGTTCCACAGATACTTTCAGACCACTATGTTGATTATGTGTGCAGAATTTGGTATCTTAGGTGTTATGGTTTTCTAGAAACAGTACATTTAATAGGTGTATATTATTGGAAAATGTAAACTTTAAAATTTAAGTACCACAAGTCGTAGAAATTTGAAAATTGTTTTATGCATTAAGAATACACTTCTAAGTAAGGGCCAAAATTTCATTGGTTGATCTCCAAAGTGGCTAGTGGGTATAAAGTTTCATTACGGTAATTTTGCATACGTCTCCCCTTAAACAAAATTACATCGGTAGTGCACGAATATATGTCACTCCGGACCTATCAGTTTGATGTTGCGAATATGCCCACCGACAAACACCGTCGTCGCTTTGGAGGCGACGATGATGACTAGCAAGCATCAACAACAGTCAGACGTCTAATTATGGAGACGCCATGATGAAGGCTTCTAGCAGGACTCCAGAAGCTACGACACACTCGGTAAACAGAGCCAAGATGATAGCTGTTCAGATGATAGATCCACGAGTTCTTCACTATGGCTGTCCAAAATGCAACTGCCCTTAGGTTGTTCACAAAGCGCCCACTCTTCATTTCTTTCCGGGAACAACCTAAAAAAATCACAGTATAATTAATTCACTTTTCCTAAATCAACTTCTCTGCAATACTATAATGGCAAATTTCACTACGAAAGTAGGGTTATTTCAAAACCTTTTCTGACATAGACGGAGTATCTGAGGATGCTCCTATACGCCATGAAACGGTTATGAGATATTTTGAAACCAAACTTACCAGATGACAGCGAAATTATGCCATTCACTACGCGATACAGAAACTGCAGATGTCGAAATTAAATATTTGATGATAATGGAAGGTTACAAGCCAGGCTACTTGCAACGACTCTAGCTACAACAACAACGTGGCTTAGACAGATCATTGTTTCAGTGGGGAATCATAATGATCTGCAATGTGTGAAAGACAAAGAAAGGAAGGAAGGTGGCACAACACCTAATCTTGATTCTGGGAGTAGGAAACGCAGTGTTGTTCGAAGAAACAGAACAAATGCTGCCCCGCGGAACATATTTATAGCCATCAAGAGGAAAGTAGGTAGTATTGAGAAGGTGTGTCCTTTTTGCATTCAGAAGGGACTCCAGAGTGTCACCGGTTATTTAAAATCCGTGGAGCACTTGCATAATTGGTGGAAACAACTACCGCTTACGAAGCTGCAAATACTGAGAAAACTTTCTTGGAGTCTACCTGTTCGAGACTGAGCTGCGTAGTAATTTCAATAAAGATTACAGTTTTGGGTCCATTGGAGGTTTCAACTGCAGAACATAATGGTGAGTGGGCTTCAGAGGGCATCGTTGATCTTCGAAACATGATGAAAAGTGCTGATGGGAAAATATTCTTCATCCTCACCTTTTAACACTAGCAATCTCCCAGAATATGTCGAATCAGACACTTTATTTGAACGGACGACCTTATGTACGGAACAGGTGCTCTTATTGGCAGACAATTGGTCAACCACCCCCGGCTGCAAGGGAGAAGATGCTTTTGGCAAATATAGAAAGGCGACCCATAAGGTACCAAGTGCGTAACACCCACTACGTGCGTGAACTGTTCAGGGGATCACCCGGTTTGGAATCGGAACTGCAGTGCGTACCATAAGGAGAAGAAAATAATGGAGATTAAGGCAATTGAACGCATGTCATATGCAGAGTCCTGAAAGAAATTTAAAGCCATGCAGCCTCCTTTATGCGCCACTTCGTCTGCTTCAGCTCTACAAAAACCTGTACCAAAGTAGACGCTGTGATGACTTTGGCGTCCAGATTACTGTACGCCAATTTTTAATTAAGTCATGTTTATATCACTCAGAGAGGGTAGAGGCAAATATTTGTGGTGAGCTATCCTTTATGTAAGTGATGAAGAGGGGAGTGTGAACATTTTGTGAATTGTTTCACTTAGCCCCAAGATTTTTGGGTGGCGGTTTTAATAGGCTGCAGATTGGATCACTCACCCTTATTTGTCTATTCGGTCAGCCAGACGTAGCCATCTTCTTTGTTGTTTTAAATGCTTTTCCAACGTTTCCGGTTGGGGAATGGTCCAATTTCCACCTGAAACATTTTTTTTGTGCAAATTAACACACAATTTGCTTGATTGATCTTATTTTAATTTGGCTACTGGTTTTTTTGCGGTTTTTTCACACTTCTTACCTGTTCCATTTGTTCGGGCGCTAAAGTTCTAGTTGTCGTGCGTCAAAACCCCCTCTCTCCCCCGTGAATGTTTTTCTCAACGGGACGTCAGAAAAGACTTACGGAAGTTTCTGGGTTTCTAGTTCGTAAATTTTCATCTCGTCCCATACAAAGATCTGCCCTTGTACGCTACATTTGTGACGTGAAGGAACGTACTCCAACAGAAGAACGACAGTAAACAACAGGAGTCCTCCTGAACCTTTCATTGGTTGATAAAGTTAGTGGAAGTTTCGAAGTTGAATTACGTATTTTTTGTTCAGCCCTTTTCAAAAGTGTTTGAGACTTAGTGGTTCTGCTCCTGTGGGCAATATTGCTCGGCTTTCATCTACAAAGATCTGTGTGGTAGTGACTTTGGTTCGTGTTCTTGTCGTGTAATTTTTCTGGAATATTGTGATCAGAAATTTGTCCTGACGTACTGCATCCAAATGAGGCCTCTCTGTAGCAACGCTTGAAAGATCCTACCCGTCTGTACGTCAAATCCTCTACAGCAAGGAGCATGTAGGACGATGAGTACGCATGTAATAAATGGCAGATTGAGATATCGTGCGTTTTGGCTACACCGAGATGTTGTTCGAGAATACCTATTCCTCCCCTATTTTCGAGGAATGAAAGGAAGTATAGTTGTCAACTGGCTGGGCGTTCCTTGTATTTCTTCGAAGATTTTCATGGTTTAAAGAAATCTCTCAGTTGACGCGTGGGAAGTGTACACAGCCACGTAACCAAAATTTAGCCTTCTTTAGTTTTTTCTGATGACTTCAATAGAAAAAGATGGAATTTAGTGAATTTTTTATTTAAGCAAAAGAGAATCCATTTTACCTACTAAGACAATTAGAAGCAAAATATGTGTGTAACCAACTAAAAACGATACAAATAAATAAATTGCCATTGCTATTTTGTAAATAATAAGGCAACGAGGTTAAACTTTGCTAATTACAACTGGTAGAGCGTATGCAGAAACATGATCTACAGAATTCAATGTAGTTCGTAATTGTGTGCATATCACCAATAGCACGATTCTACCGGTCTGAATATTCTATCTGAATATAATAGCGGATGCCACCGGTCACATAACTTTCAGTATTTCACAGTGTAACACGTACATTTTTAGAATAAAACACTGGCACACATAAAATATACCAGTGGAAAGACAGAATCGTTTAACCATAATAGCGGATTAGTGGTAACTAGTTTCCCGCCTCCGCTTCTTATGGGTGGAATTTATAAATACGACATGTACACGTATTTCATTTGTGTCTACGTACCTAGTCAACCGTTGCGCCACTATCAACACGAGAAATCTTGGAATCGATGCTAGCGCTCCAATCGGCAGCACTGGAGTTACAGAAGAATAATGACTCGATCGCAAAGAAACTTCACAGGAGCACCCAGTAGGCTAATCTAAAAATTTCCTCTATGTTTCATCAGAATTGCTCCAGAAAAGTCTAAAGCGAACATTCATATACGCAGACATCAGTTGTTATAGATGAATGTCAACGGTGTTTGTGACACACTTCACGGAAGCTACATATAGTTAAGAAAAGAAAGAAAATATGAAGAAATAAAGTTTGCCACTAACGGAAAAGAATATGAATTGTTTGCCTTTATAAGTGTCTTGACTAAAGGAGAGAGATACGTGCAATATTGAAAGTGTTTCGTAAGAACTGTCACTGTTGGGCACAGTGTGACGAATGTCGGGGCTCATGTTGCAGCCGACGTAATTAAAGGAGCTCCCGCAGCTGCGGAATATCAGCAGGTTTGTCCTCTCTCATTGTGGTAATTTGTCCTGACTGAACTATTGACCGCTATCGCCTCCCTTCATTCACAGGCCGACATGACGTAACTGTGGTCTAAAAGGTATCCTGCACTGACATTTCATTTATTAATACCAAAGACATAGTTTCCATACAGTATGACTTTCACTTAAACACGCTGACCGCCAACCTACAGTCCGCGAAATTTAAAGTTCCTGGGTTCGACTCCCAGTTCCACACATAATCTACCAGGAAGTATCGTACTGTCAGAGATTTTAAAACAATTTCTAGAAAGAATTTAAATTCAAAGTACAAACGCATTTTTTTCTAATTTCTGATATAAATACATGTTTTAAATATAACTAGTTAACTGAAGATTAAAATAAAATACCTCTAATTAGTGAATATTTTACATGTCATTATTTCCCTGATCCAATCACCGATAGTTTTTCGAATTACTTCATCCTTCATATTCTGTTTTTTGTTCTCTTCATCTTTCCACCTTTGTGAACAAATGTTATCTCCTTCCTTTCTTCTTCCTTAGCGTTTGTCCCGCATGATGTCGGATTCCGCTGCTTCGGCTCGTTGTCGCCATTTTCTACGACCTTGTGCCTGGTCAGGATGGAGACCTGAGATATTGATGTCTTCATGCAGGGTGTCAAGCCATTGCTGCGATGGTGTTCCGACTGGCCGTTTCCCATTTACATTTAAGTTGAACCAATTTTTGCCACTGCCGTCTCATCTGCTCTGAGGACATGCCCGTACCACTGTAGGCGGTTTTCCCAGATCTTATTTACTATAGACGTAACACCGTATTGATTACGAACGTCACTGGTTGTGACGTGGTCGAGCTGGGTTAATCCTGATGTCCATCTGAACATCTTTTTTTCCATTAAATTAAGTCTCTGTTGTGAACAAATGTTATATTGAACGAAAAACCTTTTTACAGTTCGCTATCTGTTCAAGGAATCTAATCTACTGTCAATATTTTTTAAATATTGTAGTATTCACGGATGTCATGTACTATTGTAACTATCACTGGCTACAGAAGAAGCGGAGTCCTCAAGAAGCATGTAAAATTAATTTTTTAGCAGCATGTGTCAAGAAGATCCCTTGTTCTTCTTGTTGTTTCATTATTCACTCTTCTGAATGAATTAGCTCTTTATCCTAACCTCTATTAGTCTTCGGTACACATTTCATTTAGAAGATAGGGAAATGTAAGGATGCTCATGTATCATCGATGGCTTCTGTATTCTCTACTCACAGAATTCCACAAAACACTTATTGAAACTTCCTAAAATAATTTTTATCAGCACTTAACATTACGTTGTTTTTTTAATTTGTTTAAAATTAAATCTGCATTCACTCATCTGAAAAACATCTTAACACCCTGTTCACGAAATTAAATATTTCTCTCTCTCTCTCTTTCTCTCTCTCTCTCTTTCTCTCTCTCTCTTTCTATCTATCTGTCTCTCTCCCTCTCTGTCTCACACACACACTCATGTTGAATTAAGTCGTATTTATGTATTATAAATATATCACGTGGGCAACACTCACAGACCACACGAAAAAGAAATGAACAGACGAAAACATAGCCACAATGTAGTGAAATGATAAATAAACAGACAGATATTCGACTTATAACAGGTGATATGTAATCTGTATACATTTCAAAAAGTGAAGTGATGTGATGTTCTGAGATTAAAAGAAGAAACAAAAACACACGAAAAGTTCTGTACACAGCCCTCAAACACACACCAGGAAAAAACGAACTCCAGCCAACAAGACGGACAAACAGTAGTAACATGTAAAGAAGAGACATCAACATCATGAGTAGACCGAATATTAATTTAAAAAACTTAGGCCTAACGTGCAAAACGTATTTTAAACTGGTATCAGTTTTTAAGTAAACTATAAACCACGCTGTTTCTTTAACGTATATATTAAAGTTGTTACCTTTCGCAAATAATTCTTAAATTATTTTAATAAGCTTGCAGTACTGAGCGTATGTAAATAGTATAAATGAAGTCCAACAGGCAGCAATGGCCACAGGATGACAGGAATCGATAACGATTGTGCAGGTGGCACAGAAAGGTGTAGCAATATATGCAGCTTCGAAGAGGAAGCAAAGAAAAAAGATGTCCTCATTACACATTCCAAACAGAAGCCAAAATGAAGAAAAATTAATACAGAAGGAGAAGGCAGAGAAATTGAATGACAAATAGGGGACAAGGGGAGATAAGAAATGTAATGCACTACTTAATTTATTAATATCAGTCAACTACTCTGAAGACATGATGATCTTGATTTCGTTAAGGAACTTTTTGAAATCAGTAATGACTCTGTTGAATTAGAGACTTCATGCTGTCGTAAATTTGCTATGCTGCTCGTATAGAACTCACTGCGGTAGATACGAAGATGATACTTCTGTGCTTAAAATGCAAAGTTTTCTCGTGTTTTCCTTCGTCAAATTACTCACCGACAATTATCTTCTTACCTGCAAACGAGGGCAAGATGACGAGATGGCATCATTTGAAAAAAGTCAAAGTAATCACCATAAATGTTATATTTAGGCAAACTGCGAAATGTCTAGTTGGAAACAAAACTTTTCTTCGAAGTACTCGTGTAGGCATTAGATCAAAAATAAGGGGATGAAAAAATTCGGAAGCATGCTGTGGTTATCTTCCCCTCCCTTCCACTACGTATTGCAAGCACGCAAGTTCTTCTCCTTATTATTCTTTCTTCCTCATGCTGTATTGAGATCTCCAACTTACCGATGTCTAGGACTTCCAGGTGAGATCCGAGTCATTGGATATGCAGCGGCAGATCTATTTTTCTACAGTCTGAAGCTTCAGTTGACTTGCTCAGTATGTTGCTCAGAGTGAGACATTAATATGTTATTCTCACCTGTACGTGTATGATCCTCTGTGCGGCAAACAAGCAAATAATGCATCTTTACACACCACAACAGAGTTCTCTCTATTTATTCTAGCGTGGTTATTTGACAGATACACTTATTTTTAACTTATATTTCAAATATACGTTAGGCTCCACAATTTCTTTCTCAGGCCAGTAGTATTACAGATACAGGAATTACATATCAAATCTTAGTCGTGTAAACTTTTAGGGTTCTAAAAATAAGTATGTTCCACGCACTTTGAGCGTTTGATTTTACACCTTCTAGATGAAATAGTTACTAAAGGGCTACTGGGACTATTTATATTGCGCGATGACATCAGTGCAAGGGTTCACTTCTGCCCCTTCTTGCTCCATAGTGTATACTGAGCGGATACCACTGTGAGGCCTCAGATCCATGAAATTAACAAATCAAAGGTCACTTGTGATGCGACAACACTATGCTGCTCCCACAGCTGCCTGTATATACGAGAGACATTTCCATAACACTTGCCAATTCTTCTTCTTCTATTTATAGGTGTAAACTGTACCACAACAGAATACATGATATATCACTAGATGCTTCAAACTGTGAACTGTTGTTACTCTGTTTCTGTAGTGGGACTATGCTCCTCTATGCACATAGATTTTTTTCACGTCTTTTTGCTTTACGACTTTAGAAGGGAACACATACAGGAAACAAATGGTCCCATCACCTAATACTTTCGAGTACTCTCTCTCTCTCTCTCTCCCTCTCTCTTTTTCTTTTTTTACTATTTCAACAACATTTTTTACACTTTTAGCTATCGTACCTACACTGTCAACTGCCATATTTACACTATACACTATCATATTTACACTTTAAATTACCATTCTTACACTTTCGGTTAACATTTCTGTACATTAAACTAACATATTCACAATTTGAACTACAATAGTTACACTTTCAGCTAACACATCTGAACTTCTGTATCCCCCACCTTCCATGGCGACCTAGCTTAGTGTAGTAGAATACAAACTATTACGTATTTTCGGTAATCGTACTGATTGTTATGTACTCAAATGTTCAGGGGGACTGATGACCATTGTAGTTTTGTCCCCCTTAAACATCCAAATAACAACAACAACATCAAATGTTCAAATGTTTGTAAATCTGTCGGGCTCAACTGCTGGGTTGTTAGTCCGTAGCGTAGAAGTACTTAAACTAATGTAAACTAATTTTTACAAGTTTCCAGTCAAGATCGCGTTTTTTAATTATGTGTCTTGGCTGCAAACGTGTATAAATTGATTTACATCGCCCAGAAGAACAGTGAGTTCCATACATAAGGAAAACTAACTTGAGGACAACACAAACACCCATACCCGAGGAGAGGGCTCGAATCCCCGAAGGCGAACGGCCGTCCTCACCGCACCACAGCGCCCAATGCGCACGGCTAATCCGCCGCGGCTGTGATGTACTCACCATTACACATCTGCTTCATAACAGAACTAGTACCAGACGTCTTATTATCTCAAACAGAGAACATGTGCACTCAAAAGGGAAAGTCTTGACCCATGGATAGAAGAATCCTAGAATGTTTATACAAGCACAAATAAAGAGCTAAGAAGTTTGCATTACTCCACAGACCCAAATCTATCACTTTATGGGTGATCTGAACCATAGATCAGAGGAAATCACATCACTTCAAATGACCTGTTTTTTCTGTATTTTTTCATAGCCCTATAGCACTGAAAAACCAAAACATTCCAGTCGAAATGTCAAATCTGCAAACATCACTGCTTCTCTCTTTTTACATGTTATCCATACACAGATCGATTACCCGTTCAATTGACCTATACACCCATTAGGGGATGTGGGGTCTAGAGTAGAGTTAGTTGGATGGCAAATTATGGCATCTTTATGAGACCCATATTTTGTTCTAAGGCTGATGAGTCCTGAGCTGCAATTTGCTTATCACCGCTGTCTGTAGCGATAAGCCCTTTACGAAAGGCTTATTTCTTTAATTCCTCCGTAAGTACACATATCTCTGTTGGTCATGCACATGGGACATACATTGCAGGATGCGATTGGGATGATTCTCGATTGTCTTCATTGCGTATGTGTGTTGAATTAGTGTTTTTCTGTATGGGTCCCAAAGTTAAAATTTGATGTTTTCATTGTAGTCAAAGAGAAAAGAATGATGAAAGATTTCCCCCACCGATTATCGAGATTTCAACTAGAAAATTCGGTTTTGTTAAATACAAGATATCATCTGTTGTTTATGAATGTTCATGAGGACAGCACAGTATTTATATCATGTTGTTGTTCCTTTGTTATGTTCGTTCTTCAGCTTAAGGGAAGTATCAGATGCCTTTCATAGAAATAACAGTAAGCTTAACCAGAATATTGTGCAACCCACTGCAAGAACGCTGCGACTCAGACAACTGTCCTGCGACATGATTTTGTTTCACAGAGGCCTCCAATGTGTAATATCATAGTCTTCGTTTCCAAGAGCAGCTCTCTGAATACATCTATTAGGATAGTAACCTACATGAGCGAAGGGCAAGTCGCATCTCTCCTTATACTTTTATCATCGAACATTTTCCAGTAACAAATCAATGTGATGTCGTTATATTCTAATCTTTGGTAGCACTGCATATGGATCTATTTTCCAAAGTCACAGATAGAGCCCCTTTCATAATATTGCCACAGGTGGTAGATATCATCAGTTTTCCTTTCTAAATTTTTTAGGTTTCTAAATTCCAAAATCGAAACAAAATACATGATGGAATTCGAATTCGAACGTAATTACTTTCGTGGAGAAGTCTTTCCCGCTGGTTGTGTAACAAATGAACCCAAATGTGAGTTTGTATCTACTGACTAGCCTTGAGTGTATCATAACAACTTAGCAAGACAACACATCAAAGGAGATTACACACTACATCACTGTAAAAGTCAACCATTACTTCCGCAAAAGTTCTTGTGTTACATCGAACGTTAACCTTTAGCCCATTCCCCTCTCTTACGGCACACACAGCGTACACTCGGTCCTTAAAGCGAGAGTGCCGTTTCTTTCAGTTTCTTTCGGCATTTTACCATCTAATTGTCTTAAAGTCCATTTAGAGCACCATTCGTTCTCCCTCTTCCCCACCATACACCCCACTCATAGCTTTCTCACACACTTGAAATGTAGATATTTGCAATCTTCCAGACTTGCAGTTGACTATGAAAAACACATAACTTAAGGGTACACTGGGTATATTGGTCCGGGTAAAATAAATTCAGGCTATACCTCGGTCTTTTTTGACCGGGAGTGGGGATTGCAATTCGTTAATTACAGAACTTCAGACAGGAGCATAACGAGGAAAAGACTTCAACGGCCTTGAAGCTGCTGTGGAGGGCAGAGTGCTGACACGCACTCAGAGAGGAGGGGAAAAAGGGGGAGGGGGGACAAAAGACCGGTGTACGAGGTAATGGTTAAAAATGCTTTAAATTTTATTCACTAACATTAGTAACCGAAGAATTATGTACAGCTCCTACCTCACTCGACGGAAACAATTGCAATATCACGGGGAATATGCGGATACGGCTGCCACTCTTAAAAAACAGCATTCCAGCCAGTTTGACTCATACTGAACGAGTTATTGACTATGGAAGATGAAATCCGTGTATCTACCATTGCCGGTCCCCCCTATTGTCGTTTAAACCGTCGCCAATATCCAGTTAAATACACACAACTGCAGGAATCATTCGCTTCCCAACACCTAGACAGTTTTCATACCTCTCATATTTTCTATTACCTTCTGCACCTTTGTCCAATGCACCCCCACCTTTCATCTCCACTAGCACGGACGCAGCTCCATAAATAACGGGTTCGGCCCGCCCCCGCTCCGCTCCGCTCGCGTTCGTTTGTTTTGTCTATTACGGCGCGCCATCACGGCACCTGCCGCAGCCGCAGTTTTTCCATTCCGCACCTGTCGGCCGGCAGGGATGTATGTTTCCGGCGCTGCCACGCCACCCCGTCCAGTCCCAGTATCCGCTCTGTCTCGCCCTACGTGGAAGAGACGCGTGTGCGAGGCGAGCAGTCCAGTCGGCAGCGAGGGCACCCCAAAGCCAGGCGCGCTGCACCGCTCTCAGAGACACAGGCATCATAATGGGACGTAATCCACAACATTTACATCTGCGTGAGAAACTGAGATTCTACATGGTAGTAATGCAAAATTGTGCCTGAATTTAAGCAACAATGTGTCTGTGGTCATATTCCTACCGTTCCATAATGCGTCATGTCCCGTGCTGCTTCCACCCCACTTGGGTTTTCACTCCCCTTGCCCACTATCAATCCCTCCAAAACCTTGAACGCCACGCACTCTGCCTCGCTTACCGTATCCGCCTCCCATCTCCCACGCGGATACTGTACGATCTTTTCCTTTCCCACATCTGCTCAAGTTCCTCCATCTTCTTCTTCTTCTTTATCGCAGCCTTTATCGTCAAGTAGGGCCGGCGTCCTCTCCTTCTCACTCCTTCAGTATTTATATCTTCAACTCTGTTTCTGATATACTCTTTCCCTTTTCTCTGCAAGTGTCCATTGCACCTTTGTCTACTCTCTTGTATCTGTTTCCCCGTGGGTCCCACTTTCACTCTAACAAATTCATTTCTAATTCTTTCCTTTCTTGTTACCCTACACATCCACCTCAGCAACCTCATTTCTGCTACTTCCATCTTCCTTTCCTGGGTTACTGTGATTGGCCATGTCTCTTTCCCGTATATCATAGCAGGCCTTACCACCGACCTGTACACTTTCCCTTTCAACCCATTGCTCACCTTCTTGTCATACAACACTCCGCTCGTTTTCCTCCAGTTGATCCAACCACAGTTTATTCGGTGCTGACCTCGCTTTCCAGTCCTCCGTCTCAGATATGTCTTCAGGAAACTTGATTCCCAGCACCTGCTTGTCTCCCTCCTCTTGTTGCAACCCGGGCCTCTGGCACACCGCTACCTTGCTATGCCTCCCTCTCTTCACCTTCACACTCTCCACATCCTCTGCGACGGGAACGTTTGTCACCTCCTGCTCACGGATGATGCCCCGTATCCCGACATCTACCCAACCTATCTTAGACCATCCCCCTATTTGCACGCTCCCTCACCTTCCTCCTACCGTCTCACTCCCTCCCATGCTTGGCTTTCCCATCCCTTTCCATCGCCAGGAGTCCTTGTACCTTCCTTCCCCAATGCCCCTTCCCCCTCACTATCCATCCCTTCCCTCTACGCCTCCCCTCCCTTCCTTATCCCCTGCGGGGTACCTGTGCCCTACAGTTTTAACAGTGCTACGTTAGTGCCAGTGAACGTGTTTGTGCTACAAGTGTCTTTTAAAACGCCGAACAGGCAGAATATTCGTGTTGCCACATGTTTTTAAGTAGTGTCTTTGTGCTCCACCAATTTGATTTTAACAGCCCTGAATTTTCAATTTCTACTTACATGTCATTTTAACCTCCGTGGCTGTTTTAATCTTGAATATGTTTTTTTTTTTTTTTTTTTTTTTTTTTTTTTTTTTTTTTTTTTTTTTTCTATGTTATCTCCATTTTTACTCCTTTAAAGCTTTAATTCAGCGTATTCTATCAACATTCTATGTTCTTAACAATAAAGTGTCACATCCTTTGTCTGAAGTGCAGCAATGAAGCTGCTCCCAGCCTGCCACCATATGTGGCTTTAACATATCAATTTAAAAAAAAAAGAAAAAAAAAAGTGGTCACATGTGATGTGACTTTTATTGACTGAACTTTCCAACTAATAATGTTCAAAAATGTTTGTAGAGTTTATGGGACTTAATTGCGGCGTCATCAATCCCTAAACTTAAAACTACTTAAGAACTAATTGATACTAAAGACAACACAAATATCTCTGCCCGAGGGAGGGTTCGAACCTTCGACGCGGGAAGCCCCGCGATCCGCAACATGGTGCTCCAGACCGCTAATAAATTATGTGAAAGTACTCTTTGTTAAACGTATTAATAAGACCTCGTGTTAATCAGTTTGGAAAACATGGTTTTCTTATTTGGAAAAAAAAAACAGTGAACTTAATATTATTTAAAGATAAAAATAACCGTTTAGTTCGCAAAATTTTTACAATTTATTATTACAGGTAACCGGTTTCGATCTAAGATTAGATCATCTTCAGACCTCTCGCTGTAGATGATCTAATCTTAGATCGAAACCGGTTACCTGTAATAATAAATTGTAAAAATGATTTTGCGAACTAGACTGTAATTTTTATCTTTAAAGAACTGGTGTGTTTCTGCTTCTCAAATAAATTTAACGCCTCTGACTTTATGCGTCCTCTGAATATGTGTGTGTGGTTGTTTCGTAAACAACAGATAACATTGTAAATGAAAACAATATTGTTAATGACAAATCTGTAATCCCCTAGTCTGATGTAATACTAGTCACGTTTGTTTGTGATTTAATGTTTACCAAAAAATCAAAATGTTGTATATGGGACCAAAATACTTTTGGTCATCAGTCCCTAGACTTACAAACTACTAAAAGTAAGTTAAACTAACCAAAGGATATCACACACATCCATGCCCGAGGGAGGAATCGAACCTCCGGCACGGGAGGCCTCGCGATCCGTAACGTGGCGCTCCAGACCGCTCGGCTACTCCCGAGCGGCAAATGTCTCCTAAATCTGTTATTTAAAATATTAAAACATGCACAATATAGTGTTGACAAGGCTATATGCAAACAATGCAATTGCGAGAAGAAAAGAAAAGTAATTAAGTAAGTGCCTGTACGTTAGTAGGCTAGTATATCAGAATAATACTCAGAATCGGTTAATCACCAATATCGCGCTCTGCTACTATGCGCGAGACCGTTCCGCGTCGGGGGTTCGAATTCCCACCTCGATCATGGATGTTTGTGCTGTTCTTACCATAAGGAAGTCCATAGTTTGTATGCTTAGGGCCGGCCGCGGTGGCCAAGGGGACTGAGGCGCTCATGTCACGGTCTGCACGGCCACTACGATCGGGGGCTCGAATCCCCCCTCGGGCATGGATATTTGTGCCGTCCTTAGTTGTAAGTAGTTCATAAGTAGTTTGTAAGTTTAGGGACTGATGACTCCGCAGTTAAGTCCCATAATCTTTACAAACATTTGATTTTGCAAATTTGTTCTCTCTCATGAGACAAATGACTCTTGCTGCAACTATTACCTTACTAATTGACTCGACACGACCTTTCATCAATGCAGCACAAGTGTATACTAACTGCAGTAGTTATTGGCGACGATGATGAAACTTACAGTTTCGTACATAATGGCTACAATAAAGGAATTTTTTCAATCTTTCTCTTTTTCTCTTCGGGCATGTTCCCGCGAAAGCAGGGTCCACTTTGTTAATTCGGATTTGGCGTTTTAATACTTATGGGGTGGCCAGATGCCATTCCTGACGCCACCCCATGCCCCCTCAGGAGGAAATATTAACCCCAAATATATGGACTCCGACCCCCTTCGTTAATCCGCCGGGCGGGTTCGAACCGGGGCCAGAACGCCTTCCCGTCTCGAAAAGCGGTGCGTTATACCACACGGCTAACCGAGCTGGTGGAGTAATTTCTTCAATCCTTGACGGAAACTCTAATCCACATACAAGCGACGCTCACAGTGCCGACGCACCACCCGCACTCCTCAGCCTTCCAAAACGTAACTCATAGGGTACATCAAGGGAAAATTGAACAAGTTTCAATACATCAACGCCAACGTTTCCAGCTTTAGGTAGGTCTTCAGAACTATCGCCAAATTGAACGATTGAAACAACATTTCATGCCCCAAGGAATCCACGATGAAAACCGAGTTTTTTTTTCTTTTTCAAGCGAAAGTAGATCCACAGGTGCATCGTGGTATTCATCAATTAAACTCTGAACAGCCCCTCAAGATCAGACATATACACGGAAATACATTCCATCGCACAGTGCCAGGCCTTCTTTTCCTGTCGAAAGTACCGAGCAGACACATCGGGAATGGATTACGAAGCGTGAGAATATGTCCTGCGATTCCAAATTCAGTTACACCAACGTTACCTGCAAGCACTCCTACGTTCCTTCACTGATTTGTGATTTGGTAATATTTCACGCACATGAATAGAGTCTTGGAGCTGAAATTTTGATGTTATCATACCTGTAACTCGACATCTATCTACCAATCATCCGTACCTTTAAACAGGCCCACCATCTAAAGACGCCGCACCTCGATCCGCCTATTTTCGCAATTGGGAAGTCTCCTTGCGCTGCTAGGGAGTCTCGTCGGGCAGTTTGCACAAACCTTGATCGAAGATTTTTCGTACTTCCATCATGTCTGGACAGTTTCCGGACCCACCAAGTGTTGGAGTGCCCCCACTGGCAGGTGTCGACGGCTTGCAGCCTAAAAGTCGACGCTTCGTAAACGTTACTTGGGAATTTGCCTGGCGTGTGCCCGCTTGTCCTCCGTTCCCTTCCCGGGGGACAAGCGTTATTCCAGGCAGTGTGTTTCTCCCTCTGCGCGGTGTGTCCTGCCCTCTCGTAGTTGTAATTTTGGTAGTCCCTTTGATAATGTAAAATATCATCTTTTCTGCTCTGTCTATTCTTCCTCCTGTAAACCTCCCTTTCCTGCCGTGTTTACGGAACCGTTAGCACTTACTTCAGCCATTCCTGTTTCAAGTGGCATTGGGTTGTGTTTTAAGTGAAAGAATTTTTTTTTTTAATTTAAATTTATGTCAAGAAACCGGTGCTGTTATTAACCAAGAATACGTACCAACCAGGAAAGGGTAACCAATGAACTGATTAAAACCATAGTGTATGTTGCTTGTTACATTTTCCGATCGGTTTCCTGTAAGTGCCATTGTCTTGGTGATATGATCATCATCTGCTTCACTTGAAGGATTAGGCAATACGTCTGTTCCGACTTCATGTGGTTGGCTCTATCACTTTCTGGGTCGTCCAATATCTCTTCTTCCCAGGGGTTGGTAGTTGTTCACCACGACTGGAATTCCCTCTTCATTCATTCTTCCGAGGTGTTATCTCCATTATTTGCTGTATTCTTCAATTTTTTTGTTTAATCTGTAGATCCCTAATTCTGCCCTATTGGCATCATTTTATGTGGTCTCTCCTTGAAGATATTTTAATGAATTTTATTCATGAGTTCCATGTGCGTGTGTGCTGAAACCTAAGCTAGTTGAGCCCTAATGTAATAAAGTGATTGAAATTCTTCATCGCAATGTGCTTGGTATTGTTTTAAAATTTTTGCATTTTCTTAAGAAATCTATCGCTTCCTTGTTTGCTTTGCTCTTGAGAGTTTTAATGTGTAAATGCCTTACTGAAGTGGGATACGCCTTCTTGTTTGCTTAATATTTCAATGTAAGTGCTATTAGCCTTACTGCCTCGGGGCGTTATTGATACTTTCTGTTGTTTACCTTGGCAACGGCAGATTTGCACAATAGTATCTACTTCTCTTTTATGCTTTCGCCCTTTCATAAGTGGGCGTATGAGTTAACCTCACTGCAAAGGAAACTGTTATTCTCTATTTAATGTAATCTGCCTTATTTATACGTGATTCTACTCACGTGGAAATACTAAATTATAACTCGTTAAGCCCCTTTTGATTATATTTACCTCCTTCGCCCTTGCCTGTGTCTTTGGTAATTTTATTATGGTCTGGATTATGTTCATATTGATGCCTTGGTCTGTAAATTTCAGTTTATTTTTTTAAGACAGGGGATTTGTTATGTATTGTCACTTAAAATGCTACTTCTTCTTTCTTGGCTCTACAGCTCAAGATGAGCCTTGGCGTCTCTACAATTTCCTTCAATTTCTCTCTGTCCTTTGCCAATACTCTCCAGTTTCTATAGACCATCTTCATATGATCTTCGATTACTCCATCTGACTCTTGGTGGACCACGTCCTCTCTGCCCTCCTGGCTTTCCTTGAATACTCTTTTTGGTACATCTATCTCATTCATGCGAGCCACGTGTCCTGCAAAACTCAATCTGGGTAATTACACTAACCTTCTGATCGGTTGGTCTTTGTATATGATATACAGTTCATGGTTATATCTCCTCTTTCACAGACTGGGACGATAATTCGTCTGAGTACCTTTTTTATCAAATTCGTACAGTATTTAGTTGTTAATCTCCACGTTTCACATGCATATGTAAGCACGAGACGTATAAGTGATTTAAAGATAGTTAATTTAGTGGTACGAGTCAGGAGTCTTGAGGATAGAAATCTTGTTAGGGCAAAATAGGCTCTATCGGCTAGTATTAATCTCTGCTTAATTTTATAGGAGATATCATTTAAATATGAAATGTTAAATTCTCTCAAATGTATAGTTGTCAATTGTTACTGAATTTGGCATATTTTCTCTATTTTCCAGCTGCCATATATTTTGTTCTCTGCTGATTAATAACTAACCCCCTTTTCCTACTAGCCTGTTCGAAACACCTGCATACAATGGGAATAACAGAAGAGGACCCTAAATTTAGGATCTGTGATGACGGTGATGAAACTGCATCACATTTAATATTCGAATGCATTACATTGGACAGTAAAAGGCACAGAACATTTGGGACAACCAGACCCGAAGAAATTGTGTCCAATAAAGAACTGGTAAAGGGACTCCTTGCACTGTTCAAGGGCATTGGTTAGCTTTACTATATATGCAGGGAGCGATACCGAACACTAAACTTAGTTTCGGTGCGGGCTGTGGCGGGTTGGACCGAGACTGTTTTGACTTCCCTGAGAAAATCAAATCAATTCAAATTAGCCTGTTCGAAAGCCATAAATGTGTCTTCCATTGCTTTTTTGGTTCTTGCTACTATATCTATGTCATTCGCGTAGGCCAGTATCTGCACTGATTTATAGAAGCCGTTCCCCTGTTCAGAAGGTCTGCATTTATCATTAAAGTCTCCAGGGTGGCATTAAAGAGAAGACGTGCCAATGTATCACCTTGTCACACTCCGTTTTTAATACTCAATGTATTCACATCATTCTTCCTAGTATTATACTACCTTGTACTTCGTTCATAGTCATTCTCACCAGCCTTACCAACTTTATATGGATTCCCAGTTCGCCTAGAGTTTGATATTACTAGTTTCTATTTATGCTGTCATAAACTGCTTTGAAAAGTATAAAGAGACGATGCGTGCCAGCCCCATATTCGTTTGTTTTTCCAGGAAATGTCTTAAGGTGAATATTTGATCTATAGTTGACTTCCCGGGGGGAAATCCGTATTGATACGGCCCCGTCTCCGTCTGTATGACTGGGAGGATTCTGTAGAATAGTATATTAGAGAATATTTTATATACCAGATTAAGCAGTGTGATCCCTCTGTAATTACCACACTCCAACTAATCTCCTTTCTTATATATGGGACTCATGGTAGCCTCTTTCCTTTATTGGGGCATTTTCTCCTCTTACTAACTTCTGGTGGCAATTTTCAGAAGGCTTCGTTCCAGCTCTCTGCCTCCTTGCTTCAGCAGTTCTGCTGGAATACCAGCTGTCCCTGCCGCCTTGTTGTTTTTCAATTTCTTTATTCCATTTTTAATTTGTTCTATATTTGTTGGGGCAGTGTTGTTGTCTGGGTCGTCTTCCCCATTCATTTCTATTGGATTCTCTAGTATAGGTATTTTAGGGTTGAAGAGACTATCAAAATACCTGCATCATCTTTCACGTATTCTCTTTTCATCACTTCCCTGTCTCACCTTTTATTAAGCTATTTTTACTACAGAAAGGCTTCCGTGTCGGACTCACCTATCTATAGAATTTTCTTAGTTCATTTCTGCTTCTCGTGTGCTCCATTTCCTTGAAACTTGCTTTCATCAATTGTCTCTTTTTTCTTTTTCATTTTTCTTTGTATTCTTCAACTATCCTCCTCGTACAGTGTGAACGCAGTGTCCTTCTATATGCTTCATTCCTTTCTTCAGTTGCTATTTGGCATTCAGTATCAAATCATGATGGTCTTTTTTGTCTTTGAATGCAGCCTGTTCAATATTTAAATCTAAAATTTGTCAATTTCAGTGTAAGGCAGAAGACTTCATGTATTGCAAACCTAAAATTGTTTAAATTTTACTTTTTAAATGCATGTGCAATTTATGTTGTATTTTAAGGTGTCTTTAAATGAAATATATTTCTTTTAAAGATTTTATTACACTAAATCTGTTATCCAGTAAGTGATGACTATCTTTGTTAACCAACCTAGCCGCCCACATTTTATTATTCTTGCAACCATCTCCCACTCTTACCAGTGTAGTCGGTGCGTGACATAATGACGCGTCTTTTGAGCTCCATAGTATTCGTTAAAAATCATTTGCGAGATAATTGCATCGCAGCAGAGTCTCTCATAACTACTGCCTCTTGTCGTTTCCTGCACAACCATCCCCTCCATTTCCCAACGTTATATGGAACACCCCAACAGTCAGGTTCAAGTTGTGGCGTACTATTTGGACGAGCTCATAGTCGGTGGTTCGGATGTCACAGAAATACTGGAGCGGCTTTTTATGGTCTTTCCAAGGCTAACGTAAGGTGCCTGAAAGAAAGCTGCGAGTTGTTTTGGGCGTGAGATCAGTTTCTTCGGTTTCACGTTTGATGACCATGGCCTCCACACCAATGAATATTATGTCGAGATGATTCAGAATTTTCCTCCTGTACTGCGTTACATACATTGCTTCAGGTGACTTTGATATTGTCTTTTGCTCTTCTGATAGGCAAGCGAATGTCGATTTCTTTTCCCGACTGTCCGTCAGAAGGGCCATTTGGTGTGCTTCCATGGACTTGGTTGTAGTTCTGGATGCATGACAGTTAGAGGCTAGTGGAAATTCTTCATGCTCCACAGGTCCCCTCTCCCCTATGTCCCAGAGACTACTCGCCCTCTCGCCGCCCTCCGTGCCAGTAAAACGCCAGCGGAAATTATTCATAATCGACCGTCCCCTCTCTCTTATCTGTCCTTGTTCCAATGACTGCATGCCAGTAAAAGGCTGACAGAAATTCTTCATAGTCAACCGTTTCCTTTCCTTTATCTGTCCTTGTTCCAGAGACTTCTCGCACTACCATCCACACTTCGACACACTCCTTCTGCGTCCGCCGGGTGGTCTGGTTGTGGTTTTTCTCTCGTCAATATTTTTGCTGGGCGTTCGCCGTCATCATAAAACTCTTCGGAGGAGTGATGACGACTTGATGTGGCAATATGGTTCCCGTGCCCGCTGTCATCTCAACCAGCTCCGTTCCCCAACACGTGTGCGCATAGTCGCGTAAGCAGAATGTGCATATACCGATAAAAGAAATAAAAAATGTATGACTATTGACGGAGAATGATGGAATATAGAAACATGACAATGTTGATTAAGGTGTAAGAACGTGGTGTCTAGAGGTTCACCATATGTGTAACATTCTGTATATGCGTTTGTGCGAATGTGTGAAAAAAGCAAAATTAAAGGATGCTTGAATTACATACACCACGCGATGAACAATTCGTAGTGCGAAACGTGAAAAGTGACTAATAAAGAAATCTACATGAATGAGAATGAGAAGAAGGAGGGGGACGAGAGAAAAACATTATGCATCATAGACCAGGTAAAACTGAAGTAAATATATACAGACGAGGTTCTGAGGACAGCAAACATCGTGAACAAAGAAGTATTTATTAGCAAATAGTTTACACAAATAATACTCGTTTCAAGCCTTCTAGTTATTGTACTCTTACGAGCTGGAGTCGGTCATTAAGAATATTGCCCAAATTAATAGTAAGGTGTAGGAATATTTGAAGTTACTCGATCCTTTAACCTCCTTGTGTACCATTACAGTGTCTTCCAGAAGCTTCTAAACAGATGCCCTGAAAAGATCGAGTAATCTACATTGCCACCTTTCTTCCCTAACAGGTGTTCTATATGTTACTTCATTTGCCCTCCCTGTTTGTCCTATAAAGGAACAGCCGTAGTTATTACAAATTCTCTAGCGAACTCTTTGGTAAAATTAATGGTTTCATGAAAACTGTTAAATGTAGTGAATTACATATCAAATTCACGGCCATTGCAGTCGAACAAGATAATGAGCATAAAATCGTACCTTTTGTGCAAATTTGAGTAGTGAAAACGGATTTTCCAATGAATTAACGAATATGTCCGCTATGATACCAGTGAGAGGACTACCCATTGCCAAGCCAAGTGATTGCACGTAAAATTTTCCGTTAAATGCGAAGTAAATTTATTTAAGTGTTAGTTGCTTTTCATGCTAATTAAGATATCGTATTCTTGATTGTACAGGCAATTCATGATGCTATTGAAAACCTAATAATTTTGATAGTTAAAAAGGATCTTTAAAATTTTGTTAAATATTTATGTAAATCATTGTAATCTGTGTTCAATGTATCTTTTGCCATATAGAGTTCTACAGTTCTACCGGATAAAATTTTTTGAGCCATTTTCTTCCTGATGAGAGGCACTTTGTTCCACTGTTTTATGGTGATGTATTATTTCACATAATCTACAATTTCATTGAACTTCAAACATTGTTTATTAAAAATCGATGGCCTTTGATACCTTTGCATGTAGGGACTTCAGAATTTTAAATATGGATGCAGTTCAGAATGGTGGGATAGGAACAATTGGTTTTTATTCAAACCTGACCAATTTTCGGCAATACTAATTTTGCCTTCATCTGAAGTCGGACCTCACAACAATAATGCACAGAATTGTAATAATCAAAATGGTTAATAAAATAAATATAAGATTAATAATACTTTCCTGCATTTGATGAGAACATACTCAAATGCAAATCTTATAAAAGTTGTTATACTTCAAAATAGAGCCAAATCCTCTAGTGATATTTAGCTTTCACTCCATATCTCATGTATCACCAGTTCATCATCATCATCATCTTGGACACTTTGCAGTGTCGGGCCGGGTATGCTTCGAACATAAACCTTTCCATCGCCTTCTCTTTTGCCACCTTCTCTCCGTTTCATCTTGGTCCAGTCTTCTCCTTTCTCCCTGACACAATCCTCCCCTCCTTTCAGTCATCTGTCTGTCGGTCTTCCTCTTGGTCTCTTCCCCTTCCAGTTTCATCTCTTGCGTCCTCCTGAGTATCCTCCTCCATTCGCTTAACATGCCCATACAATCTCAGCCTAGATTTCTCTTCCTTCTTTTGTAACGGTGCCACGTTCATTAACTCTCTGATCCTCTCATTTCTTAACCTGTCTATCTTTGACATTCCAGTACTGTTACACGCGATTTACAATTCACTAGCTTCTAATTTGCTTTTTTCTCATCCTTTCATAATCCAGGATTTGGATGCATATGTCAGGATCAAGACGTAGTATAAGCGGTATATTTCACTGCTTTGAGGTACATCCGTGCTCCTTATCAGTCTTCTGACTGACACACTTCCGAAATGTTTCTGCCGGTCTTTCCCGCTCGTTGACTTTTCTATCTTTTTTTCCCCACCTTCCTCTATCAGGCTCCCTACATACATAAAATTCTCCATTCTCCTCAATTTGTCCCCACCGAGTATTACTCTAATTGTTCCTCTATCATATTCTTATCGTGATCATCATCTCATTGTTATTTATACTAAATTTCAACACATATTCGTGTACTGCTTGTTCCCATACGTCCAACTGCTCTTACACTTTCTTCTCCTTTTTCCTCCATATCATCAGATTGGAAGGGATTCAAAAATAGGTAGAATGCGCCCCATTGTACACCTTTTCCAATAAAACAGTTTATTGAATAACAATTTTAATCTTAAAATTTCACAATCAAGAACACAACACATACTCTCATAATCCTTTCCTTTAAGGAATAAATACAACATGTAATATATGATTAAAAAATAATAAGCAGGGAATAGCTCAATTTTTACACAATATCCAGATATCCCTAACCAAGGAACTTCGCTTAACAATGATCAAACACTTACAGTAAATGAATGGAATTAAATGGGAATAGAAATAAAACTGACCAAAAGCAAGGCCTAACTTTCCGTAGTGGGCCTAGATGTTTACAGCGGATACAACACTCTAACCACGAGGATGCAATAAAGAGCTAGCTAATATTAACACAATTTTTAACACATTTAACGTAAGCGAAACTGCTGACAAATAATTACGCATAAAAATATAACCAGGTTAACAAAATTTGGCCCAACCTTATAAGTCAAAGCTTGCAAGCTTCCGAGATAGCAAAATACAATTGGTCAAACGATATAACTCGACTATTCAAGATTTTTTTTTTTTTTTTTTTTTTTTTTTTTTTTTTTTTTTTTAAAGATGACTGCCGCAGAACCACGGTAGGCAAAGCCCGGCCAAAATAAAGCAGGTAGGTAAAATATACTCATCTTCAGGCAGTTGCCGAAGCAACAAACCACTGAAACGGGCAAACCACAGGCCCGGTCCACCTAGCCCAACGCCAGTCAACCAGGTACAAGAAATAAGGCATATAACTGCAAAACATAAATAACAGGGGAGATTAATCATACGTGGTAAGACAACAAACCTTTAAAATATACAATATATTTAATAATATACCAATATTTAAAAAAATATACCAATATTTAAGAAAAGCCATACAACCCATTGGTAAGTTTAATGACGTCCACACGAGTGCGTCGCTTTAACAGAACCACATTTAAATTGAGCACCCCAGAAAGCGACACACACAAATTGATCAGTGCTCATATCTAAACAACATATCTGGTTACACTGAAAGGCTTACACGAAACGTCTCAATAATTTAAGAATAAACAACTGCCTGCAACAGAAAGTACATTTCGTTACCAAGCACAGTTAAGGTATTCGATACACAACCCGAATAAATCGCGCTTATATGAAAAGCACTTCAATACAGTAAATTACTGCTTGCAACCCAACTAGCACTCAAAACATAACAGCAAGTTCCATTACCTCCATTGCCTCAAATTTAAAAAATCCAAAAGCATGCACATATAAAGCCGACATACAAGGCTGCTTCAATATATGAATAATATCGGCCAAGTCACTCCGCCACTTATCAGAGGTTGACGCCAATTCCACATATAAATCTTCACTGAACTCAAACTCACTCTAACAAACACCGGTGGAATAGTCACAAGCACTAGTAAGTAATTCACGTAGACTTCCATTCCATCACCATGGGTCACCGCCTGGTAGTAACCAAAACAAGAAAGCCGCCTGCGTCCGTCCACACACACGCCGAGCAGCCCACGATGCGCGAGCCGCGACCGATAGCGACCCCTAGTACCGCTACGGAAACTTCCACAACAAAACCCAAACGGAAAGGACAACCGCCAGTTTAAATAGGGAAGCCCAAAGATAATAACCACATGAGATCCAATCGAAAGTCGAAGACAGGTGACGGGAAGTCACCACGAGCCGAACGGTTCACAGATCATCTACAAAAATCATAGTTTTCATCTTTCCTTCAGCATTTACTTGTGCTACTGTACTCATTAAATCATCCATTACTACGATAAAGAGCAATGGTGAAAGTTCATTACTGTGCCTCAAGCCAGTGTTCTGTTCAATCCAAGCTGATCTCCCTCCTTCCACTTCCACACAGCTGATACATCCACGATATATTTCTCTTGCCCTCCAAATAGTCTGTTTTGCTACCCCTCTATTCTCCAGGGCTTTTCCCACTTTGCTTCTTTGTACAGTATCATTTGCTTTTTCAATGTCCAGAAAGGTCATTAGTAGATCTATTCAATCTTCACAGTGTTGTTTTCGCAGTTTCATTGCAGCAACAACTACATCCACTGTGGACCTTCCTGTTCTGAAGCTATGTAGCTCTTCTCTCATCCCTCCTAATTTTGTCCGAATTCATGCTTCCAAAATTTTCTTTAAATGTTCAAATGTTTGTATAGCTTATGGGACCCAACTACGGGGTCATCAGTCCCTAAACTTACAAACTACTTATGAACTACTTACGAACAAGGATGGCACAAATACGCATGCCCGAGGGGGGATTCGAACCCCCGACCGTAGTGGCCGTGCAGACCGTGACTGAAGCGTCTCAGTCCCCTCGGCCACCGCAGCCGTCAAAATTTTCTCAAAATTCTTTGCACAGTGACTCATCAGATCCCACGATAGTTCTGGCACACTTTCCTATTTCCCTTCTCACTCTGGTACACTGTTCCATCCATATTCTTCTCTAATCTGTCACCACTCATTGCTTCTCTCTTTCTTCCTTGATACTCTTGTGTAATTTGTGTATTGGTACTAAAAAAAGGAGTGTGAATACAAGACTGAATGAACGCAAAAGTCTTTTCCGACTAGGAAAACCGGCCGCGGTGGCCGAGGAGACTGAGGCGCATCAGTCACTGTCTGCACGGCCATGGGCATGGATATTTGTGCCGTCCTTAGTATAAGGTAGTTGATAAGTATTTTGTAAGTTTAGGGACTGATGACCCCATAAGCTTAACAAACATTTCGACTAGGAAAAACTGACAAATCAACTGTACCTGTGCATGTTTTTCAATCAGGAAATCATGAAGTTTTTCTAATCGGAAATTTTATCTACAACGACGAACTATTATCTACGGCTTTATAGGATAAGCAATCGAAATATAAAAACATGGGGTTAATTTTAATAGAAATGAAGAAACTATGAAACTCAGAGACACATGACAATACCCCTTCAGAGTAGGTAGTTACGCTTTCATCCTTGACCATCGAATATCGATAGTTATGGGTTCATCTTTCATAAGGGTTTGCTACGCACGTGAACACTTGACCACGCCCCTTTTAGACAACATTTATATCGCTCTCCGACGTCGTCCTATCCACCACACTCCCACCCTCAAGTACATAAGCCTCACCCTTCACAGACCCCTTTCCTCGACCCCTCACCTCTGTACAGTTCGCCAGAAGGCCATGTCCAACCTCAACCTCCTTAAACTCCTCACCGGCCGGATGCGGGGCCTAAACTCTTCCACTCTCCTATATATATGCATCCCGTCCTACAAAGTTTCCATCCTGCCTGGATTAGGCTCCCCCTACCTATCGAAACCTTCAAATCTTCGAACGCCACACGTCTACCACATGCGCGTTCCCTCCCACCAGCGGATCATCTACGACATCCCGTTCCCCCACCTCCTCCAGTTTCTTGAACATATCCGGCACCTATTCATCACTCGGATAATACAATCCGCTACCCTTTGTTCTACACCATCCTTACTTGTCCCGTGCCTCTGCCACACCTTCACTTATGTATACCTCCCTCCCTTCATGTCCATACTCTCCACATCCTATCCAGGGTAACTTCAGACCCCTCCTCCTCCCGGATAAAGACCTGCCTGCCTGCCCTGATCCTCTCCCAGTGGATTCAACCCCTCCCCCTCTTGCCCTCCTCTCCCAGTTCCTCCAACCGCTTGGTTATCCTCCTCCCTCTTCTCTCCCTTTGAGTACCTACACTCCCTCCCCAGTCCTCCTCTCTCGCTTCCGAACCTCGCCTTCCCCTGTGGGGTCCTCCCATCAGGCAGTATTTAACTCAGTGCCGTGTCCAGTGCTGTGCATGTCATCGTCGTCAGTGTGTGTTTTACTAGTGCAACCATCGCCGTTCCAGACAGGAGTTGCAATCGTCAATTTTAAGTGCTTAAACGTGGTCAGTGGTCCAGTCTCAGTGTGTGCTTCAGTGTAGCAGTGGAAAAGACGAAAACGTTTTTAGAGCGTATGGGACTTAAGTACGGGATCATCAGTCCCTAAACTTACAAACTACTTACGAAGTAACTAATACTAAGGACGGCACAAATATCCATGCCCGATTGGGGATTCGAACCCCCGACCCTAGTGGCCGTGCTGACCGTGACTGGCGCGCCGCAGACCGCTTTTCCCACCGCGGACGGCATGACAAAGGCTTTTATTTTCCAAACTACGTGTGTTTTAACTTCATTGCAATGTGCATTTACTTCAACATTTCTTCGTGTATATTTTTAATGTACTCCAATGTTTAACTTCTTTCTTACCGTTATGTATTAGTTCATGTTCATTTATGTAAAATCACGTGGTTGAAGAGCAGCGTAGGAGGCTCCTGTCATCCTACCTTTATGCGCAGGTATTAAAATAGAAATTAAAAAAAAAAAAAAAAAAGATACCTACTCGACAGTCGGCAAGAACCAGAAGCACCTTGAAGGTGTCCAGCGCAGCTCTGGACGAAACGGAAATGTGTCTTTGACCACGACCATACAACCTGGAAGATGCAACAGCTAGTATTTCAGCCGGTAGTGAAAGCCCCCACTGCATGAGAACGTTTCTGTCACGTCTGCCAGCAGCCTTCAAAATGTTCAAATGTTTGTAAATGCATCGGACCAAACGGCGTGGTCATTAGTCCACATTAGCTTACAAACTACTTAAACTAGAGTAAACTAACTTAAGGACAACACACACACACACACACATGCCCCAGGGAGGATCCGAACCTCCGATGTCGAGCAACCGCGTGCTCCGCAGCAAGGCGCCTTAGACCGCACGGCTACTCCTCGGTGGCCCGACAGCCTTCATGCCTAAGACGGAGAACGTAGACAGGCAGTTCAGCTTACACCGGTAACCATTCGCAGTAAAGTAACTAAAAACACACGTCCGGCTGTAAGTCCACACCCGGAGCACGTGGCCAGCGGCGGCGACAGACGCGGCGAGCACGGTGGCGGCCAACTGCCACGCCCCCGCTCGCCGCCCTGGGCTGCTCGTTAGCCGCGCGCTGTTTGCGGTGCGCCGTGGCTGCGGCCGCGCATTTCCATATATATTGGTAGTTATTCGAGGCGGCGGCGGGCGCCGGTGTAACGCGAGACGATACCACCCGCCGCACGGTCCACCACTGGCGCCACCCAGATATACTCCTTCCACGTCCACCGTAAGAATAAACCTTGTGTCAACATTACACTAGGTACTCTTTCCTGTCTGCGGCAATCTCATTAATCTTCGTTTCACTCCTGAGTAGAGTACAGTGCAGTGTAATACACTGAAGAGCCACAGCCACCGGTAAAGGAAAGCGCGTGCAAAAACAGTCAGAGTAATTGTATCTACAAACAAATAATTTGTCATGAAATTAACTGATATTGGAAATTTTTATAGTTGATTGTACCTGTTGGTGACCAGCCACTACCACACGTTAAGCGGACGTTTCTAGCTGTTTGTCTCATAGACATGAGCAGACTACAAGTGTTTGAACTATTAGAGCCAGTTAGGAAGACATTTCTCGCATCCAGCTGGTTCTACGATGCTTAAAGTGGTGCCCTAACATTTCGAAGTACTCATATTAATTATATTCCAGGCATGATAGGTGTCCATTAAATTGTCATATAAAATATAAAAAGTCTGTAAACGCCTCCAGGAATGATGTCTATGCTGAAATGTTTCCATGGTTTACTAAACTGATAATAATTTGATGTCTCATTTTGATTTGTGTAAGTAATATGTGAGTGTAGAGTAACCTGCAATGACTAGAAACGGACGGAGTGCGCCCATGGAAGTAAATTTTTCCCCTCAGCTTATGCACGCAATAGGTCGTGTTAACAGCTGGTTCTGTATGCATTTTAGTAAAAAAAAAAAAAAAAAAAAAAAAAAAAAAAAAAAAAAAAAAAAAAAAAAACGTTACCGCGTCCCCCTAACCTTCTTGTGGCGTGAGAGAGATTGCTTTTCTCTTAAATAATTTCGAGCGTATGTAAATACATTAATCGATCGTCCTCCATTCTCTCCACCCCTACCCAACCAGATCCCTCCCTCTGCGCCGTAATTAAAAACGCATCTCCTCCACTCACCACATCCTTACTATTATTGACTATGTAAAATCTGTTTGTATATTTTATTAATTTTAATATATGAAAATTTGTATGATATTTTATTGTTAGTAACTGACAAGATAGGCCCTGTATCACATGACGAGAAATTAACGTTAATTATGTAATTTTTGTTAAAATTACTTGTAATTATAAAAATATGGAATTTTAAATTTTATATAACTATTTAATGGACACCTTTCATGCCTGGAATATAATTAATATGTGTACTTCGAAATATTAGGCAGCCACTTTATGCATCGTAGTGACAGCTGGTGGTGAGAAACGTCTTACTAACTGGCTCGAATAGTTCAGACATTTCTAGTCCACACATATCTATGACATAAACAGCTTGAAACGTCCATAAAAAGGTATCATCTGTGAGAGTGGCTGAAGTCACCAACGGGAACAACAGACAGTAAAAATTTCCAATGTTAGTTAATTTCATGATATATGTAAAAGCTATTATAATGAAATGTTTATAAAATGTTATCTGTTCAAACAACTTACGGGTATACTGCCGGGTGACGTCGTCGACAACACCCTGCCATTCTCAAGGCACAACTGCACGTAAGGAACCAATGTGCAAGCGTATTTAATGCCTCGGTTTGCAAAATCGACCGGTGCCAAGAGAGTGTTCTGTAACAGCGGATTTGTTTGGTTGTTGCAAGCGCATGTAACATTTATGTTCAATACACCGGTCTTCCACAATCCTGATTGCCTGATCAATATATGCATGTCACAACTGCAAAGAATACGATATACACCTGCCTTACGCAAACCAAGATCATCCTTTACGGATCCCAACAAGGCCTTTATCTTAGAAGGTGGTCAAACAACACATTTCACATCATATTTTCGCAAAATACGACGAATCTTGTTGGAAATGATTCCTACGTAAGGCAGAAAGGCCATAAATTTAGGTTCCACATCATTACTATCGTCACTCACCCGTTGCACACAAGGCCGATGATGCAATGCATGTTTCATCTGTCTCTCACTATAACCATTATGATGAAAGGTCTCCTCGAGATGGGAGAACTCAACTGACAAACTTTCATTGTCTTAAATGACATGTGCCCTGTGAATCAAGGTACGAAGTACTCCTTCACGCTGAGATGGATGGTGACAACTATCAGCTTGCAGATACAAGTCAGTGTGAGTAGGCTTCCTATAAACAGAATGTCCCATCAACATTCCTTCTGGCCAACACATAAACGAAAAGAAGACAGCCATTCTTATCCACCTCCATAGTGAACTGAATATTCGGGTGGATTGAATTTAGGTGTTCCAAAAACCATTTAAATTCTCACTACCATGAGGCCAAATGAAAATAAGTGTCTCCTACATATCTCAAAAAACACGCAGGTTTCAGAGTCGCTGACACTAAAGCACATTCCTCGAAATCATCGATAAACAAATTGGCCACAATAGGTGACAACGGGGTTCTCATTGCATCTCCATCAGTTTGTACATAGTACTGACCATTGAATAAAAAGTAAGTGGAAGTCAGCACATGACGAAAATATTTGTTAACTCGACAGCAAACTTAACCTCAATTACCTGCAACGAATCTGACAGAGGAACGCGAGTGAAGAGATACACAACATCATAACTCACTCAAATATCAGAGTCATTCAAACGCAATCCCTGCAACCGATGTAAGAAATCAGTCGCGTTCTTAATGTGGTGTTCACACTTGCCAACCATTCGACTCAACAATCTAGCAAGATTTTTGCTGTGTAAATACTGTTAAGGTTTTTCGTTATCCTTCTCGTTTATATAAGACTATTTTTTGCACCAGACACGTTTCGAGTATTGTTTTAAAAGCATCTTCTGCGGTCTGTAAATGATACGTAGGAGTTGCACAATTTATTTTGTTGATATAGATTAAAACAGCTTTTTTTTCTTTTTTGTCCACGTTAGGCCTATGTGTTTTTATATTATAGCACAGTCTACTCAGGGTGTTATTGTCTCCCCCACAGGGGCCTCACAGTTATTTCGTACGTGCGTAGCGAGCATGGTGCCCGGAGCTGTTGCACTCTTCCTTCCTTATTTACTCCCTGGTCTTCATTTTTTCCCATCTTCTCCGTTCCTATCCTCAGTCCCTCCTCTTCCCTACGGGGTACTGATGATCTGAACAGTTTGGTCACCCTGTCCCAAACATACAACCAATTGTGATTCCCTCTTGTTGGCTGTAGCTGGTTGGTTTCTGAAGTGTGAATTTTGGTAGTACACAGCACTTTCCTCCTATTTCTGTGTAGTTTTCTCCGTTCCATTTGTTATTACTTATTTTAAACTTCAAACAGTTTGCATTAAACCCATTTTTAAAGCAATACCTGTGTCTTTGTTTATCCTTCGCCACACCGTCGCTATGTTTTTTTTTTTTTTTTTTTTTTTTTTTTTTTATCTGTTCAATTGTTACTCGTTTGGTCTGTGTGTGTTACCAGAATATTTTCATGTACAATTTATTTGTGTAATTTAAATCTCTTGTGTGTATGCCGGCCGCGGTGGCCGAGAGGACTGAGGTGCTCCAGTCACGGTCTGCACGGCCACCACGTTCGGGGGTTCGAATCCCCCCTCGGGCATGGATATTTGTGCCGTTCTAGTTCGTAAGTAGTTCATAAGTAGTTTGTAAGTTTAGGGACTGATGACCCCGTAGTTAAGTCCCATAAGCTTAACAAATAACAATGTGTGTGTGTGTGTGTGTGTGTGTGTGTGTGTGTATGAGTGAGTGAGTGAGCGTATTTGTGTTCATGTGTAATTTTTAAATTTAGAGAACAGAATTTGTGATATGATTTTAGAAGTGTAAATTCAGGTTTTGTTAGGGTTTTTATGGGAGCAGAGAACGAGTGTCAGTAGTGGTTTTTTGACGGGTGTTGGCTTTCAGAGTTAGCGGTAGTTATATATCCATGTTTACTTTCATGTTAGGGCGTCAATGAGCTTGAAAAGTGTATGGCGTACTAGATTGGTTTGGTCATTTATGAGATGTTTCTTTTCTGTTATTGGTGAAACCACCACTTGCATCCCTTTTATACCCCCACCACATTAAATTATATACAAAATATGTTGGCAACACTGATAGACCACACCTAAAGTAGCTGAACAGACAAAAACAACATAGCAATACTGTGATGAAGTGTAAACAAAGCGATTGACATTCCGCAAAAAAGGGTGATGTGCAACCTGTGTGTATTTTAAAATAAGGGAAGTGGTAGCAAATGGAACGGAAGGGAAAACGACACAAAACTAGGCTAAATGTGCCGTATATATATCAGAAAGTAACGAATTGCATCCAATGCGAGGTGAAACAGCAGTGTGATGTAACGAAGAGATGTTGTTGTTGTTTTTGTTGTTTTTAAAGGGGACTAAACGGCTGGGTTATCAGTCATAATGAAGATACATTAGCTCCGTGAGTAGATGGTACCTCAATTGAAAAACACATAGGCCTAACATGCACAACAGCAAATAATAATAATAATACGATAAAAATAAAATAAAATAAATAAATAAATACAATAAAAAATAAATAATTTTAAATCTATATATACGATATAAATCGCATCAACGTATGTATTGTTTACAGACTACAGAAAATTCTTTTAAAATAAAAAGCAAACACGTCTTGTGTGAAATAAATGTCTTCATTGCATTCAGCACAGACGAAATACGTCTTATAGTTAATTTTAACAGCTGATACTAAAGTTGGCCACCCAACCAAACACAGTAATATAAGATTGTGTTTGGAGTTGAGATAACCAGTCCATTGGTTGGAATTGACAGAAAATATGTAAAAACAGAATGAAAATGCACACAGTGTCTAGTAATATATATTCTCTATGAACTGTAAGCATTTCTAACTTACCTTGTTCAGTATATATAGTACTAACAATAATCATCAAACGAAGACTCTATACTGAATGACAGACGTGAGTTTTCAAGTGTTTGATGTTGAATTGTTTCATATTCTTTTCTTTACAGGCTTTACTAAATTTTATTAATAGAACCGTAAGATTGTTCTAGGAACAGAAGAGTAACATTTGTTTCTCAAGAACGGTGAATAGAATGTTTGGCTTGAATTAATGCAGTCTAAAGGTGATTAAGTAGAGAGAGGTGTTCCATTGTCAGCGGACAGGAACTCCAATACTCCCCGCGACGAGGCGACATGATTACGTAATAAAAGGAAATCGATGAAATATTTTCACGTGGAACAACGGGGTGATGAAACAGAAAGAAAAGTCCAGGTTTTTTTTAAATTATTTTTTATTTGGACTATTACCACCATGGAGATGAAATTCTTTATGGCTTTTTGTGAGTGAGTCGACTTAAAAAAAGACATGAAAATGGAATTTATAAAATCATAGAATAATTATAATGACCATATTTCATGGAACAAGGTATGGAACTCAGTTAATCATGAAACTCTACTCTGAATTTTCTCTATTGATTGTTTTGAAGTATTATAATTATTATTCAAAATTCTCATTGACCTATGAACCACGTAAATGATTGCTGAGAAGACATCTTTCTGAGCATGACATTCCTCTTATTAACAGACTGTAATCTTGTTGCTCCTACTCCTACTATCTATATCTATAAATGTGAATGTCTGTTCGGTGTACGTTTATCACGTCTGAACCACAAGACGTACAGTTACTAATGTCTACCCGGGGAAGGTTTTAGGCACGATTTTATGGCGATCGGATAGCTATTTATCTATATATATTAATGTGTATGTCTGTTCGGTGTACGCTTATCATGTCCGAACGACAACACGCAGAGACTTAAATATTTGCACAGTTACTAATTTATACCTGAGGAACGTTTTAGGCACGGTTTTATAGCGATCTGATAGATATTTATTAATTTGAAGAATATAATGCGAAATGCGGAACAATAATTACTCTTTGAAAATTATATTTACTCTTTGAAAATGGTTTTATTGGTTGCATTGTTGCTTGAGGGTTGATAATGATAAAAGGGTAGAGCACGTTGGGACGGAAAGTTATCAGTGTATGTAAAATTCTACGTGTGTGTGTGTGTGTTAATATTTCGCTCTGCAGTGAAAAGTACAGAACGCAAACGAATGGTCTGTGTGTAATTGTTGTTCGAAGGGTGTTAGAAGTCTCCCGTTGTACACCACAGCAGTTCCATGCCGATAGCTGTAGGGGGTATGTATGATATGGTGGTTGAAAGTCGTCAAATTATGAAAATTTCGGAATGAAGGCCAGCTATGACGTTTGCGACTCTATAGCAAGGAGGTTACATACAGCGAAACGTGATGTCACAGACCATATCTTTAGTCTATGCGTGCTACAATGTCTTCAGCTCTTTCTCTGTAAGGATAAGCACACGAATAAGGAAATATAAGAATAAATAAATAAAGCAGTAAAAAGAAAGTCCGTTCAATACATCTCTTTAAAAAATCGATTTGACGTTTCGCGCATTACATCAAGTACATTACTAGAAATAACGTAGTTTGCCAGAATGCCCTAAAATGAATTAAAATGAATTTGGACATTACTTTCACCATACGTGTTGAGATATTGCAACAAAGGCTATAAGGAATAATGTAGGAATTATTTATTGAAAATCATTAAGCACTTCACATATTTTTATTTTTTTTTATTTAAATGTTGATTAAAAATATTTGGTTCTAAAGACGGTATTGTATTCCATTTCGTCCTTCAAAACCAGACTCATATCACACTACTGAAAGATAACTTATCTATCATAATCAACCAGCACTCTAGCGGAGCCGCGGGGTTAAGCTTGTTATGGTATATTATTTCATTACAGTTTATTTTACAGTTAATTGATCTGTGAGATGTATGTTTTCGGGTGTTTTATACGTTCCCCCGTTACATATGTTACTATCACTTGTTTCCTCTTCAGTACTGGAGTGACTAAACTCTCAGTGTCGTCTCTTCTTGTGCGGTTTCTCATCTGATAAGGCTTTTCCCATTACGTGAAGCTGACTGTAGTGCGCAGTGCTATCAATGATTAAAACTTCCTGGCCGATTAAAATTGTATGCCGGAACAAGGACTCGAACCTGGGACCTTTGCTTTTCGCGGGCAAGCGCTCTACCAACTGAAGTTCCCGACACGACTCACGATGCCGCCTCACAACTTCCGCCAGTACCTCGCCTCCAATATTCCAAACTTAACAGAAGCTCTCCTGCGAAACATGCAAGACTAGCACTCCTGGAAGAAAGGATAAGGTGGAGACATGGCTTAGCCACAGCCTTAGGGATGTTTCCCGAATGAAACTTTCACTCTGCAGCGGAGTAGGAGGCGAGGTACTGATGAAAGTAAAGTTGGTAGGCGGCATCGTGTGTCGTGTCGGGATAGCTCAGTCGGTAGAGCGCTTGCCCGCGAAAGGCAAAGGTCCCAGGTTCGAGTCCCGGTTCCGGCACACAATTGTAATCTGCCAGGAAGTTTCATATCAGCGCACACTCCGCTGCAGAGTGAGAGTTTCATTCCGGAAACATCCCTTAGGTTATGACTAAGCCATGTCTCCAAATCCTTTCTTCCAGCAGTGCTAGTCTTGCATGTTTCGCAGGAGAGCTTCTGTGAAGTATGGAAAGTAGGAGGCGAGGTACTGGCAGAAGTACAGTTCTGAGGCAGCATCGTGAGTAGTGTCGGAATAGCTCAGTCAGTAGAGCGCTTGCCCGCGAAAGGCAAAGGTCCCAGGTTCGATTCCCGGTTCCCGCACACAATCTTCCAGGAAGTTTCATATCAGCGCACACTCCGCTGCAGTGTGAAAGTTTCATTCTGGAAACATATAAACGGCTTTCAGTTAACGAGCAGGACAGCAATACCCTTAAAGCAGAGAAACAGACAACTGAAGAGGGTCTTAACGTTTCAAAGGAAGGGCCTATACGACTTCTTTTAGGTTTATCGAGAGGACATCATCTGGCATTGACCGAAAGTACAATTTACTAGACTGATCTGCCTGTCTTCAAATCTTGGTCTGTTTGATGGGTACAATAATTCCAAATCTCGCTCTCATAATTTTTATGATGTAATCGTACAATTATTTGTTCTCGTCGGACGTTCTCCGCCTTAATTGAAAACTTTTAACTCAAGTGTTGTTTGAACAATCAGGGGAAGATAAATAACATAAGAAGGAAACTACGCTAAGCCGAAGAACTTGTCACATAGTTTTGAATAAACACAGTATCGTCAATATCACACTGTTTGTAGCCCACTGAATGGTACGCGGCCCCTAGGTACTGAGGGCATTGGCGATACCACACGCCTCCCTCTCATAAATCATAAGTAGTATAGTAGGTGGATAAGGATAAGTTTGGTGTCGAGTTAACAAGTGTTTTTTGAGATGTGGTCTAATTGGTTTATGGCTGCAGAGTGAAAGTTTCATTCTGCTATCAATGATTAATGACAGTCATTTACAGTGACTGGATGCGCGGTGAGGAAGGTTGCAATCACGCCAGTGTCCTGTGTTTTGTAGGAGAACTCCTAGACCTGCGCAGACGAGTTTGCTACTTGCGTGAAGGCGGCGGTCCGCCCGGCGCATAGCAACGAACCGAGGCGGGGGCGGCAGCCGCCCTCAGGTAATGAGGTTAGCGCGAGGACCACCTGGCCGCGCGGCACGTAGCGCCCGCGCCCCCTAACGAGGCGTCGCCACCCCCTCCCCCCACCCCACCCCTTCCTCTCAGCTGCGAGTCTCTACCGCGACGGCCAGGAATGGCCCGACCCCAGCCACCTCGAGGTGGCGTGGAGCGACCGACGGGGCTTTATTTGTGTTTTGCATTCACCACTTGTAAAATCAGTGCAGTCGGCAAAATCAGGGCACACAACGCGTCGGCGGTCTTTGTAAACATGGAACAGTGCGTTTTATGGAAATATTCTGCAGGAGTTTAGAAACATGCTGTGTAGACTAAAAGTGTAACGGCAGGTATAGGGTACCGAAAGAAGGTTGTGTCGTAAAAGAACATGAATGCGGTACTGCTGCCTTGAGATGGTAGAGAGCGATGATGACTGCGGCGAATGAAAGAGCTTCTCTAGCTGGATGAATCGTTTCCCGTACGGATCGCAAACAGCGTATCATTTCACCACGTATCTGCAGCTCAAAAATGTTCAAAAGTTTGTATAGTCTATGGGACTTAACTACGGGGCCATCAGTCCCTAAACTTACAAACTACTTATGAACTACTTACGAACTAGGACGGCACAAATATCCATGCCCGTGGGGGGATTATAACCCCCGACCGTAGTGGCCGTGCAGACCGTGACTGAAGCGCCTTAGTCCACTCGGCCACTGCGGCCGGCGTATCAGCAGCTCCTTCAGTTCCATGTTACTAATAAGTGGTGAATCGGCCCACTTCGTTGACGTCCTCCTTAGAGGGCAACAATGCACATACGTAAATAGAAGGTATATCCCCCTCACTTCCGTCCTCAACACTACTGCTGCCAACGATGCATAACGCTAGCACAGCTAAGGGGGGGGGGGCAAAAATTGCCCGAGGTATTTCTTTTATTTGTTTAATATATCTAGTTGTTGGAGTAAAGAAGCAAGAATTTAGGTAGTTGTGGAAAAATATCTAGAGTATATGCTGTCACGGTTTTATAATTTTTGTGAGTTATTTCAATCTGCCTTTTACATTTAATTTAAATGCGGGCAGTTTTTGCCCCCCTTACACATCGGTGAGACAACTTTTCTCATTAAAATATTTCTCAGTACGACGGAAAGAAATTCAGTTTCTGACTGTTGGTACCGCTGTATTACGTTCCCATTGTTTTGAAATAAAACTCCATTGCTGTTAGAGCAGTTCTACATTGCTCGCAGTTCTAATAAAATGTCTCGTCAGTATCAGAATTACTGTTCAAGCTGTGGACTTTTATTCAAGAGAAAGATGTCACATCTGTTTGAAGACAAAAAATTCTAAAAGGGAAAAGAACAAGAGGACAAAACTGTCTATTGTTTGTTGCACGTGTTCCAAGTATGCGTGTTCCACTCCTTCTACAAAAGCAATCATATGCACAAATTGTGAAATTTAAAGTGAAAGTGAGTAGGAAGGAAAACCTCAATTGTAATTTTAATTTGTTTTTCTGTTGTGGTAAATGGTATTGTACGTTCTTTATGATTTCTTAATAATAGTCTGATGTATATCTAAGTGTTAGTTTCATGATAAAAATATAATCTCATATTCATTTCTTTATTTGTTGTGTTTGCATCTGTTGTAATGTTCCTGATAACTACGGAAAGGGTGTTGCAACCTAATAAAGAAATTCCTAGTTCATTTAATAATAAAAAATAAACAAAAAAATTGTCATGTGACAGATCCGAGCTGAGTGGCACTAAGGATAATCTATAATGATCACCTAAGTAGAAAGTGCCAGGACACCCCTATCTGTCCCTACTGGAAACCTTCATTTCCATAATGATGCCCTAACCTCACCTCTGCCCCACCTGTAAACCTACAAAATACAACAAGTGTAAGGCACAGCCATCACACTTGATTTAACTCTTCTGCCAGCTCAATTCCTCAATGCATCCCAATAACTACCTATGCCCCTCCCACATTCTGTGGAGGATATCACTCACTTCTCCAAAACCTTCATCAAATATCCCTATAAGTCGCTCCATCCTTCACCTTGAAACAAACACCTGTGCCTGCAACAACTCCCATTTCACGTCTCGCACCTAAAATCCCTTGTATAAAGCATACTTTTTCCCTTTCTCCCATCTCTTTCCTTTTCCTCCCTCAGCCATTGTATGACAATCATATTCCCTTCTCTACCATAATAAATGATCTCTTCCGGCAATAAATATCTATACTTGCACACCCTATCCCATTACCACATTGATGCCTTCTTCCTCAGCAAAACCTTCCTCCTCTGCCGCCACTACATCCTTAATGCTCCGTAATTCCATTACTCCAATGAAGTTCCTTTTCTCTTGGCACAAGGCAGGGTGCCACGCACCACCTTCTATAACGTCGCATCAAAGAGGAGGGACGATAACCCCAGTGAGTGGATGTATTATTACTCGTCAGAGACGATCCACTGATATGAAAATGTGCAAAATTATAATCAGTTATATATATTAAGTTTAAATATAATCCTTATTAATGTTAATATCTAGGGTCGCCACAATGGTTTTTTTTATTAAAAAATGGAAAGAGATCCAAAACCCAAAATCTACAAGCACAGTGGCAAGATAATTGATCAGAGTGAATCAAATATTAAACACAGTCCTTTACCTATCTAATTACTCTTCCAAAATAGTGAGTCAGGAATTTCAAAACAAAGTAAATTTATGACAAAACATTTATTAATCAAAGCACACAGAAATTCGGGGGATTGTTAACAATTAATATTAAGGACTTAGTACATGAAATCACAGTTGAAAGCAACAGGTTACAAATTAATACAAATATTTATTTAAAAAAATGATTAAAACTGCGAAATACATGAGCGACCAGCAAATTGTCTGATTTTAACAAATAGTATAACTTTACAAATGAACATCCGAAGTCTAATAGGAATGTAACAAATGGGACCGTATATTTTACATGGAATATTTCCAGCACTAAATTAATGTACACAGTGAAATATCTGGATATACATGTGGCG
Organism: Locusta migratoria; assembly: GCA_026315105.1. Classification (NCBI taxonomy): domain Eukaryota; kingdom Metazoa; phylum Arthropoda; class Insecta; order Orthoptera; family Acrididae; genus Locusta; species Locusta migratoria. The sequence goes on from CM048748.1 coordinate 170,150,072, forward strand.
TTGTCTTATCGGAAAACACTAGAAAGGTGGAAAGAGGCTCTGAGAAATTAGTCATAGGAGAGAGAAGTCAAACATCGATCATAAGCACGCACATACACACTGATTGGCGATTACTGCAACTATATATAACAACCCTAGAAAATAACGACCATCACTTTAACAATAACCTAGAGTCAGCTTCATCTGTCGACGCTGGATATCGCTGGCGAATGGACGAAGTTGAAGGGGTGTAGATGAAACAGAATAAATTCATCCTCCCGAGAATCTCACTACCATCTGTGAAGCAGTATCGACATTTAACTATAACATACCCACTATCATGGCAGATAGCAGGTAAATGCTTCCAGTGTCGGCTGGGACATACATTCACAAACTCAAGCGTAAAACGTGAGTGCAAGTGTCACCAGAATGGAATTCCATAAACGACTAGCACGTCGGTACGTCAAGTACAACGGTGGATGCCTAATCTCAACAAGAACACAGCCGTTTCACAGAGCGAACAACTGCAACTGATTTCCTGTCCAGATCGACACGTGAAATTTTCCAAGTCCACGATCCGCTGCAGGCGGAACAAACGCTCAGGACTCAGCCCAGAAGAGCGATTAAAACTCTTCAGGTCCTATCTGAAAGGAAACGTCCGAACTAGCCGGAGCCTACACGAGAAGTCGTCTCCGCACCGACTGCCTCGTCCACCCACGTGAAAACTGGGTGTCACCGCCCCCTAAATTCGTTATACCAATCACTGGACAGCTCTAACCCTCCAGCCAATGAGATGGACAACCAGCTATGGCAGATAGCTAGACCTGTCGCCTGCACCGACGGAGCCAATCACATTGTCTCCAGAGGATGCCACCCGAGTCAACCGTCCTTTCGAAAATTTGTCACGCCCAACGTTTCCCAGCCTTTTGACCTAAAAGGAATTTAAAAGCTTTGCTATGGATTTTGTAGCCTTGATAGCCACAGATAAAAGTGCAAAGTGGGAAGGAGACACGAAACACCAGACAAGGGAAGCCTCCATTGCTCTCGCCTAAATGGAACAGAACTCCACAGTACATCGCACACACACACACACACACACACACACACACACAAAGTTGGCCTGTGTCAGGCCCCGGCTGGTATTCTGCATATTCTGCATACAGAGACAACGGATACTTTGAAGATACGTTCCCCATGGTAGTACACTAAGAGGCACTGTGATGATATGAACCTCACAGAATGCAGCCCACAGTGCCTGCTATGTAAAAGGGAAGCGATACATTATCGAATGTTCTCCAGAGAGTGGAGCCACCTCAGGAAGCCAGGCTGCAGACAGATAGTGTCCCAGCTCACGAACTTCCCCTATAAACGTGTCGCCAGCCTCCCTCGAACAACGCCAGCTCAGCTCTGCCTTCCGCAGGCAGAGACACCACCCAACAGCTAACGAATACAGATCCCAAGTACAACCAGAAACTTATCGCCCAAGATACATACTGCAGATTCACCAAACAATACATTCTGAGGCATACCCTTATGACATGCAAGAATAAATGTTGAAAAAATGTACTAGCAAATTACTCACAATACAGACAGAAAACACAAAAGCACCAGAAAGAGAGAAAATAAATGAACGAATAATTGACCACCCTACCACCTCCTGGGGTGGATAACCTTTCCGTCAGTGATCCTACCCCTATCTGCTTCAACCTTGACCACCACCATTGCCCAGCCCTCATATTTTGTCCTACTCTCAGACTTATCCATGATTACTATCAAGTCAACAGGGGTGCCTAATGGTGCTCCATTGATGCTTGGATAGGGAGGCACTCCCACCACACCCCCGTCGATACTGACCACACTTCTGACCTTCCTGACTGATTACATTCATGCCCACATCCCCAACAAATCCATACAGACCCTCAAAACCCAACTCTTCCATAGTCTGTCCTCGTTCTTAGAGAGCTCCCTTGCCATACCTACTACAGCAAAACCAGCAACTCCAACGACTTATAGCAAACAATTGACCGTAAAGAAACGCTGGGACTAGTGGCAGACATCTTAATGCGAACCTCTCAACACACTCCTCCAAGTACTGCAATGACTCCCACCATCTTACTGTTGGTCGTCCTGCTCTCCACTTACCTTATATGTTTCCCATCCCTGACAACCACAACTTCGAATACTCCTCCTCTTCTCTCTTATCTCATGAATGCACTGATGCCTCTGCTCCCCCCCACCCCATGAACACTGTACCCGTCGCATGTCCTACCATCCATCCTCAATATTGGCATTACTGCCCTCAACAACCAAGAAACATGACATTCGAAATGTAACACCGCTCCTGGTCATATTTTCCTGCATGTCCTCTCTTCTTCCACACTGTTCTTAGTTAGCTCCCTGCATAATATAACTCTGTATACCAGACTTTTTATCGACCTGTGGAAGAAGCTTCCACATCTTCATGTTCCCCAAGCCCAACAAATCCCCGGCTGCCACGGCCTCATAATGCCCCATCAGCCTCACCTCGGTATTCAACAAGGTTCTAGTTATTATTGTCTTTAGCAGTATTCAATCAATTCCAACCCAATGTGGCTTCTGACCTTCCTTCTCTGCCAATAACCCCGTGTCACCTTCTGTCCTTCCAGCAAAACTGGAACCATTACCTATTTTTTTCCCTCAATATCGAGATAGAGTATATGTATGACATCATGGTCTTCTCTTCAAACTCCAAACCTATACACTTCCCATCAATTTCGTCCATTTCGACGGATCCTTTCCATCCCACTGACACTCCAACATCACTGCCTACAACTCGTAATTGGATGCCTTATATCTCAAGGCTCCATCTTCTCTTCCCTCCTCCATTATGAATGTAAACTGTACATGCCCCAATCTCTGCCACTAGTTCACCTTCTCCAATAGCCTGATAATAGCACCTGCTCTCAATCCAATACTACAGCAAATCCAACATCTCCTACAGGATCACCTCTCCCACTTCTCCTCATTGTGTAACAATGGCTTTTCTCTGAAAATCCTGACAAATCCGATGCCATCCATTTAGTCAATACACCCCATTCTTCCCATGACCGCTAAATACCTACACGTCTTTATTTGGAGCTCCCCTCCTAAAATACACCAAATAGAGAGCCTGAAACGTATTTCAGAAACTTGTCTCCAGTGAGATATGGGCCCCCAAACCTTCCACACCTACAGCTCCTTGATAGTTCCCATCTTGTTGTTTCAATGTAGCAGTGCTCTCTCCTCTTACCACTCTTTAGCACCTCATCTAACATCCAACTCCCATACCGATGCATATAATTTATGAATTGATACCCTTCCACCACCTACCCCGTGCAGCACCTCTGTATTGTGTGTATCAACCTCTAAATACAAACACACAGCCCCCTCGCCTCCGGTTACCCACAACAGTCTACATCTACATCTACATACATACTCCGCAATTCACTGTCAAGTGCGTGGCGGAGGGTACACTGTACCACTACTAGGCATTTCCTTTCCTATTCCACTCCCAAATTGAACGAGGAAAAAAAGAATGCCTATATGCCTCCGTACGAGCCCTAATTTGTTTTATCTTGTCTTTGTGATCTTTACGCGAAATGTAAGTAGGCGGCAGCAAGATCGTACTACACTCAGCTTCAAATTCCGGCCCTCTAAATTTACTTAAAAGAAATTCACGAAAAGAACGTCGTCTTTCTTCCAGTGATCCCCAATTGAGTTGCCGGAGCATTTCCGTGACACTCGCGCATTGGTCGAACCTACCGGTAACAAATCTAGCTGCTCGCCTCTGAACCGCCTCTATGTCTTCCTTCAAACCGATCTGCTGCGGGTCCCAAATACTTGAGCAATACTCAAGACGTGGTCGTACAAGCGTTTTATACGCGGTCTCCTTTACAGTTGAAGTACATCTTCCCAAAATTCTCCCAATAAACCGAAGTCGGCTGTCTGCCTTACTCACAACTGTCTTTACATGCTCGTTCCATTTCATATCGCTCTGCAATGTTACGCCTAGATATTTGAACGACGCGACCGCATCAAGAAGCTCACTACTGATGCTGTATTCGAACATTATAGGATTGTTTTTTCTACTCATGCCCATCACCTTACATTTTTCTACATTGAGAGCTAGCTGCCATTCTTCGTACCAACTAGAAATTTTGTCTAAGTCAACCTGTATGCTATTACAGTCAGTTACAGACGACACCCTCCCATACACCACAGCATCATCAGCAAACAGCCGCAAATTACAACTTACTCTGTCCATCAGATCATTTTTATAGATAGAAAATAATAGCGGTCCTATCACACTCCCCTGCGGTACGCCTGACGATACACTCGTCTCTGATGAACACTCGCCGTCGAGAACAACGTACTGCGTTCTATTACTTAGGAAGTCTTCCAGCCAGTCACAAATCTGTGAACCTATTCCATAAGCTCGTATCTTCGTTAGCAGTCTGCAGTGTGGCACCGTGTCGAACGCCTTTTTGAAGTCGAGAAAACACAATCCGCCTGTTGCCCTTGGTCCATGGCTCGCAAGATGTCATGTGAGAAAAGGGCAAGCTGAGTTTCACATGAACGATGTTTCCTAAACCCGTGCTAATTCATGGAAAGAAGCTTTTCCGTTTCAAGGAAATTTACTATATTCGAACTGAGAATATGCTCCAAAATTCTACATGAAACCGATGTCAACGATATTGGCCTGTAATTGTATGGGTCAGTTCTCTTTCCTTTCTTATACACGGGAGTCAACTGCGCTTTTTTCCAGTCATTAGGAACTTTGCGCTGAATTAAAGATTCGCTATAAATGCAAGCTAAGTAGGGGGCCAATGCCGCAGAATAGTCTTTGTAAAACCGAACTGGTATTCCATCCGGACCAGCAGACTTTTTCGTAATTAGTTCTCTTAACTGCTTCTCTACACCGGAAATACGTATTGCTATGTTCCCCATTTCGGAATTAGTACGTTGATCAAATGATGGTATATTTGTGCGGTCCTCCTGCGTGAAAGATTTCTTAAAGGTTAAATTTAGAACTTCAGCTTTCCGTTTGCTTTCTTCTATTACTGCCCCGGAATGATCAACTAGTGACTGGACAGTGGGCTTTGACCCGCTTATCGATTTTACATAGGACCAGAATTTTTTCGGGTTCTCGGAAAGATCTTTTGCTAAGGTATGGCTGTGATAATTATTGTATGCTTCACGCATCGATCTTTTTATAGACGCACGAATCTCTACTAACTTTTGCCTGTCATCATTTGCGTGTTCTTTTTTGAATCGAGAGTGCAACAGCCTTTGCTTTCTTAGCAGCTTTCTAACATTATTATTATACCACGGTGGATCTTTTCCATCCTTAATCGTCTTTACTGGCACATATTTCTCTAACCCTTCATTAACAATGCACTTAAATTTAGTCCACAATTCCTCTACATCCATAGTCCCAGAATTAAACGATGCCCATTCATTTTCTAAGTGTGATCGTAACATTTGCTTGTCGGCTTTTCCCAACAAAAACACGCTCCTAGCTTTCTTGACTGGTTTATGAACTTTGGTCACCATCGACGCTATGACGATATCATGATCACTAATTCCTGTCTCTACACAGACATCGTTAATAAGGTCAGGCCTGTTTGTGGCTATAAGGTCTAGAATATTTCCATTGCGCGTGGGTTGCCGGTTTAACTGCTCAAGACAGTTTTCGGAGAATGTGTCCAAATGTTGCTCGCAAGACTGCTTGTCTGTACCTCCTGAAATGTAACTAGCGAGGTTCCAATCTATACTCTTAAGGTTGAAGTCACCTTCGACTAATATTACATCGCCCGGATACCTATGCACTACCTGGTGTAGACTTTCCTTGAATGATTCTAAAATTGCTACAGCAGCACTGGGGGGCCGGTAAAAACACCCAACTATTAACTTTACTTCTTTTAGACCTGTTATGCGTGCCCAGATAACTTCACAGTTACTTTCAACCTCGATCTCAGTAGAAACAATATCTTTGTCCACAGCGATGAACACTCCTCCTCCAGTTGTATCAGACCTATCTTTCCGGTATACATTCCACGCTTCGCTAAATATTTCTGAACTTGCCACATCATCATTTTTCCAGCTTTCGGTGCCTAAAACTATGTGAGCGCAATAACTTCCATGCAGCGCTGCAAATTCGGGAACTTTGTTTCTAATACTCTGTAAGTTCGCGGCTAATATTTTTATGTTCGAATTTTTGTTCCGAACGTGGCCTGAATTCGCTGTTTGAATGATGACAGGCGAGTGCTCATCAGAGTTAGCGCCTAGCCTAAAAAAACCCACGTGCACTCCACAAGTACTCTGCTACCCGAGTAGCCGCTTCCTTAGTGTAGTGCACCCCTGATCTATCTAGGGGCACCCTACAATTCCCCACCCGATAACGCAGATCCAGAAATCTGCAGCCATGATTGTCACAGAGTCGGCGAAGCCTCTGGTTCAGACCCTCCACTCGGCTCCAAACCAAAGGACCCCGATCAACCCTGGGAACAATGCTGCAAATCGACAGCTCTGCTTGCACCCCGCGTGCGAAGGCAGCAGCCTTCACCAATTACGCCAGCCGCTCGTAGGACCTGAGGATGTCCTCAGAACCCAAGCGACAAGCGTCATCGGTGCCGACGTGAGGCACGACTTGCAGTCGACTGCACCCCGCACCTTCGATAGCCGCCGGCAAGGCCGCCTCCACATCTCGGATGAGGCCCCCCGGCAAACACACCGAGTGCACGTTGGAATTCCTTCCAGATATGGACGCTATCTGCCTAAGGGGCTCCATCACGCGCCTGACATTGGAGCTCCCAATAACTAATAATCCCCTCCCACCTGTCCGCTTTCCACTGTCAGACCTCCACCACTGTACCCCCGCGCTCCATCAGACTGCACATATACATCCTCCAGGTCCTCTTCCAGGGCAGTATCTATTTCTCTCTACCAGATTATGCTCTCAGCCTACCCCGTAAACTATATAGCTGCTCCCTTTGCTCGCCCTTCGCATCCATTACACTCTCCGCCCCCCCCCCCCTCCACCTGTGCACCAGCTTGCCTGCAGCCCCACCTTACTCTCATAGTGATTTTTTTAATGTCAAATATCGTCAGTGTACATTGTGGTTGTTGAGTTGTATTTATAAGTGTTGCGCCTTCCAGAATCGGCGGAACAATGCTGTCGCCTGTGTCTTTCGAGTTTCCATCACTGCTCTGACTTACTTTTCTCATGTCCTCATTACTATCTTTTTTTAAATCTGATTCTGGTACTTCCATTTTGCAGTGTTACTTCTGTTTTATATATTGAAAAGCAGCAGAAAAGCTACAAGCGTCCTTAAAACACAATAATAAAAACAAAGGAACATGTCACTGAACTCCTGCAGTTCAAGAAAGAATGCTAAACACAGGAGGGGATAACACTTCCTCAAATTTCGTATATGCGGACTTTCAATGGAGATGGAATGCATCCATATCATTTATACAGGGTGCAAGCTCTGACTCATTTATCTTCCACGAGATAATTGCTTGCTGGTACCTACAGCAGAATACAACTAAGGACACCTTTACGTGGTCGCGTATGGTAAACATCTAATTCTCACCTCTTCTGTAATGTTGACATCGCACTATAGCACACACCTACCAATAACGTTCTCTATTAATGTTAGAAGGGAATTGTGCACAATAAGTTAGTAGGAACGAAAATTCTACCTAGTCGTTTAATTGGCGAGACTTATATCTTCCTACAGTAGGCCCTACCGAAATTCTGGGCCATCTTCTTCTAGCTCACCCCACACGAATGTGATTCCAGCATCAATGTGAACAAGTCGAAACTTCGCGAAAGACCTGGTCGCTTCTTATGGCCAGCAGTGAATAGGCCACTTTCCTGACCGCCTCGTACTCGTGATTTAACCTGCTCGGATTCCTTCTTGTGGCGCCACATGAAAATTCTGGAGTACGAGAGTACCATGACATCTGAAGAAGATGTCCGCGTATCTGTTGCTGATGGAAGTGATGTGTTTTCTAATGTACGCCATACTCTGCACCATCAATTTGAAACGCGAATCGCTGTTGGTGGTTGCTCTTTCGTGTAACGCCTGTAAACTGTTAACAAATATGTCATTGGACCAAACTGCATTCGTCATCAATTCGGAGACTTCAAATAACTTTAACTCACTTTAAGAACAACACAAACCCATGGTCGAGAGTGGACTCAAACTTCCAACGGCGCACAACCGTGAGCTCCGCAGCAAGGCGCCTTAGAGCACTCAGCCACTCCACCACAGCATGTACTTTGTCTTTAGATACCTTTCCAGTTTCATGTGATTCATAATACTACACAAGCTAACGCTGCAATGAGTCATTACCGCACACATATTTCTATACGTTATCTGCTGCCTAGGTCCCCTATACAGGACTTTGTACTTTTAACATATAATTTAGGAACACCTTGTATATACCAACCTATATTCAACACTGATTCAGAAAGTATCGTTTTTGTGAAACTCATCTTTACTCACATGAAGTGATGAGTGCTATACTGATCTCAAAACGATTCCATAATTGCGACGCTGTACCTAACACGCGGCTCCTATCAGATTGCTTGCTTATGGAACACCGCACCAGTTTTTGCGACTGAAATGGCCATTTCCAGCCAGGAAGGATACAGTACGTAGGAAGTGTCATCGAGGAAAACAGAAGTATTATCTGGTGTTCTCCAGAGAAATGCGCCATGGCGTCTTCCTTCGAAACATTTCAAGAGTGGCACGTTGCGTTACAACCATAAATATATACGTCTGTGAATTTTGTTTAATTAAATCATAGTTTATCAATTACTTTCATAACTTGTAGATATGGGTAAAATATTTTCATACTGATTTTGTGTAAATCCAGCGTAGAGGAGGGAGAAAGTCACCATCTTATCTGTACCCGCCGGAGGACACCCACGAAAGCAACATGGCTTATTACTAATCTGAGAGGTCCTAACTTCCCAAAAAGCTTACCTCTCGCCAGCTTCCGCTGTGGCAGGTATACCGGCGCAGGAGCGCCTTCCAAGTCTTTTAGCAACGTTACTGCCATTATGCTGCCGACGACGACGGTGACGTCATCTGGGCGAGAGCGGCTGGAGAATACAATGTACTTTTAAGGTTACTGATAGGGTGTCTGCTCTTCTCGGACATGTCTGCAGAACAGACACAGTAGTTGTCACTAAAGACCGTAAATTTAGGAAATCTAAATATTGACATATTTCAACCATTTCGTGGGGTTGAAATAAATTCAACGACAATGTACAAAATTTGTACTGGACTGGCATGCGAATGCGGATTTCCAGGTTTGGGCCAGCGATCGACTTAACCAATTAGGCTTTTCAGGCACGCTCCCCTTCCAACCCAAATTCTAAACGTCTAGCCCCCTACCTATTGATTCCTCTTGCTCGCAGCCTACTTACGGGAATACTTCAGAGGATCGAGCGTTTGAAGGCGTCCATATTGAAATAATCATTGCATGTTGTGGGCATATTTACAATAATTGATATGATGTCTGATCTTGCGGGACATGTGTGTGAAGCTTCCCTGAGTCAAGTGTTTGAAAGAATCAAGTACAAAACGCAGAAATAATTTAACCCTGCTGATTTGAGGAATACTGCGATCAGAACGGTATACTGGATCTATTCTTACTCATACTAACCGGCAATAACGCAGCCGACATAAATTAATCTTAATAGTTTAAAAAATGCGTATTGGCAATCATCAGCTGTTTTCTGTGTTTACGTCTTTGCCGGTTTCGGTTACTAACCATCATCAGAAAAGTAAAGTAAGCAGACTACGTTGGTACAGTTTCTGTCACCTTACCTATGACAAACAATGAAAGATACAAAAATGTCACTTGACATTAGGTCTTGATGATAAATAAAACAATGTCAGGCTGTATTATATTGGGGTAGTAAGGGATGGTGCCGGTTTCTGTTCACATATAAGTCAATAATGCAGCCTGGCATCGTTTTATTTATCAAGAGCTAATGTTAAGTGACATTTTACGTATCTTTTATTGTTTGACATAGATATGGTGACAGACAATGCACCAACGTAATCACTGTTTAATTTACTTTTCTGATGATGGTTCACAACCGAAACCGATAAAGTTGTGAATACAATAAACAGCTGATGTTGACGATATGATTTATTTGAAAGTATGCGACGGCTGTTAACACCCATCTAAGTGGAACAGAAGTATTATCACGGTATCAGAATTTAGATGAGTCTATGAGTCTAAATGACCTTCCAAAAACGAAATGTCACAGGATTATTACGACATTCCTCTCAGCACATTGGTGAAAAAAATTCGGGAATGAGATGAGATATCTGGTTTCTGAACTAAATTTTTCCGACACTTTCTGTCGGTACTATGGATTGGTAATAACAAACTTTCGGCAACCGAGATAGTGGAAATAACAGAAATTTGTTGCTGAGGGAATTGGTTATGATTACTCTAATAAACGAATTGCAGAAGCCCTTAGGTTCAGATACTGTATGGAGCAAGGATTGGCATGGTAACAACATGATTTACCTAAAGCTATGGCATTAGGGGAGCGCCACAATTTTGTTGAAAACGGACGGTTACATTCAAAAGATGCAGTGCCTACTTTCTGATTCGTTATATCGCAGTATCGGTACTGACCCTATAAAGATTGTTGAGAGAAAGGCTTATAAAACTTCATGAAGAAACTTCCTTTGTCACAAGAGACTATCAAGAGCCTTACTTCTGACTGTGTTGTACCACCTATATTGCATGGCCTTCCTAAGACCCACAAGGAGAATGCTCCTTTGAGGCCTATAATATCTAACTTTGGTGCTCTGACATATCGTGTAGCAAAAAATCTTGCTAGTTTGTTCTCTAACAGTAGGTAGGTGTGAACACCACATTAACAACTCAGAGGATATCGTACTTCGATTGCAGTGATTGCGTTTGATGGACTCTGATATTTTAGTGAGTTTTGATGTGGTGTCTTTCTTCACCCGCTTTCCTCTGTCTGATTCATCGCAACTACTTGAGGATAAGTTTGGTATCGAGTTAACAAATATTTTTTGACATGTAACTTCGGGGCCCATGTAATTTCGGAGCCTGAAAGTTTGTCAGCTGAGTAGTCCCATCTCAAGGTCAACTTTTGTCAGCATTGTTATACAGGCGGATAAAACTTGTGTTGTGCTATCAGCCTACTGTTCAACGGGTGAGTGACGATAGTAACGAAGAGGCACATAATATACGGCCTCTTTGCCTTACGTAGGAAGCATTTCCAACTAGATTGGTCGAATTTTGCGGATGTATGGTGTGAAATGTGTTTTTCGACCACTTTCTAAGATAAAGACCTGTTGGGGTCGCTAAAGGATTATCTTGGTTTGCGTAAGGCAGGAGTCTATTGTATTCCTTGCAGTTGTGGCGTGTCATATATTAGTGGCAGACAATCAGGACTATGAAAGATCAGTGTATTGAACACAAACGATACAACACGCTTACAATAGCCAAACAAATCCGCTGTTGCAGAACACTGACTTGACGCCGTTCATCCCAAGGAATACAACAACACAGAGATTCTGGCATGGACATCCTCCTATTGGGATAGTGCTGTTAAGAAAAGGAGGCTGTTGAAATTAAACTACCAAGCGACCTTGTAAACAGATATGGTGATTTTTGTTCAAATTCTGCTTGTAATCCGGTATTGTCTCTGGTCATAAAACAGAGAGGCAGAATTAATGCTGCCTCACCTGTTGATTAACAGTTACTTTCGATATTTTTGATGTTTGGTCATCTTTGGTACTGTTGATTCTATAGTGAGTTGTACTGTGTGTTATATTACTTGTGTACCCTTTGCAAACCGAGGTATTAAATTCGCTTGCACTTTGCTTCGTTGAGTGCAGGTGTGTCTTGAGAATGGCAGTCGAAATATCGGATGGTCGACGACGTCACCCGGCAGCATACCCGTAAGTTGTTTGAAAATTCATTATGCCGGAAAACGTTAAGGTTTGACACCCTTCAGATCTTTTTTTCCCCTTTTCTCAATGTAAGATCTGAGTAATGTTTCTAAAAAAATCTGTGATTAGTTGCTGATCCTGATGCTGGTAATGGATTTTTGTGTATGGAAATCGTTGGTAACTGTGTAACATTTCAGTGATTCCTTTTGAGGCGTCAGTAGGACCAGAGCTTATATTCACCGTAACAGGTTCCATCTGAAAAACATAAAGGAGATTAAATTTTGAACGTGTAAGTACAAATACATATAGGAATGAAAACATTGTCATCTTTTCCGTTCTTATATAAAATGGTCTTTACCAGGATATGTTTGAAATAACTGCCCCAATGTTATCCATCAAAAGGCAATATTTCTTTTTTTCTGTTTCCGTACGGAATATCGTAATTAAAGTAAATACTTTCGTCGAAGGGAACATTAGCAATTTCGGTTTCCCTTCTGATTCTTTACCAGGGCCTAGATGAACCATCCGCTCTCCTCGCGAGGTCTTCTCTTCCTCTCTGTCCATCCAGCGAAGGAAGCGGCGAAGAGCATAAAAAAGTTTGATGCTAAAGGAGCGCGGCCATAAATTCACGGCGTAATTATGAATTACAGACGTTGCAAATCCGTTTTCAAGTGGTGGGAGCTCTTCCAATTTTTCTCGATAACGCACCCTCCCCGTGCACCTTTGGTAAGGCCTCCGCTGACTGCAACACCATTCTTCCCCGTCTCCACCTCCTCCCTTCGCTCACTTTCTCCGCCCCCTTCCTCCTTCGCCGCACGTCATCGGCGCTCCTATTCTCTTTTCTTTCCAACAACGGTGATTAATTTTCCCGTGATTGCAACAAAGACGTATGCGACACACTTTAATAATCTCGTCTGTCAAAAAGGGGCGGCCCTCACTTTCGGCTCCCGCGCCTTCCTTCCCCTCTGCCCCCATCTGTTTTTCAGTCTGTTTTCTTTCCGCCCCCGGCCGGAGGCGGGAGTTGGCAAGCGAGGGTTCGATTGTGAAGAATGCCCGGTGGAGACAAAGGCGGACTGGGGGTGATGGAGGCAAAGTGCGTTCCAATTTCATAAGCTCGCCCCGGCCTCCTCAGAATTCCGGCGGCCGGCGCGTTCCATCCATCGTGGCGGATCGGCGCGCCTGTCACTTGTCTCCCGCGGTCGCCTTTTGTCTTGGGAGTCGCCCCTAATGGCCGCCGTGGGCCCCGCCGCACGCACTCGATGCCCACTGCAATAACGCCATCGATTCCTCGCCGTCAGCGCGCCTTAATGGCTATGATTTATTGGCGCACGTTGCTGGAGCCGGTGGCGGTGTGGATGACCTGGGCGGACGTCGGAGGGACGAGGGGAGGCGACGCTCAGCAGGTGAGGGAAAGAGGCTGTCTGCGGTGCAGCCTTTCCTGTGATGCGTCCGTTTACGGCGTAAACTGTACGATTTTTGATACAAACTGTGCCGACCAATTCATTCCGTCACAAGCTAAACAAATAAGATTAGAAATTTGGAATGTTGACAGGCTGCATTCCGCATGCTATAGAAATCGTGTGAAGCTTCAAACTTCCGTGATCAACGGGAAGGACCAGTTTTAAACTGTTTATACGAAGGAAATTTAGCAACAATATCCACAAAAGTAGGTTCATAATCGATTTTTAAGGAGGGGAAGCAAAAACAAAAAAGTTTAAGGGGAGGCGGTAGGCAAAAATTATCAAAAATGCCTTTTTTGTTTTTCTCTTATTAAATTATTTGAACTCTTCTGAATATAATGATGCAAAATTCACTTCGATCCGCGAACGTTAAGTATTTCATTTATATTTTCGAATTAATTTGTATGCAGAAGATTAGAGTCTCGATCGTATGACATGCTCATTTTTGAGTATTCGTAATTTTACACCGGTTCCATATGGAGAGCTGTGGTTTTCAACTGAGCTAGGGGAGATTTTGGAGCATATGGTTTTAATTTTTCCTTCATTCCATTTCTCACAAATGCTGAAATGGCTCGTTTCGCTTTTGGATTATATTATTCTATGTGCACTGTGTTGGCCATGTGAATACAATGACCTGATGGAAAACTGAAATAAATTCCACATTTCCTCACATAAAAAAGGGACTACAAAAATAATGGTTAAACGGTAACAAAGGAGAAAAAAGAAAAAATTTACTCCGTAAACAAAGATATTCTTTTTGTGAGCGAAATTATCAGCAAATTATGTTTCGGGCAGTAAGGTTCTGTAGTTACATCGTGCTGTGAGTGTGTTTTCTTGGTCGTGTAAAATTCTAAACCTGCTGAAAATGCCGAGAAGTACCTGAAACTTCAAAAAACGTAATTTTTGTGGAAACAAGCATTATACAAAAACGGATTCACAAAATTTTGAGAAGGAACCTGCAAGTTCTAAGGATTCTGAGGGGCAGGATACGACTAGTCAAATGGACTACACCTCTCAAATGAGGACTAAGGAAGAGAGAATAATCAGGGAAAGGAAGCTTTTGAAGCAGCAGGTAAAACAGGAAGGCGATGATCATTATGAAGCAGACTGTTCTTGAAGTTGGAGGTCGATCAACTTGTAACTACTAAGAATAAAGAAGAATTTCTGAATTTTCCGAGAAACTAAATTTTTAGACACGATTGTACCGTTTTCTCAAAAATTACTAAAACAACTGTGTTAAAATGTTCAGATTTGGTTCAGCAGAGCACAGCATACTCACTGAACCAGGATTACTGAAAAATATCACACCATTACACAATAATGGTGGATTAATGTAGAAAATTTTAATATATATTTGAATCCTAATTTAAAACATTACATCTCATAAACTTAATAAAAATATTTTTAACCTGCTTCAGTTTACAGAAGATATGTGTCACAATAAGCTGCAAAAACTTCATATCAGTATCTTCAACAGTTCAAGAGAAAAAGGTACATAAATTTACCTAATATGCCATTGGCCAGACAGGGCCTACCGCCTACTCTGAAGAATTAAAAGATTGACATAAGCTGTATTGGGACAATGAGATTATACAATGGTGGCAAGTGAAAATTTGAGCTCTGTCTGGAATCGATGCCTGTTCTCCCGCTTCAGACAAGCGGTCGCCCTAACCATATTATTATTTTTCTTTATTTGTAATTTTTTAATTTAATTTAACTTAATTGTTTTTTTTATCTGGCAGGGATTATTTTTAATTCCTTTTTTTTCCCTTATCTCTACTATTTTTACGTCCCTTTGTTATGTGAAGAAATGTTGAATTTATTTATTTCTTTAAGTTTTCCTTCAGGTCATTGTATTCTTATGGCCAACACAGTGTGTATAGAATAAATTTGCAATATAATCCAAAAACTAAACGCGCTATTTGAGACTTTGTGAGAAATGGAATAATTAAAATTGAAAATAAATAAAAAATAATATAGACCACAATAAACCGAACTGAAATAATATTCACTCCCATTCTCCCATTCTGCGAAAGGAGGACCCAAGTGCATCTTCGTGTAAAGAATTCTTCCTCCGTGTTCTAGTTTGCTTCTAATTAGTGTTCAATTTAATCAGCATCTCTTTCCCAGGTTTACCCAGTTGCGGTAGGGGGCGACGGGATCCTTTATATGTTGTGTGAGGTCTGGTGATCATCTGGAAGCTTTTGCGATTGGTCGTGTCTTTACTACCGCTCATTCCATTGATTTGATCGCGATTTTTTATATGCCTTGGTAGGAGTAGGAGCAGCCGAGCGGTCAAAAGCGCCTCGCTGCGGTACAGGTGGTTGCTCGCCGTGGAGGTTCGAGTCCTCCTTAGGGCATGTGTGTGTGTGTTTGTCCTTAGGTTAATTTACCTAGGTTTAAGTAGTTTGTAAGCTACGGACATGACCACGCAGTTTGGTCCGGTAGATTTACAGACAGAAAAACTTCTTTGTTAGCATTTGGAACTTTCGAGATGCTTAAAGAGCGCCGGGCTTCTGCACGTTTCAGCTTCGATCTCCAAGGTGGTTCCATCTGCGGGGAGGATTGGTAAAAATGCTTCCTAAGTAGTTAGCAAAGGTAGACCGGTATTTGGCGTGCCGTCTCATAATGTGGTGTCTTCTTACTCCTTGGGTGCGTCTTGCAATAGGTAATGTGTGGATATGTCCTTTATCTAAGTGACTATATGCATCTTCGGCAGTGGATAATACGTCGCATCTGGATGGAGTATCATCTTGGTGGTAATCATGTGTGTTGGCACCTGGAGATAAAAGGCTATTATCTTTCGGATTAGGCATCACAGACCGCCGCCTTGCCGCAGATCGAACGGTGTTCGTCCGTTTCGTCCACATTGCGCCTCGGGCAGAGAGACGTGTCCACCTGGCAGATTGCGTGGTGTGTGTAGCGCGTCGGGTATTTACCATTGACGACGATATAGCAGGTGGTGCTCCTTTCTATGGTAAAGTACGGTTGGAGCACTGAGCGAGACGCTGTCAGCCCTCTGGTTTACGACCTTCGACGGTGTTCCGTGCGTGCATTCGTAGTAACAGCTGATAAATATCTCACGTAATGGGAGCTCTGGTACGAGGGAAGTCGTTGTGGATATAACCCATCACGATTTCCCTCATACCAGAAAAAAAGAATTTGCTCCGGTACCACGTGGGCCAGGGAGATCGGTGGCTGGCGCAAAGTAGGTCCAAGTTCTTTGACCAAAAGTTCCGTAATAGTGCAGAGTCTGTGATTCCTTAGCGTAACAACTGTACGCACATAAAGGTCTATCGCGCGTCCCAGGACGTTGACCAAGGCTAGACCAAGTGCTCGCCTCTGGTACGTCTCAGACTTCCACAAGTTACGCTATGGCTGTAGTTCTCCTCGCCCCGACCCCCTCCTCCCCCAAACGTCCATGCCTCTTAACACTCACCATTCACCATTACGGATTTCCGTGGGAGGTCGAATGCATGACCGCATCTGCAGTGAAGTAAATGAACTAAACTCCGTCTTCGCATGTAAATACGTATTATAGAGAGATGCAGTGTCTTTTCTTTCGTAGCAAAGGGCCTTAGAGCGCATGGAAATTCCATTGTTGCTTTTAGGGATTCATTAGTGAGTGTCCGAGCATCAACAGTGCCGTATCTTTTCGTTTCATTGACAAAGAAGCTTAGTTTTCTATGTCACTGTCACGACACCACGTACCTACTCTTCAGATGTAACACGAACATGGTATCTCAACCAGCCACGAGTAAAAAGGCTTGAAACACGCAGACGATCTGACGTAGGACAATATTTTTTTTCGTTTATGTTGAAGGTTTTCCTGACTATAGGAAGGTAAAATTAGCAAAATAACCATATATAATTGATTATAGAAAAAACTACACAACTTAAAATTGGCACAATACTTTGGAAAATATGAAGAAAATAAAAGAATAAATAAAAAAGGTAATTATATAATTAAAAAAATAAAAACAAAAAAAATCGCTTCATAGATTTCACCAAAATCCGACGTTAGTTCATAGTGAACGTTAACATTGATTCCGTCATCACTTACGAAGTATTGTTTGTAGAGAAATTTCATGAACTTTGAAAATAAATGGAATGATCCAGCGCTGAGTTGAAAGGTGGCTCACATAATTTTTCCCAGAGAAATGAATCGCAGAATTTCGTCCTATAATTTGCTGCATCCAACCGTGCTTTGTGATGCGGCAAAGATATACCGCTAACTAAATACCTTGACAGTGCACAAACATGTCG
The DNA here is from genome assembly GCA_026315105.1 of Locusta migratoria. Classification (NCBI taxonomy): domain Eukaryota; kingdom Metazoa; phylum Arthropoda; class Insecta; order Orthoptera; family Acrididae; genus Locusta; species Locusta migratoria. Next base: position 170,167,758 of record CM048748.1, read on the forward strand.
CACAAGATGTTCAGCTGTATGCTAGTCAGATTTTAATAAGAAATGGGTGGTGCTGGCTTTGTGGGAAGTCGTGTGGCACTTGGAATGATGTCCTTACAGGCGATATACCTTCGTTGGTTATCTCGAAACTTAGACATGGGTTGTACCTCTGCTTTCTTGCTTGTGTCTTGAAGTTCGCCAATCTTTCGTATCAAATATCAAATATATTCATCTATTTTTATCTGCTATAGATGAATATTTACTTCAACATTTACTGAATAAAAAGGAAATAAACGTCTAACAGATTGCCAAGGACAACATCAATGACTTACAGAACCAGAGTAGTTAAAATACCTGACGTATTTATTTTTTATTTTCATAAATTTAGATAATTTCTCGAGAAAAATTAAAGTGATGACAAAAATGTTGTAAAATTTCTGTAATAAATTTTCTTCAAATGAATTAATTTCAGTATATTTACCGTACGTTTCCATATCGATGGTTGTTACGTACAACTGTGGTCCCATTTGGTTTTGAAGACTGCACACAGTACCGTTTAGTGACAGCCTAGCGCTGCCATCGCTCTTGAAACACAGGGGTGGTCTGACGTCCACTGACAGGATGATTAACTGCAAGGTCGCACACGGTACAGCGTCACAGTAGCCATAGCGAAAACTTGAAGAGGCTCATTTTCAACTTTTTCGTCCAGCTGTCTTTTGTAATGCGACAAGTTAGATCTCTTTTGTATTTTCTTTGTCTATTTCGTAACATATTTATAGTACATTACCTTTAGTTTGGTACTTATCTGCTGACTTATATATGAGAAATTTGTAATAAAAGAAAAGGTGCGAACGTGAGCAAATGTATGATCCACTTTTCAGGATGGATTTTAATATTCAGATTCACAAGGAGTCCGTGAATAGTAGTAGTGATGATGATTTTAAGGGTTTTTATAAGTAGGTAAATTTTTTATTTTATTTTGCTTAATAAGTTATTGACAGATTTTTGGGAGCGAGTCGGCGGCAGACATCTCATACTTTGAAGAAGAGCCACCCAAAAAATTATAGAAAAACTGAAATACGCAATCACGACTGTGGTGTCTCACAAGTCTGAAGTGCGCGCCACGTACTTTCGCCGCGCGCCGTCTTCAAGCACGGCGCGGAGTTCTTACGACATCAGCCACGAGCACCATAGTGGCTCGTGGCCACCACTGAACTGCATTGGTCACTTGGCTATAGGACAGGCACTAGGACTCTCCTCATTAGGCAGTCCTCTGCCTTGTTAAACTATGTATCTACAATCCACTAGTCTTCAGTTAACAAAGTTAAGTACTGTAAGATTTCTGCTAAATGTATATCTTGCTCTTATCTAGCTTAGTGTTTCTAGTTTCTGCTGTCCCACTGGCTGGTCACCTCAGACTCTGTACCCGCACACGCGTCCATCCTATTTCCCTGTGTCGGTATCTCTCTACTCGGCCATCGACACCCAGGACAACCGGCGGAAACGAAACATAAAAAGTACCACATCAGTTTCTATTATGAACAGTTGTGTTACTTGGAAAATTTGCCATTACCAGTGGGGGATGGTTACTGAACGATGAATCATAGAAAAACAGTTTAAAATATTTGACCTATTAAAGATAAGGCCATTTGTTCAGGCAATTTTGATGTAACATGTCAAGAAAGCTTAATGTTTTATGTTACTTCTTAGATTAAGAATTGCAATTGAATGTGTCACGTATTTTACGCATTATCACTAGTTTTATGCGGCGTTTCAATGGAACATTACCTATCCGTTTAGATCTGGTCTCTTCACTCTTACAATCGTTGAAAATGAACTGAGATAATCTGTATACTCTGCTTAAGATCATTTACTTGTAAGTCAATCTCTTTATATAAAAATGTTGTGTTGGTTTCTGTGTGTTTGAAAATCTCAAAAATTTCTTCACCGAAATATCTCCAAATTTGTTACAACGTTGCACTGTAACACAGGAAGCTTTTTAGAACACCTAAATCGTTCCGTTTTCGATCTGATTCCTCTTATTTTATTAGGATGGACATGTCTCCCTATGTAGATGGGCGCTAGCATGATATTTTCACATTCAGAAGTAAAGTCGGCGATTGAAATTTCGTAAATAGATCTCACCAAAAATAATAACGTCGTTCTTTTAATGATTTCCACCTCAAATCGTACATTTCTGTGACGCTTTCCCCATGTAACGTGATAAAACAAAACTAGTTGCCATTCTCTGAACCTTCTCAATGGCCTCCGTTAGTCCCAGCTGGTGAGGGTCCCACACTGGGCAACAGTACTCCAGGAGAGGACGCACAATTGTGTTGTATGCAGTCTCTTTGGTGGAGATGTTTTAGCTTCGAAGCGTTCTGCCAATGAAACGTAGCCTTTGCTTTGCCTTCCCCACAATGTTTGTGTGTTTGCCCCAGTCTAAGGTGTTCGTAATTGCAACTCCTAGGTATTTGGTAGAATTCACGACCTTAAGGTTTGACTGATTTATCGTGTAATTGAAGGTCTGCGGATTTCTTTTAGTGGTCATGTGTATTATTTCACAGTTTTAATTATTTAGTGTTAATTGCTAATTTTCGTACCACCTAGAAATTTTGTCTAAATCGCTTTGCAGTTGCTTTTGATCCTCTGTCGATTCCATCATTCGCGGACAGTCTAAGGGAGCTATTCAGATTGTCTCCTAAATCGTTTATAAACACAAGGAAGAGTAGGGGACCTACAACGCTTCCTTGGGGAACGCCAGATACAACTTTATTATATGTTATATAACTGTCTAGTATATCATTCACGATGTATCAAATACCAAGAACCGACCAAACAGACTGTTGATGAAAATATATTTGTCTAAGACATTGATGGATCTGAAGCATTGAATTAAAATTTGTGGTGCGGCCGGGAATCGAACCCGGACCTCCATGCTTACCAGGCAGACGTCTTAACCGTTAGACTACCACACCACTAACGATTAACGAGCCTCGGAATAGTCTATGTACGATTTCCCTCCACAACACAAACTTTGGAACAAAGAAGCTGAATTAAAGTTTGTGTTGTGGAGAGAAATCGTACATAGACTATTCTGAGGCGCCTTAATCGTTGTGGTGTGGTAGTCTAAAGGTTAAGATGTCTGCCTGGTAAGCATGGAGGTCCCGGTTCGATTCCCGGCCGCACCACAAATTTTAATTCAATGCTTCAGATCTATCAATAATGTCTTTGACATATTTGAGACGTAAATCCGTCTCTGGGATTCTTTATTTCTATTAATATATTTGTCTTTTCTGAGGGTCATGGCTTCTTAAGTTGGATACTGAGAGTGCATAAGCTGGAGCCTCCTGCCGTCAGCAGTGCCTCCGTTGAAGCCGGTTGCGTCACCAGAATCTTGGCGGAGCCCTCGGCCGGAGTCTGCGAGGCGTAGTTGTCGGACTCGCCGCTGCGGGCGCCACCAGGCAGGGCGCAGCCTGAATGCGAGATGGGGCTCCGCGATTAGTTTGTTTGCGTTTAATTTCTGCGAGCCGGCGCCCTCTCGGGCAGGCTCAGGCGCCATCGAAATAATAATTATGGCTGCCGAGTTAATGAGCGGCGGCGCGCGGCACGCACTCGACTGAGGGGTGAGAGGGGGTGGGGGAAGGGGGAGGAAAGGGGGGAAGGGGGAGGGGGCCCGCTTCACCTCAGATCGCATCCACTCCAGTCAATGAGCGGAGGCCTACCATCGACGTCGAAGCCGACAAAAGTACAATAAATCTCTTATATTGCGCTCTGTTCAAGTCCCAGGGGGTGGGGGGTTGCTTGCGTAGCCCACTTCATTCCTCGACCATTTCTGCTGTTGCTTAACAATAAGAACATTGTTCATTCATTCAGCGGTGGAATTTGCCAGCTGGCTACGACGCTCAGTGGCTGCCGGTTGATGGCTGCACCTCGCTCGTACAATAAATTAACGGCTAAGGTAGGACTGGAGAACAGACACGTCGTTGCTATTTTGATTTTAAAACACATTTAATGGCCAATAATATAAATACTGAAAAAAAAGACTCCATTAGGAGTGGTGTGCACCGCGACCATGGAATGATGAAGAAATTTCAGCTTTGGTTGTGACAGAAAATCGATTTCGAGTATGGAACAGTCATCCTCAGAGCAACATGCACACATTTCAGGTTTTACATATAAAGCAGCAATGCATAGCTACAAGATGTTTTACAGTGGTGTTTTCCAGAGAGCAGAATGACGAGTCGTGATTCTACACTTGGAAAACGCAATTGTGAAACATCTTGTTGCTGGGTCTTGCGGCTCGAGATGTATAACCTGAAATGTTTCAATCACATTTTGCATGTTGCACTGAGGACGACTACTCCATACTCGAAATCGTCTTGCAGTCACAAATAAACGTCAATTTACTACCTATGCCGGAATTTCTTTTCAATATAAATACTGATTTAATATTAGGTAATTCTTGCTTTACGCTAAAATACAATCTTCTAACACAGATGGAAATAAGATGTAAGCAGGAATGCGTCCCTTTTCAATTAATAATATAATGTAGCAATACAAATTTGTGATACTCACTAAATAATTTAGGATAAATGCAGTATACATACAAATCCTTCCACCAGAAATACTGGTAATTTTAAATTATAAGAGCCAGGTAACTAGTGAACGCCTCAACTTTAAACATTACAGGAGATATAGAAACAACAATTTTAGGCACTACAGCTCAATATTAAAGTTTTCCACAACAGTTTTAGGAGATGAGGTGCAATCATCTGGTAAAACTACATACTGACAGACAAACGAATCTACTAACGGAAGGGAGCACTTAGTTACTCTCCAAACTGCCACTCAAGAGGAAACTCTGTTAAACAGGTGATAGGCATCTGGGCCACGCTTGCGTGCGACTCAACGGGAGCTTAAAGAGGCGTACACTTGTCTTAATTCGTCTGGCCTACAGAACAACGACTCTCTAAAAAGGTCGTAGCAACGGCTGTGAAGAAGCACAAACCACACGGAGATTCCATTGCCCCACCGAACTGAAGGACACAGAGAAATATATATGCTTCTAAAATTACTCCCACGTCCAGAGATAGCGGCGACAACGTAGGATACAAATCAGAAAAACCACTGGACACCTCCACTACTTCATAAAAATTAATAGCACAGTGCACGAAGTAATTAGTGAACACCTCTGCCTTAAACAGGCGATAAATGAAATACAATTGATGGTAGCATAGTTCAGTATTAAAATTTGAGGGAATAAGATGGTAAAATATCATTCTCACAGACAAGCAAATTTACAACTCGAAGGAAGCATGTAGGTACTGCCCAAAGTGCCAGTCATGGTAACGAACTTAAATCTCCGATAGCAAGTGGATACAATAGGGATTAAATTACTATATGAGGCACGTATATTCCGTTACTGTGCTGCTCAAAACGCACCACCAAGCACGAAACATCTGAAGACCACTGAGATCGGTAAGTGATAAAACAGTAACGTTCCTTAACAAATGAGCCAAAGGATTTTAGCGAAATGATCGGAGGAAAAGGTAAATCTTCCAAGTCCATGAAACTCCAAGCTACCAGTCCTCACAAGGACACGATGCATCCTGCATGGTGTCTTCCTCCCTGTCGAATATTGAGGCAGCTTATCTAACTTGGAGGGTAGCAGCACATTACTCAAAAGACCTGTTAAGTGAACTAACAGTTGCAGAAAAGGAACAGATCTTGGTTCTGCAAGATGATTCAGCGAATGAGATGACACGGCCCTCAGCCTATTGTTTAGATCTGGAAGACAATCTTCAGAGAACGAAATTTTTTCTAAGCATCATCCGTCGCCAGTGGCGGCTCGTACAAAATTTGACCAGTGTGCTACAATATTACAAAAATAAACAGGAAATAAAATATACTAAAATAAAACGTCAACCTTTGTATGATTGCCTTTAATTAAATATAAATTAATAATTTATTGACAGTAAGACCTTCAGCGGAATCTATAACAGCGCTGCCAACTGAATGTATTCACTGTAGGTGGTAAATATAACGTTTAAAAAATATTAATTTTATTTACAGAAATTAAAAATTTAGACTCAGAGGTATTTGAATACGAGCCTCACAAAGGTACGTTTGAGAGACAACGTGCAAGAAGCCTGAGCCAGCGCGCTATTTAACTCCGTATGCCGCAATATTTGCCATATACTATTCTTCCGCAACCGTCACACGCAACGCGAAGAGAAATATTGATCTGGTGCTGCAGTCGGTCTCAGCACACATGAGTCATCAGGCCTGACGTCACGTCTGCGTATGCGCACTAGCGAACGGACGACTGCGCCGCCTCTCTGCGGGCGTACCAGCGCGGCTGAATCCCACTTCAGCACACGGAGCTGGTTTTGCAGCTATCGCGGCGAGAGCGCTCCAAAATGCGTTTTCATCCTTATTACTAGCATTCTAATACGCATTGGAAAGGAATTGACATAATTTTATTGTGATATCTGACTCGTATTCCAAGAGAAAGGATGTAATTTTATAGCGATTTATCGCTTGCATTCGCAGAGAAATGGCATAATTTTAGTAAGATATTTACAGTGTGCTGCAGCACATTAGCAAATTATCACCAGCCGCCAATGTCCGTCGCTGATGTTAAGGTACTCGCAGCTGCTGCTGTCTCAGTCACAATTTCACAGGATATGGTGACTGGACTGCTCATGACGTCACGGATTCGCGCCATGAGCTTCGGCACGCTCCGGTAAGTGGGTTGCTTCTCATTAGCCAGGTCGTGCTCGAGCTGGTCCTTCTTCCAGTACTATATATCCCTGGACAAAGTAGGTACTCCGTGAGCAGCAATTTGAAAAAAATAAATAAATAAATAAATAAAATGTTCAGATGTTTGTAAGTCTATCGGAATTAAATGCTCGGTTATTAGTCCGTAGCTTACAAACTACTTAAACTAAGGTAAACTAACCTAAGGACAACACACACACCCATGTCGCAGGGAGGGCCTCGGACCCCCTGCGGCGAACAGCCGCGCGCACCGCAGCATGGCGCCCCAATGTGCATGGCTAATCTGCCGCGGCCAGCAATTTGAGACCTGCAAAACAAGTGATATTCTAAGATTGCCTATATTGGCACTAAGACTTGCCGACAATGTGGATTCACGGAAACGTTCGTAATCTGAAATGACGAGAAAAATAGTCACAGTCACATTTACAGATGATGTGGCATTTTTTACCGTTACTGGGATCATGTTCGGCATCCCTTGTGCAAACCTTCAGGTGACATCACTTGGGCAACATGCGTATTGATGACGATGTAATGATAGTGAGGACAACACAGCACCCATTTCCGCACTGGAGAATATTTTCCGACCCTTCCAGGAATCGAACCCGTGCCTCCAATCCAAAAGGGTGCGCATAATTATATTTAAGTACATTTAAAGCTAGATGCATCATAAGAGATTGGCACATTCGTATATAGTATCTGTTTGTAACCTTCTGAAGTAGTCTAATACAGGGGTATTTATGATTACGTGGCTTATAATAGAACTGTGTGTTTAATGTGGTACATATAGACAAATTTGAAAATGGCTATCGAGTTCTTATTTATAGAAGTTTGATCTTATGTAACACTACAAACTGCAGTGATACTAATTTGAGGTGAAAGAAAAATCAATGTTTTGCTCAAGACACATTATTACAAGAAAAGTCTAAATTTGCTGCGTCTTAAGGGCAACAGGTAATTCTATTTAATCTTTGCAATACCGTTTTGTTTTCTATAATGCTGGTTATCATTATTCAATGAGTTACTTTACATCCAACTTACTCAAAATTCGAAAGAAATAAAAAAAGTAATTGTTGTTGATTTGTGATAAAAACTGAATTTGTAACGCATTCTCTGCTATGGAAACGCTTCCGCGTTTCCATCTTAAACGCGGTTTTGTTGTCATTACAATGCTTTCTTCTTATAGACCCAATATTCCGTTTCCTATAAAGTACTTATTTTCTCGTTTAGCGAAACAAGAGCGATATCAACATCAATTATAACGTACCAAAATAAAATTCAAGCGTAGAATTGAATTCGCTTATTATCATTGAAATTCCATAAATTCTTAAACAAATACTCACTGTTCTGTGAAAATAACAAAAGTGAAAAAAAAGATAAAAAAAGACATAAGCCGAAATCACAAGAAAGTATTCTCAGCAAAAAAATTGTGAGAAAAAATAGTCCAAGAGATTATAGTCACAAATTAAAGGAAATGTGGAATCCTACATTCATTCATTAAGCTTTGAAAAATATTTGTATGAAGATTCTCTCCGTCGAGAATAACATGTCTCGTTCTGCTAGCTATAAACTCATCAGTTCCCACAGAGTAGTTCTGATGTTCTATGTGCTCGCTCTTTGTGCATTAGAAACCTATGAGCGCGGCGGATTTGCCGTGGGCACTGGGTGCCATCCTGCAGTGCTCGCGGGCGATCGCCCTCGGGGTTCGAGTCCCCCCTCGGCCATGGGTGTTTGAGTTGTTCATAGGTTAGTTTACCTTAGTTCAAGTAGATTGTAAGCTACGGGCTAATAACCAAGCAGTCGAGTCCGATAGATTTAGAAACATTTGAAGATTCTTATATACAACAGAAACACGAGATTATCTGTATCTCTTTATAGTTCAGAATATATTCTCTGCTTAACGTGCACAGTACAATGAAAAATAATATTTCAATTACCAATAACAAAAAACACAACTTCTTTGGATAGATTAAATAATGCCCTAGAAGCAAGTCTTCCTGATAATTATTTCTGACTCTTGTACAAAATAGAGATTCCTCGAAGTTCAGTGTCCTCTGCTTCGGGACCTCGGCAGGAAGCGGCAGCGGCAGAGTCCGGCAGTCGGTGGCCAGGCGTAGCGGAGACGTGGCTTCGGCGACGGTCCGACTGCGGCGGTGCTCCCTCGTGGTCCGTGGTGTCAGAAGACCCCGCTCTTAGCCGTGGTGCGGTTACTTAAGGCCGCGGCGGCTAGTGACATTGCGCCGCTATTTGCATGTCGCGACCGCTAATTGGCCGCTGAGACAGTCATACTGTCTTCGTGCGAGGTGCGAAGAGGTCCCTCGCGTCTGCCCGGTGAGCGGACCTGGAGACTTGGGGCGGTGCAGTGCCGCCTGCCGGAAGGAGCAGGGACGGGGTCGTGGCGCGCGGTTCGAACCGTCCGCCGCTGCCGACTTACCGGTGCGCGGCATGTGCCTCTCTTGAGCTGGCGCGCGCAGGGCTGCGGCGCTACGTCGTGGTTCTGCGGGGCGCGCCACGGCAAAGATGATGATGCGGAACGCTATCGAATGCTTTTGAAATTCAAATAAACAGCGTATCACCTGGAAGCCGGTATCTACTGCCACTAGGGTCTCGTGAATAAATACTGCGAGCTGAGTTTCATATGATAGTTTCATTCGTTCATTCGGAACGCAAGCTGTATCCTACTCAGGAAATTTCCGGTGCCCAGAAATGATATAAAGCTAGAAGAAAAAAAATTATTGACTGCGGGCCATCAGTCCCTAAATATACAAGCTACTTAGGAACTAATTTATACTAAAAACAGTAGAAACATCCATGCCCGAGGGGGGATTCGAAACGGCCGCGCGCATCGGAGCATAGCGCCTCAATAAGCTCGGCCACATCGCCGCGTCAATACTAGAACATAAAGCGGTTTCTAACGTTCTACAGCTGACAGAGACATGTGCCTATAGTTCCGCTCATCCGTTCGACATCCCTTCTTGAACACGGGAATGACCCTTCGCTTTTTTACAATCCTTAGGAATGCTTCAGTCCTGTAGAGACGTACGGTAAACAGCTACCTTATTTAATGTGCTATGTGGGGAACGCTGCATTTGCATTGAAACTGACAGTTCTTATAAACTGTGATCGTGAGTGTACGAGAGGCCGCATAATGCACACCCTAATCGCCAGATTTGGTGGTAACTCAACATATACGGTGAAGCGAACCTCGCGCACTCGCGCCTCGCAGCTCTTTTCCCCACATGTTAGCAACAAAATAATGTCTCTCACGGAAATTTGTCCTGCGGATGTAAATACACGCCGAAGATTGAGATGTGTGTGTGATACATATATCAATGTGTTTAAGAATTACACAATTATACCTTCAGATTTCTAGGGGTTATGGCATCTTGAACAAAATGTGCATAGAAACCCATAGTCAAAAACGTCATCCAATGACGGTTCAGAGCGTAGAAGTTGCTGGAGGGAATGTCTAGCGGAAGGCGCCAGTGCCTGTAGCTTGGACTCTCCGTAGTCGTTGAATGGCGTTTCCGGGTAGGGGTTTCCACGCTCATTTTGTCTCTTAAGACGCCTTCTACATCCGAAAGAAGTTGTTTTTTATAATTGTGTGATTTTGAAATATCATACAGCACTTTTTGAGTCAGTTGTATGCTTCGCTGCCAGCTCGTGGGCCCACAGACTACACCTACTAACACACAAGACTATTGTGAGGCAAGGACAAAGAAGGACTCTTCTAAGACTGCCGCGGGCTTTCAAAACCGCATCAGTCGAAGCACTAGGCGTCATGTTGGGAATACTTCCGATTGACCTCACAATCAGACAGAGGGCCGCCATGTACTGGCTGAAGGTGGGTAGACATCTACATCTACATCTACATCTACATCTACATCTACATCTACATGGGATACTCTGCAAATCACATTTAAGTGCCTGGCATAGGGTTCATCGAACCACAATTATACTATTTATCTCCCATTCCATTCTCGAATAGCGCGCGGGAAGAAAGAACACCTGAATCTCTCTGTTCGAGCTCTGATTTCTCGTATTTTATTCTGATGATAATTTCCACCTATGTAAGTGGGAGTCAACAATATATTTTCGCATTCGGAGGAGAATGTTGACCGATTGGAGTTTCGCAAGTAACCCACGCCTCAGCGATAAGCGCCGTTGTTGTAATGATTCCCATCCCAGATCCTGTATCATTTCCGTAACGCTGTCTCCCCTGTATCGTGACAATACGAAACGAGCTGCCCTTCTTTGGACACTTTCGATGTCCTCCGTCAAACCCACCTGATAAGGATCCCACACTGGGCTGCAATACTCCAAAAATGGACGGACAAGCGCAGTGTATGCAGTTTCTTTAGTAGTTCTGTTGCATCTTTTAAGGATTCTGCCAATAAAACGCAGTCTCTGGTTCGCCTTTCCACGATATTATCTACGTGTTCTTTCCAGTTTAAGTCTGAAGTAATAGTGATTACTAGGTATTTTGTGGAGTTTACGGCGTTCATATTTGATTGATTTATGTTGTAAACAAAGTTTAACGGATTTCTTTTCGTACTCATGTGGACGACTTCACACTTCTCATTATTTAGAGTCAATTGCCAATTTTTACACCATACTGATATCTTATTTAGATCGTTCTGCAGTTGGTTTTGATCTTCAGATGATTTTACTAGACGGTAAATGACGGCGTCATCTGCAAACAACCTAAGAGAGCTACTTAGATTTTTCCCTAAATCGTTTATGTAAATAAGGAATAGCAGAGGACCAATAACACTACCTTGTGGAACGCCCGATATCACCTCTGTTTTAGTCGATGCCTTACCATCGATTACTACCAACTGTGTCCTCTCTGACAAGAAATCCCCTATCCAATTGCAAATTTGGGGTGATATACCATAACCACGCAATTTGATTAAAAGCCGTTTGTGACGTACGGTGTCAAAAGCTTTCTGGAAATCAAGTATTACGGAATCGATTTGCGAACCTTTGTCGATAGCACCCATCACTTCGTGTGAATATAGAGCTAGTTGTGTTTCGCATGAACGATATTTTCTAAATCCGTGTTGACCTTGGGTCAATAGATCGTTCTGTTCGAGATAATTCATAATATTTGAATACAGGATATGTTCCAAAACCCTGCTGCAAATTGACGTCAATGAAATAGGCCTGTAGTTTTAGTGGGTTACTCCTACTGCCTTTCTGGAATATAGGTGTGACCTGTGCAACTTTCCAATCTTTTGGTACAGATCCTCCTATGAGAGAGCGGTTGTATATGACTGTTAAGTAAGGAGCTATCGCTTCAGCATAATCAGATAGAAATCTAATGGGTATACAATCCGGACCAGAAGACTTGTTCTTATTAAGTGATTTTAGTTGCTGCACTACTCCGATGATATCTACTTCTATGTTACTCATTACGGCATCTGTTCGTAATTCGAAATCTGGAATATTGGTTTCGTCTTCTTTAGTGAATGAGTTTCTAAAAGCTAAGTTTAGTAACTCTGCTTTAGTAGCGCTGTCATCGGCAGGATCGCCATTACTATCACGTAGTGAAGGTATTGTTTGTGACTTTCCCCGAGTATATTTAACATAGGACCAAAATCTCTTTGGGCTTTCAGTCAAATTACGGGAAAGAGTTTCGTTGTGATAAATGTTGTAGGCATCTCGCATTGAAATCCTCTCTAAATTTCGAGTTTCTGAGTACAATCGCAAATCCTGGGGATTTCGTGTTCGTTTAAATTTAGTATGCCTTTTCCTTTGCTTTTGCAACAGTGTCCTAACCTGTTTTGTGTACCAAGGGGGATCGCCTCCTTCTTTTATTAATTTATTAGGTATAAAACTTTCAATTGCTGTCGATACCACTTCTTTGAATTTGAGCCACATCTGGTCTACACCTACGTTTAGTGTTAGAAACGAGTGGAAGCTGTCTTTCAAGAAGCAATGTATTTTTTTTTCTATCTGCTTTTCTGAACAAATATACTTTGCGTTTATTTTTGGTAACTTTGGGACTTTCGATATTCAATTTCGCTACTACAGCTCTGTGTTCACTAATACCTGTATCTGTTTTGATGCTCGTTATGAGCTCAGGATTATTTGTTGCTAAGAGATCAAGTGTGTTTTCACATCCATTTACAATTCTAGTTGGCTCAAGAACTAATTGTTCGAAGTAATTCTCAGAGAATGCGTTGAGTACAATTTCGGACGATGTTTTATGCCTACCTCCTGATTTGAAAATATAATTTCGCCAACAGATCGAGGGTAAATTAAAATCACCACCTACTATAATCCTCTGAGTCGGGTACGTTTTTGTAATTAGACTCAGGTTTTCTTTGAACCTTTCTGCTATTGTATCGTCAGAGTCGGGAGGCCGGTAAAAGGAACCGATTATTAACGTCTTACTATTTTCGGGTACAACCTCTACCCATAATAGCTCGCACGAACTATCAACTTCAACTTCGCTACATGACATACTACTTTTGACGGCGACAAACACGCCCCCACCTATTTTGTTTAATCTATCCTTTCTGAATACCGTTAGATCTTTTGAAAATACTTCTTCTGAACTTATTTCCGGCTTGAGCCAACTTTCGCTGCCTATATTGATGTGTGTTTCGGTGCTTTCTATTAACGCTTGCAGTTCTGGAACTTTCCCGACACAGCTACGACAATTTACAACTGTTATACCGATAGTTTCCGGATCTACATTTCTCCTGTGATCCACCTGAACCCTTTGAGATTGCCCATTTTCTATTTCCCCGAAGCTCTTTATCCTAAAAAACCGCCCAGTCCACGCCACACAGCCCCCGCTACCCGTGTAGCCGCTTCCTGCGTGTAGTGGACTCCTGACCTATTCAGCGGAACCCGGAAACCCACCACCCGATGGCGCAAGTTAAGGAATCTGCAGCCTACACGGTCGCAGAACCGTCTGAGCCTCTGATTCAGACCCTCCACTCGGCTCTGTATCAGAGGTCCACAGTCGGTCCTGTCAACTAGACAGGACAAAGTCCCCAATATCACGGGACAAAATATAACAGAGAGGCGCCAACTCAACAAATGGCGGATGCACACATTGCAAGAGGAGTGGGACAACAGTGACAAGGGACGACGAGTGCACGCTTTCTTCCCGAACATCAGGGAGCGTCTGAGAATGGACCATATCAGTCCCGGCCGGGGTATGGTACATTTTTTGATGGGGCGCGGTCCCTACCCTACGCACTTGAGCCGCGTAGGGTTACGCTTTCTTCCCGAACATCAGGGAGCATCTGAGAATGGACCATATCAGTCCCGGCCGGGGTATGGTACATTTTTTGATGGGGCGCGGTCCATAGCCTACGCACTTGAGCCGCGTAGGGTTAAGTGACAATGAGAATTGTACATGTGGGGAACAGGGAACCCCAGAACAGACACTCTTAAATTGTAACATATACAGAACACCATCACATACCCTACTACAGGACAATATCGACATTAACAACGTGATTAGAGACAAGGATAAATGGGACATTCTAAACCGTATCGCTGATGAAGTGTCCACACACAAACAAATCGAATACAATGAAACACGTAGACACCAAACGGCCCGACGTGCAACCCACAGGCCAGATACCTCCTGGCATGAAAGTGATCGAGACACATCAGACACAACATCTACAAATGATGGCACACCCACAACGGAAACTGACAGCGACTGAAACAAATACAAACCTAAAATGAACAAAAAAGGTACCCAAATAAACAATTGTGTCTAAAGTGTAAATAAATTCTCTTACCTCTCAGTTGTAGAATTAAATGTAGGGTTGTAAACGTTAATTATTCCAAATGTTGAGTAAAATTCGCTATGTTAATGATATTATAGAAACCTAAAATACATGTAATACAAAAGTAAAATGTAAACATAATAGATTACCCTCAGCGACCCACCAGGGTCACAGGGCTCGAGGTCTATTCCGAGGCCTCTGATCCTGGCTGGTCGCAGCCGAGCCTACCCACTCTCTACAACCCCCAACTTTCCTATATTTCTTTTTGCAACCTTTTTTAGTGCCAAATTCTTTAGTTTCAATTTCAATCTCAATTATTTTAGTTATATCCATTTTCTCCAAACTCCCCCCCCCCCCATTTTTTTTCTTTCTTTAAGCATAGTGTAGTGTAACTCAAAAATTTTGTTGAAATCAACCATGTAAAAATGTAAATATTTAAGAATATGGTTAAGTAAACTATCCCAATCATCATAAAAATAACAGTTAAACTCAACTATCTATGTAAATTGACCAGCTTTATACCCTAAGGCAGCTGGTCCGAAGTATGGAAATAAAGAAATAAAAATTTTGAAACATGTTGTAATATGGAAAGACACCCATATCAGTCTTAGACGTCCATTTATTGCCGGAAATATTCGCAGGACGAAATTGGTAGGTGGGGAATCGCTCTGCGAAGCCACCAAAGTGCGGGAATATCGTTTCGCCCTCTATACGGTATCTGTAAATTATTAATTTGTGCCTACAAACTCAATTATGCCTCAACGGTCATTGGTCTGATTACTTTCTCATTCTGAAATGTTAACCCTCATGAAGCACAGGCATTTCCGAGGTGAGGTGGCTTGCGTGCCTCAACGATACACGTAGCTGTATGTATAACCAAAGCAGGGGATATCTGTGGAGAGGCAGGACAAACATGTGGTTCCTGAAAAGGAACACTAGCCTTTTTAGTAGTTACAGGGGCAACAGTCTGGATGATTGACTGAGCCGGCCTTGAAACATCAGTTAACATGGGTTTGGCATGCAGTTAGTGCGAACGGTTGAAAGCAAGGGTAAACTACAGTCGTTAATCTTCCCGAGGACATGCAGCGCTACTGTATGAATATAATACGATGGCATCCTCTCGGGTAAGGCACCTGTATGTAGACGGGCATGCGCATCCGCCATTTTTGTTCCCTCCTTTCGACGCGCGGTTGTAGAATATGAGAGTCACTATGCTTTCGGCATGGTGGGCTAATCGTTCAGAAAATGGTTCTCGTGGTTTTTTTTATTATTATTTTTTTTTTTTACTATGGTTCCTGAAAGGCATAAAGGGATAAAATATGGTTAATTAACTGTCGCCGTGACAAATAGACACTAACAACGTATTCAAAATTATGCGAGGTTGGTTAATTCATTTATAGTTAATCACAATTTCTACACAATAAAAACGCCTAGATTCGACATTTTTTTAGCGAAGGATCCGACCCTACGAACTACTGTAACAGACTTTTGTTTATACATACATTGGCAATAGCGAACAGTATCAAAATTTAGACAATAATAACACTTCACTGTAAGGTTTTAAAATAAATGCCTTTTGCTACTGCAACTGAAGGGTTTTATTTTTATATTTTTAATCACCCATACGCGTTTCGCCCTTTCTCTCAAGGCATCAGCAGTGGGTGTCAGCACTTGTTACTCCACTTCAGTCTTATTCTGGCAACCAGGTTGAAAGGTTACACTGTTTTTCGAACCACATTGCAGTTCTCTGATTGTTCTGAGAGAACAATTCTCTGATTGTTCTGAGTTCTGAGAGAATCAGAGAACTGCAATGTGGTTCGAAAAACAGTGTAACCTTTCGACCTGGTTGCCAGAATAAGACTGAAGTGGAGTAACAAGTGCTGACACCCACTGCTGATGCCTTGAGAGAAAGGGCGAAACGCGTATGGGTGATTAAAAATATAAAAATAAAACCCTTCAGTTGCAGTAGCAAAAGGCATTTATTTTAAAACCTTACAGTGGAATACAATTCAGCTGCTGCTCAAAATGGCCACTGCAAGCAACGTAATAATAACACTAATTAATTTTAAATGATGCACACTGTTTCTTATGACCTCATATGGCTCGTAACGATGTTTGAAGCTAAGCGATGTCAATTTTACCTACGGCATCGGCGGCGTAATGTTGTCAACAAAATGTTCGCTTTACGAGGATAATTAATTTACTGACGTGACAAGGGTACATACAAGAACTTGGTAAACATGAAAAATTATTTTCTCTCTTTCTACCTGTTCGAGTTTTCAAAGAGCATTCAAAGGTCGTGGCCAACATCAGCACACTACACGGCCGAGGCCATAAGTATAATTTATCAATTTTATCACAGAATTTTATTAAGGCCCTAGTACCTGTTCCAATTACACTATATGAAATGTTCAAGTGTTTCTAAAGCTTATGGAACTTAACTGCGGAGTCATAAGTCCCTAAACTTACAAACTACTTATAAACTACCTGATACTAAATACGGCACAAACATCCATTCCCGAGGGGGGGTCTCGAATCTACGACGCGAGAGGCCTCGCGATCCGCAACGTAGCGCACCAGCCCGCTCGGCTACTCGCGCGCGGCTACATTAGCTGAAAAGTGTTTTGAAACTAATACTATTGAAAATACTTTATCTTTGTCATGAATGATAATCAATGCTTTTGCTTGATTTTGGCGCACAAGATGTATTAAACTAAACTAGTTTACCAATGTAAATGGTAAATCAGGGGAAATATTCATCACATTTTCGTAACATGAAACTAGAAAACGTCCATTGCTTGTGACATCGTATAGTTAAATAGGACTCCTACATCCGTTTTATATACTGTTTGTGGTTTTTCAGAAGGAATGCGAGTTCGATGTGCACAGGAAATATTATTATATCTATGTGGCAATTACTCATATTTAGTCCACATGTATAAATTATGCTCTATTTCCACCGTTCTATCTATATATTGTGAATAATCAAAGTAAGGTGTTTTACGAATTCTGACACGAACTTCAGTGAACCTACGGCATAGCTAATTTGTAGATTACTGACAAACTATCTTAACTGCAAGAACTTCGTGTTTCAGTTATTTAAATGCTTCTGGTCTTCAGTCATGGTCTGTATGCTGTAATTGTAGCTCAGAACTTTTTAACGTGTATGTTGTTTGTTGTTAATTTATTGATAAAACAATTCTTAGATTCGTTTTGAAGACAGTCATTTTTTATCAAAACGGAGCTGATGGTTGGAAACGAATGAAGTTGACAGCAATACCAACCATCTTCAATGTTCCTAATGCTCTACCACGCTAAGCAGTTCAAAGACTGATGAGAAAAAGACGTGCTTCGAATGTCTATGAACAGCGACAAAGTAAAATTCAAGTACTTCAGGTAAATGTTGATAATAAGGTCTATGATCGTTATTATTATTTTAAAAAGCCTTGTTTTGTTGGCTGCAACGTTTTATCTGAAGGAATTCTAAATTTATGTGCACAACATTTTGAAAGTTATTTCTTTTTCAGAGTTATCAAACTGAAAATAATAAAACACCAGATAGAGTCTATAATGATGAGCAGAAAACTTGAAAATAATTAAAATCTGTGTAATGCTAGTCTACAAGAAACAAAAACTGAAAACAAGAGAAAGAAATTCAACATCTGCGCGAGTGTTTAAAAGAAACTAAACATTCTGTTCCATCGTTTCTCTCTCAGAAACAGCGAGAAATGCTGGAAAAGAAACCAGAACAGAGAACTCAGTCGTCTCAGGAAGAGGAAACCTGCTCTTGGAATTATTAGATATAATTTTCTAAGGGCTACTAAATACCCTTTGCCTTCAGTTAGTACTTTGAATAGGCGATTGCAGACAGTAAATGGTGACCTTGCTGTGATATAATCTATGCTAGCCTTTCTTACAGAAAAGGCTGCAATCATGACCGAAAAATAGAGAGACTGACTTCTGACGTTTGATGAAATGTTTATCGGTAATACTTTGGGTTTTGATAAGTCAGAGAAATGCTTTGTTGGAAAAATAACCTTAGCGAACAAAGAAGCTAATGGCAATCATTTATTAGTGACACTGATCAGAAGGTTGAATATCTAGTGGAAAAAGTTATAAGTTATGAAATTACTGGCCCTACAACTGATAGCTTGAACATGAAAAACTTTTTATCATACATTTTAGATGCATGCCAAAAAGTTGGTCTCAAGTTTCGTGCTACTGTTAGTGTCATGGAGTCATCAAGTAAGTCACTTTGGAATTCCATTGATGTGCAAGTCTCTCGAAGTACAAGAAACACATCTTTTACAAGTGATGGTAGTTCAGTTATTCATGTCTTTGCAGATTTTCCGCATCTTCTGAAAAACCATAGGGGTCAGTGTTCACAAATGATACACAGCCTTCGGCAGATGTTAAGAATGAAGATCTACCACGTGATATCATCAAATTTTAATGAGTCAAAAACTGTGTCTTACAGAAGGAGCAGAATGTTCTCGTCTGAAATTCATGCACCATTTATCTGAAAAACATATATTACCAAGCAACGTACAAAATATGGTAGTTTCACTAAGCGATCTTACACACGGATTTTCCAAACGCAAACTAGGAAGAAAACACACTATTCTGTGCAGGGTAACACAATTTTATCAGTTATTTCCTTCAGTTGATTCGAGACCCTGTGCTACAACAAAATAAATTAAAAAATAAAACAACACAAACCACACATTCACAGCTCACAGCCTGTGTTGGCTTCGGGCTCCGTGAAGTGCGGTTTTATACCCTATTTTATTATACAAACTGACTGCTTCGTTTCTAGCAGCGAGCGAAACCCGCTGCAATGTCCCCAAAATGTTTAGCGTTAAATAAATGCAGGCAACAATAAAAGAAAAAAAATGCACGAACGACACATTCACTTTAAACTAAATTGATGATTATTCCACCTAATATCCATCCCCTAATATTTGTTACACTTGACTTCAGAGCAATGCCGAGTTCCTTAAGGCTGCCACACCAAAACTCGGAAACTTAATTAATAGTTTATAAATCGCACAGTCGCTAAATAAAAATTAAAGCCTAGCAAGAATCCTGAGTAACTCTAAGTTCCACTGTCACAAAATAGAGTTCACGAAGCACCACTGAAGTCTTCTCTAAGTCCCACAGACGCAGAATAAAAACAAAATTTTCGAACCACCACAGAACAAATATTTCTAAGTTGCCCACTAGAACACTTCGCTGAAATTTTGCAAGTCCTCAAGGGACTCCACAGTCACCCAGTGTAACGGCACATCTTGTCTGTCACATCGACACCAACAGACAGCCCCTAACAAGCCGAAATGGCCGACTTAAGTAGCCTCGCTAGCTTACTCTGAAGTCAAATCAGTATCTTATTTTCACAAAATTACGTCTTTTACATAAAATACAAATGAAATAAATACGTGCTATGATATTATGTAACGGAAATTGTCCGCTGAAACAGAATATGGCATCAAAAACATTGTACAGGTCATACTTTTTTGCATTATCAAAAAATTTAACTTTTCCACATTTGCTTCTTCATTATTTCAACATAGATTATTCACTGTACCATTGATCCCGTGGTTTCATTAACTATTTACTTAAGTCTAATTTACTGTACTGCCGCTAATAGTACAGTTATTATTGTTTATTTATTAAAGAGCGAGCATTTTTACCTGGAAACCAAGTTACTGACCTCTAAATCAAATTTACTGAATTTGCGAAAAAAAATTATATAGAATTCACTTAGATCTATCCTTTGACACCTCGTACGTAATGTTTGGTTAAGCCGCTTTCAAGATATATCGTTCAGAAATGTGTTATTTTATAATCAACTTTGATTTACTATAACTCCTAACCTATTAAAGTGACCAGAGGCGCGTTTCTATCAGCGCATTCGTCTAGGCGTTATCATTAAAATGAGCCTACGTGCTCCTTTTTATCGTATATGGATCAATAGTTATTAATTTTTAAGTTGTTTATTGCATATTTCTCTAGGGCCAAACAGGGCTCCTCCCGCCGTTTGCCATTCATTGCATATCGGCCTCGGTTTTCCAGTCACGTGTCTATACACAAAGCGAGAGACCAGACGCTCGTTTGACAGATGAAAGATGTCGCTTTCTCTTGACTAACCCCTGAACTACGACGACTCAGCAGCCGTCAAAACACATCACGCTTTCCGCGCATTTGCGCGATTTACCACAGAATTGCAGTCTTCAAGTGTCCACACGAAACTGTCCCCTTACAACTAGCAACACGAGTTTTCTCCCTTACTACATCTGCTGGCTTGGAGTGTACTGTTCGAATGGTATTAATACCAAAGGTTGAATTCACAATCGTTTCCAGACACGATCTAATTTCGATGCTCCTTACGCATCGTCTTTTGGTCTCCGTCATTCATCGTAACGGAAATTTTTCACAGTGTAGCTCACATAGTATGGAATTACATTTCTCTTATCATAACAGAAAATAGATACACATGTAGAGTGAAAAATGTCATGGTAGCATGTTAGGAAGGGGTCTAAATGGAAAGTAGCAGCATTATCGCTGACTAACTGCTTTGGAGGTCCAAAAATGGCTATAAGATTTGGACAGTTGGGACCACGGTAGTTTGTGCGGTAGCGTACCAGTCACATAAAGCGAGAAAACGCATCTAATAGCTCCAGAATGATGACTGTTCTTATAATGGGGAAAGGGGCCTACAAGATTTCATTATTTTGTAAATTGTCATGTTTTAATTTGTGTATTTTACATGATGACTAAGTGCTGTGTTGCACTTATTATTGTATCTATATTTCTTAAATAATTTGAGCAACTTATAAAATGTAAGTGACAGATGATGATGCCACAGTCCTCCGAAACTGGTCGTCATTAAATCAATAATTAATTCGTGATCTTGATGTTTCTTTTTTTAAGAATATAATAACTCTTTACAATTGAAAGTGACAAAGGACTGAGTAAGCGGAGAATGACTACCACAAAGATATATAGAGGTGTTTGGTGGAGAGAGGGGAGGGGGTGGATATTGTAGCAGCCATTCTCCTGCGTGGTACCGGGAACTACCGGCGATTGGAATGTTGCCGTTTTCAGTGCCAGGCGACGCTCTTGATAGTCGCGCACTGACATAGAGTAGGAATGTCTGTGTCTTCGTAAATAAACCTTTATTACCAACACGGCTAATGCTGATTGTTTTAAATTCAATTTTAGTTTTATGCCCGGTTCGCTTTCCAAAATGCAATGTTGATGACTTGATTCCCAACTCAAAGCGGAGAAAGCCGTACACGAGAAATTGTTTGTTCAAGCTACCGTCCGACCGATTTCACTCAATGGAGTAGTACATTATCTCAGTTCGTGCACCGGACAATTGTCTGATACACACGCAATATTAGACGGTGTATTTCTAGCTAGATTGCAACCTACCGTCCCTGTTAGTTAAAGTACTTCACTTCTTATTATTTTAAGAGTATTTCTTTGGTATTCAGCTTTAGTATTAACGTCACAGTTTATGAACGTTTTATATTCTATCTTCAACCAAACAGTTTATAAATCAAAGATAATAGCTTTCCATGAATCAGTTTAGGAGTACAAATACTAACAATAAAGCAAGTTACTTTAAATGAAATCACGTACATTGCACCTTGTGAGATGATTATGCGGAGTGAGTCCTATCATTGATAATATCTAGTCCCTTCTCTATATTATCACGCATTTAAGTTTGTCACAGTCAATTCCCTAAGTTTTTCACACTACGAACGGTCACTGGATTATAGTTTGCAGTCGTTTAGAATTATCATATTAATACCCTCTGCTCCAATAGCTAGCTCAGTATTTCAGCACTAAAGTCCGTTTTGAGCTCAAGTCAAAATCACTTGAATTACGTTTTAAAAGGTACGAAATTAATTTCTTTACCGTCGTAACTAACAAAGATATTCTTTATGTAATTAAAGATCGCGTAACCTGTACATGTAATAACGATCTATCACAAATGTAGTTTCACGATATACTATTAAGAAATCGCGAACTATTGCAATACGTAGTATCTCAAACGACTATTAGCACCAAGAGAACGTACCAATTAATTTAGTTCCTTATACAGGGTACGGCCAAACTTTCAGGAAACATTCCTCACACACAAAGAAAGAAAATATTTATGTGGACATGTGTCCGGAAAAGCTTAATATCCATGTTAGAGCTCATTTTATTATTTCTCTTTAAATGTCAATTAAAATAATTCGTGCATACAATTGTCAAAATACCCAATCGTTTCGTTAGTATGTACTGTACTTCCTCGATTCACCGCTAATTGGCCCAATTGAAGGAAGGTAATGTTGATTTCAGTATTTGTGTTGACATGCGACTCATTGCTATACATTACTAGCATCAAGCACATTAGTATGTAGCATCAACTGGTTAGTGTTCATCACGAACGTGGTTTCGTAGTCAGTGCAATGTTTGGAAATGCGGAGATGGGAGATGCCATTTTGACAATTGTCTGCACGAATTATTTCAATTTACATTTAAAGAGAAATACTAAAATAAGCTCTAACACGGAAATTAAGCGATTCCGGACACATGTCCACATAACTTATTTTCTTTCTTTGTGTGTGAGGAATGTTTCCTGAAAGTTTGGCCGTATCTTTTTGTAACACCCTGTATAGCCTATTTTAACCAAATATTTACAACTGTAATCTCCGTGACTAAAGCTCCGCGTTGTTTTGCATCTAGCACTACCCTTTAATTTATAATTCAGAAATTTTGATAAATTGATCTCTCTTTGTGAAATATTACCTTCTTCCCTAAGAACGAAGAAAAAATAGAAATAAATTCCCTTTTATAATTTTAACCTATTTAGAGTGCAATTTCAACCGAAGTGGTTATAACAACGGCAAAGAGAGAGAGAGAGAGAGAGTGAGTGGTATGAGGATATGAAAAGAGTGAGGAGAAATGAGGAAGACAGATAGGGGACAGAAGGAGATGGACAGAGACAGAAGGAAAGAGAAGGTGAACAGATATAATTTCCCAGATGACATCGGGTTTTAGGATGTTGCGCAATAAATATGGAAGACGTACTTCACTTGTCATGCAGGGCTGAGGACGAATCGTCGGCACAGTGTTAGGTCGGACAGACGGGTGACGGCGCGGCGCCCTCGCGCCGCCCTCACGTGTTGTGCTCATTACGTGGGGGCCATCTGCCGCCAAGCACCACACAGCGGCCATCCGGGCCCTTATAACTTGGCGGCCTTCCCGGCGCCGCCAAACTCTTCCTATATTATTAAATTCGGGCCGCTCGTCCAGCCATTAGGGCGGCGAGTGGCGGCCGGTACAACTTGCTGCCCGCGCAACTACTGGAGAGGAGCGGCCAGGGCGGCCAACTTCGCGGCCCAAACTGCCCCACAACGGCTCTCATTATGGAGGCAGGTGCAGTGCGGGCCTTCGTTAAGGCTGCGCCGCGCGGCTAGCAGGTAATTTGTAAACTGTCCGCGGGGGCGGTAGTTAGCCTCATTTGCCCCGGGGATGGGAGAGGGCGGGTGGGTTGCGAGCGACGTCTTTGGCGGTTGATCTGACCGCCTCCTAAGTGCAGCCCTCAGAGTCTCGTCGCGCCGTTCCGTTCAGTTAGTGCAATTGAAGAATGCCAATGACCGTATTGGGATGCGTCTGGGAGGTCGGCCGACTCGCGTCCAATCAGGGCGACTGTGGCTGCATACCTGAGGTCGGGTGCTGCGGCTTTGAAGCGCGGAGGTCTCCGCGCCGTCTGGCGGTTGCCGATGCCTCCTCTGGCCGCGCCGGCCTTGGGCTGCGGAAGACTTGCTCCGCGGTTAACGAGAGCCTCAAAGCAAACTGCAGGGTCCCGCGGCTTCGCTCATTACCCGCGCCCTGACGACTGCTGACCCTAAACAAAGCGCCGGCAGTGCGCCCTGGTCGTCCACGGGACTGCATAGAAACTGCCGGTGAATAAAGTTTCCAGAGCGCCTTCCTCGCTGGTTGCGCAGTTGCTTCCCTGCTGATGAAGCTTCTGTGATATTCCTGGACTGTGGCCACTTCACATTTCTGGACGCTGGCCGTTTCTTTGCTAACATCGTACGTGTCTCAAACGCGGAAGAGAGACAGAAGTGCAGCATATGTTGAAATGTGGGGTGGGGAGCAGTAGCATATGGCACAGTAGGTGCTGGTTCCCGTGGGGATGCCCGCCTATGTTACTGGTGCTCTCCTCGCATTAGCTGCTGCATTTCACGTCATTTCTTTTGAAATTAGTTTTGTTTATTATATACTAAATATTAATTATTCAGAGCTGAGAATTTTTAATAAATATCTCTCAAGGACAGGCTAGATTTTGACAGTTTAAAAAGTTTAAGGTGCCTTCTCTTATTATTACAAGAGAAGAGTGATTTTGCAGAAGGCGCGCGACGGCCCTATTTTGGCGCGAAATAGAGCGTGCCCTCTCGCAAAGCGCCGAGGTTTCAGTCTCGAGCTGACCACTATACGCGCCGGACCGCGACGGTCATGAGTAAATATTTGTGTAATAGTGATAACTGTCGAGGTCTCAACATGAGCTATTGGCAGCACAGGCCGTGTCGTAATAACAAAAGTTGCTCATATTTTATTATTTATTTAATAAATGGCATCCCTGACAATTAAAAATCTCGCGAGTCGCTTCTTATGCTTCCATCATACAGAACTTATTTTAGCCTCACTTGTATGCTGTAGAAGAACCAACGACCTGTGTTCTGCCTTCTGCGCTAGGGACACAACTATAGAAGACAACAGGTTAGTCAGAATTCTATGCTTTCCATAAAGATGTGGACAGCAACTACAGCACCTCGTGCGTAATGTAGGGCGGTACAAACGCACGCTGCTACGCAACAGCATCCGCAAGGATGTGGAGGTTTTAGGGGACTTGTGGGAGGAAGCAGTACTAACTTCTCCGTCCGCAAATAAAACCCTAGGAAGCTTGTACTTCCTTACGTAATAGTCGGCGTCACGTTGAAAGGCTGCCCAGTTTTCAGACCTTCTACGGTCCCCATTCATTAGCGCACTGACAGCCAATAACGTTCAATCTCTATGTGCGTGGTTGGCCGCGTGTTACGCAATGTTCCTCTCACAGGCTCTACTGTTAGTGCTCGGTCGTATCTCCTCCCCTCCTCACTTCCCCTATCGATCCGCCTCTATGCGCGGAAGCGCATTCCTACATGACGCCAGCTATAATTCAATTGCTAGTCCACACTAAAAAACTGTGTAAACTAGATCATACTCTTCTAAAATGTTCAAATGTTCGTAAATTTATCGGACCAAACTGCCTGGTCATCAGTCCGTAGCTTACAAACTACTTAAACTAACCGAAGGACAACACACACACACCCATGCCCCAGGGAGGACTCGAGCATCCGACGGTGAGCAACCGCGCGATCCGCAGCGAGGCGCCTTAGACCGCTCGGGTACTCCACCGCGGCCAAACACTTCTGGATACGCTGCAAGAGGCGGCGATGCTTTACTGACTCCAAGATTCTATACTGGAATACTAAAATATCTGAAAGACTTTCAAAATATCGAGATATTGATTTTAGGGAGAAATAAAATGGAAAAATAAAAACTTTATTTTTCATTTTTAACACCCACTAGCACTAAAAAGACTGAACACTTTTAACAGACAGTAATTTTTTATTAAATTTCTATGGTACCAATTTAATTTGGTACTGAATTTTAGCAATTTCTATCGTATATTAGTATTCTGATACAAATTCAAATGTAAACATTTTGCACCAGTGTGCAACCTAATTATCATTTTGGCCTTTATTAAATTTTACCACTACTTGCCAGGACAATCCATTAGTTATATGAGGACTGTTCACATGAAAAGGTACGAAACGACACTATCGAAGTCTTTAATCAAAAGTGAATTGACCTGAGCACAACTATCACACTGATTAGCGAACCGAAGGATTCTTTGTACCCAGAATTATGTTACAACATACCTCCTTATTAGCACTCATGTTCATCGCCAATGCCTACATTTCTTATGTACAGTTTGTAATGGTGTTGGTAATTTTGTAAATGAAAACATCAAAAATCATTCATTCGTTCATTTACTAAAAGTACGTACACATACGTCTGAAAGCTACCATTATTTTAGATACATTACAGCCGTATACTTGTTTAAAATATTTTTGAGTCATCTACAGTTTTGTTCTTTAAGTACAGTGGTACTTTCCTTCACATTGTTATTCTTACAGCTAATAATAAAAAATAATCACGTTACCACTCCATGCGCCGGCCGCGGTGGCCGAGGGGACTGAGGCGCTTCAGTCACGTTCTGCACGGCCACTACGGTCGGGGGTTCGAATCCCTCTTCGGGCATGGATATTTGTGCCGTCTGTAGTCTTAGCTAGTTCATAAGTAGTTTGTAAGTTTAGGGACTGATGGCCCCGTAGTCGAGTCCCATAAGCTCTACAAACATTTGAACATTTGAACCACTCCAAGTAACTAGTTGAAAAATATGTGTATTATTGGTCAGCGTATATGATATTACAACATTTCACACTGTGTGCATATATGTACTCGTATATACAAATGTATACATGTTACGCATCAATGTCGACATACATGGAGTGTGTCACATAGTTACACAAGTCGTGATTAGGGAATGTAGGGTGTTTTGACGCAGTAGAAGTCACTTTCTAATTGCCGCAATTACGCTAACCTCAGTTTGACAAAACGACACCGTCCAATGTCGCAACTCTCTCTGACGCAGCACATGATTGTCCAATTGCACTAAGTCTTCGATGCATGTATCCCTGTTTGTACATGCTGAATTATGAAATTCTATTCAACATAATGAGGTATGATTTATTGGATCCCTGCATTCTCGGGAATTATAGATGTTGTAATTGTGCTAATGATGCCTGGACCTTGGGTCGCTGTCCATGTTTTTTAATTGTGTTTGGATTCTTGGAATACAATAACCAAATCATCGTGCAGTTTTGTTAAGTGTTACGTAATTAAACCGGAAATCGAAAGTTTTTTTAAATGTATGCCACAAAGTTGGAGCAACCTAGAAGAAGTAAGGTATAATTTTAGTAAGATACCTATGTATACTTTATCAGATACAAACAAAAAATATGAACTTTTCTATATGTAATCCTCACAGTTGCGTAACCTTGTATTCAAGTATAATTTAATTGGAATGACTGTTTAGGCTGTGCCAAAAGCTTATTCAATGCTCTCTCAGGCTATTACGCTTCTTCATAGATCTTTGGTTCTATTGGTTGGATTCCATCTTTACGTTTGAGTTTATCAGACAAATGCATTACTCCCAAGATTCTATTACGACTCTAGACTCTTGATATTTGTAGAATTTCTGACTCAGATTCTAAAATCTTTTTCTATATTTTCAACACGTCTTTTATATCTTAACATATGATATGCTAATTGTTCCCAAGGACTCTGTAAGAATATTCCCACTGAAGAACTTACATTTACAAGCCACCCTGTAAAGTGATTTTTTGCTGTAGTAATCATTGTCATCTGTAGAGTGACATGACTCGTGCTTTATACACGTACTTACTGTGCATAGTGTTTCGTCAAATACATGTATACTGAAACTCATCACAAAAGTGAATAAATGTTCCATGTGAAACGATTGCTTTCATCATTAAATTGACGATGTGACGTTGGCTTTCCTTTTCTAATGACACCAAAGACCAACAAACTGCTGTGTTCTTGAAAACTGTAGGCTTCACTGCGAGAAGAAAAGTACCGACTGAAATAGCTTGATTGATCAACATTTCTAAAGCCTGTTCGAAGTCTGGTACAATATTTTTTGCAGACGAACTACAGCAGCGAAAAAAGGGCATTAGAACAAAAACGAGATACTTGAAGACCTACCTATAAATTATTTATATGTAACTCGCCATTAAGGATTCCCGTGCGAGGTCGAACGTGAGACCGCATTTGCAGTGAAGTTGTGATACGACCGCGATTAAGCGAAGAGTCAAGCGTTACTACGAGTGGCCTAAGGATAAGACTTGGACCGAAACTCCCCAACGATTTACACAGACACGAAATAAATTGTGGGGGGCAATAGCTATACTTGAAACAGACGTAGTATATGGCAGTAAAAGGGAATTTGTTTATTATGAAGTATGAAATTAGCTTCTGTACCCAGGAAATAGTATTACTGTACTAATGAAATTTATTAATAAGATAATTCATTAATACAAAATACACACAGTCGACACCCTAATGAGAATACCAAGCAGAGATGAAAATAAGCAGTTAATTTTAAAACCTTGGCTCTGAATAAATGTAGGGTGGAAGAATTTTGTCACCATTTTCATAAAAAAATAACAAAAAAAAAAAAAATTACCAGCTTCAAATGAAAGAAGTGACTACTTCAATTACTG
The DNA here is from genome assembly GCA_026315105.1 of Locusta migratoria. NCBI lineage: Eukaryota > Metazoa > Arthropoda > Insecta > Orthoptera > Acrididae > Locusta > Locusta migratoria. The sequence goes on from CM048748.1 coordinate 170,196,685, forward strand.
TAGATACAAATCTAACCTCATCAGTTACTTTCTGATGCTATAAAGAGTATAGCATGGGATGTAGAAATGCAGTACAAGCGACACTCATCAACATAATTACTGGAAAACCCATAATTTGTTGTAAAAAATTAAAAAAAAAGTCTATTGATGTTACGATTAGTGCTGCTCCTAACACTCGTCACAAATAAGTAAGAAATTAGTTATTATGTCCTCTATTCAAAGGCCTACATAAACAACACTGGCTAGTATATATCACTTTGCTGAAAATTATTGAGTACTTCTGCCTACCATGAAACAAGTGATTACTTTGATTCTGTCAAAAATATCTGTCTTTAGGTAACACTTTACAGACTGGGTTTATCAATTAAATAAACTGACCTTGAACCTATAATGAGATCACTTCAACTGTATTGTTGATTTATAGAAACACTGTCTCAAATTTTGGTTAATAACACACATACATACTCCTATCTGAACTAATTAAGAGAAATGAGTTAATTACAAGTAGTTATATGCCAAGACAGTAATTTATTCCTGCAAAAAATGTAATTGAACTATTATCCATTGTGCAATGAGCAATGAAATATATACTTGCAGCACCATATATTGCACTTGGAATTTCTATACGGTTGCACAGATGAACCATACAAAGCAATGTTATATCAAAAATAAGCAAATTTGAAAAGAAAGGTCCTTCACAGAATTTACACGATTAGAAATGCTTGCTGCTCTTAGTAAAATTGGATTACTCGGATAAGAAATCTTTGTAGGAGAGGATTCCTACTAGGTTTTATTAAGGTTATGTACAGAACAGCAACCTCTATTGAAAATAACCAAAACACATGTTAAAGTTCTCATCGAACAGTTACAAAATAATGATAACTGATGTGAACTGTTATTAATGCGGAGTGGTGATAAGGTGGAGGCGCAGCGTATATAATTGAGATTTCCATGTTCAGACAGTATAACGGTAGTTTCCAGTAGCTTCCATTTAATTCCACATGCAGACAGTATGAATGCTACCATTATAGTTGCACGTCCAGCGGGGCCATTGTAGATAGATTGGTCGTCAGCCTCCAGTGAACAGATATTTTGCCCAGAAAACACGGTAGCAAATTCAAATATTGAAATGTTTGTAGAGCTTATGGGCCTTAAATACTGGGTCATCAGTCCCTAAACTTACAAATTACTTGTGAACTACGTTATATTAAAGACGGCACAAACATCCGTGCCCGAGATCTGTCTGCTCCTTCCGACGCCTTGCTGCCCTGAGCTCCAACCTCAGACAGACTATTGTTCACTACGTTAGCTGCACGCCAACGCCACCATTTCACTCGCAACGGAATTCCGTTCACAGTTGAATCGCTACATCTTTTACATATCATGATGGTCGTGAGATATTACAATTTACATAATATTCACATACATTAAACAGTTCAAAAATAAAAAAAAAAATGACATTACGAAAGGAAATTAAAATTACAAAATAATATACAAAAATAAGCATGACGTAGATATTCATAAGACATACAAAGCACATGGATCACAGAAATCACATACCATACAGTAATCAAATACCATATAGTAATCGCTTGTAATATAAATGAAATTTTGTGTTTTACATAACTTAAATAATGAAGTATTATTACCAAAAAATGGTGAAAACTGGGCAATGGCATTATAAAGTAATTGAAGCTAATGCCAACTTTGCGTGTAAATACTTATTATATTGGTGTGGTATCTGTTCTTTCGGACACATAATGGCGAGTGTAAGAGTGCATGAACGATAAGAGCGCTACAACCATAGCGTGCGACTTGTGAGAATTTGAGACGGACGGGAGGCGAGCACGGGTGGCCAAGTGGTTAAGACGACCGCTGACCCGAAGCGGGAGACCCGGGTTCGATTCCCAGCCCGGCTCACATTTTCACTCGTCGCCATTGATTCATTTCAATGCCCTAAAGCAGCCACTGTGAATCTTTTCGTTCCTAATCGTTCTTCCTCCCTCTCCTATATCAATAATTTGTAAATACACTATGGCGGCGAAGCAGATGTGGTGTCTGTTCTTTCGGACATATCCGAAAGAACAGACAGCACATCAATATAATAAGGATCAGGTTGTTATTCGACCGATTACCAACTGAACTATATATTCCAATAATTATTGTGGACCTCGAACGAAATACAGAAACATTTACCAGGAGCTAATAAAGGCATGAACGAATTAGACAAAGCCTCTAAAATCTATGATATACACTGCCACTAAAGATCTCACTGAACGTCACACAGCAAGTCGTACTTAACCGACAAATACGTTAGAAAAAAGATCTAGGTTTAGGGCAACGAATTCAGTATTAGCTGTCGATGAAATAATGTGAGCAAACGTTGAAATGGGTGAAGATATAAAAAAAAAACCTAATGGTGGTATGTCAGCCAGTATCTCTCATCTTTGACGGCAGCAAAACGTATTTCAAAACAGAAACGAGGTGAGAAGAAAAGACTTAGAAAATCCCCAAGAGTTATACCACTACCAAAAATGTCAGGAGATTTCTTTCTTTTCATTACTTCATCATTGGTTGGTCTCAGTGCAAGAGACTCCCTGTAATAATAAAATAATCGATTCTATAGCTATGATCAAAGGATTATACTTAAAACCATATCAATGTGGATTAGGATTGTTCATAAAAAAGCAACAACAAAAACCAAAAAAGCCTACGATTAATTTTCCAGACCAACCTCTCACAAATAAATATCTGCTTCCACGCGTGAAAACGCTCTGCATACTCATATTTCAATGAGTGTTCACGCGTGATGCGTTGCCCAGTAAATTATGGAAAACAAGGGAATGTGATATTGTAAATTCGATGAGAAAGGAAATTTGGGCCTCTCAGGGTTACATGTGTTAGGAAAAACCTAAATTTTTCCCACACTTTGATCCGTTTCGAGATCTCCAATCTCTTGAAGAATTTCGTCCTCACTGCTACATCCCACCCGGGGGGCTCACGGTTGTTTCTTGAGTATTGGCGTGGCGAGCACGGGCCATGAGATAGAGCAGACTTTCTCCCTTATTTCCTCCATGGACAGTATTTCCTTCCCCTTCTCTTTCATTCCTATCGTCACTCCTTTCCCTCCCTTCGCCACCGTGGCAGTTCGGTCCCCCTATTCCTAACAGCACAACTCAACCCAACCCTCTCGAAGAATTACGGAACAATTTCGACGATAACCACGTGTTCTACAATTTCCAGAAATATAAAACTGTTGATATACATGTAAGTGGTCAACTAAGCGTTCTATTCCTCATAGCACATGCAAAGAAGAGCCACTTAGACGGCAGTAAGTCCTGCACATCTACGAGTAGTGGAATGTACACTGTAACATCGAAAGGAAGATAGTCGAATATGAATGCTAGTTATTTCCCACCTTTAGTTTTGAGACTAATAACTCTATTCCAAACGTCATATAGTCTCACTGCAAATTTCATACAACTAGTGGAGAAGTCTTAAACATTGTAGGCCTGAATGGTACTTTGATATAGACGTTTTTAAAACAACATATAAAGGCCTTTTAGCTAACGTGCAAACCAGCAATACCCTTAAAGCAGAGATACAGACAACTCAAGAGGGTATTAACACTTCAAAGGAAGGGTCACTACAACTTCTTTCAGGTTTTTCGGGAGGACAACATCTGGTATTGAGCGAAACTAGAATTTACTAGTCTGATCTGCCGGTTAACGAAATTGTTTTCAGCATAGAAGTCTTTCTCTTTTGGGTGGAAACAATACTTCTAAATATCCCTCTCATAATTTTTTGAGATGTAATCGTACAATTTATTCTTCTTTTCTGAGGTTGTTCGCCTTGATCGAAAACTTTTAACTGAATTATATCCAATGTTTAAATGATTAGGGCTTCATTATGGAAGCGTTGAAGAGTCCGAGACGACGCCTATCCGCGGACACTCCTAATGGACTCGATCTTTAGCAGCAACAAGAATGGTGCGGGGGCATAGCTCAATAGGCCCCCTCGGAAAGCCCAAAAGTAGACCCTTTCATTTGTCTCGATTCTGGAAAGTGTCTGAGAGGAATCGTTGGAGTCTGCCAGAAGGTGTAGTTGAAGAGTAGTCTGCCAAGGAGAAATTCAGCAGAAGAATAGTCTTCCCGAGGCCTCGTACTGTATGATGAGACAAAGAGGGCAGAATATTTTCCTTAGAATAATTGGTTTACAGTAATTTTGTCATTTGTGCTTTAAAGGTGCATACAAATCGTTCCACTTCACCATTGGGCCGTAGTGAATAAGAAGCGGCAGAATGTCATGTCGTTAGTCCATGACGAATGTGGCTGTTATGAAACTCAATGGTGGAGACGAATCCTTCCTGTCAGAAGAGAGTAGGTTCGGGTTGTATTTCAGACGTCGTGGTGAGGACAAGACAATTTGTTACCGAGATCATCAAGATGGCCTAGATAAAAAATGTTCAAATGTTTGTATAGTTCATGTGACTTAACTACGGGGTCATCAGTCCCTAAACTTACAAACTTCTTATAAACTACTTACAAACTAGGTCGGCACAAATATCCATGCCCGAGGGGGATTCGAACCCCCGACCGTAGTGGCCGTGCAGACCGTGACTGGAGCGCCTCAGTCTCCTCGGCCACCGCGGCCGGCATTGCCTAGATAATTCGAGGTGAGGCTTCCAGTATTTACATTTAATGGATCTTGACTTTCTGCCTTGAGCCTCTTTGGTTTAAGTATTCATGTCGAAGTATTGAAAATATTTGATAATACAGACAGTCTCTTTGAAGCCATCAGTAATTACATTTAATGGATATTGCCTGAGTATAATCTGCTCTTAACCGACTTGTTGTCTTGAGTTTCTTGATTTCTTTGTTCATGTCAGAGTTTATATGTATATCAAAGATTAAAAAATTTCTTAATATTCTTTTGGCTATCTGTCTGTGTATCTCCAGCCTTGATAAATAAAAGAGTGACTGCAAAACGGACTATCCTTAATGTATCCAGCTAGTCCTTCCATGTCCACTCAGTCTGTCATTTCTGTACATTTTTTATTAAGTAAAATATTTTAATATCTAAAGATACATCCCAAATTGTACGATCTGTATGACCCTCGCAGGAATCACACAACAGTAGACCACCATATATTGGCGCCAGCAGACAAATGCGGCGGTTTGCATGGAAATGACGCACACCACTCTTTTGTTTATGGTTGCTTGTTATTATGAACTGGGTTTCGTGCAGTTCCGACCGTTTGGTGTCAAAGATGTGCAATGTTAGTTTCCAAATTGGAGAGCTTTCGAAACGGCACTTTTTCTTGAGAAAAAAGCGACGACTGCTCTTGTACGAGGGGCGTATGGAAAGTCCTGGCATAGATAAAAACTACTAATGTGTTTGGGGAAAACAATTTTTAATTTTCGAGTCTCCCTTTAGACTTATACACTTTTTCCACCTCTGTTCTAATTTGTTGATCGCTTCCGAATAATAGGAATTGTCCAAGCCTGCAAAATAGTTATTATTTTTTGCAATCACCTCCTCGTTTGGATGAAATCCTCGTCCTGCGAACCATTTTTTGAAGTTGGGCAACAACTAGTAGTCCGACGGGGCCTATTCTGGAGAATAGGGGGGGGGGATGTGAAAAGAGTTGGAATCCTATTTCCAATAACTTTGCGATCGGAACTGCTGAGGTGTGCGCTGGTGCATTGTCGTGATGGAAAAGGACATTTTTGTGGGCCATTCGGTGGTGTTTTTCTTGCAGCTCGGCTTTGAGACTGTCCAGTAACGATGAATAATATGCACTGCAATATTCTTACCTGTTCCAGACAGTCGATGAGGATTATCCCTTACGAATCCCAAAAGAACGTCTCAATAACCTTTCCGGCCGAAGGACCGGTCTTCGCCTTTTTGGTGCAGATTCTCCAGTGGTAACTCATTGTTCCGATTGTTCTTTAGTCTCAGGAGTAATGTATCCATGTATCCATGTTTCATTCACAGTGACGAAACGACGCTTAAAGTCCTGTGGATTCTCTCTAAACAGCTGCAAACTTCCTTGCATCACTTCACAAGATTTCTTTTTTGATGAAACGTGAGCATTCGCGGCATCCGTCTTGCGTATAGCTTTCTCATGTTCCAATGTTTATGCAAAGTATTATGTAACCGTTCAATAGCGTTGCCCACAGTACTAGCAATCTCACGCATCTTTTCTGTCATCCATCACCACATCATGGATTTTATCAATGATTCCTGGAGTCGTAACCTCCACAGGGCGTCCAGAATGTTCAGTGTCACTTGTACCCATATGGCCTCTCCAAAAATTTTGAAACCACTTATGAACTGTTCGAAGGTGCAGTCTCCATAAGGTTTATCAGGCTTCTCTTTAGTTTCATGAGGCGTTTTGTCTTTCATAAAGTAATGTTTAATCACCACACGAAATTCTTTTTCGTCCACTATTTGACAATAATTCGACATCTTTGATTCACACGAATTCCAAACACAAAGAAGTAGATCTGTGTGGCTGAAACTGGGTGTGAGTTCTTTCCTACTAACTAAACATGATAACGAGCGTAAATTTCATAGAGTGGCTGACACACGAGCTACAGCACTCTTTGCAGCTGCCCGTGTAAACTCGGCCGCCTTGTTTCCGGTGGTCAACACAGTTGAGAGGAGACAGTGTATCGTATGCTGTTGTTGAGCTTGAAGTGCTGTATTTCGTGTATATTGTGTGTAGGGTGTACTGCCTGTACAATTTTTCCTGGTGAATATGCCTAAATTGTGTGAAAATATTTAAATGCGTAAATCGAAGTAATAAAACGACACGTAATTCATGCAAGAGCACCAAATGCTTTGCCTTGTTTGATCTCTGTCTATACTCAAATAAAATTCCTGACTAATGGTACTTAGCTGTCCCAAAAGTGAAGTTTCTGATAACCTATCCTTTAGTTCTTTTCAAGTACACACCATAAAAAAGATGTTGAGTTTTCTACCTTGTGTTGGTGTGTTTTTGAGATTTCTTCTTCTGTCGCTCCTGTGGTTAGTGAAACAACACTTTTGAGTGTTTACACCTTCTTTAAAAATATTTTCACATGTTGTTGACAATACTCCATCGAGCATGGTTGACATGCAAACAGTGCAAAGTGTAGAAACATTAGTAACAGCCAGAATTTATTCGCTTGTATATTTCTTTGTTCATTGGAACATATATGTACTTATTTCAGCGTAGCTACAACGAAAGTTATTAATGATACGTTATTTTGGTGTGGACCCAGGCGCATTTATATCGCAATATTTTATTGCCTTTGTATTCAAATTTCACGTACCAAACGTACTTGTTGCAGTATGGCATCAAGGAAAGTTATTAACGACACCCTATTTCCATGTGGCCTACACACATTTTTAACTGTAGTATCTTGTTGTCACTTTCGTCTTTGTAATGAAATTTCGTCCACCGAGTTTTACAACCACACCCTTTATCAGCAATTTTAAAAATTTGTAGAGTTAATAGGTTTAGTAAACACAAGATAAAGGTGTACTAGACTTTATGAAAGCAGTTGTTACAACACATTAACAGCAGGTACATATCCATGGTCATGATTGTTCGCCATAACGATTACTGTTCAATGTATGTTTCGCATCTAGTTTAGATCATATACTTGCATTAAAATCAACACAAATATTTTCGCAACGGCACTTTCGTTGTTATTGCGAGCCTCAGCTAACTGTTGTTATACTTCCAACTGGAACTGTATTACTGACAGGTTCACGATAATTTAGTGCAGCACTTTTAGAAAATTTTCTATCAGGCTCGTCAATTCGCAGCTTCGAAAAAGTCTTACGGAACTTCATTAACATGCGTATTCAATAATCAGCCTTTATTTATAACGTGAAACTGTAAATAGGTAAAGATCTCGAGAGGGTGTTTCTATTTTTATTTATTTATTATTTAACATGCCCCATTACATAGTAATATAACATGTTTGATGGTCAGACTCAGGCGGTTACATCAAATATTTTTGCAAACACAAGTACAGTATATAAGTTGACATGGTTTACAATGGAACAAACAATTTTATATATCAGGAAATCTTATTGAATTACAAAAATTGTAAAAGTCTGTAGTGAGTTTATGTACTAAGTCATATTTACTGACGGGCCATCCTCCTCCTTTGGCAGCTATTTTTTTTCTGAGATGGTCCCTTTCTTGCAGTAAATTGCAGCAGTCAAAAAGCACAAGGTCAATAGTTTGGATAGCACTGTTATATGTGCACGTTCCGTCTTCAATTATTTTGAACCGCTGATAGTGACCTGTTAACATAGCTGTAAAATTCGGAGATATTGGAAGTTTAATCAGTAAACGTTGTCGGATCGTAGGAAAATATGGTTTAGTGCTTCCCCCTTTTTTGGTCTGTGCCACTCAATGTCCCATTTGTTTCTAAACTCTTCTCGAAGTTTCTTCTTTACGGCACTTGTAGGTATTTTGTTGTAACGTATTGATTGTCGTGATCGAGCTGCTCTTTTAGCAAGGTTTAGCAGGATTGTCCCCATATCCCTTGATGTGCCTTAACCCATTCAAAATGCATCAGCCAGTTATGTGTCTGCAACCTTCTGAGTTTACATCTTATTTCTTCAATCAACAAGTTGTGGTTCTTCGGATTTCGCAAAGAGTCCAAAGTAATCCTGCTGTCAGTGAGAATTACTGCAGTTGTATCAGAATTCGAGAGATTATTTATGAACTCAAGAACATGGAGGATGGAAAATTGTTCCGCTTGATTGTTTGAGCATTCATTAGACAGTTTTAGCCGTATCTGGTAAGTAAGCCTCTTATTAACAAACATTGCTATCCCCGAACCCACTCCGTCGTCTGACTTGCTTCCATCTGTGTATATTTCAACAGCGTAGCTTTTTTCTTAATGAAAGTCCAGCTCTAGTTGCATTCATTGGTGCTTTATTTAAGCCCACACTACCGGTTTCTGCCTCTATGTTAGCCCATTTTCAAGTGTGACAGACCTGCATATCATGTGTAGCAATAAGTTTACAAAAATTGCGTGGTACAGGATAGAATGTTACACATGTTATAAGGTACTGTACAGAAGCAGAAGGAAACTTACGTTGTGTCGTAGAGAAAGCAACGTCAAGTAATTGAAACAATAGAACTTAGAGAATTTAAAACTTTTGGCGCCCAATGGCGACATGAGAAAAATGCGCGTGTCATATTTAACATTACAAAACATTATAATCGGCATGTTCTGATATTAACATTACTTCATTGCAAGCTTAAAATTCTAAACATTAGTTGATAAAATGTAAAGGTCAATAGTAAAATATTACAATTGTCAGTTAAGATAGAAAACGGAACATGTAGCGTCCAATGAGGCTATGTGAAAATGGGCGTGTCGTCAATTTAAAATTTTAATACAGGAAGTGTAATAATTTAGCTTGCGGCCAATTGTATTCAATTTAATTTATATTAAAGTTGGATGTATTGTTTAAACAAAGTACAAAGATTCTTAGGATGTAAAATGTAAAATGATTGCAACAAACGAGGCGTCCAAGCCGATAGTTGAGGGGTGGCTTCTAGCGAGCGAAATATGAACCAGAAACGCTGGTGCGGGCTCCAGAGCAGTTTGGACGCGTCGTTGATTGCTTACATTGTACTGTTTACAAACAGTAGTAGATGTTTTAAAAACAACCACGAACTTGCCGAACATTTTTAAAAATTTTGTCAATTACTGGGCGGCAGATATCTAAGAAATTAGAATTCTTTAATGTGCATTGCTCGTTAAGCGTGTCTTCCTTGGACCTTTTTTTTTTAGGTGAGTGTATATAGCAAGCTCTTCATAAAAATCCATGAAATAGCCTTTCTTCATTGTATGTAGTATTGTCAGGTTGTTTTCGATACTGTCTACCTTGTTACTGTTGCGTATAAGGTGAGCAGCGAAGGTGGATCTGCTTTCAGCGTTTTTTCTGCCGAGTTCCGTGTGTTCCTTGTAACGCGTTTTGAAGTTGCGTCCTGTTTGCCCCATGTAGTATGCTTTTGTTGGCGTCCTTCTCAGTTATCCTTGTAAAGTCTGCCGGGTGTGCCCAGCTTCTGTACTCTAGGGCGATGTCGATTGTCTGTTTGGCGTCTTCGGTTTTGACCAGGTTACAATATTTGGCTATTTCCTGTATCTTAAGTGTTATGGACATGAGACCTGATAAAACACGAAGTGCATCGCTAGATGTCGTTCGGTGTGTTCACAGACATATATTACTAGACTGGCTACGCCGTATTCATTATCATTGGTGTCAGTGAAGTCTCGCCGCCATATTTCTATACTACAAACGTGCCAGCAGTCGTGTGAGTTATTACAGAAAATAGTCGTAAAAATACGGATGAACTAACGTAACTACGCTGTCTTTAGAGTTTTGACATACGGAAAATTCTTGTCTTGTATATGGCTGTAATCTTTTCAGCTCGAGTAACCTTTGACACATACGGTAAGGAGTTAACGTTGATTTGCTGCTATTATTAATCTATTAGCAGTTTCATTCAACTTCCGATTTTCTTTCAGTAGTGTGGTAATTATTATTTATCGTGGATAACATGTATCATTATTATTTTAAGAGTTCTTACGAAATCTACATTCTGCTTTGATACATACGGTACACTGAGTGGCGTACGACGGTCTGCACGACCACTACGGTCGGGAGTTCGAATCCCCCCTCGGGCATGGGTGTTTGTGCCGGTCTTGGTAGTAGCTAGTTCATAAGTAGTTTGTGCGTTTAGGGACTGATGACCCCGTAATTAAGTCCCATAAGCTCTACAAACATTTGAACATTTGAATTTTGGTTAATGCCACACATAAATACTCCTATCTCAACTATTTAAAAGAGATGAGCTAATTACAAGTAGTATATGGCAAGACAGTAACTTATTCCTGCCAAAAATGTAATTGAACTATTATCCATTGTCTAATGAGCAATGTCCCATAAGCTATACAAACATTTGAACATTGTTGGGTGCCGTACGTTTCCTGTTATTATTAATCTCTTACCAGTTTCGGTCAATTTCGGCTTTTCTTTTAATAGTATGACCATTATAAATGTGCTGTTTGTAGCGGATAACACGTATCTTTATTCTTCTGAGTGTTTTTCAGGTAACTGCAGTCTGCTTTAACGGTACGTAGCGATAAAATTTTACCTACCATACCAGCGCTCTCGTATGACTTCATTGTCAACAACAGTTATACGGTAGAAAACCCTCGCTAAAACGTTGATATTATTCGAAATTAGTGATTTAGCCGGCCGCGGTGGCCGAGGGGACTGAGGCGCTCTAGTCACGGTCTGCACGGCCGCTACGGTCGGAGGTTAGAATTCCCCTCGGGCATGGATATTTGTGCCGTCCTTAGTAGTAGCTAGTTCATAAGTAGTTTGTAAGCTTAGGGACTGATGACCCCGTAGTTAGGTCCCATAAGTTCAACAAACATTTGAACATTTGATTTAGTGTTTCATACAGATGATGAAGTAAATAAATAATGCTTTCCTGCCCTTTCGTTCACTCAATAAGATTAATCGCCTACCTAAAACGAAGATTTCAGTACAAAACATTCGCGTAGTTATGCGATTGGCTAAAGCTAACGTCACATGACTGACAACACGCGAGGTTGTAAGTAAAAGATAACCGTTATGTAACACTTTCTTCTCATAACATATGTGTTAAATTCAACTATTGTGGAAGCATTAGCTCAAATGAAAATCATGTTGAAACCAACTAGTGAAACTTAGAACGTCATATCGTGTCAGAAGATAGAGCAGTACCTTACGCGGATTCCTTCTGACGTGAGGTGAGGCAAGATGGCGGCGTCAGGCACCAGTCACAGAGGTAAGTTTGCCAGTCTAGTAATGTATGTCTGTGGGTGTTTCATACCAGCTGTGAGCCGATACTGTGGTGTCGCACAAGTCTAAAGTACGCGCCACCTACATTCGCCGCGCGCCGCCATGCACGCACGGCGCAGCGTTCTTACGACGTCAGCCACGAGCGCCCTCTGCTGCAACTCCGCTCTTGGCCACCACTGAACGACATCGTTCACTTGGGACTGAGGTAGGAACCAGCTAACACTTCGGAATCAGATAGGCAGCAGTAAAGACTTGGCAAGCGGATAGGCACTAGGAATTATCAGTAGGCAGGCCTGTACATAATCCATGTATCAGCATTCTGCAGTCAAGAACTATGTAAAAGTTAAGTACTACTAAGTCTCTATGAAATATATATCTCGTTCTAATTTACTCTAGTGTTTCTAGTTTCTGCTGTCCCACTGGCTGGTTACCTCCTACCTCCACAAGTGTGCAAGCGTGCATCCTTCATTCCTGTGTCGGTCTTTCCACTCGGCCACCGACACCTATGACGGAAACGAGACACAAAAGCGGCGACGAGGATGGGATACAAGAAATGCTTTTTGTAAATAACAATTCGTATGAAAGCCACCTTTACATTTTTTATAGAATTTTGCAATTATCAGTTAATATTTAGAACCCTTAATGATTATTATAGATAGATTAAATAAATACTTTTCATTTACGCAGCGCTGGAGTATACACTGATGAGAGGCAGCAGAAGGGAGCAAGCTCTTCAATGATCCGCATAAAAGCTCTGTCGTACATACAATTGCAGCGCCGGCCGCGGTGGCTGAGGGGACTGAGGCGCCCCACTCACGGTCTGCACGGCCACTACGGTCGGGGGTTCGAATCCTCCCCTCGGGCATGGATATTTGTGCCGTCCTTAGTATTAGTTAGCTGTTCATGAGTATTTTATAATGATTTTGCAGCCAAGATCGCATTTTTCATTTATTATGTTACCGGGTTCGACGCCATCTTCAGACCTATTATACAAAGTTTAACAAGAGATCAGTATACATGATTGCCAAGACACTACCTATATACAATTACATGGTTACATACCTGTTGTATTTAACATAACTTCACAATATTTTTTACATACTAAAAGAGTACATCCAGATTGAGGCGTCACCAAGCATAAAATTTCTAGTCACAAATAAAATATATACGTCCATCTTCCAATGGTTCTGAAGCGAGGTACATATATATGGTGACCACAAAGGACAGAGACCATTGTATAAATAAGGATGTACCATACTTGCATATAGTTTTCTCGCCTAACAGTTAGTGTAATACTGTACTTCAATTAATATTGAACTTACACACAAAAGATACCCCCAAATAATGTGGCGGGCGGCAGTTCAATTTGCCTCAGACATGGCGGACCTATCGCCACTCTACGAAATTCAAGCTCGTTGAAACATGACCTCAATACTCGCCGGTGGTGCCATCTCTCGGACTTTGCACGGACTTTCCAACCAACCCTCGTATTTCAGGGCTCAAAATCACGGCGCACACAGGAATGGTTGTGGGCGGCGTGTCCTAAATGCAAGCGCCTGGGGTCCGGTCGCCCTGTCCGCACAACTGACACCGCTAATCGGCAGTAACGCGTTTTTCACGGCCGGTCCCCCTCACCGCGGCTGCCGTGACACTAATGCGATGCTCGCAGCCGCCTACCTGACATCGTTCGCCGCTCTCCCGCTAAATACCCCTCCCACGCGCTCGCTGTGGCCGACCCGCCACCGGCGCCTGACGCCCGGACCGTCCGCCATACACGTGAGCCGCTGGCAGCGGACCTCTGGTTCCAGGAAACAGGTAGCAGCCGACGTAATGGCCGTAATCCCATCACTCCGGATCAGCAATGCTAAACAGCGCGCCAACTTGATTTGGACGCCAACACAATCGGTTTCGAAAGCCCTGATCCGTTTAATCGAGTTTGAAGCGAGCTGCGAACCACCTACCCCCTGTCGACTGGTCGGCGGCAGAGCGCTTTGACGCTAACGGCTGCATCGCCGGACCGACCGCTTTTTAGGGGATTGCTTAATGAAGAATGATGCGCAGAAATTTCGCAAACAACTGTAACCGACCCGCCTTGGTGACAAGTAGCGACGGCCAGAGGAGAGGCTTTTGTCGAACTCGGTTCGCTCGCAGACGGAAAGCGTTAACAAATGTTTGTAGAGTCTATGGGACTTAACTACGGGGTCATCAGTCCCTAAACTTACAAACTACTTATGAACTAACTAATACTAAGGACGGCACAAACATCCATGCCCGAGGGGGGATTCGAACCCCCGACCGTAGTGACCGTGCGGACCGTGACTGGAGCTCCTCAATCACCTCGGCCACCGCGGCCGGCGTAGTCTATGCAAAGAACGTAGTAAAAAAAGCACTAGTACATCGCTCGCCCACACCCAGTATAGAAATATTATCCCTCTTCATTCCTTTATGGGGAGACTAAAACTGATTGCGAAGGTGCAGTTTTATTTATGTGATAAACACACAAAACAGATACAGGGTGTCCAGAAAAGGACTCCCTGATTTCAAAATTAAATATCTCGAAAACAAAGATCGATACAGGAAGGCAGTAAACGGTATGTTTATTGAGAAATCTGTAAGACGTTTATACAGCAGTTTGAGATAATAGTTAGAAGATGGAGCCCGAGCACATCGGACCGAACAAGTGTTTCGCTTTCTTGAGGAATACTTCGGGAATCGAGTCATTGCTTTGAAATATTCCAAATTTACTAGTGCAGGCTTTGACTTCCTGTGACTTTTTTTGTGGGGCACAGTGAAAGACATGGTCTACCCAAAACATCCCACCACTTTGGTCGAGCTTGAATCGACGATCTCTGTGGCATGTGAATCCATTTCGGTTGGGCCGAGGTGACTGAGGCGCTTCAGTCACGGTCAGCACGGCCACTACGATCGGGGGGTCGAATCCCCCCTCGGGCATGGATATTTGTGCCGTCCTAGTTCGTAAGTAGTTCATAAGTAGTTTGTAAGCTTAGGGACTGATGACCCCGTAGTTAAGTCCCATAAGCTTAACAAATATTTTTTGAACATTTCGGTTGAGACACTACGAAATGTGATGGCGAATTTCATTCATCGGTTGCGCCACCTCTGTAGTGCCAATGGTGAACATCTTGAAAACATTGTGATGTGATAGTTTGCAAAGAGTGTTTGCATACGATTATTTCACTTATGTATGCTGATATGAGTTGTACAGCCTACAGCGCCATCTGTTAGCAGCTTTTGTAACTATTATTTCAAACTGCTGTATAAACGTCTTACAGCTTTCACAATAAACATACAGTTTACTGCATTCCTCTATCGATCTTTGTTTTCGAGATATCTAATTTTGAAATCAGAGAGTCCTTTTCTGGACAACCTGTATAAGTACTAAATATTTATTGAGTGGACCTGGACGTGAAAATCACAGAGAAATCGAAAGAAAGAATTTGCCTGCATCTGAAAGGGGAATTTCTCCCGTTTATTAACTTTTAAATAGTTATTATACCTTTAAACCCTCTTTGAAAAAAATGTCTGCACACTGGCCACGCTGATGCTTCAGGCAAGGAATATCAACATAAAAATTCCATGCCTACGACAGTCATGGAAAGAATAAAGCCAATTTAGAGGGACCTTGCAGATAAAAATTACTACATGGCCATACACATAATTCTAATGAGAACAGTTGCGTGTGGCAACGAGTACTATAAACAGTGTTTGTTGGATGGACAGTACTTAAAATACGTGTGATGCATGCTGTTAACTGTTCCAATGGTGGTGCAATAAGCGGGACAAAAGAGACAAATTAAGCACCCAACCAGGAAATAATACGACAGCTGCTCTGACCGCGCCGGCGCCAAATGTCTCCCAATTGTTGGTTCTGAGGAGACTAAACAAGCAAGGTCATGAGTTCCTCTCCTAATTGAAGATGCGACAGTATCTTTGTATTACAACATTCATAAATGATCTATGTTTGTCATTCTGTATATAATTTTAATGATAAGTTTTAGACAAAATAATAATGAAGTGTAATAAGTGTTTTTCTGTTTCCTGGTATATACTCCGAATTACAAGAGGCATTACGTGTTCCTAAGAAATTTTGACAGCAGCTTGCCACAGTCTAAATGCATTTAGCCTGATGGTGCTCCAGAAAATGGTTCCAAAATGCGAATGTGTATTATAAATATATCTATTAGGCAAAATATTCTAATTCCTAAACTATAAAAGATATTTCAATAAATTTCCTATTACAGCTTGAGTTAATGTCAGTCAGTGTTGGTGCAAAACCGTAACCTCATCCGCATTGTATATCAAGAGTAATGTGCACCGAAATCAAAGGTATGAAAATGCAGCCCGTTCACGCCCAGGTCCCCTCAACACTGTCATGATTACCGGGTTGCATGTAGGCCAGATGCCACGTACTGAAATAATTAAAGTAATTTATTAGTTACTTCTTATGGTAATCACTAGATCGGTAATCAATACACGTTCCTATGACGCTATAGTAGTGGCACAAGCCTTCAAGAAATAAATCGGTTCGAAAATAACCGACTATGTCACAGCTATCGATTATAGGACTGAAAATAAAACGGGCAGAGCCAGAGATAAGTTGAATAATCAGATTGCATACTTCCTCCTACTCTTCCGTTGTCCAACTCGGCAGCTAATGCTGGAAAAACAATGTCGGCAGGTGGCATGTGGGTGATAGAAGATGGACTGAAATAGATTCAACGTCGCCCATAGCGACATAGCTGCCAGAAAGCTACATAAGGCTTAATGTAATATTAGTATGTGAAGCAAACATGCGCCTTGCCACGGAGACGCACGCACTCGCGCTTTCTGTAGTCAACTGAAACAGTATGAATGGAGTCAAATTGTGGAGTGACAGAATGGTCATTTTTGAGAATTGTGACAGAGTCTGGGCGTGCTGCGAGAGCTATGCTGGTTGAAATGGTTACCCGAAGATTCTCACACCCGTTCACAAAGTTATGAACGTTCACGCAGCAAAGACGTCCGCCAAGACCGTCGTGTTGTAACGGCAGTAATTCACACGTCACGTTACTTGGCTCCGATAATGTTGTGAAATTGTGCAGTCTTCCGTGAATTTCTACACTTCGGCATTTTCTTGTAGCTATCTATTTCTATGACGCTCACCACCCGTGTGGATGGTATTCAGAAAATAAGTGTCCGCTTTTACACTTCCCCGATTCTCGCATTGTATACCTATTTTCTTTAAAGCATTATGAATCATGCAATGAAAGCTTCACGGGTTATCAGTGGCTTCGCCTGAAGATGATGGATACCCAATTCATCGAAACGTTGCGCCTGGACGATGACGCTACTCGGCTGAAAACCCAAGAAGATGTCATTGCAGATGTACGTTTGGAATGCCTTCAATCACATTATGAATCTTGTTTTCAACAGTTGATTTAGAACATTTCTCTAGAGAAGGAATCTGACAAACAGCGTTGATACTATGCTATTGGAAATCCAGTACTAATTTCTGCCCGCCCTAATTTACCGATGTTGTTTAAAGTTGTCGCTTTGTACAGATGCGATTCATATTTATATGTAAAAATGTATAGCTATGCGCTTCGTTAGTCAAACTAAAAAGTGGCTTCGTTGATTTCAACAATTAATTTTTTTTGCTGTAAAACGGGAGTGGTTTAAATAATAAAGGCCGCAAAAATTGCAGGAAGCTGAAAGGAATGGATGAAAACTCGACAGAGGTCACAATCTTGCCATACATCATCTCGAAAGGCAACCAGCCGTACACAACAATTATTTAGAAACTACAGCCTTCGTAAGAGTAAAATCCACACTGCTTCTCCTTTGGTGCCTAATAATACGCGTATATACAAGTGAACAAAAAAAAAATGAAGCAGTGATTCTTAATCTAATTTTTCCTTTACACTGACGAGCGAAAGATACTGGTACACCTACTAATACAGTGTAATGCCTCCGTGAGCACGCAGAGTATCGCAAAACGACCTGCCAGTGACTCGAATGATGTCTGAAATAATACTGGTGGGAATTTACACCATGCATCCAGCAGAGCTCTCCATAAATGCTTAGGGGGGAGGGGGGTGGGAGGATTCCGCAGAGCACTTTGCAATCCATCACAGTTGTGCTGAATAAAGTTCATGTCTGGGAAGTTTGTGGACAGTGGATGTCCAAATGTTTGTAAATCCAAGGAACTTAACTACTCTGTCATCAGTCCCTAGGCTTACCAGCAACTTAACATGACTCATAATAATGACATGGAATACACCCATGCCCTAGGGAGGGACTCGAAACTTCGACGGCGAACAGCGCGACGCTCCGCAGGTAGGCGCCTTAGAACGCTCGGCCACACCACCGCAGGACAGTGGACGTGTTTTAACCCATAAGTATGTTCCTCGAACAATTTTGTAGCAATTCTGGCCTTGTGGTGTATCATATTGTCCTGCTGGCATTGATAATATCCGTCGGAATGTACAATTAATATTAATGAATGGAGGCAATCAGTGAGAATGCGCCGTATGTGTCGTACAGCCGTCATAGTTGAGTTAAGAGAGCATGTGAAGCCTGAAGTGTCAATACGAGTCATTGCCAACCAGTTACTGGCAATGCGACTATGAGTACGCACACCTCTGTCTCGAACTCACGCTACAGCACCTATGGTCACAAATCGAGCAGTCAGGAAATTACTTGGAAGATGGAGGGCGAGATCTGCATCGATGGAAGAAAATTCTTCCTGCAAGCAAGTAAATAGCACTCTTCGAAGGAACACTCCTCCAAACCAACGTCATATGGAACTTCCTTGCAAATTACAATTGTGTTCTGCAACTGGAACTCGAACCTGGGACCTTTGTCTTTCGCAGACAAACCGATAGAGATATCCCGACACGACTCACTGTCCGTATTCACAATTAATTAATTTTGCCCGTACCTTGTTTCCCACTTTCCAAATTTCACAGACGTTCTCCTGCGAAACTTGCAGGACAAGCACTCCTGGAAGAAAGGATTTGGGGAAGACATGGCTTAGTCACAGATGGGGGATTTTTTCGTAGGCTGGATATCGTGTTTTGTTCACTTCTTTAGGACAAATATTTCAATAGATGTACATAATTTATTATTATTATTTTGTTCAGTTCTATTTCTCCCCGTAATCGTTTAATTATTCACATCCAACTCATATCTACATATCATTGTGGTTGAAGTTTGATTATCTTCTGTTTGCCTCCACCTATCCGTCTGTTTTCAGCATGGTCTGAGCTGTGCGCTTTCATATCAGAGCAATAGATAATCATCTTCAGCTGCTGTAATTGTTGCCGTCACCAACATCCTTCATTTTCTAAACGCTTGCAGACACGAAGAACTCATCAGTTTGTATTTCCCACCGCCTATGGTATATGCGCGTCCACGGCGCGCATATTTCAAACACGACACTGTACCAACCTGCGGTTCTATGTGCAGACGTAATTTTACGCGCAACTTTTTTTTTATTTTTCACATCATAGAACGATTGTTCATATTGCAGATTGAACCGTATGGCGAACTACTCTATCCTTTTGAATCTACTTACTGTATTCGCCCCCTCGGTCTCCGTCTACGTTTTTTCCTCACAACTTCCTTCTAATGCTAATTCGACGATTCCTTGATGTCTCAGAATGTGCTCCACCAACTTATCCTTTCTTTTAGAAAGGATATTCCAGAAACTCCTTTGATCCCCAATTATGATGAGCACCTGCCCATTTGTTACGTGATCTACCAATCATCTCTATCATAGTCTGTAACGCCACATTTCAACAGCTTCTATCATTTTTTTGTCTGAACTCCTTATCCCCCAAATTTCACTCCCACACAGTGCTACACTCCAGAAGAATGCTTTCAGAATGTACGTCCTAACGTTTAAACTAATATTGGATGTCAAGAAATTTCACTTCTTCAGAAACGCTTTTTTTTTCCAAAGCCATTCTACATTTTATATCTTGTTTACTTCAGCCATCAGAAGTTTTATTACTACCCAATAATCTACTACTTTTATTGTCTCATTACCTAATCTAATTCGCCTGAATTTTTTTGACAGTACATTCCATTACCATAGTTTTACTCTTATTCATGTTCATCTTATACCTTCCTTTCAACACACGGTCCATTTCGCTTAATTTCTCTTCCAGGTCCTTTGCTGTCTCTGTCAGAATTACTAGTCTTCAGTGAACCGCAAGGTTTTTATTCCCTTCCCTGGACTTTAATTCCCTCTCCAAATTTCTGCTTGTATTCCTTCACAGCTTGCTCAATGTACAGATTAAACAACATTTGAGGAACGCTACAACTCTCTTGCGAAACACTGCGACGGTTTCATGCAATTCGACTCTAATAATTGCTGTCTGGTTTTGGTAAAAGTTGAATATAGCTCTTTGCTCCTTACATTTTACACCTGATATCGTCAGAATCTTATAGTTTATTTCTGTCAACATTGTCAAAAGATTTTTCCAGATACAGAAATGCTAAAAATGTAGGTTTTCCTTAATCTATCTATTAAGATAAGTCGTAATGTAAGTATTGCCTCGCGTGTTTCTACATTTCTCCAAATTCCAAACTGATCTTTCCCAAGGTCGGATACCACCAGTTTTTCCATTCGTCTTTAAATAATTCGTGTCAGTATTTTGCAACCATGACTTATAAAAATGATATTTCCGTAAATTTCACATTTGTTTCCACTTGCTTCCTTCGGAATTAGAATCACTACATACTTCTTGAAGTCTGAGGGTATTTTCCCTATCTCATACGTCTTGCCTACCAGGTGGAACAATTTCTTCATGACTGGGACTCCTAAAGATGCTAGCAGATCAGACTGAACGTCATCTACTCCAGGGGCCTTGTTCCTCCTTAGATCGTTTATTGCTTTGTCAAATTCATCTCGCAGAAAATTCGGCTTTCCCTTATTTGCTTGGTACTGGTTATTCCATCTGAGTTCTTGATATTCATATCGCTGCCTTTATTGTTTCCAAATGTCTCTTTTATTCTACTGTGGGTGGTACCTATCTGTCCCCTAGTTACACATTCTTCTACGGACTTGCATTTCTCCTCAAGCGTCTCCAGCTTAGCCATTATTCACTTCGCCGGCCGCGGTGGCCGCGGGGACTGAGGCGCTCCAGTCACGGTCTGCATGGCCACTACGGTCGGGTTTTCGAATCCCCCCTCGGGCATGGATATTTGTGCCGTCCTTAGTATAGGGTAGTTCGTAAGTATGTAAGTTTAGGGACTGGTGACCCAGTAGTTAAGTCCCATAAGCTTAACAAACATTTGAACATTTTAACATTCTGCACTTCCAGTCAACATCATTTTTTAGACGTCTGTACTCTTTTGCCTGCTACAGTTGGAGCATTTTTATATTTTCTCCTGTAGTCATTCAAGTTCAGTACCTCCTGTGTTATCCAAGGATTTTTATTACGCCTTGTCCTCCTGACTGTATAATTCACTGCGGCCTTCACTACTTTGCCTGTCAGAGCTACGCATTTTTCTTCTACTGTATTACTTCCCTCCTTCTGAAACTCTCAACCACCCCTGGTTCTTTCAGTTTGTCCAGATTCCATCTTCTTATTTTTCTACCATTTTTAAGTCCCTTCACTTTTAATCTAGACTTCATAACCAATAAGTTATAGTCAGAGTGTATCTGCCCCTGGATATGTCTTAAAGTTTAAAACTTGTTATATAAACCTTTGACTCGCCATTATAAAGTCAATCTAGTACCTCCCGTGTCGCCTAGTCTCTTCCACGTATGTAACTTTCCTTTCATGATGAATGAACCAAGTGTTTGGATTCTGCACAAAACTCCACCAGGCCATCTCCACTTTCATTCCTTTTCCCCATTCAACCTTCACCTACTCAATTTCCTTCTCTTACCTTTCCTACTAGACAGTTCCTGTCCTCCATCACAATTAAGTTTCTCCTTCATGGGTCTGAATAATATATTTTATCTTCTCATCAGCAGCAGAGCTAGTTGGAATGTAAACCTGTAGTAGTGTGGTTGATCTTGGCTTAGTACCTATCTATGCTACGATAATGCGTTCACTATGCTGTTCACTTTAACTTACTCGCATTCCTATTTTCTTATTCATCATCAGACATACTCCTGCATTGCCACCAACTGATTTTGTATTATGAAAAATATCCTTTTCATCCTGCCACCGAACTTCACTAATCCCCTCCATATTTAAATTTAACCTATCAATTTCTCTTTTCAAATTTTCTAACTTACCTATTCGATTAAGGGATAAACATTCTACAATCCGATCCGTAGAATTCATGTTTTCCTGTGACGACATCCTCTTGAGGAGTCCCCGCCCGGACATCCGAGGGACTGTTTTACCTCCGAAATATTTTACCCGATAATGCCATCACTATATATTCATACAGTAGAAATGCACGGCCTCAGCAAAATTAACGACTGTGGTTTACCTTTGATTTCATCCGTTCGCAGTAACTGCCTGGCAAAGCCATGTTGGCTGATGTTACAATGCCAGACCCTTTGCTCCTGTAACTACTGAAAAGGCCTTGCCCTTATTCAGCGGCCACACGTTTGTCTAGCCTCTCCACAGATACCCCTCCACTGTGGTTGCATCTACGGCACAGTTATCTGTATAACTGAGGAACACAAGCCACACCACCCAGGCAGAGTCTGTGGTTCATGACGGAGGCTCGTTTTCATACAAACGCATTTACCTAAATGAGCCCTGAAAATATTGGAAAAGAAATAGACATAAAATTGAATTAATAACAATTACTATAATCTACTGACAATAATTAAGTGTATTTCTGTAGAAAACATTAGTTAATTATCTTTAGGCACAATTTTGAGGCGTCAATATTTAGAGGCAGTTTCAGTAGATTACATTAGATTAATACTTGTTTCATAGATTATATTTACGACCTTTCGTAATGATATGGAACGTGTCAGTTTAGTAAATGTTGTCTACACTTGACCATCAATATTTTAAGGATTTTTATTATATTTTTTGTTGTTTCTTATTTTCATTTTTCTTACGTTTTATCTAAACATTCATCTACGTTGTAGATGGAGTTGCCATTCAGAAATTCCTTTAATTTCTTTTTAAATACTTGTTGGCTATCTGTCAGACTTTCGATGCTACTTGGTAAGTGAGCAAAGACTTTTGGGGCAGCATAATGGACCCCTTTGTGAGCTAAAGTTAGATTTAACCTTGAATAGTGAATATCATCCTTTCTCCTAGTGTTGTAGTTATGCACACTGCTATTACTTTTGAATTGGAATGGATTGTTAATGACAAATTTCATGAGTGAGTATATATATTGTGAAGCTA
Source organism: Locusta migratoria (assembly GCA_026315105.1). Taxonomy (NCBI): domain Eukaryota; kingdom Metazoa; phylum Arthropoda; class Insecta; order Orthoptera; family Acrididae; genus Locusta; species Locusta migratoria. Next base: position 170,219,895 of record CM048748.1, read on the forward strand.
CAGTGACGATCCCTAGATCCGTAAATAAATGTCTGCAGGATGCTTTTGGGTGGGCTCCAGCAATTATTCTGATTACACACTTTGGTGCAATGAATACTTTTTTACTCAATGTTGAATTGTCCAAGAATATGATCCCATATGAAAGCAATGACTAAAAATAGGCGTAGTAAGTTAATTCACCGAGATGTATATCACCAAATTTTTCAATGACTCTGATAGCATAAGTAGCTGAAATCAAACGTTTCAGGAAATCTTCAATATGTTTCAATTCAGTCCCTGGTGAATGTAAACACCTAAAAATTTTGAATATTCTATCTTAGCTACAGATTTATGTTCAAAGTCTAGATTTATTAATGGTATCATGCGATTTACTGTATATACTGGGTTTTATCAAAGTTTAATGAGAGTCCATTAGTAGAGAACTACTTAATAACTTTCTGAAAGATATCATTTACAATTTCATTAGTTAATTCCCTTTATCATCAGCAAAAAGTACTAGCTTAGCATCTTCGTCAATGTAGAATGGCAAGTCATTAATATATATTAAGAACAGCAAAGGACCCACGACCGAACCTTGTGGGACCCCAGTTTTGATAACTCTCCAGTTAGAGGAATTACTTGTTTCATCTGTATCATTTGAACTGCTTATTTCAACTTTCTGCACTCTTCCAGTTAAGTATGATGTAAACCATTTGTGCACTGTCCCAATCATACAACAATACTTAAGGTTATCTATAACAATCTCAAAAGCCTTTGAGAGATCACAAAAAATCACAACTGATGATGTCCAGTTTTTCAAAGCATTGCATATTTCATGAGTGTAGGTATATATAACATTTTCAGTTGAAAATATTTTTTGAAAACCAAACGGACATCTTGTTAGAACTTTATTTTTACTAATTAAATATTAGTAAATACTAGTAACATCTGTTAATTCATTGTCGTTCAAAGCGATTCAGGATTAAGCCTAGCCATAGCTACACTGTTCAATCCTGATTAGACACTGTGACATTCCTTGAATTGTTACTCCTAACCAAAGATTGATAGTTGTTAGACATAAAGAGGGACGGTAGGCTCTCGTCCGGATCCTGACAAGATCTACACAGTGCCGTAGCTAACCGTCGGTATATCAGTGAACACAACATGTAGCACGTATAGCGATGCTAGCGATGCCACCGTTTACGCACGTCCGTGTTTAGAAGGTAATTGGGATAAATTGTACAGTGGAGACAGTCTAAAATTTTGAGAGGAAATAGAGATCAAACTAGTAGTGAGATAAGATCGTACTCTATCCCCATTAACATGCCATCTTTAATCCTACTAGTTTTTGACATGGAAATTAAAATTTAGGCAGAAAAAATTAATCTTAGAGGTCTTTCAATGACATAATTGCGTCATATATTTAAAGGCTTTGCAATAGCGTTGGATGTACTGGATTTTATCTCTAATAAATATTACCTGATGAATATGAACAGTTTTGAAACATCTGTAATGAAATACATATGAATTAGCATGTACTTAGGGAACTATGATATGAGACAGTAGCAGTAGCAGATGATTTTTACTATATGGAGAGCAAAATAACAACACGAATGACATCGGCCTGCGTTCCACATCGTTGTGCAATATTCACTCACCGGTGCCAGTTGGCAGCACTAGTAGTATGGGTAAACAAATGTGCTGGAGGAAGCCGAAAAGGGTGAAAAAGGGCCGATTTATTTGGGTACAGAAGGGAATGAACATTAGGTTTAGAGCCAAGAGTGAAAGCATTTCACAAATCGCGAAGATTGTCAAATGTTCGCTATGCGCAGTCGACAGAAACAGCGTGCATGGCATACCCGACGTCGAAACAACTGCACCACGGGCGGTAGATGAGAGGCGCGAAAGACGACTGCGGACGTGTGTAAGGGCCAATAGATGGTCAACTGTTGAGCAACTGATTACGCACTCTCAATGACTGCTTAGCGAACTTAATATTACTTAATTGTCATTTCCGATGTCATAGATTATGACAGTTTTCACTTTGGCTCCAATGTTCTCCTTTCTTATCTTTGATTTTCGTATTTATTTCCTAATAAGGAAGGAGAACGATCGGAAGCTTTCTTCTTCGGCTTTTTCTGTAGACCTTGGTCATGGACAAACGTGCTATGGATATCTACGCCGATTTTTATGAAAGTACAAAAAACTTTCTTAATAAAGGTAGAAAAAGTCGACATGACTTTACACTGTTGTTATTTAAAATTATAATAATGAACACTTTTGCTTTCAGTGATTTCATAGATATGAAGTGCAATTAGGGATTTGGATGACATTAGTTTTTGTAATGAATATTAGCAGACATCTTCAGATCTTTACATTTTAGAAGTGTTAATAAGTGAGGAAAATGTGTGATTCTTTTTAAAAGTGACTAGCTACACATCTAGTACATGTAACGTTATGAGTCATGACACAACTCGACTGAACTGCGCAGTTATAAATAACGTACGGTGATGTCCTTTTTTTTTTTTTTTTTTTTTTTTTTTTTTGTATGTAGAGATATGAATATGACAACAAAATTTTTTGAAACCGGTGCTTCGGCATCTGAAAACATAAAACAATAGTGGAAATCTGCTTCCTGCGTAATTACCTATAATTACACACTTCCACCTGTCTTTCTCCTCCCATGCCTCTCCCACAAGTTTCTGGATGGCATGAAGCACCCCATTGCGTTCATGACTATAGTCCTATCAAACACTCAAATTAAGTATTCGCAAATTGAAAAAGTGGTTCTTGCGTGTTACAATTTCCTACTGTCCCTGTATGCCAAATCCTTCCATCTTATTACGTACCATAAAACCTATTTATCCACATTTCCACGTCCACCAGCCTGCCCTCAAATCTCAGCAGCGCATTTACCGGTGGGCGCTTTTCCTTTCTCAATTCGTATACACATTACATTTCTGATCAACCTCCATTCATGCCAACGCCCACGCCCTCTCCCGCCTTACACAAGGGCCCAACCTGGCGTACGACTCATCCGACATTTTAATCCTCCAGGTGAACCAAGGCGTTCCCCGTCACCTCGTCTACAGTTGCCATCGCCACCACTCGGGACTCGCTTCTCTGTGAGGTCCGACGCAGCGAGCAATACGCGTTGCCTGCGGTGCCGCCGCCTAAGTCACATCAACAGATGAGTTTCTTCCACTCTTTTCGGTACGAATTGCCCATCACCGGCGGTGATCAGTGAGGGTGAAAGCTGACACGTCACCGCGAGTAGAGGTTGCGAAGACGTTGCACGCCACGGTTCTCCGTTTGCTATACTAGGGACACTGGGGCATTGCAAGAACCAAAGCGTTGTCTCGCTGACGTGTATTCTAGATTAGTTTCACAGTGAACGTCATGACTGTAGTCCAGCACTGCGTAAGATGCGCCTGACAACTCCATTGTCCACCGCAGTCCTTCCTGTCTTGGCCCGCCTCCCCAAGCCCAAGACAGCGTCTCCATCTCGATTTTACAGGTCCTTTCCTTGGAAACTGGCTCATCGTCACAGACGCCCACTCCAATTTTCCTTTTTTCCTCTGCTGTCCTTCCATTACATCCGATGTTACCATCTGTGCCACAGCAAATATCTTTTCTCTGGAAGGTCTTCCGACCACTATAGTCATAGACGTAATTTAAGAGTCATATTCCACAACTGAATGGGAAGGCGGAACGTTTAGTTCGAAATTTTAAGACCGAAATGTTCAAATACTCCCAAGATTGTTCCATCGACATAGCTCCAACACTTTCTTGTGTACTTAAAGGTCCACACCGATTGGTTCCCACAGCCTTGCTGAGATCCTACACGGATTCCAGGCCCGGACACTCCTCCACCTCCTCCGGCCTGCACCCAATCCTAGGGTTCCGGTGTATACATCCAAATTTCTTCCTATCTCCTTAGTGAGTCTCCGGGGTTTCAGCTCCAGGGAAGGTTGGCTTCCGGGGTTTATCCTTTGGCCCTATGATCTCCAATTATTTGATTATATCAACGAACTACCGTTAGCCACCACCCAACCAATTGCATCCCCATGTTCCACCCTTCCTAGCTCCACGGTCTCAACCTCAGGTGTAATCACTTTCAGCCTTCTTCAGCCAGCCATCCCTTTTTTCATATATACATGTGGCGTCTGTTCGGAAAGAAAACACGTCACATTCTGATCCTGCAATTGTTATTACTCAATATTCGTAGAATATATGACTTCAACTGCTATTGGGCAAAGCTGAAAATGTGTACCCAGCCGGGATTCGAACCCGGGTCTCCTGCTTTCTAGGCAGTTGCGCTGACCCCTACACCACTGGGGACACAGTGATCACCGCACCTGCAAGGACTACCCATGCACGCCTCCCGTCAGATACAAATTCCCAGCTTCGCCCTGCCCATAGTACTCAAACTCGTAGTTTAACTAACTCCCGTAAGAGTAAGGGCTTTCAAACTTACCCCCCCCCCCCCCCACTAACGATAGGATCATTGCCCGTCACCGGCATATTATATATATACATGTGGCGTCTGTTCGGCAAGAATAGACGTCACATTCTGATCCTGTAGTTGTTATTACTAAATATTCGTAGAATATATGACTTCAACTGCTATTGGACAAAGCTGAAAATGTGTACCCAGCCGGGATTCGAACCCGAGTCTCCTGCTTTCTAGGCAGTTGCGCTGACCCCTGCCCATAGTACTCAAACTCGTAGTTTAACTAATTCCCGTAAGAGTAAGGGCTTTCAAACTTGCCCACCCCTCCCCTTACTCTTACGGGAATTAGTTAAACTACGAGTTTGAGTACTATGGGCAGGGCGAAGCTGGGAATTTGTATCTGACGGGAGGCGTGCATGGGTAGTCCTTGCAGGTGCGGTGATCACTGTGTCCCCAGTGGTGTAGGGTTCAGCGCAACTGCCTAGAAAGCAGGAGACCCGGGTTCGAATCCCGGCTGGGTACACATTTTCAGCTTTGCCCAATAGCAGTTGAAGTCATATATTCTACGAATATTTAGTAATAACAACTGCAGGATCAGAATGTGACGTCTATTCTTTCCGAACAGACGCCACATGTATATATATAATATGCCGGTGACGGGCAATGATCCTATCGTTAGTGGGGAGGGGTGGGCAAGTTCGAAAGCCCTTACTCTTACGGGAATTAGTTAAACTACGAGTTTGAGTACTATGGGCAGGGCGAAGCTGGGAACTTGTATCTGACGGGAGGCGTGCATGGGTAGTCCTTGCAGGTGCGTTGATCACTGTGTCCCCAATGGTGTAGGGGTCAGCGCAACAGCCTAGAAAGCAGGAGACCCGGTTTCGAATCCCGGCTGGGTACACATTTTCAGCTTTGCCCAATAGCAGTTGAAGTCATATATTCTACGAATATTTAGTAATAACAACTGCAGGATCAGAATGTGACGTCTATTCTTTCCGAACAGACGCCACATGTATATATATAATATGCCGGTGACGGGCAATTTTTTTTTTTCTTTTTTTTCTTCGGGTCTCCTTCCTCCCCTACAACCCGTCCTTCCGCTCACCAAATTCGCCTTCATCGGCGTCGGCTTCATCGGCCTTTGGCTAAAGTAATGTGCTCTTCTTCTGCACGTTAAGGTAGAGGATCTCTTTCCGTCTTGAAGTCCTCCGCAGGTAAGTGTGGAACTTCATCCAGAAGGAAACAAAATATATCGACAACTTCTGTCACAGGAAAATAATAATAATGATAAATAATAAAACAAATAAGAGTAACTAAAGGAATATGATAAAGAAACTGACACTTCTGTCTTCACACACATGTCATTTTTAACACACTGTCTACTACCAGAGTTCGTCTTCTCGTGAATTGGGTTGGGTTGATTTCCGTTTGGGATCTTTTTTCGTAAAAAATCACTAATCTCCTTCATTTTGAAACTGTTATACTTTGTCCTCTCTTAACTCCGGTAGCGCCACGCGCCGATATGACTATGCGTCATGCTTCTTTGACATCCTCTTTCTAATGTTTCACTAGTGTCGTAGTGTTCATCATAAACTAATATCGTTCATTGCCCTTTGTTTTTCATATCCGCGTTAATTCTAACGCCACTAGGTAGTTTGCAAATAATGTTTTGTGTCGTGGATTGTTTAGGAGTTTCATAGCCTGATTTATACTATAGAGTCGAAAATCGTGGTAAGTGCCTTCCGCCGGTTTATTAATTATATAATGTAATGTGTGGCCGACTAGCTAGGTCCACATGTTTTGTTTCGTCATTGGGAAATAGTCGAAATCAGGTTGTAACATGGTCCAATTGCTATTTCTTTGGTGGTCGTTCTGCCTATCAGAGCAAGTTTCCTTCGACACCATTCCCATATCTTCGTGTTCTCTCCGCATACACACCTGTGTTGTAGTGTGTCGATGAGGTCGCAACCCTTACACGTTGGTGTCTTGGCCAGCTTTATTCTGTGAAGTTTTTCCTTCGTGGCTATTGTTTCGTTTACGACTCTGTACCATGTTGATCTTATGTTTGTGTCGAGGATCTTGTTGTTGATGTTTTTCCACACTGTGGGCCACCGTATGTGCGCGTATTTGGTTTCCATCCTGTTCTGTCTCCCGTTGTCATTCATAAACTTGTATATCTCCGCTGTTGTTTTATTTCTGATGGTGTTGCTCTGCCTTCGCAGGTAGCTTGCGTCTAGGAAGAACTGGCGAATATGAACTAGTTCGTGTGGTACGGCACTAAGGTTAACCGGAGCCTCTAAACTGAGTGGTCTGTATGCGTTGATGACTGCTCGGAGAACGCTTTGTGGTTGTTCGTCATAAATTTGGAGAGTTCGTCTTATCAGTAGTGCTCTGCATTTGGTACCAACATCCACTACACCAAGTCCTCCTTCCCTGGGCGGAAGTGTCGTTACATCTATTCCGACTTTAAATATACTGCCTCGCCATAGATACCACCCTACCGCCTCCATCACTCTGCCAGCTATTGTTGCATTGACCGGAAGGATTTGGCCTACGTACCAAATTTTCGATAGGATTTTGGTGTTGACAAAGTGAACTCTTTCAAGTAAATTTTGCATACGACCGTAGTTCTGTCGGAGACATGCTCTCGTCATATTTAAAATGTCTCTCCAAGTTGCAGCCGTTGTTCGCAGAGGACAATTATACATGTTTATTCCGAGGAGTTTCAGGAAGTCGGTACGCACGTAGTCTTCTCCCTCATTTTCTGGGAACCCTCTTCCTAATGGCAGTAATTTCGTTTTCCGTATGTTCAGTCTGGATCCTGAAGTGTGTTCAAACTCGCCAACCACCGTGTGCACGTCACGCAATTCCTGAGCGTTGTTAAGAACAACTCCCACGTCATCCGCGTACGCGATGCATTTGAGAGTGCTGCCGTAGATGGTCATTCCTTGGAGCCGTTGGCTGAGTCTCCTAAGTAGTGGGTCGATAGCAATGACGAAGAGAGTCATTGACAAAGGACAGCCTTGTCGTACAGATTTCTCTATGGGGATTGGTTTCGTGAGATGTCCGTTATCTTTACCCTCGACTTGGCATTGTTAAAGAGATTTTTGAGCATGCAGACGAATTCTTCCCCAAACCCCAGACGGGTCATTATTGCGAAGAGGTACTGATGCCTGATCCTGTCAAAAGCCTTGTTAAGGTCTAAGGATAAGAGTGCTGCTTCTGGACGTGTAAGAGCACAGTAGCTTATGAGCTCCCTATAATGTGAGACTTTGAAGGATCGTTCGTCCCGGTACTGCTGCCGTCTGACTTAGATGTATGATTTTATGCAACACCAGTTTGATCCTCGAAGCCATGACACGGGCTACTATCTTGTAATCCGAGTTGAGTAAGGATAACGGGCGGATTTTATGCATTTCGTTACAGGGGTATTCCATGGGAATAAGGACTATGATCCCCTCGTTGAATCCATCCGGTATAATTGTCCCGTCCTTAATTTCGTTGCACATGTCGAGGAAGCAGTTTTCCAGTAGGTACCAAAATCGTTTGTAGAATTCTATTGGCAATCCGTCCGCGCCAGGTGATTTGTTTCCCTGTGCTCTTTTCATTGCTGATCTCAGTTCTTCTACTGTTATGTCCACCAACAGAGATTCCGCCTCCCGTGTATTCAGTCGGTCAGGTAAGCTGTTCATAATCTGCCTGAGCAACTCGTCGTCGACATGCTCCGAAGCGTACAATTCCGTATAATACTCAGTGACGTATTGCTTAATTGCCCGGTGATCTTTCAATAGGTTTCCGTCTCCTCTTCGAAGGCTGTGTATCAGCCCATTCCGCTTGTGACGTTGTTCCTTCGCGAGGTGGTACAGCGAAGGCGCTTCCCCGGACAAGCTGTTGTGGTCTCTCGACCGGATTATGATGCCTTCCATCTGTTTTCTTTTTAGCGCCGTTAATTTTGCTTTCACTTTTTTAATTTGTAATATGGTGTCCGCTGTTCTGTTACGACATTCGTGGAGTTCCCGGAGGCAACGGAAATAAAACTCAGACACGCTCTTTTCGTCTTGACGCCGTTGAAAGCAATACGTTTTTAAGCAACAGATTATCTTTGGTTTCGCACACTTGCACCACCATTGTATCGTATTTGGGAAGTTTCGGCGTCGTCTCATACAGGTATTCCATACCTCTTCCACACGAAGCCTCAAACTATCTTCTGGAAGGATAGTGACGTTAAGTTTCCAGATGTTCCTTCCCCGAAAAATATCCTGTTTGGTCATTTTCAGTTGACAGTGATACGCCAAATGATCTGAGAAATACATTGGCCATGTTTCAGGTCCAGTGACATTTGCTGTTAAGCACGGTGTTACATAAATCCTATCAATTCTACTAGCTGAGGTGGGGGTATAAAAGGTAAAACATTGACGATCTCCATGAATAACTTCCCAAGTATCGGCAAATCGCATCTCTCGTATTACGCGGTCTAACTCTGCGCTGTAATTAAAGTTGGGATGCTGATCTTTTCTCTTAAGCACACAATTAAAATCACCGGCTAAAACCATTGCTTCTTTAGCTCGTCGTATTCGTTACAGGAGGTCCTGTTCATAAAAAAAGTGATCTCTCCGCCCTGTGCTGGTTTCCTGAAGGAGCGTAAATGTTTATAAAACGAAAGCCATGGATTAAACAAGACAACCCTCGGCCGTTTGCTATCCGTTCTATATCAGAGACTACGATTCCCTCCTTAATCAGGAATGCCGTCCCAAAGGCTCCATCCAACGTCGTGTTTAAAATCGCATCATAGCCAGTGATATTTAGGTGTAGCTCATAGTCGACCTCTTGTAACATCACGATGTCAACATCGGCGCTGTAGATGTAATCTCGGAGGGCGTCAACCTTCAGCAACGACGTTATTTTATTGATGTTCAGGGTTGTTATTTTATATGTTTGAAGAAGTGACATCTATGGGTATAGGATCAAATGTTCCCCTGTAACACGAGTGAAATCACGTACAGGCAGGAAAGACAGGTCATCCAACTAGTTGGAAGTTCAGACGCCCTCTGTCCGCCGGAGTTCATCGTGCAAGGATGTCTTGGTGTTGTACATCGTAAATGTAATAAATTTTAGTAAAAATCCGGGTCGTCATCTCTATCCCGCGGCGGGCCCTCTTGTCCAGGAGGCAGTCCGCCGTGTGGTTCCACCTGCATTGTATCAGCATCGCCGTGGTCCTCGGCATTATCTTCCATGTCCTGGTACCAATCCAGCGTACGGTTGTCGGGGATCGGACGTTCCTTCTCCTGTACCGTGGATACTAACGGTTTATTCTTACTGTAGGAACCTTTTGTGTCTTTTCCCGTGGGGGCAAAAGTTGCCGCTTTTCCGGTTGTTCGGTCCGACATGTCTCCCGTCCGCGATTTCTTGTTTGTTTTAGAAGGCTGTGAGCCGCCGGCCGTGTCCTTCGCCGTGATTTTCTGGCGAACTTGCGCCGCCCTTTCCCGCAGCGTCGGCTCATATTTTTCCGCTGCTTCATGAGCGATGCGACGCTTCTTGTGTTCCTGGGGAGATACGTCGCCTGAAGTTTCAGTTACCTCCATCATGTCCGACTCTGATGGAGCGCTGTGTGCTTTGACCTCCAAAATTGTGGATGCAATTTCGGACGAGCCGTGGTGTGCCGGTGTCACTGCGGCACAACTCTTATCCGCCACGCGATCGGCAGCAGTCGGCACCGCCGTGGCACAGGAGTCCATATGCACATCGTCTGCCGAAGTGTTTTCGGCGAAAGGTGCGTCCGTTCTTATCTTCGAATCCACCACGACACCGTCTGCCGAAGCGTTCACGGTAACAGTCGTGTCTGTCGCTACAGCGCTAGATTCTCTGGTTGCACCTTCTACAGACGTGTCCTCGGTGGCAGATGTGAGAGCCGCTACGGTCGGTTGTGTGGCCACGTGTCCGCGGGCTACCGCTGCGTACTTGAGCGGCAGTGAAGTTACAGTGGTCGGCGCTTCCGCCTCGCCTACCGGGGTCTGTGTCACTCGTCGTTGCATACATTGAGAGCGGACATGACCGGTGGAGCCGCACGCCCCGCACGTGCGTGGTTGACCGTCGTACATTACTATTGCCCTATAGCCACAAACTGAAATATAGGACGGAATGTGTTTCAGAAGTTCGATTCTGACTTGTCTAACGCCATTCAACACCTTGAATTTGTGAGCACCGGACCATATTTCAGCAACATTACTAAGGACGGTGCCATAACTCTTTAAAACAGAGTCGATATCCTCGGCGGTAATTTCAAAAGGCAATTCGAATATTCTAACCGTCCTGATACCTAGACCCACTTGTGTTATGCGGACCTCTCCTATATTACCGTCGGAGTGCTTAAACTTTGAAATTCCTCCGCAAGATTCGACAACCGCGTCACATTTGGCTGCACTGAGAAGTTGCAAATAAACCGTGCTGCTACAGAGCGACAAATGGTAACCAATGACATCGTCGGTATTCAATTTCAATGATTCTTCTATAAAATCCTCAATCTCAAAAGAAGTCGGTCGCACTAATTTCGGGTCAAACGTCAATTTCAATGTGTCTCTTCGTGGTGGTTGCGTCATCGTTAAGTCGTTCGAAATATCATCACCAACAAGTAAACACGCTCAGCGGCGTGGCACTTACCACACAAACAGCGCTCTGCCGGCAGCGGCGAGGACGTAAACACCAGGCGTCCGCACTGCTCGCACGCCGACAACGGAATAGCTACTGCAATGATCCTATCGTTAGTGGGGAGGGGTGGGCAAGTTTGAAAAGCCCTTACTCTTACGGGAATTAGTTAAACTACGAGTTTGAGTACTATGGGCAGGGCGAAGCTGGGAATTTGTATCTGACGGTAGGCGTGCATGGGTAGTCCTTGCAGGTGCGGTGATCACTGTGTCCCCAGTGGTGTAGGGGTCAGCGCAACTGCCTAGAAAGCAGGAGTCCCGGGTTCGAATCCCGGCTGGGTACACATTTTCAGCTTTGCCCAATAGCAGTTGAAGTCATATATTCTACGAATATTTAGTAATAACAACTGCAGGATCAGAATGTGACGTCTATTCTTTCCGAACAGACGCCACATGTATATATATATATATAATATGCCGGTGACGGGCAATGATCCTATCGTTAGTGGGGAGGGGTGGGCAAGTTTGAAAGCCCTTACTCTTACGGGAATTAGTTAAACTACGAGTTTGAGTACTATGGGCAGGGCGAAGCTGGGAATTTGTATCTGACGGTAGGCGTGCATGGGTAGTCCTTGCAGGTGCGGTGATCACTGTGTCCCCAGTGGTGTAGGGGTCAGCGCAACTGCCTAGAAAGCAGGAGACCCGGGTTCGAATCCCGGCTGGGTACACATTTTCAGCTTTGCCCAATAGCAGTTGAAGTCATATATTCTACGAATATCCCTTTTTTCCCCTCTATTCACTGGCGTGATGTTGCAAATTAGTCATCATAGCCACGGTCACTGCTGCAGCAGCCTGCGGCCCCACAACCCCAGCCTCTCCAGCCGAAGGGGTGCATTACACTGCCATGCAGCCATAACCTCCTTCAGGGACCCATCTCGGGCATCAGGAACACCCAACCTTCTGACGACTGGTCTCTTACAAGGCCGTAGATATCGTCTTGTCCCTCCACGACAGGCTCTCCATGGGAGGAGGATACATACTGTCAGCTATGGAAGCGCTGGAGAAGCTGTCAGTACCGCAACACACCTGTCTTGGCAGAGAAGCCTACCTTCAACTAGCAGCAACCTTTTATGACAAACACGGGCGCCAAGAACTAAAGCACAATGAACGAAATCATTGTGTGCTTCTTTTCACAGATGTCGCTCTCCAGAATATGGCTCTTCATATTAATCGGCTAATTTTTCCACCATCTATAATGTACGACGTCGGCCAGTCGGCAACCGAGGCAATTCCAGCGAGCTACGACAAGCATTCCGGAAGAAGAGTCTGAAGATCATCACAGAAGATGTCACTCCAAGACTGCCCTACGCCTACGGCACCTTATCAAGATGGATTTTGTAAATCTGCCTATCCGTAATTGTACAAGTTGTGCGTTATGGAAGTTGGAATAATCTAATCAGCACTACAAACTGTAACAAAAATCCGAAGAACCACAACTTGTTGATTGAAGAAATAAGATGTAAAATGAGAAGGCTGCAGACACACAAATGGTTGGTGCATTTCGAATGGGTTAAAGCACATCAAGGGATATGGGGAAATGAACTAGCGGACAACCTTGCTAAAAGAGCAGCTCGATCACGACAATCAATACGCTACAAAAAAAAAAAAAAAAAAAAAAAAAAAAAACCTACAAGTGCCGTAAAGAAAAAACTTCGAGAAGAGTTTAGGAACAAATGGGATATCGAGTGGCACAGAACAAAAAACGGGGGAAGCACTAAACCGTATTTTCCTACGATCCGACAACGTTTACTGATTAAACTTCCAATATCTCAGACTTTTACAGCTATGTTAACAGGTCATGGGAAACTTAAAGCCTACTATCAGTGGTTCAAAATAATTGAAGACGGAACGTGCACATGTAACAGTGCTGTGCAAACTATTGACCACGTGCTTTTTGACTGCTGCAATTTATTGAAAGAGAGGGACCATCTCAGGAAAAAAAAAATATCTGCCAAAGGAGGAGGATGGCCCGTCAGTAAATATGACTTAGTACATAAATTCACTACAGAATTTTACAATTTTTGTCATTCAATAAGATTTACTGATGTATAAAATTGTTTGTTCCTTTGTAAACTCTGTCAACTTATATACTGTACTTGTGTTTGCTAAAATATTTGATGTAATCGCCTGAATATCTACATCTACATCTACATAGATACTCTGCAAATCACATTTAAGTGCCTGGCAGAGGGTTCATTAACCACTTTCATAACTTTTCTCTACCGTTCCATTCTCTAATAGCGCGCGGGAAGAAAGAACACCTAAATCGTTCCGTTTTCGATCTGATTTCTGTTATTTTATTGGGATGGTGCTGTCTCCCTAAGTAGGTGGTTGCTAGCAAAATATTTTCACATTCAGAACTAAAAGTCGGTGATTGAAACTTCGCAAACAGATCACGCCGCAATGAATAACGTCTTTCTTTTAATGATTTCCACCCCAATTTGTGCAACATTTCCGTGACGCTTTCGCCCCCGTAACGTGATAAAACTAAACGAGCTGCCCTTCTCTAAACCTTCTCAATATCTTCCGTCAGTCCCACATGGTGAGGGTCCCACAAGGGGCAACAGTACTCCTGGAGAGGTCGCACACGTGTGATGTAGGCAGTCTCTTTGGTGGAGCTGGTGCATCTTCGAAGCGTTCTGCCAATGAAACGTAACCTTTGATTCGCCTTCCCCACAATATTTTCTATGTGTTCTCTCCAGTCAAAGTTGTTCGTAATTGTAGCTCGTAGGTATTTGGTAGAATTTACGACCTTAAGGTTTGACAGATTTATCGCGTAATTGAAGTTCAGTGGATTTCTTTTAGTGGTCATGTGTATTACTTCACACTTTTCTTTATTTAGTGTCAATTGCCAATTTTCGCACCAAGTGGAAATTTTGTCTAAATCGCTTTGCAGTTGCTTTTGATCCTCTGTTGATTTCACTAACCGATAAACGACAGCATCATCCGCGAACAGTCTAAGGGAGCTATTCAGATTGTCTCCTAAATCGTTTATAAACACGAGGAAGAGTAGGGGACCTATAAAGCTTCCCTGTGGAACGCCAGATATCACTTTTGTTTTACTCGATGACTTACCGTCAATTACAACGAACTGTGTCCTTTCTGATAGGAAATCGTGAATCCAATCGCTTAATTGGGAAGATATTCCATAAGCACGCAATTTCATTAGAAGCCACTTGTGGGGTACAGTATCAAAAGCCTTCCAAAAATCCAGAAATATAGAATCGATTTGAGATCCCTTGTCGATGGCACTAACACTTCATGTGAATAAAGGGCAAGCTGTGTTTCGCAAGAGCGATACTTTCTGAATCCGTGTTGACTATTGGTTAATAGGTCGTTCTCTTCGAGGGAGTTCATAATATTCGAACAAAGTATATGTTCCAAAATCCTACTGCAAATCGACGTCAATGAGATAGGCCTGTATAACCATCAAACGTGTAATATTACTATGTAATGGGGCATGTTAAATAATAAATAAATAAAAAAATAAAAAGTGTGCCCTTTATTTTAAGCACCCTGTACTTGCCCGCTGCTTGGCGGCCTGGCGAGAATTGTTCTCTATACCCCATTCGAGTAGTGGAGACCGCCGCCAGAGGGTGTGGTCGGCTTCGGCGACGCAATTAACGCCCCCTCTGGTGTGGTGCCAAATTAGGCCCCTGACGGGGCGCGAAGCCAAGACTGCGCTCTGGCTCCAGCCAGCAGCCAGCAGCAGGCAGCAGGCGGCGATTGGCCGTCCAATCGCGCCACCCCCCTTCGTCAGATGCGCCGCCCTGCGGCTCCATTCCGAGGTTCGCGCGCCAGATTTATCGCGCCTAATATCTCGCCGGGCTCCCGTGCCAGGGCATAAATTCACTAGTCGGCTGGCACCACTAGGCTCGTCTTGCACGTTAGACACGACACTAAAAGCTCAATTACCACTCTATTGTTTAATTAATACATACAACGTTTAATTACAATTGGATAACTTAAATATGTTTATGGGGCTAGTGCGCTACAGCTTTAAGATATTAAGCGATTCTATAATACACATGTACTAGATATGCTTGACATTTTTCAAAGCAAGGGAGGTATCTAAATTGTTATATATGCCAAGATAGCTGCATATAATCGATGGCATATACATTCTCAACAAACACACCTGGTACCTAATTTTCTTGACTCCTTTTCCCATTATTCCAACTTTTATTATTTTAATTTTGTCTGGTATAATTATGTTAACTGAAACTGTAATTGCCTAATGAATCTCCAAACTGTCCTTTCAAACAGACTGTGCGAATTACTGTAACGTAAAAATTTAAACCAAAATTTGTTTATAAACAATATAAAAATTCCTAGATTTCATTAAAAGTTAAAACTTGCAACACAGTGATTAGTTTACAGTGTCAGTGACAATTAAGATCAGTATCTCCAATGGTAATAAATATTATTATTACAATAATCTTGTATGTCAAAGATCCTGTATTGCATATTTCCTCCCCTTAATGTGCTCGCAGTATTCAAATAGAATCCCAGCAGCGTTATCATAAGCGTACATAGCGTCGTCTCAGCTTCTACGACCACTTGTTGTTAATGTGTGACTAGTGATATCTCTTTTTCTAAAAAATACCATTTAAAACGAAACTCAACTATCTCAACTTGATATTTGTCCCAATTAATTATTCCTAGACAGGGTCCAAACTGTTGCTGCAAGAGGGAACCCAAGTTTCGATTATTAAATGAGAAAGAATCTTGTAAAAGATAGGAAGATGTAATTTTTTGGTAAAAGTAATTCACTAGGAAATTTCACATTTGCGACATTGTAAACTTTACACGTACCAGTTACTGGCAGGTATGGACTTCTAGGGTTGCATTTTTTTTTTTTTTTTTTTTTTTTTTTTTTTTTTGTCATGCTGTGTGAAATGTATACTACTGACAGCTTTGCAAGTTACTGTTGCCAAAGCATTGAATTTTCTTACTACTTGTTGCTTGTCAATAATTTGTTAATAATTCAAATAAGTATTACGCAATCTATTTAAAACCCCTTGACTTTAATAAATCGTAATTAACAAGTTAGCCACTAGCGTCTTCTACAAATTTCCAAATTTTAATAATCATTATGTTTCTTCATTTCTATATGTTCTTATTTCATTAGATGCATGTTGAAATTAATCTTGGCCCTTTCATTTTCTGGCGAAGTGTTGTTTGGTTGAAGCTATGAGTGAACCCTCTGGTGCCACATTTTTTATTTAGTAATAACTTCGTCATTGTTGTGAGTTCTTTTGATCATATAACAATTAAACAGCATCCAATTAGGCTGCCGATGAAATTTTTTATTTCCAAATAATTTAATCAACGTCTGCTATTTGGTATGCGTAACACGTAACATCCCATTTTGGGTCAGACCAGACTATAAGTATGTTATACAATCGTTTTTATCTTTAACAAACGGATTTAATAACTATATTTAAACAACTGATTACTCATAACGTTATTTTTTTCTACATTTTCTGATAAATTCCTTGATTTTAAAGGGTGGATTCGTCTTGCACAATGTTACATGATACTTGAATAAACTGTCATAATGCTATATTATACTATAAACTGATTCCGATAAGGACGAGTTTGTCGTATTCGATAACAGTGTATGGTAATGCAGATACAAATTCGTCGTGTCAGTGGGTATTGGTCACATAAAAAGAATTGTGTTTATGGGATGTAGTATCAAACATGCCTAAGTAAATGAATTGTAACATCTAAACGAATGGACAGGAAGGACAATACCTAAAGTAGTAATTCACATTGTTAATGGTGGATTAGAAATTGTGGAGGCTGTTTGTCAAGTAGTAAAAAGAAAAGATTCGAAATTAAATGAAAATATTTATCTGAATCAATGAATAATTTATTAGCTTTTTATTAGCCAACAGTTGAGTGTTTTTGACATTTGCATGTTTCAATCATTCTGGATTATCTTCAGAATGTAAAACAAGATGAAAAATTAAATTTGTACTGACATTTTTATAATAATTTGATTGTAAAATAATAGAATTTACATTTAAAAATTGTATATAACTGAAGTGATTTACTTTGTAATTGCGACTGCAACCAGTCTTGTCTATCATGTGACAAGTTCATTACTTCAAATTTTTGTACTGCTATGCGTCCAAATTGCGTCAGTCATCAGTTAAAAAATTGCTTAAATTAATTTTTCTTAATGACAACACACACACACACACATACGATCGAGGAACCTTCATCGGGGAGCAGAGACGCCTCAGCAGGCAGGCATCTTACACTGTACAGGCATATCCGTGCGCGTTGTGTACCGTGCTTTACGAGTGCATTTAAAATTTCATAAATCGGTTTCAGGTAGAGGTAGGGGGATATGGGGGAGGTACAGGAGCGGGAAGAGGTAAAAGGGGGGAAGTGAGGAAACTTGGGGAGGAGGGATCTACTGCGAGTGTGACTGTAACACGGAAGAGAGGGAAAGAAGCATGGTATGGGGGCATACAATTAAAAAAAAAAAAAAAAAAAAAAAAAAAAAAAAAAAAAAAAAAAAAAAAAAAAAAAACATTGTATTAACTTGCAACAATTGATTTACATCAAAATATTTTCAATTTCATTACAATATAAAAATTTCGATATTGTGAAAACCATAACAAGTGGATAAAAATGTAATGAAATCGATAATTAAATAATTGCGTTATATTTTAAAATCACTGGAGGTGTAATTACAGTAAAGTATAAAATTTTAATGTAACGCTATAAAAGTGAAAAAGTAAAAATTATTTCGAAATCTAGTTTATTGAATGAACTACGTACAGTTTTGGATAATCTCCACATTTTGGACGGCCGCGGTGGCCGAGGGGACTGAGGCGCTCCAGTCACAGTCTGCACGGCCACTACGGTCGGGGTTCGAATCCCTCCTCGGGCATGGATATTTGTGCCGTCCTTAGTAATAGCTAGTTTATAAGTACTTTCTAAGTTTAGGGACTGATGACCCCTTAGTTAAGTCCTATAAGCTGTACAAACATTTGATTTTCCACATTTTAGTGTCTTAGTCAAATGAAAATTTCAAATATTTTTTAAAATATTATTTATTGTGCAGAAGTGGTACAACGCTGTATCACCTTTCAACATAACCTCCCCCACGCCCATTTAAAGTCCTCCAGCGCTTATAAAATGAATAAATTCCATTAGGAAAAAATTCTTTTGGTAGTCCGCGCGACCACTCATGCACCGCCTGGCGTACCTCGTCATCAGAACGGAACTTCTGTCCTCCCTTTGCTTCTTTGAGTGGTTCAAACATATGGAAATCATTTGGGGCAAGGACTGGTGAGCATGGTGGATGAAGGAGACACTCAAAATACAGGTCTGTGATTGTTGCAACTTTTGTACGGGCAGTGTGGGGCCTTGCATTGTTATGTTGCAAAAGGACACCTGCTGACAGCAATCCACGTCGCTTTGATTTGATTGCAGGCCGCAGATGATTTTTTAGGAGACATGTAATGTTCCAAACTGACGCCTTCTTCTTCCCAAAGGAGAATCAGCATAACCTTCCCTGCCGATGATTCTGATCGAAACTTCTTCGGTTTTGTTGAAGAGGAATGGCGCCAATCCTTGCTCGCTCTCTTAGATCCGGTAACGACTCTTGCAAGGAAGCCACCACCTTCTCGTTCAAAGCGTCGAAGAAGTTCTTCACAAGCATCAACACGTTGTTCACTCATTTCAGGAGTCAGCTGCCCTGGCACACATCTTGCAGACACTCCACTATGACTTCAACTGCTGCAATGTTCTGTGGAGTCACAACTCGTTGTGCCTCACATGGACGTGGAGCATCTTCCACTAAAGTCACACCATTCTCAAACTTCTTACTCCATTCGTAGACTTGCTGCAGTGCAAACGTGCATCACCGTACTGAACCTTCATTCGTCATTGAATTTCAATACGTTTCACACCTTCACTACACAAAAACTGAGTAACAGGTCACTGTTCTTCCCTAGTACAAGTGGCAAGTAAGGCGGCCATCTTTATTCTGATACTGCGACGGTATGTGTACATCTGCATATGTTGCCACCTACAGGCCAGTCTGTACGCTGTTTGTAGCACGCTTACCAACTTACAAGACAACGGCGCGAAATTTCGATTTGTTGTTACAAATTTAAGGTTATCATTTGAGTCAACATCGCATACACCTACTGCCGAAAATTTTGAGGTATATCCATTCACGCGGCGGTGCTTCAGTCTCAAGCAGGATATGTCACTGGTCTTAAATCATAGCCGGCCGCGGTGGCCGAGGGGACTGAGGTGCTTCAGTCACGGTCTGCATGGCGACTATGGTCGGGGGTTCGAATCCCTCCTCGGGCATGGATATTTGTGCCGTCCTAGTTCGTAAGTAGTTCATAAGTAGTTTGTAAGTTTAGGGACAGATGACCCCGTAGTTAAGTCCCATAAGCTTTACAAACATTTGAACATTTCTTAAATCATATACGCAAAATTGCCTACTAATAATTTCTCAAAACCTTTCATTTACAACTCATGAACATGTAGACGATTGTCTTGAATTCCAGTTCATCTGATGGCTTGATTGATTTTTGATTTTTTTTTCAGGGAAGCCAAAACAGTCTTGGCCCAACCCGCCACTGTCCGCACCGAAACTAAGTTTATTGTGCGGTATCGCTCCTTGTATATCTAGTAAAGCCAAGCAATGCCCTTGAACAGTGCAAGGACTCCCTTTACCAGTTCTTTATTAGACACAATTTCCTCGGGTCTGGTTCTCCCAAATGTTCTGTGCCTTTTACTCTCCAATGCAATGCATTCGAAGATTAGATGTGATGCAGTTTCATCACCGTCATCACAGATCCTACATTTACGATCCTCTTCTGTTATTACCATTGTATGTAGGTGTGTTTTGAAATTCTCATGGCCTGTCAGCAATCCAACCATGAGTCTAATCTCTTTCCTGTTCAGGCCCAGGATTGCAGAGCTTCTTTTAAAACATGGCTTTGGCATCATTATTTTGCCATGTTTTTGTTGGTAGACTTTGGTCCAATACTCTACGTGCTATCTGATGGCTTACTTCCATGGTTCCTCTGTTTTTGTTCAGCATTGGAAGAACATCTTTTACCATCGAAGCACGCTGGTCGCGGTGGAGATCTCGAGCGCTCTGAGGCGCCTTGTTGCAGAGCGTGCGGTTGCACGCAGTCGCAGTTCGATTACTCCCTCAGGCATGGGTGTGTGTTTTGTACTCAGGTTAGTTTAAGTAGTTTGTAAGGCTAGGGACTGATGACCAAAGAAGATAACTCCCGTAGATTTACTAACATTTGAACATTTTGAATCACGCTGATGAGACAATTGATTGATACCGGTTCAGAAGTTTTGCATTAATGCTTCCGCACATACGAGAAACACTGCGCGCCACGCAACGCCACCAAACAGAAGCAATAACAATTTAACTCCGTTCCACAGTGATTACATGTGCTTTAATATTTCTGCAGTTAGAAACTAGGATTTTATACAAACTTTACTTTATCACTTTTGTAGTATAACCAAATTTTACACTTCATTGTTTCACACCTACAAGGTTTCTGAAACGTCACGCAATTTTTAAGTATCTACTTCTTTATACTTTTATAACAGATTTTATGGTTCTTACGGGATGAGAGATCAATTCTTAAGCGCTTTTTATAGTCAAATAAAAGTAAAAATACTTTTGCATACCTCAGTTTTTTCAATTATGAACAAGTTTCTTCAATCTCGTTCCCCCACCAATACCCTGATTCTTTCCTCTCTACCACTCACTCTCAAAATATTTCACCTCCATCCCCTCTTACTCTCTACACCTCCACCTTTTCTATCTTACCCCGATTGTAACTCCCGCACATCCCAGTACCATTAACTGAAACAGATGTGCAAATCTTATAAACATGTATATTCTATTCACTTTACAATGACATTATTGCAAAATTGTAAGTTTGTACATTTTTACTTTTTGTCCTGTTTTAGATTCTGAAGATGATTATGAAGGATAGAAAGATGTAAAAAATAAAAAATAAATATAAAAACATTAGCAACATTTGACTGATAGCAACACAATAAATTGTCACAAATAATTGTGGAGTTGTGATTTCCTTAGATCGATTATGCAGGAGATGATGGATATACTCATTCTTTTAGGAGTTTACGACAACAATTGCTGAGTGCTAGAAGGAATTCTTACTCACACTTCCGGTATGTAACGTCTACATTTACACCACTACACAAAGTATTTGCTGCAGAAATCTGTACTTCATTTTAATATTTATGTTTATTACTCTTCCATACTCAGGAATCCGCCATTTTCGGTAGCCAAATTATTACAATTTTGCTCAGCCAGAGAGATCTTCACAACTGTATTTCATATTGCTCTTGTTCTAATGGAAACATAAAATCAGTATACATTAATGATATTTTTCAACATTTATTTTTTTAAAACATTCTCCTATAGAAAACTCGCTCTAAAGCAAATAGAAACTACCAAGACGCAAACACTTTTACTTCGTAGAATTGACCTAATTCGAAAAACGCACTTACATATTTTATTGGCACTACGAAAGTGACACTCGGAAACATAGTTGATCGTAGCCGGCCGCGGTGGCCTAGGGGATTGCGGCGCGCCAGTCACGGTCTGCTCGGCCACTACGGTCGGGGGTTCGAATCCCCGCTCGGGCATGGATATTTGTGCCGTCCTTAGTGTTAGCTAGTTCATAAGTAGTTTGTAAGTTTAGGGACTGATGACCTCGTAGTTGAGTCCCATAAGCTATACAAAAATTTGAATATTACCGCCCATAATGCATTCCCATTTCGAAATTCAATTTTCGTTAAGCCTACATTAAGCTATATTACACATAAACATGGTGATAACTAGGCTGCATGTGACGTCGCTTCACTTACAGGAATACCGGAGTGTACGCCAGTAGTCTTCCCCACCCACCACCTTTCCTGCTTCTCGGGCGCAAACAGTCGTTGCTGCCATCGTGGCGACATTACCACTCCCCTTTGCTGAGAATTCTGTAGCTCGGCAGCCCGACTATCTCCTAATACTGCCTCTGTCAACCACTGTCTTCTCGGTACTGTCTACATCAGTGACTCTCCACGGTACACTACCAAGGCCCCGGAACTCCGTTTGCCGCAGGAGTTGATCCTTTGTACAACTGTTGACGGAACTCTCTATCGCGTTCTCTGTGGCCCTGTGTAAAGGCAGGCCGTGCGGCAGTGGCGCTGCGCTAGGAATCTCTAGAGCTATGGTGTGCTGTCGATTCGTAATTGGGAGCAACGATATGGCTGCTCCGCGTTACTATCTTCTCTCTGCCGCGGCGGAGAGACCGAGCGCATTGAGCCGCTATGCTCCGATGCACCAAGCCGTTCCCCGTCGGGGGTACGAATCCTCGCTCGGGTATGGATGTGTGTTCTGTCTTTAAAATAAGTAGTTCATAAGTAGTTGACCCCTCAGTTAAGTCCCATAAGCTTAACAAACATTTGGAATTTGAGGCAGCTTCTCTGAAGCGTTAAATTCTGCCTCCAAAGGTTACAGTAGTAAGTGGCACTGCAATATGCTACGTACAATGTTACTGTCACACATATTTATCGCAGCATGTGACACACAGCTGTATAGCAAAGTTAACTTATAGACCATCCATGTAATGTGTGATTATTTAAACTTTCAAAACGCTGTAAGAATAACACCACTAAACAGAATTACGTCAAACTGCAACGGAATATTGTCAAAAAAGGGGAAAACTTATGGGAGAGGAAAAATAAATAGTGAAAATTATTGAATAGATGGCGCCCTAAGCATCATAATTTAATAGTGGTGTACTACAAATGACAAATGAGTCATACAACATTACTTAACGCGTAAGTTAGACATGAAACAGTACTACTTAGTACACTCCACCTCGGGCAAGGGGAGGGAGTCCATCTGTGTGGTGGAGGATGGAGGGAGTGGCGCTGATGGAGTGTCGGAGGTGGAGGAAGGTTTCATTGTGGAGGAGGGCGTCCATGTGGTGGTGGGAGAGGAGATGCATAGAGAGGGGTTTGCTGGCAGCTAAGGAACGGATGTTGTGGTCAAGGAGGGTACAGGGGGAGCTGCGAGAGAGGGGAGAGACTGAAGGGGTGACAGGAAACAGGTTAAGGGTGTGCTTTATACAAGGTAAACGTTACGGGAGAAGGTGAAGTGAGAGTGGTTATGGGAGAAAGTGGCTAGTTTCAGGCTGGAAAACTGATCGGGCGGCTAGAGCGATCTGCTGGAGGGTGTGGGAAAGCTTAAAGGCGTGGATGTTCTGAAGGACCATGGTAACAAAACGGATGACATCGTCAACGATATTAGGGCGGACGGACGGGGACTGTCAGCTCAGGATTGACGAGCGCACAGCGAGCCTGATATAGGAATAGGTGGGGTGTGGGCTGCCACAGGTATTGCAGGTGGTGGTGGAGACGAGATTGGGACATTGTTTTGGGAAGTGGGCTGACTTACAGTGAGGACAGGTGGGGGTGTTGTGGCACATTTCGGTGAGTTGATCGTTGTGGCGAGACATCACCCACAACGATAGGACTGGGGAGAGGAGTGGGAGAGATCCACCTTGTAGCGGCGATCGTAAATGTACGCCCCCCTCGGTGAGTAGGCGGTCGATGGAGGATTCGGACTCTGTGAAAATCCGCATCAAAGAGGTAGGGCTGGAAGCGTTTTGGATCTGCTTGGCGAATTCGATGGAGATGTTGGGGTGGGAGTTCAGTTGCTCCAGCACCTCGGCCTCTGTGATCACTAGGCTTAGCTTCGTGTTCACGGTGGTGAGAGTGGGCGGTCGGCGTAGAGCTTGGGGTTGGGGGATGGGGAGGAGATGATGTATTGGGTGAAGGACGCATGGGATCCGAAGAGGACCTGAGGGATTCAGTGGGTCAGTGTGGAAGGAGGGGGAGGAATACTTGACAAGGATGGGTCCTTGCGGGGGATGTGGCGATCTCGAAGTTTTCGGAGCGGAAAGGGCTCTGACTCTCACTGAAGACAGCGGACCTCGGCCCGCCATTTTACCTGTCTTTAATTTTTACGGTTCTCCAGCTCCTTTTCAGCCTTGGCACATTCAAATGTTTCCTCCGTTATCTCACACTGTGCAAGAGCTCTCTGATTTCTGTAACCCATCTCGCATATATGTGTAATCCTCCTACATGATTTTCGGACGTCCACATACTCTCTGTCCTGCGATGTGTTGTTTTAAGGTATTTTCGCATTACTCATCACTGGTCCGTATCTAGTCACCTAACTTGGGATGATTTCAATATTTATCTGATGGTTAGGTTTTTACAAGTATTTTCCAGCTGATGATTTTATTACTATTTTTTGCTCTTCATTCTTGCTTCGCAAATTGTTCCGCTAATTCTTAGAGGTATCTTTATTTCGAATGCCTCCTTCATACATTTTCTGCTCTTAGGCGTATGTGAGGACATGTGTTGTATAAATCTGGTGGCACGGCTCAGCATCATTGAAGGTGACATTCCTCTGAGAATAACATAGACTGTTGGCTGCCACTAGTTTCTGTCGCAGGAACATGGACTGAGTAACTGAATCCAAATACTGCAACAGCTCAGGTCTCTCAAAGGTATAGCGTCCCACCGTTATACAGAGTGTCCACTCAACTTTTTCATCGAAAATCTCTGGAACTGCAATAGATATTGAAAAAATGTTTTTACGCTCAGGACCATACGACTGGGAGTTTATAAAAATAAGTACTACGAAAGACTATCTGAAACGTAAGCAAATATAGTTTTCAATAGAAATGAATTTTTAAATGGATAATCCACGTTATTTATGATATAATCAATAGAACGAAAAATCGCAAAAAGAATGACGTTGGTTGCATCGCAAGACGTCAGTTACATCCGAAGAAAATGCGAAGCCAACTTTACGTTTGAAAAACATGAAGCGCACAGTTAGCACGTCTCGAGATTCACGCGAGACTCACAATTGAGTTTCGTAACGCACTATCTGCGCGCTACACGTATTTCAAACCTCAACTTCGCTACGCATTTTCTCCGGATGTAATTTACGTACAGAGTTGCAACCAACGCAATAATTTTTGAGATTTTTCGTGCTACTGATTGCGTAAGAAATAATTTGGGGCCGGCGGCGGTGGCCGAGGTGACTGAGGCGCTTCAGTCACGGTCTTCACGGCCACTACGGTCGGGGGTTCGAATCCCCCCCCCCCTCGGGCATGGATATTTGTGCCGTCCTTAGTTGTAGCTAGTTCATAAGTAGTTTGTAAGTTTAGGGACTGATGACCCCGTAGTTAAGTCCCATAAACTCTACACACATTTGAACATTTTGAACATTTGAATAATTTGGGGTATCCAATAAAAATGTCTTGAAATTATGTTTGTTTTCATTTAGGTAAGTCCCTGGCGTACGTTCATAACAGTGTAACACATTTTTCAGTGACTGTTATAGTTCTAGATTTTTTTTTTTTATTTTTTATTTTTTTTTGTACAAAAGTTTACTGGGAAATCCTGCATAAGTCGTCCCTAAAAGCGAGTATCTGCACAAAGTGGGATTTGCATCTCTCACCTTCTCGTCTAGAGAAGCAATAATCGGGAAGCTGCGCAGTGCTTCTCTATGTCCTAAAAGATTTCACATGTTTAGTGAACCAGATGTTTTTCTTCCTGTTATAATAGTTTCCTCTCTATCAGTATTACTAATCTTATCATAGTTCCAGATATTCCCGTTCCAGTCAGGGCGTGATATAATTTCGGTGCGTCATTACTATGAGGTGCACCTGCAAAGCTTCTAAGCAAGTACACAGTGTCTTGGGTGGCAGGTGCTGGCACTCCGACGTGAGTGTACTACCAGGAAGGTTCCGCCACTGTTGCAGAATTGCCGGATGCTTTACTGGCGGAACTACGGGGAAGGTGTGCTGCCAGTGGTCTAGGAATTGATTAGCGGGAAAAGACGTCGTAATCTGATTTTCAAGAATCGACGCCAAGTTGGATAAAACAGGTGAATTCGTGCCTTAGGTTATACGAGGAAACGACGGCCACACTTTCAGACTATTTCAGTAACCATCAGCTGGCTTTCAGCGCAGTGACGGAATTACAGTTGTCGACGCTGCTCTACATTATTTCGCCACTTCTTCCGAAGCCTATCGATATCAAGAGCTCGTTGAGGGTTTTGGGCGCGATTGATTAAATGTCGGTCTTCGGGTATATATCTGAGGTTCATTTCTGCTCAGTATTTAGACGAGCCACCCAGTCGTCTTCTTCAGATGCTGCGAGGTATGCTATTGTTCATTGGCTGCCTACCACACGGTTGCGCTGTTACTTGTCTCCCGCCGCTATTTATTGCCCAGTTACGGGTATCCGCCTCGCCTTTTGGTTTTTGTTTACTATTCTTCGCAATGACATTTCGTGTAACGCTGTTTCTTTCATCGTTTCCCAAAATTTGTTGACTGGCGACATTTTAATAAATTATTGACCGATATCCAAGCGTGATGTAAATGAAAACTGCCGTCATTGTGTATTAGCTCTTCTCAGAGTTATATTTTGATAGACTACTCATGTACGCTGTCCCAGAAACTTTGCGTTTGTATCACGATTACTAGTTTATTTGTATATTCTGGAATTTCTCTGTGATTTGCATGGTACTTTCTCTCTACCGTGAGTGTCAACCGATGTTATTTACCTCCTCGACTGTCCTGGAAGCCTACCCAACTGAATAATGACACGTTTTCATGAGATGTGATAGACTCCCGGCCTTCAGACTTTAATTTTCCATTACATTCCTAAATCCCTCCATAAAAATGCCGGGAGAGTGTTTTTGAAAATGCGTGCCGTACTTCCTTCGATACCATTATGTAAAAATCCGAGCGCTATCTCCGTTTGTAATGTTCTCGCTAACGACGTGACGTTAAATCTTAAGCTTCCTTCCTTAAAATTCTGTTTTAAATTTTATGTTACGAACTCTAAATGATTGAGGAACATTTCATGAAGCGTTAAGGCGTCATGTGAATACACCGCAAACATTTATTCCAAGTAAATATAAAAGCACATTGGATTCTGCAGGATTTTCTTCAAACTGTACTACCTATAGGTTTTGCACGACAGCCGACTGCTGATTACACATTGCGATTAGTTCTTCGCCGACGTCGAATTCTACCAGTTATTCCATTTTTGTGTAAGTAATAGTTAACATTCGGGAATTTTTATTATTAGACTGATAGTTCTATAACATTCAAACCTGTTTGCATTTGCTTTATTTTGAATTGGAAGTATTACTTCCATATTAAGGTTTGATGGTATTTTATCTGTGTCATACACAGGTGAAACAGTTTCATGATGGCTGAGTGTCCCAAAGATATTAGCAGTTTAGCGGGAATATCATCTACTGAAAGGGTGTTTTTCGATTGAAATGTTTAACTGATCTTTTTGATCTCGCACGTCATATTTCCTATCTCATCTTCATGTACATCGTCGTCCCTCCCCGTAATGCTTCCTTTCCCTGTTTGTGTTCGTTTACCTTTCAGCTAGTTACAGAGAGCTGGCGGAGTGGTAATACACTGGGCTTGCACTCTGAAGAGTGGCGATTGAAGGCGGTATCTAATTTAGGTTTTCCATTATTTCCCTAATTACTTGAAGGGCATGCCGGAATGGTTACTTTCAAACAAAAAATTCTATTTTCTTTCTCATCCATAAAAAGAGTTATCCGAGTATATTCTCGGACTCTAATGACCACAGTTTCGACGGAATGTTGAACACTGATATTCCTTCTTACGTTCTTTCCTTCCATTCAGCCTTCAAAAATGTTCATATGTTTGTAGAGTCTATGGGATTTAACTAAGGGATCATCAGTCCTTAAACTTACAAACTACTTATGAACTAAAGACGGCACAAACATCCACGCCTGAGAGGGGATTCTAACCCCCGACCACAGTTGCCGTGCAGACCGTGCCTTAGCCGCCGCAGAGCGCTCGGCCACCGCGGCCGGCTTTCAGCTTTCACTGATGTGCTTACAAGGGAACCTCCACATCTCATCTCTCTTAGATTTAGTTATAAGTTGGCGAAGTGGATAGACACTGAAAAACTGAACATAGATCAATCGAGTAAACAGGAAGAAGTGCTGTGGAACTATGAAGTAGTTAAGCAAAATATAAAAACTGAGCAGTCCACGCTAAAGATAAGATTCGTCAAGCAGATTATGAGACCAGGAGCGCTGTGGTGCTGTCGCCAGCGTGAGAAGCTGTGGTGTGAGAGGCCATTGGTTCGAGCCTTCCTACAGGCGAAAAATTTAATTTTTTAACGCCTAAACAAACATCTAAACATACGACGTCAGTCTACTACAGCACATGGCGGAGAGAGATTAATTTAATATGACTCATATCGTCACCGGTATCGTATATATTACATGAGACGTGTTTCCCTGTGGAGGAATCGGTGGACCTATCACCTCGCGATCAAATGTTTTAGGTTCCCATTGGAGAGGCACTTCTTTTCGTCTGCTAATCGCACGGTTCTGCGGTGCAGTCATAACACACAGACACTAAACTGATTACAGCGAACGCCGGTCGCGGTGGCCGAGCGTTCTGCGGCGCGTCAGTCACAGTCGGCACGGCCACTACGGTCGGGGGTTCGAATCCCCCCTCGGGCATAGATATTTGTGCCGTCCTTATTCATAGCTAGTTCATAAGTAGTTTGTAAGTTTAGGGACAGATGACCCCGTAGTTAAGTCCCATAACCTCTATAAACATTTGAATATTTACAGCGAACAGAGACGTCAATGAAGGGACGGTCAGATCATAATTTTGCGAAAATTAAAGTTCTCGTTTGAGAGAAGGCTTGAACCAAGGACCACTCAGTACGCAGCTACTCACGCTAACCACAGGACCACGGAACTCCTATACTCACCACCTGATAAACGTTGCTTATCTTCCGCATGGACTGCTCAGTTTTCATATTTTGCTTTTCTTTTCATAGTTCCAAAAAACTTCTTCCTGTTTTCTTGATTGATCTGTGTTAATTTTTACGGCCTATCCACTGCACCAAGTTATAACTAAATCTGAGGGGGGTATGATTGGGAGGTTCGCTTGTTAGCCCTGATTGCTCGTCTGAGCTACTGATATTAGTTCAAATGTTTTTACTTCCTGTAGACATTATGAGTTATCTACATTTCTCGCAGTTATACGTTCTTCTACTTAATTACATTTATCCTCTAGCCTGCTGACTCACCTTCACTTCCTGTCAACATCACGTTTTAGCCGTCGCTATTCGATTTTGCCTGCTTCATATTTTGCTGCACCTTTATATTCAGTAAATCCAGTCTTAACTAATATCTTTTAATGAGACTTGTCCTACCCTACGTGATCCTCTCCGGCCGTAAATATATTTTATGCAAAAGCTACCCAATCTGTTTTTAAATTTCCTCAGTTTCGGTCAATCCTTGCCTAATGGTACCTTCAACAGAATTAACAACCATAGGTTCCGTCACTTTATCTAATACCTAGATACTTATTTATGTTTCCGCAGTTATTCACTTTTAATCTATAGTTCATATCCAACAAGCTATTGTGAGGGTACATATCTGCCCCTGAAGATGCAGTTTAAAACCCGGTTTCGAAACGTTTGTCTTAATACAGCTGTAACGAATAAATCTGAAACCTTCCGCCGGCCGCAGTGGCCGAAGGGACTAAGGCACTCCAGTCACGGTCTGCACGGCCACTACGGTCGGGGGTTCGAATCCCCCCTCGAGCATGGATATTTGTGCCGTCATAGTTCGTAAGTAGTTCATAAGTAGTTTGTAAGTTTAGGGACTGATGACCCCGTAGTTAAGTCCCATAGACTATACAAACATTTGAACTTTTTTTTGAAACCTTCCGATATTTCCTGAGCTCTTCCACCATAAAACTCTTATGATTCTTAAACCATGTGTTTATAATTAGGTATACGCAATATTCTTTTAGCTGACTGCAATTTGCACTGTTTTTACTCAGTTCGCCCTTTTTTCTATTCTGTATCTTTTCTTACCACTGAGTTCGAGACCCCACCAAATCAAATTTTCCTTTCCATTACCTGTCTGCGCAATTTGTTTCAACGCCTTACATGTCAGTCTCCTTATTACCGGCAGAGCTAGTGAACAGAACATGGCACCATTCTTACGACCCAGTCCTGATATTCCTCAGCCCAGTTTCTGCGACCTGAGGTGTGTCGTTGTTATAATGTACTGCCGTGCGTAGACGCCACAATCCCGAAGGCGATTTCGGACTGTTTGTATTGGTATTGTGCGTCCTTCGCTGCCTGGAGGGTGTGTTGCAGCTGAGTTACTTTCCGCCTCCTGTCTCGACAGGCTGTTAACCGGAGGTACGGTCATCTCTAGCAGATGTTACCCATGGACGACCTTGGTCTTGCCTTCTTTTAACAGTTCCTATTATCTGAAATCGCGTCCATGTCCTGGAAATTAGTGTTTGGGACACACTAATAGCTGCAGCCATCGCCCGCTTGAAGAATTTCTATGGCTCTCAATGTCCCAGTTTTGGATAAGTCACGTTATTCTTAGATTGTACTACCTGCTCACTAGACTAGGTGAAATCG
Organism: Locusta migratoria; assembly: GCA_026315105.1. Taxonomy (NCBI): domain Eukaryota; kingdom Metazoa; phylum Arthropoda; class Insecta; order Orthoptera; family Acrididae; genus Locusta; species Locusta migratoria. The sequence goes on from CM048748.1 coordinate 170,250,609, forward strand.
TGGTCCACTGACCACCACTTTCCATCCATTGACGATGACGCCTTGTGGCACAGACTGGAGGGCATATCACCTCCCAGCTGTGACCGACCGCATGACGATGACTATTGGCGCTCTTTAACTACGTCACTCCCGTGCTGAATTCGGCGCTCCAGCCTTCCAGATCGGGTCGGTGCCTCCGGAGTTGACGTCCGCGTGCTGCTTCGTCACGTGTCCGAACCTTCTAGATCGGATCGATGCCTTCTGGGTACTTGACAGGGCGCAGTTTCGTCACGCGGTCGGAGCTTTTGGTAATGTAGGCTGCCGACCGCCTTCTGTCAGCTGCTTTCCTTGCGACACTGTGGCGGACACTGCAACAGCTCAGTATTGGGTCTTTTACGCTAAATTACTTTCACTTTAACTTATGTTACTTTCCGTTACCATTCACTGCAAATACGTTATACCTGGGAAGAGGATGTAGATGAAGATGAAATAGGATATACTGTACTGAGAGGAGAATTTGACAGAGCTCTGAATGATCGAAGTCAAAACAAGGCCCCTGGAGTAGATGATATTCCCTCAGAGCTACTGAACCAGCCATGGCAAAAATGTTTCACCTGGTGTGTAAGATGTATGAGACAGGCGAAGTACCCTCAGACTTTAAGAAAAATGTAATAATCCCCATTCCAAAGAAAGCAGGTGCAGACAGGTGTGAAAACTACAGAACCATCAGTTTAATAAGTCATGGTTGCAAAATATTAACACGAATTATATACAGAAGGATGGAAAAGCTGGTAGAAGCCGACCTCGGGGAAGATCAGTTTGGATTCAGGAGAAATGTAGGAACACGGGAGGCAATACTCACTTTACGGCTTATCCTAGAAGATAGATTAAGAAAAGGCAAACCTACATTTCTAGCTTTTGTAGATTTGGAGAAGGCTTTTGACAATGTTGATTGGAATAAACTCTTTCAAGTTCTGAAGCAAGCAGGAGTAAAATATAGGGAGCGTAAGGTTATTTACAACTTGTACAAAAACGAGACAGCGGTTGTCAGAGTTGAATGTCAATTTTACGGAATGGACAGTGCGCTGAAAGGTGCATGTAAGATGAACAGTAACATGAGCAAAACTAGGGTAATGGAGTGCAGTGTAAGAAAATCAGGTGATGCTGAAGGAATTAGATTGGGAAACGAAGCAATAAAGGAGGTAGATGAGGTTTGTTACTTGGGCAGTAAAATAACAAATGATGGTCGCAGTACAGAGGATATAAAATGCAGAATGGCAATGGGTAGAAAAGCGTTCCTGAAAGAGAGAAATATGTTAACATATAATATTGATTTAAGCCTAAGGAAGTCCTTTCTGAAGGCATTTGTATGGAGTGTTACCTTGTATGGGAGTGTGACATGGACGATAAACAGTGCGGACAGGAAGAGGATTGAGGCTTTTGAAATATGGTGCTACAGAAGAATGCTGAAGATTAGGTGGGTGGATCGCGTAACTAATGAGGAGGTACTGAACAGAATTGGGGAGTAAAGAAATTTCTGGCATAGCTTGACTAAAAGAAGGGATAGATTGGTAGGACACATTCTTAGGCATCAAGGAATTGTGAATTTAGCGTTGGAGGGAAGTGTGTGGGGAAAAAATCGCAGGGGAAGACCAAGAGACGGATACAGTAAGCAGATTCAGACAGATGTAGGTTGCCGTTCTCATGTGGAGATGAAGAGGCTTGCTCAGGATAGGGTATTGTGTAGAGCTGCATCAAACCAGTCTCCGGACTGAAGACCACAACAACAACAACGTTATACCTTTATCGACTGTGATTAAAATTGGCGAGAAAAGGAGCGTGGATTCTGCAATATAAATACTTTTTCCCTGTGACAGCTGAAATTATTGTGTATTTTCACTTGTTCTTGCTAAAAGACTGAAAATAGCTCCTTTTGGTACAAAAACTCAGAATTATCTCACAGTTTCCACGTTTTACAGTCGTGTACATGGTAAGACAAGGCTTACATTTTGCCTTTGCCCCATAATATTTCAAGTAAGCAAAACTGTCATACCGTACATGATTCACTGGTACAGGAGTGGCTGATTTCTTCTCCATCTTAAATGGTCATCTACACTTTTTATTTCAGAATGTTGAATTTCCTACTGTATGTTCGCAAGATGATATCATCAAACTCTTGTATTTCTTTATTATATTCTTATCTTTTACATAAATCCAATATTTTAAAGTTACCGTCATTAATAAGCATCTCTAATTTTTTTATCGTAATTTTTGCCGCAGTGGAGTGATCGAGTGCTCTAAGGCGCCTCGCTGCGGAGCACGCGGTTGCTCTCCGTCGGAGGTTCGAGTCCTCCCTTGGTCATGGGTGTGTGTGTGTGTGTGTGTGTTTGTCCTTAGGTTAGTTTAATTTAGTTAAAGTAGTTTGTAAGCTACGGACTGATGACCACGCAGTTTGGTCCGATACATTTAAAAACATTTCAACATTTTGAACATGGTGGTTACAAAGAACGTTTAACTTGGTCCGATAGATTTAAAAACATTTGAACATTTTGAACATGGTGGTTACAAAGAACATTTACCTTGTCATACACATCGATGTTCTACTGCCTCTTGTTGAAAGTTTCGCAGTCGTATGAATCCTTAGCAGACAGTGCAAGTATATGAGAACGATATACTGATTACTTTCGATTTGTGCAGCTATTTGGACTTTATACATGGAAAAATGCTTATAAGTGGATAGAGGAAGCGTTAAAGACGAATTATTATGCATAAGTATTGGCGAAGTGGTATCTGTGACTTTCCAAGTGGATTGATGTTTACAGAGAAGAGGAAGTCTAGAAGGCCACTTATATTTAACGAAAGTTACAGTGAAAGTAATTTAGCGTAAAAGGTCCAGCGTCGAGCTGTTCCAGTATCCGGCACAATGCCACAAGGAGAGCACCTGACAGTAGACGGTCAGTTACCTATCAGTGTCAGCAGCTTACATTACCAAAAGCTCCGGCCGCGAGACGAAACGGCGCGCTGTCGCCTAACCAGAAGGCATCGATCCCCACTAGAAGGTTCGGACACGTGACGGAAGTTTGATCATGTTACATTTTCCACAGATCACCTGAAGATGGCCATAAAACCGAAATAGCTCCTACAGTGTAATAAATATACTTGTACTGAAAGCAGGAATTAGAATTCCAATGCATAATGTCATTACATATTTTTATTATATAATGTTAGCAATGAAAAGACTCGATCTCAGTAAAGTAAAAGGGTTATTTCAAATGTGTTTATTTCCGTCAGCAGTTGCAATATATTTGTTTAATTACATGTTTCGATCACTTGGATCTTCTTCAGATGTTATAGTTGCGTCCGCAATTCGTCTGGCTGAATAGGGCCTACTAAGATCTGAAGATGACCCAAGTGATCGAAACAAATATATTGCTACTGTTGACGGAAATAAACACATTTGAAATAACACAGTGCAGTTGCTGACACTCTCTAGTCGATTATGTCGACTACAATAAAAAGTAAAAGGGGCTTGAGCGCAAATTATCCTCTGAATTTGAGCACCAAAACTGATACAAAGTAGTATGGGTTATTACTTATAAGTCCTTATCTTTAGATTAATCTTGCCCCTCCTCCCCAATATGTCCCTCATTCTCCACTGCCTCTGCGATCAGTTGAACCTCTTACGTGGGACACTGAACAATTGCATTTTCGCACACGGCGTTACCGAACACTCTGCCCTGCGTTGTGTATGTGACATTATTTGTACTCTTCTTGCAGGAGCTGAAGTAGGAGACAATTGGCTCTGCTGGATGTGACTGGGACAGCTCGCTCACCCCTCGGAGTAATTCGTGGCGCTGGGAGCACAAGTTGGGAGGCGCAGGTATCGGGTGGCGGGCTGTTTGTTTGCCAGCCCGCTGTCAATTTCCCAGCCGCATACCTGCGCGTCGCCGCTGCCGCCGCCGCCGCCCCCGCCGCCTCCTCCGCCGCCCCCGACCGCCGCCACCGCCGCTGCGGCGCGCCGCCCCACTAGCCCACTATTTGCATACATATTACATTTGCAATGGACACGACAGCCGCGCTCCGACACCGACAACGCCGGCTGTCTGCCCGCCGCGCGTCGCACTCAGATGTTGGCAACATTGGAGGCAGAGTGTCGCGCGACGCGCACCGAGGCCGCTAACTCCACTAATACTTCACTTCGTCAAATCTTTCCGCTGCCATTTCATATTCCAACTTCAATGTCTTTTATAAAACTACATATTAAATGTTTCTCTGTCTAACTGCTGGACACAATACACTGGATTCTGAGCGAAATTGAGGTAGAAATACATACATATTATAGAAATGTAATAAAGGTAGCTGATGAGATTGTTCATTTGGGTAGCGAGATAGCTTCTGATGGCCCAACTAAAGAAGATATAAAATGAAGAACGGCTATGGGGAAAAATAATTTCTGAAGAAGTGAAATTTTTTGACCAATATTAATTTAACTGTTAGGAAGTCCTTTCTGAAAGCATTTGTTTGCAATTTAGCATTTTATGGGAGTGAAACGTGAACGATAAGGAGTTCAGATAAAAATGTAGAAGGTTTCGAAAGTGGTGCTACAGACGTATGATGAAGATTAGATGGGAAGATTAAGTTTCTAATGAGGAGACGCTCATAGAATTGGCGAGAAAAGTAGTTTCGAAGTCCTTTCTGAAAGCATTTGTTTGCAATATAGCATTTTATGGGAGTAAAACGTGGACGATAAGGAGTTCAGATAAAAATGTAGAAGGTTTCGAAAGTGGTGCTACAGACGTATGATGAAGATTAGATGGGAAGATTACGTTTCTAATGAGGAGGCGCTCATAGAATTGGCGAGAAAAGTAGTTTCGTGCATATCTTAGAGAAGGGATAGGTTAGTGGGACACATTTTGTGACATCAGGGAATCGTGAACTTAATATTAGATGGAAGTATGTGAGGTTAAAATCATAGAAGAACTCCGAGGGACGAATACAGTTAGCAGATTGAAAAGGATGTAGGTTGGCGTACGTATTCTCAGATGAAGAGGCTTGCACAGGATTGGGTAACGTGGAGAGCTGCACGAAACGAATCTGCGGACTGAAGACTACAACAATAACATGTATTTTCCACATCTCCCGCTAAACCACTACACTGCTGGTTTTCAAACTTTTTCACAATGAGACGCACAACTTTTTTAGGAATATTTTCGCAACAAATACAACCTGGACACGCTACCTACTTTTTACCCCTGCTACTTTCAGAATTTGAAATAGTGTATAGCAGGCAAGTTTTTCAAACGCTTGCTACCAATCCACAAATGCTAAAAACGTAGGCTTCCCTTTCCTTAATCTATATTCTAAGATAAGTCGTAATGTATGTATTGCCACGCGTGTTCCTACATTTCTCCTAAATCCAAACTGATCTTCCTCAAGCTCAGATTCCATCAGTTTTTCTGTTCCTCTGTAAATAATTCGTGTTAGTATTTTGCAATCGTGACTTGTTAAACATATAGTTCGGTAATTATCACATTTGTGTGCACTTGCTTTTTACGGAACTGGAATCACTATATTCTTCTTGACGTCTGTCTCAACGTCGTGTATGCCAGGTGGAAAAATTCCTTCTTGACTGGATCTGCTAATGATAATAACAGTTCAGACGTCAGACCTACTCCAGAGGGCCTTGTTTCTACTCAAATAATTTAGTGCTGTGACCAATTGTTCTCGCAGTATAGTATCTCCAACCTCATCTACCTCTACTTCGTAATTCATTTCTAGAATACTGCCTTCAAGTTTATTTCCTTTGTACAGGCCTTTTAGACATTCCTTCCACTTTACAGCTCTGTCTCGTCTTTGCTTAGTACTGGTTTCCGATCTGAGTGTTTGACATTCATACCGCTGTTTTTCTTGTCTACAAATATCTCTTTCCATGTAGTCGGTATCTAACTGTCTCCCCTGTATCGTGACAATACAAAACGACCTCCTCTTCTTTGGACTTTTTCGATGTCCTCCGTGAAATCCACCTGATAAGGATCCCACACTAGTCAGCAATACTCCAAAAACGGACGGACAAGCGTAGTGGATGCAGTCTCTTTAGTACTTCTGTTGCATCTACTAAGGGTTCTGCCAATAAAACGTAGTCTCTGATTCGCCTTTCCCACGACATTATCAACGTGTTCCTTCCAGTTTAAGTCTGAAATAATAGTAATTCGTAGGTGTTTAGTGAAGTTTACTACGTTCACTTTTGATTGATTTATCTCTGTAACCAAAGTTTAACGGATTTAGTTTTGTACTCATGTGGGCGACTTCACACTTCTCATTATTTAGAGTCAATTGCCAAATTTTACACCATAGTGATATCTTATTTAGATCGTACTGCAGTTGTTTTGATCTTCGGATGATTTTACGACACGGTAAATGACGGCGTCATCTGCGAACAACTTAGGAGAGCTGCTTAGATTTTCTCCCATATCGTTTATGTAACTAAGGAACAGAAGAGGACCAATAACACTACCCTGTGGAACGCCCAATATCACCTCTGCTTTAGTCGATGCTTTACCATCGACTACTACAAACTGTGTCACCTCTGACAGGAAATGCTCTATCCAGTCGCAAACTTTAACCATAGGAAACACGAAAGCCAGACGGCAAGGAACGTTGTTTCAACGTTTAAAACGTACCTACCAGACTTGTGACGTTAAGTCGCTTTGTAGGAACGCATTCTGGGGAGCGTTTTGCTACGGCGCTTCTCATAGGTCATTTTCAGTACTTACGCTTGCTTCCAAACTGATGAGGAATGGGAAGAGATGTATATAATTTTCGGTGTTCAGAATATACGCTTTTCCTGGTGGTGACTGCCGTTGACAGGGCACTAACAGTCTGTGTGCCGATTTTTGCGACCAGACGGTGCATTTCTGTTGATACTTAAAGATCCAATGTGGTTTTCCATAAACAGTCTTATGCAGAGCCAAGTATTGAGTTGCAGGCTCACCTGTAATGACGGCACTTTCAAAGAGCGAGCAATGGACACTTTTGCCCCTCCACAATAATTATGTAACACATGCGGAGGAAAGCCAAGAGGCATGGTTGTGGTCTGGTTTCCTGAATCAGCATGCCCTGTCATATTAATTTTTCACTAGGGAAGTTAGCGGGTTGTGACTTAATCAAGATTAATAGGAAGTTTTGGCAAATTCAGTTCAGCTTCTGATTTGAACAGGTAGTTTTCTGATAGGATTTCAGAAACACAGTCAACGCCCAACGCAGGACGGTAATAATGAGCTAACGCAAGGCTTACTTTTGTTTCCATGTAACAGCACTGACACCAGCACAACATTATACTGCATTTACCACGACAGCCTCTGTTAGTTTATTTTCCAATTGTAAAGAGAAGTTTAGGCTCGGCCTCAGCCACCCTCTGATAGCTACTTTTCTGTTGGTAACTCTTTTTGTTTATATTTGCTGTTTAGGTTCTATATATGATACCATGAAGAGTCGAACTCTGCTCTTTATTATTATTTAATTTATTGCGCCTTTATTGGCCTTTCTTTTTCCTAGTTTTGAACAAAATAAATTAAATTTGTACCTCTCAGTAGAACAGAATTTTATTTTACTGAGATACTGCTTAAAACCACATGCCTGTACACGGTGACGTCAGTTAACAGTAATTATTTTTCTACTTATAGAAGTGATCGTTTCATTCAGTCTGAAAACAGTAAAGGACCTGTTAGTTGTCTTGGATTGAAACGTGATCTGCTTTCTGATATCGGAGTTAACGTTTCACGATAGATTTATTCCACCTGCAGAGCCTCTTTTTTAAGGTAGAAAACACTGCAAATCAATCCTTAGGCGCAATACAAGTTGGAAAAATCGTCTTTCCAGTTCTGAAGCTAGGCAGCTGGTAAGTAAAATGCAAGGGCTTAGATAATGGTGACCTCTCCAGGATATGTTTTGACCACAGTCTAACATATACAGTCACGACACTCCCGCACACTTTTGTTATACACTGCGACAACAGCGCTCCAAGAGGCCGGCCAGCTATATTTCTGAATACGATATTAGATGATTGCGAATAGTTTCGTTTATAATGATTTTAACATATTTTTTTACATTAGGAAACGTATGGAGTGTTATAAAATAAGTTAAATCTAAAAAGTAGTTCCACCCTTTCTTATGTTTCCTAAGATCCCTGAGAAGGTACGAAACGGTACATTGCAGCACAGTTTATTTACAATTATCGTGTAACCTACAGAGTTTTACTGAATAATTTCATTTACTATTAAAACTAGGAAAATGTCTAGGAAACACCAGAAGACTTTGACAGAAAGACGTCGCTTTCCTACTCAAGAACGTTAACGTTTCTTCACTACAATCCAGTACAATCGGTGAAGATGGAACGTAGGAAACGAATATCGAATGCAGTAACTACAGTATTTAACATACCAAGACAGTCACCACAACTACAACTGAAGGAAAACCGTCACAGACGTGCCAAGAAAACGGAAAAAAAGAAATAAATCTGTTTTCAACAAAGAAGAACCCAATTCCACAATTTCTGACACAGCTGAACTACAAATGGCAAGACTCTTCAAGAAATAGTCTTCTTAATCTAAAGTAATCACACTCAAAAGGATATGCGCGTATAAGACACACAAGTGAAGCCTAAAAGTGTGCGCGCCGGCCGCGGTGGCCGAGGTGACTGAGGCGCTCCAGTCACGGTCAGCACGGTCACTACGGTCGGGGGTTCGAATCGCCCCTCGGGCATGGATATTTGTGCCGTCCTAGTTAGTAAGTAGTTCATAAGTAGTTTGTAAGTTTAGGGACTGATGACCCCGTAGTTAAGTCCCATAAACTTAACAAACGTTTGAACATTTTTTTGGAAATGTGCGAAACATTAGACTCTATACCAAATTGATACGTGTCAAAAAACTCTTGGTCATAGTAAGAACAGACTATTTGTTTATATTCTACTTACATTCAGCGGAATAAACTGCAAATATACACATATTCGTAAGTATAGGTTCATGATGATGTTCTTCGTTATAACACTGATTCAATTAATTTCGGCTGTTTTTATATTAATCTCCGTATTATGAATGTTTCTTGATATTTTACTAATGCTTGTAACGCAAAAATTATAGTAATTATTTTATTAATTACGCACAAAAGTAATAATAAACAAATCACTCTTTCGGAGGCTTGCCCACCACTAGGAGCGCTAGTGGCATTGCAACTGACATTTCGTAATAACTTTCACTGCAGTGAGTGTCGTGACTGTATATGTTAGACTGTGCTCTGACCATTTGAACCCAATACAGTTAACATAACGAGGTGGCGCTCCAGTCACGGTCTGCACGGCCACTGCGGTCGGGGGTTAGAATCCCCCCTCGGGCATGGATATTTGTGCCGTCCTAGTTCGTAAGTAGTTCATAAGTAGTTTGTAAGTTTAGGGACTGATGACCCCGTAGTTAAGACCCATAGACTATACAAACATTTGAACATTTTTGTAACGAACGCAACTACTTCTGTATACAGGGGAAATATAAAGCAACAATGTGGGTTTACCAGCGCCACTTCATGGTTCTGTAAAAGTCACAAATCATACAGTCAGTGATAAAAAACGCGAACAACAGCAATTTTGCAAACAATGTGGCTTGTAATTAAGGTTTACTGTATACATTACCTGAACAGAGTGCTCAGAATTGTAGTATATACGTTTGCCTGAGAGAGTACATCAAACCTCCATATCCATTCCTGTACTCCCACAGAATGATGGTGGAATCAGTCCCTATCCACCAATCAACATGACATCATTGCTCTCCCCTACCACACCAACCCTATCAGCAACACCACCCCTGACGTCGTCATTGCCTCCCCTAATCTCCTTGGTTATATGACCGCCGAAATACTTGTCCCCAGTGAGAATGACCCCATCCTTCGCACCATAACCCATAACCTCCATCTCCCCAAGCTAGCCACCCAGCTAACCCATCTGAAGTTGTCCATGACTCTTTCAAGCAGACTGTAGTGACTACCAGCAATCCATCACCAAACAGTTCGAAAGTCACCCACTCCATGATAATGCCACATTCTTCCTCCTACCGACCTGGTTTGACACTAACTGCTCATATCCCTGCCAAAGACACTCATCCTTACCATCTCAGCCCACCCCCATACAATGTTATTGTCCTCCATGAATCACGCTGCCTCTATCATTCCTCTCTCTCTGGACCCAACTGGGATAAATTTTTTCCACCATCAACTACAGTGATAAGGCACAGTCTTGATTGTCAAGACATGCTAGGATTTGCAATGGAATTATACACTGCAAAACACCCATATCAGCAACCTGCCTGGATGTCTACCTCCGCATACTTGCACAAATTCGTCCAAATTGTAGAACGTCATAGGCTCCACAATGACTTCTGTATCCGCCTCCTCCAAGCTGATACTCAATGGCCTCGTACCCTTCCCGAACCTCCTCCTGTTCCTTGAACATCTCTGCCTTTGGTGTATCTCCTGTGAATTTGACCCTCGAAAATCCCATCGTTAAACCCCTCCTCTGAAATCCTAGCCCAGTGCCACAGTTCCACCACTGCATCCCTCCACACCCTTACTCTCCACAGCCTTCCTATGGCAACTCCCATCACCTCCCACTGCTGGAGGGTGCTCTCCATCCCAAAATCTGACAGCTTGAACCCCTCTCCTCTCTCTTCCTCCTTACCTGACGGCTCTTTCACCCCATCTCACTTCTGTTCATTCCCCAACCAAATCTCCCAACCCTACCAGCTTTATCCCGCCCATTCCTGCACTAATCCATGGACCCCAACCACACTCCTCTCCTTCCCCCTCCATGGTCACCTGAGAAACTCTTGCAGGCCTTCTCCCATCTCGCTCAATTGTCTGGTCTCTCTTGGACCTGCAATTGAAATTTCACTGCATAACGTCACTCAACTGTGATCATCAAATTGTAAGAAGTTAATAATTGGTTCCTTTTACCGGCCTCCCGATTCTGACGATACAATAGCAGAGAGGTTCAAAGAATACCTGAGTCAAATTACAAAAACGTACCCGAATCAAACGATAATAGTAGGCGAAGATTTTAATTTACCCTCAATCTGTTGGCGAAATTATATTTTCAAATCAGGAGGTACGCATACAACATCGTGTGAAATTGTACTCAGCGCATTCTCTGAGAATTACTTAGAACAACTAGTTATGAGCCAACTAGAATTGTAAATGGATGTGAAAACACTCTTGATCTCTTAGCAACAAACAATCCTGAGCTCATAACGAGCATCAAAACGGATACAAGTGTTAGTGAACATAGAGCTGTCATAGCGAGATTGAATATCGAAAGTCCCAAAGTTACCAAAAATAAATGAAACGTATATTTGTTCCGGAAAGCAGATAGAAATAAAATAATCAAAATATCCACGGGTGTACTGCCGGTCTATAGTGTCCAATGGGCACAATATTTCGGCGATCATACATGTCGCCATCATCAGGTGAACTGACGGACTGAGCTCCTGGAAACGCGCCGGCACGGAGATCCGCACGCTACGGCTGCTCGAAGGGAACTGGGTTCTAGCCCGGTAGCGGGCCATTTAAATACCCTCGGCCCGCGGAGCGACCCCTCCGCGGTCCGCGCCCCGCGCCGCGGCCGCGCAGTGGAACCGATTGCGCCGGCGTCTGAGAAGACGTCGGTGTGAGGACTCTGTCCGCCGTGGTCGTCACGTTTGCTAGATTTACTCTTAATTAACCCAATCGCTGGTTCCCAAGCTTTGCTAAGATTATAGCCAGAGTCACGGTTTATGAGGTCGTCACTTGTGCGAATTTCAATGGCCTCTCTAACGACGCAGTCCCAGTATCTCGACGTCTGTACCAGAATCCTAGTGTGTTCATACTCCATGGCGTGATTCTCCGACAAACAATGTTCAGCGACCGCCGACTTGCTCGGATACATCAATCGTGTGTGCCTCTGGTGTTCAACGCATCGATCATCGACGGTACGTATAGTCTGTCCAATATATGACTTTCCACACTGACACGGAATCTGGTACACGCCCGCCTTCCTCAAACCGAGATCATCTTTAGCGCTCCCCACCAGTGCACGAATTTTATTCGGCGGACAAAAAACAGTTCCAACCTGGTGTTTTCTCAAAATGCGGGCGATCTTCCCTGAGAGTGCGCCGGTATATGGAACGAACGCAGTGCCTACATTCTCCCTTGCGTTTTCATCCGTTTCCACAGGTTGTGTTGTAGTGGTTGGGCGGAGAGCCCGCTGAATCTGCCACTCTGAGTACCCATGTTTTCGAAATACAGTTCTCAGGTGTTCCAATTCCTGGGGTAGACTCTCTGCGTCGGAGATAGTGCGCGCCCTATGTACTAGAGTTTTAAGTACCCCATTCCTCTGTGAAGGGTGGTGACAGCTGTCTGCGTGTAAATACAGATCAGTGTGCGTTGTCTTCCGATATACACTATGACCCAGGGTGCCATCAGCTCTTCTCTTGACCCAGACGTCAAGGAACGGCAATTTACCCTCCGTTTCAGTCTCCATAGTGAATTTGATGTTGAGGTGTATGGAGTTCAGATGTGTAAGGAAGTCAAGGAGTTTATCCATACCATGTGGCCAGATGACGAAAGTGTCGTCCACATAACGGAAAAAGCAAGTAGGTTTCCATAAAGATGATGCAAGGGCTTCCTCCTCGAAATGCTCCATGTATAAATTTGCGACCACAGGGGAGAGTGGGCTACCCATGGCGACTCCCTCCGTTTGTTCGTAGTATTCGCCATTGAAAAGAAAATACGTGGAGGTCAAGACATGCCTAAAAAGTTCGGTGGTCTTCTCGTCAAATTTCTGACCAATCAAATCTAGTGACTCTCGAAGGGGCACCCTCGTAAACAACGAAACGACGTCAAAACTTACCATGATATCTGACTCATCCAGCCTGAAGTTGTTAGGGCGTTTCACAAAATCCACGGAATTACGGATGTGATGTGGGCATTTACCCACATAAGGACTTAATATTCCCCTCAAGTATTTGGCCAACAAATATGTAGGTGCTCTGATGTTACTGACAATGGGACGTAACGGCACCCCATCTTTGTGAACCTTAGGGAGTCCATAAAGTCTTGGCGGTACCGGGCCTTGAGATAAAAGTTTCTTGGCGACACCTACCGGTAAATCCGCATCCTTGAGAAGCGCCCTCGTCTTGTTTTCCACCTTCTTTGTGGGGTCAACGCTGATCTTCCGGTAGGAATCGTCATTTAGCAGGCTCTGCATCTTTTCAGTGTAGTCCTTATGGGAGACAACAACCGTAGCATTGCCTTTGTCAGCCGGTAAGACAACAATATCAGGGCGCTCCCTCAGGTCACGAATGGTCGCCCTCTCTTTACTAGTGATGTTTGACTTCGTGGGCTTGGATTTCGTCAATGCACGACAAGATTCACGACGTATTTCCTCAGCTGAATCAGGCGGAAGTCGAGCTGCAACCTGTTCAACAGCACTAATAATTTCTGCGACAGGTGTGAACTTGGGGTTAGGAGCAAAGTTGAGTCCTTTCTCTAAAACTTACCGGCTGACAAAGGCAATGCTACGGTTGTTGTCTCCCATAAGGACTACACTGAAAAGATGCAGAGCATGCTAAATGACGATTCCTACCGAAAGATCAGCGTTGACCCCACAAAGAAGTTGGAAAACAAGACGAGGGCGCTTCTCAAGGATGCGGATTTACCGGAGGGTGTCGCCAAGAAACTTTTATCTCAAGGCCCGGTACCGCCAAGACTTTATGGACTCCCTAAGGTTCACAAAGATGGGGTGCCGTTACGTCCCATTGTCAGTAACATCAGAGCACCTACATATTTGTTGGCCAAATACTTGACGGGAATATTAAGTCCTTATGTGGGTAAATGCCCTCATCACATCCGTAATTCCGTGGATTTTGTGAAACGCCTTAACAACTTCAGGCTGGATGAGTCAGATATCATGGTAAGTTTTGACGTCGTTTCGTTGTTTACGAGGGTGCCCCTTCGAGAGTCACTAGATTTGATTGGTCAGAAATTTGACGAGAAGACCACCGAACTTTTTAGGCATGTCTTGACCTCCACGTATTTTCTTTTCAATGGTGAATACTACGAACAAACGGAGGGAGTCGCCATGGGTAGCCCACTCTCCCCTGTGGTCGCAAATTTATACATGGAGCATTTCGAGGAGGAAGCCCTTGCATCATCTTTATGGAAACCTACTTGCTTTTTCCGTTATGTGGACGACACTTTCGTCATCTGGCCACATGGTATGGATAAACTCCTTGACTTCCTTACACATCTGAACTCCATACACCCCAACATCAAATTCACTATGGAGACTGAAACGGAGGGTAAATTGCCGTTCCTTGACGTCTGGGTCAAGAGAAGAGCTGATGGCACCCTGGGTCATAGTGTATATCGGAAGACAACGCACACTGATCTGTATTTACACGCAGACAGCTGTCACCACCCTTCACAGAGGAATGGGGTACTTAAAACTCTAGTACATAGGGCGCGCACTATCTCCGACGCAGAGAGTCTACCCCAGGAATTGGAACACCTGAGAACTGTATTTCGAAAACATGGGTACTCAGAGTGGCAGATTCAGCGGGCTCTCCGCCCAACCACTACAACACAACCTGTGGAAACGGATGAAAACGCAAGGGAGAATGTAGGCACTGCGTTCGTTCCATATACCGGCGCACTCTCAGGGAAGATCGCCCGCATTTTGAGAAAACACCAGGTTGGAACTGTTTTTTGTCCGCCGAATAAAATTCGTGCACTGGTGGGGAGCGCTAAAGATGATCTCGGTTTGAGGAAGGCGGGCGTGTACCAGATTCCGTGTCAGTGTGGAAAGTCATATATTGGACAGACTATACGTACCGTCGATGATCGATGCGTTGAACACCAGAGGCACACACGATTGATGTATCCGAGCAAGTCGGCGGTCGCTGAACATTGTTTGTCGGAGAATCACGCCATGGAGTATGAACACACTAGGATTCTGGTACAGACGTCGAGATACTGGGACTGCGTCGTTAGAGAGGCCATTGAAATTCGCACAAGTGACGACCTCATAAACCGTGACTCTGGCTATAATCTTAGCAAAGCTTGGGAACCAGCGATTGGGTTAATTAAGAGTAAATCTAGCAAACGTGACGACCACGGCGGACAGAGCCCTCACACCGACGTCTTCTCAGACGCCGGCGCAATCGGTTCCACTGCGCGGCCGCGGCGCGGGGCGCGGACCGCGGAGGGGTCGCTCCGCGGGCCGAGGGTATTTAAATGGCCCGCTACCGGGCTAGAACCCAGTTCCCTTCGAGCAGCCGTAGCGTGCGGATCTCCGTGCCGGCGCGTTTCCAGGAGCTCAGTCCGTCAGTTCACCTGATGATGGCGACATGTATGATCGCCGAAATATTGTGCCCATTGGACACTATAGACCGGCAGTACATCCGTGGATATTTTGATCATCAAATACGCCGGGAGAAACTGAAGAATCACAGAAATAAAATACATTGCTTCTTGAAAGATAGCCTCCACTCGTTTCTAAAACTAAAAGTAGGTGTAGACCAGATGTGGCTCAAATTCAAAGAAGTTGTATCGACAGCAATTGACAGTTTTATACCAAATAAATTAATAAAAGAAGGAAGTGATCCTCCTTGGTACACAAAGCAGATGAGGACACTGTTGCAAAAGCAACGGAAAAGGCATACTAAATTTAAACGAACACAAGATCCCCAGGATTGGTGATCCTACACAGAAGCTCGAAATTTAGCGAGGACTTCAATGCGAGATGCCTACAATACTTCTCACAAAGAAACTCTTTATCGAATTTGATTGAAAACCCTAAGAGATTTTCGTCATATGTTAAATATACTAGGGGACTATTGACCATGTGCTTTTTGATTGCTGCAATTTATTGAAAGAGAGGGAACGTCTCAGGAAAAAAATAGCTGGCAAAGGAGGAGGATGGCCCGTCAGTAAATATTACTTAGTACACAAATTCACTACAGACTTTTACAATTTTTGTAATTCAATAAGATTTCCTGATGTATAAAATTGTTTGTTCCTTTGTAAACCCTGTCAACTTATATACTGTACTTGTGTTTGTAAAAATATTTGATGTAACCGCCTGAATCTAACTATCAAACATCTAATATTACTATGTAATGGGACATGTTAAATAATAAATAAAGAAAATAAATAGGGGCAAAACACAAACAATACCCTCACTACGTGATAATAATGGCTATCCTGCCGATGACAGCGCTACTAAAGCAGAGTTACTAAACATAGTTTTTAGAAACTCATTCACCAAAGAAGACGAAACCAATATCCCAGATTTCGAATTACGAACAGAGGCCGTAATGAGTAACGTAGAAGTAGAAAAAAATGTTTGTTAAGCTTAAGGGACTTAACTACGGGGTCATCAGTCCCTAAACTTACAAACTACTTATGAACTACCTACAACTAAGGACGGCACAAATATCCATGCCCGAGGGGGATTCGAACCCCCGACCGTAGTGGCCGTAGAAGTAGATATTATCGGAGTAGTGAAGCAACTAAAATCACTTAACAAGAACAAGTCTTCTGGTCCGGATTGTATACCCATTAGATTTATATCTGATTATGCTGAAGCGATAGCTCCTTACTTAACAGTCATATACAACCGCTCTCTCAAAGTAGGATCTGTACCCAAAGATTGCAAAGTTGCACAGGTCACACCTATATTCAAGAAAGGCAGTAGGAGTAACCCACTAAACTACAGGCACATTTCATTGACTTCAATTTGCAACAGGGTTTTGGAACACATCCTGTATTCAAATATTATGAATTATCTCGAACAGAATGATCTATTGGCCCAAGGTCAACATGGATTTAGAAAACATCGTTCATGCGAAACACAACTAGCTCTTTACTCACACGAAGTGATGGGGGCTATCGGCAAGGGTTCACAAATTGATTCAGTAGTTCTTGATTTCCAGAAAGCTTTTGACACCGTACCTCACAAACTGCTTTTAATCAAATTGCGTAGTTACGGTATATCGCCCAAATTTGCTACTGCATAGGGAATTTCCTCTCAGAGAGGACACAATTTGTAGTAATCGATGGAAAGGCATCGACTAAAACGGAGGTGATATCGGGCGTTCCGCGGGGTAGTGTTATTGGTCGTCTGCTGTTCCGTATTTACATAAACGATTTAGGGGAAAATCTAAGTAGCTCTCTTAGGTTGTTTACAGATGACGCCGTCATTTATCGTCGAGTAAAATCATCTGAAGATCAAAACCAACTGCAGAACGATTTGAATAAGATATCGGTATGGTGTAAGAATTAGCAGTTGACTATGAATAATGAGAAGTGTGAAATCGTCCACATGAGTACGAAAAGAAATCCGCTAAAATTTGTTTACATGAAAAATCAATCAAGTGTTAAGGCCATAAACTCCACAAAATACCTAGGAATTACAGTTACTTATGACTTAAATTGGAAAGAACACGTAGATAATGTCGTGGGAAAGGCGAACCAGAGACTGCGCTTTGTGTGCAGAACCCTTAAAAGATGCAACAGAATTACTAAAGAAACTGAATACACTACGCTTGTCCGTCCTTTTATGGAGTATTGCTGCCCAGTGTGGGATCCTTATCAGGTGGGTTTGACGGAGGACATCGAAAGAGTCCAAAGAAAGGCAGATCGTTTCGTGTTGTCACGATACAGGGGAGACAGCGTTACGGAATGATACAGGATCTGGGATGGGGAATCATTACAGCAACGGAGTTTATCGCTGCGGCGTGGGCCACTTACGAAAATACAATTGCCAACATTCTCCTCCGAATGCGAAAATATATTGTTGACTCCCACTTACATAGGTAGAAATGATCATCAGAATAAAATACGAGAAATCAGAGCCCGAACGGAGAGATTCGTGTGTTCATTCTTCCCGCGCGCTTTTCGAGAATGGTATGGGACGTTAAATAGTATAACGGTGGTTCGCTGAACCCTCTACCAGGCACTTAAATGTGATTTGCAGAGTATCCCATGTATATGTAGATTTAGATCGCGTGCGTTCTGTTAATCGCAGTGTTGTGTGTATGTTCAGTGTCTACTACATGCTCTTATATCAAATATTGCTAACTTCCAACCCGCAGTTGAAACCTGTATGTTTTATTTATCTTTAAGCTTCAATCTCCACCTGTCTGATCATTTACGTCAGTGTACAGTCACCGCACGAAATACAAAGTTTTCCATTAATTGTCTTCTGTGTATTTTTACAAAGTACATAAATTTCATCTTTATTATTATTATTGTGTAAATTCCTCAATTAACGCATTCTTCTTGAAATACCCTAATTTCTCCCTTTTAAATAATGTTGTCCCTAGGCTGAAAGGTGGACTTAGCTTCTTGTCGGCCTACTTGTACATTGTATGGGAATTGAAAAAACAATAAAAAGCAAAAAATAGAGTAAATACTAATGAATTCTGAGAAATGGAATATATTTGAACAGAGATCGTGCATACACATGGTCCTCCAAAATGTAACGTAAGTGATAATTGTTTAAAGTAATAACTGTAGATTAACAGAAGGGGATTTTTTATCGATCTCGTCAATCACTTACGAAGGTGATAAATATCAATTGATGAAATGTTTCTAAATCGAAGTGACTTAACTGCTGTGATTATCAGTCCCTAGGCTTACGAACTACTTAAACTAACTTATTGGAAGGACAACACACACTCAGGCTCAATTAAGTACGTCAGCCTCTGACAGTGAGCAATTGCGCGCTCACACCTAGACGACCTAGAGCGCTCAGCCTCTCCATAACAGAGTTGAATAAATCTAGTGATATTGTAAGGTGCCAATACAAAGCGAAACATTTTTGTAGCTGCTACTGAAATGTAACACTTCCACAATACTGTAAGAGATGACGTATTTAGTATGTGAAGTGTAACATCTGTGGAATAATGTATTTGAGTGGCTTAGCTGTGTGTTTGGTATCTCTGTTACTGTGATGACAGTACTGTAGCATAGTAGTGATGAATTTTTGGCAGACATTGGAGAGTGAAAACGTGTTAATATATAGCTTATTGTGATATTATTATTGGCATGGACCTTAAGTGCATTTCCTTTAGTTAATTTTACTGTAGTTAGAAATTCTTTTATTTGTCAACAATTAGATATTTATTACATAAATCAATTGTTGTACTGTGTCATGTAATGTTTTGTCAGAGTAGATAATGCTTAACAAGATTGTCACAATCACGAGAACTCGCTCCTTTCGTTTTTGTATAGTTAGTGTTGTGAGGAGATTGAAGAAATAAAAGAGGAGCTAAAGGAAATTATTCAGACAATTAAGGGAGAGGAAAACTTAATTGTTATGGGAGATTGGAATTCGGTAGTAGGACAAGGAAGGGAAGGGAAGATAGTAGGTGAATATGGTCTGGGCAAAAGGAATGAAAGAGGAAGAATTTTGCACGGAACATAATTTAGTTAAAACAAACACCTGGTTTACGAATCACAAAAGAAGGTTGTATACGTGGAAGAGACCAGGAGACTCCGTGAGATACCAGATAGATTTTATAATGGTAAGACGTAGATTTCGGAACCATGTTTTAAACTGTAAAACGTACCCAGGGGCAGATACAGACTCTGACCATAACTTGTTGGTCATGAACTGTAGGCTGAAACTCAAGAAACTACAAAAAGGTAGGAAAATAAGGAGATTGGACCTGGATAAATTGAAGGAACTAGAAGTTCTTAAGAATTTCAGAGGGTGCTTTAGGCAACAATTGACAGAAGCGGGGGAAAATAAAACAGTAGAGGAGGAATGGGTAGCATTGAGAGATGAAATAGTGAAGGCAGCAGAGAACAAAATAGGTAGAAAGGCAAGACATCCAAAAATCCTTGGATATCACAGGAGATACTAAATTTAATCGATGAAAGGAGAAAATGTAAAAATGCAGTAAATGAAACAGGCAAAATGGAGTACAGACGACTAATAAATGAGATTGACAGGAAGTGCAAAATGGCTAAGCAGGAGTGGCTAGAAGGCAAATGCAAGGATGTAGAAGAAAATAAGTAGGGGAAAAATAGATACAGCCCACAGGAAAATAAAAGAAACATTTGGAGATAAGAAAAACAGCTCTATGAATATCAAGGACTCTGATGGAAAACCAGTACTCAGCAAAGAAGGGAAAGCTGAAAGGTGGAAAGTGTATATAGAGAGGCTCTATGAAGGAAATGAACTTAGCGGCAATATTGTAGAAAGGAGAGAAGAAGTAGATGAGGATGAAATAGGAGGTACTATACTGAGAGATGAATTTGACAGACCACTGAAAGACCTAAGTCGAAACAAGGCCCCTAGAGAAGATGATATTCCCTCATGGCTACTGAAGTCTCTAGTAGAACCAGCCATGACAAAATTATTTCATCTGGTGAGTAAGATGTATGAGACAGGTGAAGTACCCTCAGACTTTAAGAAAAATGTTGTAATCCCCAGTCCAAAGAAAGCAGGTGCAGACAGGTGTGAAAACTACAGAACCATCAGTTTAATAAGTCATGGTTGCAAAATATTAACACGAATTATTGACAGAATGATGGAAAAACTGGTAGAAGCCGACCTCGGAGAAGATCAGTTAGGGTTCAGGAGAAATGTAGGAACACGGAAGGCAATACTCACTTTACGGCTTATCCTAGAAGATAGATTAAGAAAAGGCAAACCTACATTTCTAGCTTTTGTAGATTTGGAGAAGGCTTTTGACAACGTTGATTGGAATACACTCATTCAAGTTCTGAAGCAAGCAGGAGTAAAATATAGGGAGCGTAAGGTTATTTACAACTTGTACAATTAGTACATTGTGCAAGCTATAAAGGAAAGCTAGGAGAAATTTGGTAAAGGAATTAAAGTTCAGGGGGAAGAATTAAAAACATTGCGTTTTGCCGACGACATAGTAATTGTCAGATACAACAAAGGACCTGGAAGAGCAATTGAACGGAATGGACAGTGTGCGGAAAGGTGCATATAAAATGAACATTAACAAGAGCAAAACTAGGGTAATCGAGTGCAGTCTAAGAAAATCAGGTGATGCTGAAGGAATTAGATTAGGTAACGAAGCAATAAAGGAGGTAGATGAGTTTTGTTACTTGGACAGTAAAATAACAAATGATGGTCGCAGTACAAAGGATATTAAATTGAGAATGGCAATGGGTAGAGAAGCATTCTTGAAAAAGAGAAATTTGTTAACATCGAATATTGATTTAAACCTAAGGAAGTCCTTTCTGAAGTCATTTGTATGGGGTGTTGCATTGTATGTGAGTGAAACATGGACGATAAACAGTGCGGACAGGAAGAGGATAGAGGCTTTTGAAATATGGTGCTACAGAAGAATGCTGAAGATTAGGTGGGTGGATCGCGTAACTAATGAGGAGGTACTGAACAGAATTGGGGAGGATAGGAATTTCTGGCCTACCTTGACTAAAAGAAGGGATCAATTGGTAGGACACATTCTTAGACATCAAGGAATTGTGAATTTAGCATTGGAGGGAAGTGTGTGGGGTAAAAATCGTAGAGGAAGACCAAGAGATGGATACAGTAGGTAGATTCAAACAGATGTAGGTTACCGTTCTTATGTGGAGATGAAGAGGCTTGCTCAGGATAGGGTATTGTGTAGAGCTGCATCAAACCAGTCTCCGGACTGAAGACCACAACAACACAGTGTTGTTATATTGTGGACTTCCATGAGGTAAGTGCTAAAAGTCACAAAGCCAGAATCAGAATATAGTTGACAACAATTAACAACAATTAGTGCTGTATGTTTAAAAGTAGTGTGTGTGTGTGTGTGTGTGTGTGTGTTTGAAAGGATGCTAAAAGTAGTAAGTGTCTGGGGCGAGCGTGTCACTTTTGTTTAGAGACCGTCCCCGCTAAAATACACAAATAAATGTTCTGTTTTGGTTTTGGTTACAAAATAATTTGACTAAGCAGTGAGACTTAGTACCTTACTTTGGCCTGTTAGAATAAATTGCAACTGACATGGAATGCAATGATCTTACGTATATGTGGCTTTGTTTGATGCGCAACGAATAACACTTTAAATTGTACAGTGGTTAGTAAATTAATAGTAATTAAACTCGTAATTTGTCTACACGTGAATCTTGTGTGTGAGAAACAATGTGAGCAAATGAAAAATTCAGGTCTGTTAGTGTGCACCACATACCAGTTGCTAGACTGTACATTCACAATTCGACTGCGACACCCAACAAAACAGCGTACTATTACTGTGATATTTTGCCACTTGAATAAACAGGATGTCAAGCAATGATATTTGAGATTAACTGGATATCAAAAATATTTTGCGTACTCCTTTCATGTTCTTCAATGTTGGAAAGTTATTTTCATTCTGATTTCTGAAAGGTATGATATGCTTTTCAGCATCCTTCAGTCTGCTTTATTTCTTCATCACTGAATCATGCTGGCGCTTGAGAATGGTATATTAACCAAAACCAGTAGCTTTACGCTAATAAGTAAACAGCCGTGGGTAACATGTCATTTCACAAATAGTAAAAAGGGCTCAAATGTTTATAGGAGAAGTGCTGAGGGTGGGTTTTTCACAGGCACCCATCTTGGTGGAGGTGTGCTTGGGTCAATGACCAAAGAACTGGATCAGCTCCAGGATCAGTATACTACTACCAAGATAATGTATAAATATGATAGTAATAGTAGCCTTCGGAAGACAGTTAATTACCATATTTCCGTGTGTACCTACACTGTTTCTCATCTGTATTGTTCCGCACACACACACACACACACACACACACACACACACACACACACACACACACACACATTCCCAACATCTGTCGAATTCTGAAATATGTATCTCTCCTCTGCAGTGTGGATATCGATGGGAGGAAAGCCCTTACCTTTCGCTGACACTTTGTTTTATAAACACTTGTGGCCAGGTCTCTTTATTCTTCCGTTGATGGACCAAGCGGTTATAGAGCGATCTTATTTCTAGTTGAGTCATCTACAAGCCGTACTCATCCTTAGCATCTATCGATTCTATTTACTCATGTCTGAGACATTACCACCTAGTAAATCTAATCAAAATACTCTTTAATTATTTTTGGATAATTTGTAACTACTTAAACTATTTATAACAGATCTAAGTCTAAAATGTGTTTTGTAAAGTGCTTTTCCCTCTTGAGAGCACACTAGGCTTCCTATACTTTCTATTTGGAATATTCCCATACAGAGAGCCCATTTGCTGTGCACCAAATTCTACTCCATTACGTGGCATGTGAAAGACGTATAGATTGACAAACGAACAGTGCCCTTTTTAAACTGCTGAAAACAATTATGGGGTCAGGATAGATATCATACATTGTATACATATGGCAAGATCTTTTATTCATATATTGGATACAATTGCAATTTTTGTGTGATACAGTAGGATATTTTTCTGTCTCACCTCTTTACTTGAGGTTTATCAGTCGTTTACTTAGATGTAGGCACCATTTAGCTACCACAATAGTGAAAAAGTCATTCTCGTTGCCCTCTAATCTGGTGTACGATCACTTCGGACAGCCAGTGCAGCTTCACACCTGCCTGGAATGGATGGTATGATATTATCAAAGAGTTCTTGAGGGATATTTGGTCCACCTTCACGAGTGCAATATTTAGCTTTGCAACCGTCGTGGGTCTGCCAGCAAAGCCTCTGCCAAGTACAACACAGACGTGCTCAATCCGGTTTAAGTCCGGTGAACAGGCTCGCTACACCATTCGGTCAATTACGTCAGCTCTATCATGTTGTCATCAGTGCAGCTCGGTGTGGACGAGCTTTATCGTTAGCAGTTGGGAAACATGTCCTATTGCACCAGCGTACGACATAACAAAAGATGGAAGGCCCAGTTTCTGTGAACTAAACAGTGTCGTGGTTTTAATGGAACGAACAAAATACGCGTCCATGCGTGCAGGTCACATTGCCGAAGGCGACTTCAGACTGCTTGTGTTGATATTGCTCCTCCTATTGCTGGCTGGGACGTGCAGTGCTGCTGCGTTGCATTTAGACTCCTGTCTCGACGGGCTGTTAACTGGAGATAATGGTCATATCTTGCTGCTATTACCCGTGGATAAATATGGCCTTGCCTTATTTTAACGGTTTCTGTTGTCTGTAATCGCGTCGAGGTCTTGAAAAATAACACTTTAGGGCACTACAACCCCTGCTTCCACCCTTTCTATGGCTCTCCGTGCTATAGCTTCGGTAAGTCACATTGTTGTTGCATTGCACTACCTGCTCACTCAACTACCCGAACCATACAGATTGTGTAATGCGTTTGGTAGCGTTAACACAGCAACTTTCTCTTATTACCGCTACCGCGGTTGCCGTAGAACCGACAGAACAATTCGAACAATTTTAGTTCATTCTGCTGATTACAATGCTTCGGAATATATATATATATATATATATATATATATATATATATATATTGATCACCTTTTTTTTTTTTTTTTTTTTTTTTTTTTTTTTTTTACCAGTGTAGTACAAATTGTGTTACCTGAAGTGTTAAGAATATATTAGGAAGAAACTTAAAATATTTTCTTCCTGTAAAGAAAAATATTTTTGTTTCCATTATTTGATTATTCACCATTAATTAAAATTTTATTCATTTAGGCTTGAGCGCGACCTGATCTAAAACCTTGCTACACAAGGAACAACCAAGATAACTCTCTTTCTGTTATCATTAATGCTGAAGGTGACTGCTTTCAGCAGCTCGTATTGCTAACATCGGAAACATATCGCACCCCGGCAAGAACAATGACACAAGTCAAAGACCAAGATGTTTTAGGTTTTCATCGAAAAAGATGTATGAAGAGCTCCTATGTGTAGGAAGAACGTCACATCTGTCTCTCGCAGTTCGTCCATATGAGGATAGTGTAGGTGGCAATAGTAATAGGTTAGTTCATGATTCGTCATAGCGAAAACAGTGTCGCTTTTCTCAGGTATTACGTTTTTGAGTTGTGTCATTGTTCTTCCTGAGGTGCGATATATCCATTAAATTGAGTGTGATGAAATGTACTAACACGATAGCTACTAAAGTCACTGCAGATCTCAATCTCGGATTGAAAAACTTTGTCTGCACCAAAACAACACGAAAAGAGCTCCATAAACTGAAATCTGCAAGGTGAGCTGAAAGTCCAACACAGTTTTCAAATGTTCAAATGTTTGTTAAGCTTATGGGACTTAACTACGGGGTCATCAGTCCCTAAACTTACATACTACTTACGAACTACCTGATACTAAAGACGACACAAACACAGTTTTAGTCAATGTTCAAATGTTTGCAGATCTATCGGACCAAACTACGTGGTCATCAGTCCGTAGCTTACAAACTACTTAAACCTAGGTAAACTAACCTAAGGACAACACACACACACACACATGCCCCAGGGAGGACTCGAACCTCCACGGCGAGCAACCACGCGCTCCGCAGCGAAACGCTTTAGACCGCTCGGCTACTCCACCGCGGCAGTTTTAGTCAGTGATATATATATATATATATATATATATATATATATATATATATATATATATATATATATATATATATATATCCAAGTACACAACATTTCATACTTAAAGTGCCTGGCAGAAGTTTCACCGAATCAGTTTGAAACGATTCCTCTACCATTCCACTGTGTAACATCTAAGAGAAAACGAAGACTTTCTATGCGAGCTCTGGTTTCTTCCCACTTATTACGATGATAATTTTTCCTATACAGTAGAGCGCAAGCAAATGGTTCTCACATTCTGAAGAAAAAATTGAAATTTCGTAGAAAGGACGTGGAGATTTTTTTTCCAATGATTTACACCCAGACTCGTATTCCATTCATCACGATTACTTAATCATTCTCACAAAACTAAAAGATGTTTTGATAAAACGTTATTTGTATACATACGTATAGGACAAACGATATTTTATAGTTATATTCCCGTTATGGACGATGAAGAGTAACTGTGATTAAAATGAAGATTTATTGGGTATAACTACGCAAGCAGTCGCTTGATTAGATATTTTGATATAATTACTGCACTATTAACAAGTTTACAGCCAGTGCAGGCTTATCATCTGATGGAGATGTTACATGAACATTACAGCGTAGGTACAGTGTAGGTAAATGATGTGGCAGTGTAGCTGTCGGTAATGACCCGGTTTTAGCAATCGTTAACAGAACGTGTATAAAACAAAGATGTTACCGTTCGTGAATTAGTGTTGCACTACCGCTCGATTTGCGTCGCAAATCTGTTCCCATAATGTGTAATTTATGCAACATACATATAAACGCAGTGTTTATATGCAATTAGTTTTTTTACTTTTCAGAGTAGGTAAAATCTGAATGAAATTAGAAAGAATATAAGTACGAGAGATATCAGATTACATGATGACCTTTTCCCTGAAATGTATTGTATTCCTGTAAATTATTGGCATGTGATGGAAATAAGTGAATTTAGCTGCTGGTTTTTTCTTCATTTGTAAATGAAGGAGACACGAAAAACATTACAACTGTTCCGATTTTGAAACAACTGAAATCCCTGTAACTGTACTTAAAGTTCGTGTTCCACATATATCTGCTGATGATATGCCTTACTTCTCAGTCCAAATTTTCATCTGTACTCCAGTCTACATGATGTTCACCGTAAAACCGTGCTGGGATGGCTGCCGTTCTGAGGCGTCAGAACACAGATTGTGCGGCCGGTCCCACCGGAGTTTCCTGGTTATCCTTAGCATAAGTAAATTTAAGTAGTTAGCATGTCGAGGGTACCGAGGACATCAGACGTTTTTTGTCTTACTTCCATTTACATCTATATCTACGTAGATAGTCTGCACTCATATTGAACTGCATGGCAGAGGGTACATCGAAGCGCCTTTATGATATTTCTCTACCATTCCATTCTGTAACAAAATGCGGGAAAAAGGAACACCTAAATCTCTCCTTTTTTCGATCTGATTTCTCTTATTACGATCATCACGTCTACTAATGTAGATGGGTGGTAACAAAATATGTTCGAATTCGGAAGAGAAAGCTGCCGAAAGAAATTAAATGAATCTCCCCGCAACGAATTACTCTTTTCTTTTAATGATGTCCACTCCAACTCGCTCATCATTTCAGTGACGCTCTCTCTTCAATTTGGCGATAATACATAAAGAACTACCCTTCTCTGGAACCTCTCTAAATCGTCCAACAATGCGCATCATTGCGCCAAGATTGAACGCACAAGTGAAGTGTAGACTGCATCTTCTAAATATACTACCACTGAAACGTAGCCTTTGTTCGTCTTTCCTACAATATTTTCTGTGTGTTCTTTCTAATCAAGTTGTTCGCAATTGTAAGTATTACATATTTATTTAAATTTACGACCTGTAGATTTGACTGGTTTAACGTGTAAGTGATGTTTGACGGGTTTATTTTAGTGCTCATATTGACTTCTCACTATTCATTAATTCGGGTCGACTGCCACTGATTGCACCATGCAGATATCTTACCTAAATCTTTTTTTTGGTTTTTCTTACTTTTGATCTTCTGGTGACTTAACTTACCTATGAATGATAGCATTATCCGCGAAGAGTCTAAGAGAGCTTCTTACATTGCCTACTAAATCGTTTATAAGGATAAATGACAGTATTGGCTCTATAACACTTTCCTGGGAAACTCCAAGTACAGGATAACTTTCCGTCAATTACAACGTACTATGTCCTTTCTGGCTGGCCGCGGTAGTCGAGGGGACTCGGCGCGTCAGTCACGGTCTGCACTGCCACTACGGTCGGGGGTTCGAATCCCCCCTCGGGCATGGATGTTTGTGCCGTCCTTAGTGTAAGCTAGTTCATAAGTATCTTGTAAGTTCAGGGACTGATGACCCCGTAGTTAAGTCCCATAAGCTAAACAAACATATGAACATATATTAATATCCTTTCTGACAGGAAATAAGGAAGCCAATGGCACAACAACGGCGATATTCCATAAGCACGGAATTTGATTCGAAGACGCTTTTGAGATACAGAGTCAAAAGCTATCCGGTAGTCCAGAAATATGGAATCGATTTGAGAGCCATTGACGATAGCACTCGTTACATCATTTCAGTAAATATTCAATGTTCAAATGTTTGTTAAGCTTATGGGACTTAACTACGGGGTCATCAGTCCGTAAACTTACAAACTACTTATCAACTAACTTCTACTAAGGACGGCACAAATATCCATGCCCGAGGGGGGATCTGAACCCCCGACCGTAGTGGCCGTGCAGACCGTGACTGGAGCGCCTCAGTCTCCTCGGCCACCGCGGCCGGCTTCAGTAAAGAGTTACCTGTATACCATAAGAACGATCCGTGGTGACTATTGGTCAATACGTCGTTCTCTTATAGGTAGTTCTGGAACCCGAGGTAGTTCTACAACCTGGCGTTGATTATATAGGCAGTGATTTTGCTGATCTATTACTTTTCTTGAATACTGGGGTGAGTAGTGAACTTCTGCTGAACAAGCGGTTATATATTATAGCTAGGTATGGACCCATTGCATTAATGAAGAAACTACACGTAATCACATTCGGAAACTTAATCGAACATTGTTTTTCAACGTTTTAGAGCTATATTAAATATCATGAAAATTAAAGTTCAAACTCCTGTGATCGATGTCCGCTTAACAAATATTTCCTGTTTAGGTATAAGGGTCTGTATTGAGCAACAAACTTTGCTTCTCTCTTTATCCGCAGATGTTTCACTGCTGTTGCAGTATAATCAGTGTGACCTTTATTTTTTCCGTTCTTTCATAGAAAGGAATAAATGGCACTCTAATGAAGCTTCATTTGTAGTGAAACAGAGAAAGAAGGGTGATTTGTTCACGGAAGAAAATTAAAATACAAAAAGAAAAATTACTGAACTCATTTGCAAGTTAGGAAATATTCGACTCTGCTGTATTAGTTACAGAAACACAATATGGATTAGTAACAGTGACAAAGCAATATCATTTTGGCCATACGAACAACTTCAGTGGTCATAAAGTGGCTATGAAACAATAATTTGGGATGCCCGTTTCTTTCTGTATGGAAGTATTACACCATTTGATGTAGAGAGCATTAGCAACGTTGCAAGGTTATTCTATAAAAGGTTGGGCCGGAAGCGAAACGACCTGCTGTTGGCCGTTGAAATGACGTCGGCGAAGCAGCACTGCCAGCGAGGAGCGCGAAGCGCCGCTACGCAGCCGCACAGAACACCACTAAACACAAAAAAGTTAACTGTTTAAGCATTGCTTATTTCAGTTACATACCTCGTTAAATCCTTCCGACAACCGAAGAATGCCACTGAAGTGATTTTCGCCTCTGTGATGCCGCTGCTTTCTCTTTATTCAGCTTAGTGTTGAGGTAGCGCACTCGAATAAAAATTGAGGTTCGTAAGAATATTTTCATGACCTCCGGCGCCACGTGAGGACGTTTCTGCGAAATTGTGTCGGCTAATCTCTTAGAAATAGTTTTTTTTTTCTTTTGAAAGTATCACTTCCGTTAATGTCGTTGAACAACAGCTCAGACTCTGACAACTGTCACATCCACTCGTCAGACGGCCCTAACAAACCTCCTTGTGATAGAAATTCTGTCCACCCGTATTCTGCGAGGAGTTTGCAAGAAGACAAAGTAATTCATTAGACGGCATCCTCAGTGAGGTGTCATACTTCGCAGCACGGCGTGCAATGTAGCCTGCCAGATATCTGAATCATTAAGCTGGGCATTCAACATCAACAGACGTTGCAGCAGCCTCAGAACTAAAACTTCTGTCCTGAATTCCTGCTTCCCATCTGACATGGCCATTGCATCTGACATATTCGGCAAAATTCCACATAGCAGACTAGATGATAGGAAGTGTTTCTTTGTCTTCCTGTCGCACAGACAAAGTATTTGACAGTGGAATGTCTTGGGCATTCTTTCCCAGAAGCAACCAACGCAGCCGATGTTTTACTTCTTCAGGGGGATGTTGCTGACAGAAATGGCCAAGACCTCTGTGAAATAAATTTTCAAGACAGTCATGGTTCAGCCGTGCTGTTAATTTTTACTCAATGCCTGGTGTCGAAACGTCAAAATGAAGTGACATTAAGAGTCCTTTCTGAAATGGTAACAGCTGGCTTCGGTGTCCAATCTGCATTGTATCACATCACAAATACATTTTGCTGAAAATTATTTTTTGGAGCTGCTCCTTTATTCCATAGGCATTTGCTAATGTCTTTTTGTCAACGATTTCAATACTTCAAATAAATCATCAAAATATTAAACTTAGAGGCATCGAATTTTCTGTCGTGAAACACACGAATAAACGAAACAAAACGTTCCCGCTAATACACAATAAACAACAAGCTACTGCAGGGTTACCGCTACATCTGCCGCGACGGGCTTCGGCGGTGACGTCATGCGCAGTACGACGAATTCGTATCTGGGACTGCGCAGTTCATTCGGACCCCTCTGCAACGTTGTTTAAGGTTACAGGGGAAAGTTCAAAAATCATTGTTTATGTATTTAAACAGGCAAAAATCTCCAAAACTGGCAACTGTGTGAATAGTGTCAATTTATTACATTCCTATTGTCGTTCTATAGAGGCTATATTTTGGTTTTGCTTCTCATTCTACACTATAGTTAAATTTTATAGGAAACAACGTAACTCTCAAAACATTAATAGTTTAGCGCAATTACAAAACAAATGTATTCTACTTATTTGTCTCAAAATTTAAAAACTTTCAAATGTTTGTAATTTCTAAAGGATTTGAGCACCTTGGCCATTAGTCCCCAGGCTTACAAACTTTTTAAACTAACCGAAAGTAACTTATGATAAGGACAACACAAACACCCATGCCCAAGGGAGGATTCGAATCTCCGACGGCGACCAACAGCTCGCTCCGCAGCAAGG
Organism: Locusta migratoria; assembly: GCA_026315105.1. Classification (NCBI taxonomy): domain Eukaryota; kingdom Metazoa; phylum Arthropoda; class Insecta; order Orthoptera; family Acrididae; genus Locusta; species Locusta migratoria. The sequence continues at coordinate 170,281,547 of CM048748.1, forward strand.
TGCCTTAGAACGCTCGGCCACTCCACCGAGGCTTTATTTTTCTCAACTGTACTGTTAGTAACTGAGTAATGTACTCTTTACGATCAACAACTTAAAATTATCGAATTTCCTAATGCGATATGGTACGGAAACTAGTCTTAAGTAACCCAGTCTATCACCTGATACGCGAAGGTTTTTCCGTGAATGTGGGGAGTATGCAACTTATTCTTCCAACGTTCCCGCCCGGACGGCAGAGCGGCATGCAGTTCGACTAAAAACAATGGCTCACGTTCCAACGGGTCACTCGCGGGCTGCTTTCTGGCCATCCCTGCATTTATATTGCTAACAACCATAGTAGGTCAACATCTAAAATTGGAAGAATCCCCAACTTTTGTTCAGTGAAGCATAGTGCGTACTGTGGTAAAAAAAATGACACACGAAAGTAACACCGTTTCGTGAATTTTCATTCTAGGGTCGTTCATGTTTAAAAGGTTCGTTTGTAGTAACACAAGAATGACGGGTAGATGCAATGGTATAACTGCTTGGTGGATCATAATGATGTGATACCAGGAGTAGAAATTAAAACATCTTTTAACTGAAAACTCGCCGGCTCACTAGATTGCATCTGCGTAGCGGCCGATTTTGACAATCTCACCAAACCGTAGTTCAGCTGAGCACCGTGTGTGTCCCGTTTTTGGCCTTTTGGACGTAGTGCTTCTTTAGTACTTTGGGTTTGATCTAAGAACATTGAACGAGAAAGGATAAATTTAATGTTTTAAGAATAGCAAGGCAACTAAAAAAACCATGCCATGCTGGTACGTGTTTATGTCCGAGTGGTTCTCCAGTTTTCGATGAGGCCTGGAAAGTGTTACTGACAATCCCCGTAACGGAGGACCGGCAACAGGCATCTAAGACGAAAATATAGAGAGAGTGAGGACATTAATCGCGAACAATCGTTGATTAATTATGCGGCGAATGAACTGCTGATTAACCGTGAATCAGTGCGACAATACCTTACCCGAAAGTTATGGAAGAGAAAAACGTGTTGTCGTCTTGTGCCACATCACTTGATTGACGATCAGAAGCAGGCACGTTTAGAGGCTTCACAGAAATTTGTCGAAGCGGCTGATGCGACACCACATTTTTTAAATCGTATTGTCACCGGCACGACCCTGAAACGGAACGGAAAACATGGAATGGCATTCTTCGACATAGCCTCGTCGAAAAAAGGTCAGACCTGAAAAATAACCCATACGAACAATGCTCGTCGCTTTTTCCGATAGTAAAGACATTATCCGCAAAGTACTTCCAACTGAGGGAACGACGTTGAACGCTGCAACGTACCTTGAAATTTTTTACCCGTTTCTTGACGGCTACGCAGGGTATGACCACAGTACTAACAACAAAGTTCGTGGTTTTTCGTTGACTGCAACGCTCGCCCACACAGAGCCAATATCGTTAAACAGTTCTTGGCAAAGAAGAGGGTGGTCCACCTAAAACAGCCCCCATACTCACCGGAACTCAACCCTCCAGAATGCTTGTTACTCCCTCGATTCAAACTCGCTCACAAAGTAAAGAGACATAATGATATTCGTGATATCTAACGAAACGTGACGAAGCTTTTGAACACCATCCCTAAGCCGCAAAATTTGAAGGAAATTCCTAATGTGATTTATTCAATTAGAATAGCTACAACGAGAAAAAGATGAAATAAACAGATGGATAGAGGAGCAGAAAATGGACAAAAGGAGGAGGAGATGGTGGGAGAGAGTGGAAGCGGGAGATAGACAGAGATGGATGGGAATGGCGGGTAGATTGTCACAGTGCAGAAAAGCATTGTTCTTTTTAAGGGCAGTTGAATGGCGCATGCTTCAGAGTCGGTAAGCAGTCTGATTTGTTTCTTTATGCTGAAAGCAGACAAAAAAAGCCTTTTGTTAGTCCACTGACTTCAAATAAATGTTAATTTTCTAAGGAAACGTCTTCTTTTAAAATTATTTCCACTTAGCTACAGCAACGAAAAGGGTGAATTGATTTGACTGGTGTATTTTCTCGGTGTCTCCATGTCGGTCAGATTTTCTCATTTACTTTACCACTCATTTAATGTCAGACTATGCCAAAACGAAGTATGGTGGACTTTAGATGCAGTAACTTGTCTGCTAAATTGAGCAAAGCAATGCAAGGGGATGGATGACCTAAATTTAAATACAATAAATGATCATGCAATAAAGTGTGGATCTAATTTCTTTACATTACACTGAATGTAATTTAAGCGTATTTGCTTACTATAATTATTTCCTCGTATGGGATTATGAGGTGAAATGAAAAGAATTTAAATTTACTGTGCTAATCAATAGCGGTAAAATTCGTGTTCTACTTTTGTGTTCTCTACATTTTTCAAATAGTAAACAAATACGATGAAGACAATAAAACCATGTGGAACAAATTTCTTGCAAATGTTTAGGGTCAGCAGACACTTGCTAAGTAAGAATTGCTAGGTGGTGTGAATCAATGGATAATTACGACGAAACACCCAACCAATGACAGTGCAATGAAATTTTGATGGAGGGTCGGATCTACTGCAATGAAGCCTAGTTGTGAAATTTTACGTATTTTGATAATTTTATAATTGTTTCGAAACATGACGTCCTTAAGTGATGGAATATAGCCTAACATATGCATTTCCAGTAAATGAATGGTTCAGATGAACCAGAGAAACCAATACATTCAATATAAAAGTTGTCCATACCATTGTGAAGACACGACCTAAATGCAAGGCATTGAGCACTTAGGTCGATGCTTCACGGGGGCTGCACCGCATACTATAACCCAAACATCAGCTCTAACCGATGTCGGTACTCAAGTCATGGTTTTTAGTTCGTCATGAGTCCAAAAGACATCATAAAGAGCCCAGGTGAGGTACTGCATGTGCTGTTGTGCTGTTTGTCAAGGTTCTCGAGTTAGGCAACGTTCTGCTATAGCACAATGACGATGATATCGTCGCAGTGTCCAGTGACCAGTTTCCACTTTACAGTCATTTTCAAACCTGTAACAAGGAAAGCCTAAGAATGCTTTCCAAAAGAATTACAATATACAAACAAACCTTATAGAAACATAAACATAAAATGGTAACACGATACCCTTAGCACGGCAAATACAATAAAAATAATGAAGAAGGTGATAAAGACATATTACAAATATACAAATACAATTACAACATACAACAGACAATAGACGGATAAAAATTAATGTGTTAATTACATCATTTTGGTTCTTTAGGCCAGTCAAAGTATAAAAATTAAATTTGTTGGCAGGGATGTGGACTTTATCATAGCGATGAAAAATTATGAATAAATCCGGCACCTTTGGAGAAATATAACTATGAGAATTGGCACAGAGTAAACAAGAGAGCAAACCTCAATTGATAACTAGCATTGTGAATTATCCATGTTATATAAAGTAGATTCATAGTACACATGGCAACCACTTTTGCGGTCTAGGACAGCTTAAGAACTTCTTTTTTTTTCAAATTTTTAACAATTCGTCATATATTAAAATTGGCTGGAAGTGTTCAGATGTTAATATACATATTCCACCAAGCCACAATAATCACCAGTCCCTAGACATCCAAATACTTAAACTTATTTATACTAAGGGCAACACACACACACACACACACACACACACACACACACACACACACACACACACACACACACACACACATGCCCGAGGGAAGACTCGAACCTCCGGCGGGAAAGGCTGCCAGTTCGTAGGATCACGCCCTAGACCATGCGACACACGTTGATTTCTGTGGTTATTTTACGCTTATCTGATAGCTTTATAAATATGTATATAAGTCACAATATACTGGTTAATAAATGCAGACTATTGGCTAATGCATTGTCTGCAGTGAGAGGTAATGCCTAAAATTTGGTAGTATTGGCCCGCTCTTGACGCTGTGAGTGAAATATTGGAAAAAGTAAGTTGTTAAGGTGCCGAGAATGTATAAAAGAATATGGTGTGCAAAGATAATTAAAGAGACTAGGTTTTTAAAAATGTGAGTAAACGAGGGATGTAATTTAAATTGTAAAAGTCAGTATGAAGTGCATTTATGTGGTACAGCAGTCGGGAGTAATGAGTTCAGAGGCACAACCGAACAGCGGAGAGGGTCAGAAAACTAAGGTAATGGGGAAATTGTTACCATCATATGTTATGAGAATCACTTTCCCCATCTAGCGATATCACGAAATGACGATGGAGTCACGCACATTATATCAGCCTCACAGTCGTCAATCCAATGACGAAGGTTCTCGATTTTCCACTGACCAGTGAAAACAGCAAAACACAGCAGAAAGAAGTGGTATTTAAGAACACCATCAGCCCGACGTAATTGACAAAACTTAGTGGTTGTCTGATGACCCGGCTATCAGACACACTTATCATGGTCGGGCATAGCTTGACGGTTTTAAAGGATACAGGCTGTTTCGCTCGCCATAGTCCTTGGATCATTGGCAGACGGTAATGGACTGTTGTATACCAACCAAGCTGTATGATTACACTGATGGAGAGTGCAGTGGGCATCAATAGTGAACATGGACCGTGTGGGATGCCACTGCAACTCATTATTGTCACACAATGACAATGTCTAAACCACGCCCGATTCGCCAGACGGGTGGCCAACACACCTATTGCTGGTGTGAACAGCCAAGGAGAGACAAGGCACCCCACAGATTACATTTAGAGCAACTGACAGCTCATACTGCTGATGGTACACGCTGGCAGCCCAAAATGCGCCACTGCCATCCACTCACTGACATCGCACCAACGGCGAACAGACCGTCGTTAATCCACTGATATAAACTTGTGATTAATGCGAGACCAACTGGCGCTGCTGCACATTCTGCTGTCAATACTAGAAATCACTTGCCCACTTCTGTTACCTTCATACTGTGCTGTCACCATATACCACAGTCGTAATCAAAATAAAGTGACAAGAAGTCCAATCTGATGTTATACCACAACAGAGAACCCCACAAGCCCATAAACCACTGTATTGTATGATTCTTCTCGGTATTAAGTGAAATAATTTTGCGCGGTGAATCCTCGATAACTGAAAACTCGATAAATCTGGAAATACTTAGAGGTAACATGAAACGTTACTTAACTAAAACAATAGAATTATATGATCTAATTTAGACCTAAAAGATGACAGGATAGAATACAGTGGTCAATTCCAACACCTGTGGCATCCAGATGTGGAAATCTCGGTATATCCGCCATGCCATACTATAGTCCCTATTTTATCTTGAACTGTATTTATGTGTTCGAGTGGAGGACATAAACCATGGCGTTACCGTTTATAATCCCCATAATATTGGTCTCTTTTCAGTGTTTCTCTCCCGAAATCCTACTTTCCCTCCAGATGATAATGCTTACGTGACAGTTTCTTTGCAACACAGTTTCAGTGTGTGTAGACGGTCGCGACATCCGAAAAACAGCAGAACGATTGACATTAGTCCAGCGGGCCTCAGTGGTTTGCGACTGCCTTGCTGCCATTTACACTACGTCATCAAATGTATTGGGACACCTGACTGAAAATTACTTTCAAGTTCGTTGCGCCCTCCATCGGTAATGCTGGAATTCAGTATAGTGTTCGCTTATCCTTAGCCTTGATGTCAGATTTAACTCTCGTAGGCATACCTCTGCCAGGCACTTAAATGTGACTTGCAGAGTATCCCATGTAGATGTAAATGAAAGGTTTCTTAGGGAATGGCAGCCCATTACTCGCTGAGTGCTCCACTAAGGAGAAGTATTGATATAGGTCGGTGAAGCCTGGCACAGTGTTCCATAACATTCCATAAGTTTTCCACAGGATTCAAGTCAGGACACTGCACAGACCAATCCATTACGGGGATGTTATTGACGTGTAACCACTCCGCCGCCAGGCCAGGCATTATGAACAGGTGCTCGACCGTGTTGAAAGATTCAGTCGTCATCCCCGAATACTGGAAAGCAAGAAGGTGCTTAAAACGTAAATGTAGGCCTATGCTGTGATAGTGTCATGCAAAACAACGAGGAGTGCAAGCTCCCTCCATGAAAAATACGATCACGCCTCCACACAAACGCCTCTGAATGTTACTGTTGGCACTACACACGCTGGCAGAAGTCGTTCACCCGACATTAAGCATAACTACACCCTGCCATCTGTTCGGCACATTGTGTATCTGATTCGCCACTCTACACAACGATTTTCCACTGTTCAATCGTCCTTACACGAATCGAGGCGTCGTTTGATATTCACCTGCGTGATGTGACTTATGAGTAGCCGATCTATCATGAAATCCAATTTTTCTCACCTCCAGCCTATATTTGGGGTGGATCCTGAAGTAATTTGGAATTCCTTTGGCATGGTCTATGTAGATGCCTTACTATGACAATGTACGACCCTCTTCAATTGTCAGCGGTCTCTGTTAGTCAACAAACGAATTCGGTCTGTTCTCTTTCGTGCTGTTACTGTCCCTTCACGTTCCCATTTCACTATTACATCAGAAACAGTGGCGCTAGGAATGTTTATATGTGTGTACAACTCGCGTACACACTTCTGACACATGTGACACCCAATCACCTTTCTGCTCTCGAAATGTTCAAATGTTTATCGGACTAACCTGCGTTGTCATTTGTCCGTAGCTTACAAACTACTTAAACTTATGTAAACTAACCTAAGGACAACGCAAACGCCCATGCCCGAAGGAGGACTCGAAGCCCCCCGATAGCGATCGGCCGCGCGCACCGCAGCACGACGCCCCGGTACGCACGGCTAATCTGCCGCAGGTTTCTGCTCTCTCACGATGTCTGATGAATTCTCAGGTCGTTGATACGGAGTACCTGGCTCTAGGTGGCATAACAATGTACCTAATATGAAAAACGTGTGCTTTCACATAGTGTATATCCTATTCACTCCATTAAGTCTTCTATGTGACTGTGTGTCCTACGATTGTGGATGTCTGACTACCATCAGTAATAATAATCAGACTACCATCAAGTACTCACGTGACTGATGCACCGATGTCAGAGTTGGCAAAGTTGTAAGCTGGCCGGAATGCCACGATTGTATGGACATCAGTTCCTACGATTCTACATTGACTTTTACCTGAGATGTGGAAATAGCGGTTTGTTGCTCTAATTTTGGAAAGTAGTGTATACCAATCCCAGAAGACCAGCTGTTCAGTGCGCTATGAGCTCAAGTAGTAATGGTACAAGCGCCTATCCTTACGTCAAATTGCAGTGTCGAAAAAAAGTGCAGTCGCCGCGCACGCGAGCGCTCCTTTCCGAAATCGTTACGGGCGCAGCTGCCGAACCGCTCTTCAGTTATTCCGGAGCGTGCCGAGATTTCGGGCTGCCTCCTTGGCGACAGCTGTGGCAGCGGCCAGGCCCCGCCCCCTCCCCCACCCGGCGGCCGCGACTGGCCGGCGCCGCGCATGCGCACTGCTGCACCTGCGCGGCGGCGCGTGCGCGGTGGCCGCGGCGTGAGGCGTCCGCGGCGCATTGGCCGGCGCCCGGCCGGCGCGCACCGACTGGCCACGGCGCCGCGCCTCGGCCCGCCCGCGACGCTCAGACGCGCTCCGGCAGCCGAGCTGAGCGGACGGCTGTGCTGTGGTCGCGCCCGCGCGAGCGACTCCCGAGCACGCGGCGTGGCGACGCGCGACGGCCCAGGCGGCGCTTCTCCTGTTCCGTGCTGTGCCTCCGGGCTCGAGGGCGGCCTGCGCTTTTACCAACTCATCCGTTGACTCGTAAATAAACAATAAATCTCCAATAAACGCTAATAAACACCTTGATATAATCTGTCACTGCTGACACGATCTGCGTTGAGGGATCGCGTTTCCGAAAAAACAGCTCCCGAGCGGTGCTGGAGCCGAGCTCCCAGTATACCTTCATCAGTGTCGGGCTCTTTATAGATACGCCTGAACGTGTGACGAACGAGCTTTCACAGAGAGAGGCGACGTCGTAGGAGTGCTACCATGGGGTCACCGACGGCAGTTCTGGGACCGCTGATTGTTGCGCTGGCGTGCGCCGCTGTTCTCGTCAACGCCGTCATCGCGTCGGCCACAACCGGTACGTACTGAATGTCTTAGCGCACACGTCTCCTGCTTGTCAGTCTCTACGTGTACTGTGCCCGTGCTCATTTCATACAACTGTCCGATTCATCTGTGTCACTTCCATCGTTTCATGACCTCCTTCCGATTTTGTTACATTAGCACCCTACGCACGAATGTCGTTGAATTTGCAGACAAACGAACACCAGACTAATACTGTTACTGACTCAGACGTAGCACAGCAGCGGCAGTAAATAAAAGTGCCGCAACGCACAGTGCCATACTGACGTAGGCATCTTCTCCAACCGTTGTGCGACGGAAGACGGTCGTCAAGTGTGGTCGTAAAAGAAATGTGATGTGCGACATGGAGACGGAAAGCGGATATTGGTTTATTACGGTTTTACTAAATAAGCAGTTCCAGAAAGCAGTAAAACTTGGTCTTGTGCGATGGAAGATGGGGGCCGGAGTCCTATAAAAGTCGCTTTACGGGGTAGATAACAGAGAGCGGAAAATTCCAAAGGACGACTGCATGAATCACATCGCTGTTTTGTGTCCCACTTAATAGCTTCAGGAATTTTCGTACACTTCACATTATTGGAATGTCGTCCGAAGAAGCTTTTCAATCATGAGAACAGAAACGGGGACTATGTTGTCTACAGAAACTGTCAGCAAATTTGAAAGCAGGTTTACCTTTTTTCATGACAGCCGTTATTGCAAACAATAATCTGACGTAGCAGCGTAATTGGACCTCAGTAATGTCTTTCCAGTTCATATTTACTTGTATGGTACCTGTAATATTTTGTCAACAAATGAATTCAACGATCTCATTTGGTTTGTGTGTTGGTAGGAACCCTTGGTTCCGACAGTGAAAATGTACTAAAACAGACCAAATTTACCGGAAGAACGATACACACACCTGATTTAATACATCTAACTAAGAATTGGTTCTTTTTACAAATTTTACATTCATTGTTATAAAAATATTAACATTATTTTCATAAACACGTTTTTCCCTCAACGGCAGCAAAATATATTTCAGCGCTTTAATAGCGACGTCTTCCTGAAGGCAACGCCCACTTAACTGAGTAGCAATTTGAGTATAACCTGTCGATTTCAAGCTACCGTTATGTACAACGAAAGAACAATTCTTCCATCGATACAAGTACGGTCGTACTGAAAACAAAACTCTTCGACAAGTGTCAAGATATTACAGTTTTGTTTTTCGGAGATTTGATGATAGGGATGTTTTCATGCGGAAAATGACAATCTAGGTAAATCTTCAATGTAGCTATATAGCAACCTAGATAGTTATATCATCGTTACTGTCACTAATGGTTAGCATGTAAAAAAGTAAATTGCTCAAATTCAGGGTGTATATTCGAAATCCACCGGCGTCCAAATAGCAATGAAGCGACACAATTCTTCAGTCTAACGACGTTCAATTAAATAGTACTTCTCTGCACGGTTATAATAATTTAAACTTCCTGCAATACAGAACGAAATATCTCCAATCACCTATTCTCAAATTCGTAGAAATTTTTACAAAACGGTGCTTTAATTTAGGTGTTGTTTGAATTTCTAGCTGTAGAAATTGAAGAATATCAAGCAAATTTTTCAAGTGAGCAACATTGCGCCAATTGCGTATTTGTTCTCCTCAGGGCCACCATCTGCAGTCAGTTATTCTGGAGAGCAGCGACGAAGATACTGCAGAAAAAATACCTTCTTACATGCTGTAAAATTCCGAAAACAAAGTTATATAATCCTTCATAATTCCAAAAATGTTGAAGAAAAAATAGAATGTAAATCGGAGCTGTAGCAACAGATTAAAACTTGAGCGCGTATGCTTGTCTTTTGTAGTTACCTTTATTCTGTCATAAAGTTTCACTAGAGCAACTTCTGACCACACGAAATCAACACTTGGGGAAGTACAGCCAATATGCCTAAAGTGGTAATTGCTCGACGCCACCGTACGAAAACACCAAACATTTCCAGTTCCTTTTCAAATGTCAATATCAGCCTAGATCGTCGAGGATTCTGAACAAAATAGTTTTGATGTTGACGGACGGACCGCTATCTGTTGACATGAGAAGTTAATTTATGGCCCTCATTTAACATCAGTGGTTCTTGCGCTCTTTTCCTTCTTTGTGTTGCTTGTTCTTTGTAACACTTGCGAAAGCTGAAAGATGTCTTTAAATTTTTACGATCATACGTGCCCAAGGAAGATATCCAATATTATTGAATGGAACATTAAGTTTTTACACAGTCGTACTTACACAGAAAGAAGTGCATAAATGAGTAAAAAAATTAATTGCAATTGAATCAACTGGTAAAGACATAAATTTTATTGATAAAGAAAAATAGGTCGCTCTTCAGGTTATGATTTTTAAGGATAGCTAAGATCGGACAATGCGAACCCCTATAACAATATTTGAATTCTCACTGTAATGATGTTAATTGTTTAGGCTCCATGTTTCCACGATTTTTATTTCCCAGAGGCATTTACAATGTATAATACCATCTTCTTCAATACTCAAATATCAGTCTATGGATTGCTTTTACTTTGTAGTTGGACAAGCTGCTTCTTTCAGATCAGTTTTTACGATTACACTCACTATTTACTAGTTCCGAAACTGAACGTTTGTTCAGAAAGTGATAGGTTACACTGCAACTTCACAGTAACATGATATCAAGACGGGCAGCAGGATCGCAACCGGTCATTTGCAAAAGAAAAGAGATCCACAGACTGACATTGAAGTATTTATTTGAAACTTCCAAAGACACACATGTCTAGTTTATTTAAATCTGTAACTCCCTAATAATGTCACCTTCACCGTTCAGCGCTTGGATGAGTGACGCAACAATGTGTAAACGCTGTCTACTTTGGATAGACGACGATTATATGAAACGCCATGTCACGTACCCCGAACGTCCAGTGTGAATCGATGCTCTATATGACAGATCAATGCCTATTGTTTTGTATGACGTTGATAGGTACTTCACCGAATCAGTTAAGACGATATATTCAGTTACGGGTATGTATTGTAAGTAAAGCGGTAATTAGTGTGTTTGCGCAAAGTAATGAAAGGCGTGTAGTGATGCAAATAAAGAGACCGAACTTAAATTACGCGTCCAGTATTACGTTCTGCATCTCCACTTACTTCACAAGCCTTCATTTAACTCATTCCGGTGGCACCGAAGAGTGTTGGAGCACTCCATCCGATATTGCCTTTCGGGATGAAAGGCACACCAAGGAGTAGGTTAAACTTTTCTGCCTCGTATCCGTCGAGAGATGCCAAAGACTACTCACTGCACCGGTTCCAGAAGACAGCGAAATGACTTATTTAAAATTTTTCCTTCCAGGATGACCTTTAAGTAATATGAATGAAGATGTACCTACGAGCCTTCCAGAATAACATTCAAGAGTCCTGACCGCTGTGACTTCTAGAACGTAACCGGCGTTCTTCAATTAACAGTGCGGCATTTACTCCCGCGTTAAAACCTGGACCCCGAAGAAGGCTGGTCGATTTTATTAGAATCTGTGTTCTCTCCTCTTAGGTGCATCACCCTATGTTAGGTGTCGAAGGAATTAGTCATTACATTTCACTGAGAACACTGTCTCGAAATGTGCCTGTATCTTCTCTAATCGCTACATTTACCTTTAAGCGATACGCTTGAAATAAGAGTCTGGAGCTCCTGATTGCTTGAATTGATCTGTTCTTCAGATGTATATTTCAGAGCGAGAAACAGTAAATTTCCGTTATTGTGACAGATACTTTTACGGTACAACAACTTTTATTTATGTACATAATGCATTTGTCGAGTTCTTAAAGCCTCATAAATGTCTTTGTTGCTTTGACTACAAATTTACACTGTACTCCACTGCTAAACTTCCAGCCGTTGGCCATTTTCAGGTGGGCAACAGGTACAAATAATTCGCCAAAGTACACGAGGTTAAACATGTCGCCAAAAAGTTTCTTAAAAGTTGTATTACAGTATCACGGAAATATGGAGGTTAACATTACTTACGTGCTGTAAGCACAACAATAGTTATCTATAAATGGAGGAATCTTTCCTTCCATGTGTGAGAATGACGTTGGCCCCATTTTATTTCCCCTTTTAATCCGTGGATTCACTATCTAACGTTCATGGTATGTTTTATACTGCTTATATCTGCCTATTGGTTACAACTTTTACTCACTCGAAAATAGTTAAAAGTTGCAGTATTTGGACCTTCCAATAATATACAGTCAATGGCGAGGACAATATAATTTTAAACTTCATTGAACTTTATTAATTTATTTATTACTCAACAAATGTGTCAGCTTCTAGAAATTTTATTCTTTGACTAAAGCAGGGGAAGATATTTTAATGACTTTTTTAAGTGTATTGAAAGAGTAGCGTCTAGTTTACATTAACACGCGAAATAAAGTCAAAGAGTGCTTTCATTGAGACAACATTAGGACTGTTTACACATTCTGAGGTTGAAAAATAAACAATAAATCTACAGGGTCACGATAACGTATTCCGTGGTCAGGTTTTCCCTATGTAGCTGCAACTACACTCGATATTACGTTCTTCAGTCACCAGGCAGTTTATAAGCTGAACGGAAACTCGCATACACCTTTGCATTACATTACACCCTATATTCTGCTGCGTAACTTACCACATGTCGTGATATGACATTAATCACATTTCTGTTGTAAAGCCAAATTTAAATAATAATAATAAATGGGACGATTGATCTCCGTGTGGAGAATTTAATTGATACACTTTGTATTTTGGGATTCAAATGAAAATAAAACTATTTAAATGACCTACAAGATGTTATCATATGTAAAATTATTAATGCTATCGGTTTAGTTATATAGTTATCTACAGACATGTCACGCTATTTGGCTTTTCGTTACTATTCTTTCAGTGGTGCAAAACTCCAGATTATAGAAAGTGTGTGTGTAACTTTGAAATTTTTATTCAGACACTCGTACAATGTATCGGACGAAGAATGCTAAACAGTTTACCTGATGTGCGAGTACAATAAGGCTATAATAATGCCCAGATGCTAGTACTCAATTTTTCATATAAAAGTTACAACGTCTAATCGTTACGTTTAATACGACGAACAAGGGACCAACATGCTTTCGACTATAAAATTAATGGCGAAACTGCAGATGCTCATAACTGGGAAGGCATTCGGATATATTCTCTGAAAGAAACCATCCGAGTGGTTGTCTCAAGCGATTAAACTAAACCAAGGAAACGCACAACTAAATGGCAGAAAGAGCAATGCAACCACCGTCCTCTCGAAAGGCAATTTCTAGTTTAACAATGTGCCAACGCGTTCGATCTGAACATATCGTTTGAAACCATACATTTGATTTATTGGCTGAACTTCACAGGAATAAATTTTTATAACTTCATATTACATGTAAAAACAACGTGTAGTTACACCTGTACAGTGTCAAGCATTCTTCTGAGACCGATGACATTTTAAATACGTTCGTTGGGATGATTTATGAGGTAAAAAGCGCTAGTTATTCAGTACTTCTGTTGTGTCGTGTAGCAGAGGACATTCACTGCTTTATCACCAATGTTGCTGTTAAGTTCGTCGCCGCTGTCACTTGCGCTAATTATTTAAGAATATCCATGGTTGACTCCCAAATCCGCAGTCAGAAGAACTAATTACAGTGTTCGAGGTCTTGAAGATTCTGTAAGTTTGCAGTGAGAATAGTAACGAGTAGCAAAGCAATTGAGCACTGATATGATACGTAGAACACTCGAGATAATCTACAAAATTATGTATATGACATGGCGACAATAGCTTCCACAGTACATTAATAGTGTAGCGGTCGTACCAGTGTAACAAACCCCACTCTAAATCTCGGTCGCCCCTCCCTCCCTGTTTAAAGTAAACTACTATTTTCCAACACATGTCCTCTATTCTTACTGTCAAAGACTCTGGCACCACAATGCGCTCCTCTGTTTTCAGCGCCAAAGGTGACAGCGTTCCTCTAGTAAAAAAAAAAAAAAAAAAAAAAGTTTATAAGAATATACTGACAAGAAGTAATCCGTGCGTGCGTAGAAAGGCTATTTCGTTTTGTAGTTGTAAGATGTACTCGGTGCTCACTGAAGACATAAAAGGTTACTGTAATCGATTTTGAAAAAATCTTTGTAATGTACGTAAGGTACATTTATGGCTGTGATTAAACTCTGTTGTGAGGTGAGAAAACATTATCACAAGTACACTTTCGTAATAAATAAAAATATTTATGCATGAAATTTGTAGTGGATAACTCCTGTTCTGAGTTGCAAAGCGCATAGCCAGTGCTCTGAGCAAGAATGAAAGTAATGGGATAATTTCCCATTACTTTTATTCTTGCTCAGAGCATATATATATATATATATATATATATATATATATATATATATATATATATAAGACGCAGAAAGAAATGCCAAAATTACATGGAGGTGTATGATAGAGGGATTGAAATGATTAAGATGTGAGGTATAATAAGAGTTATGCTAATGACACTGTATATATTCTATGGACGGAGAGAAGAATGTCAACAAGAGAGAGGAATTGGATGGTGTACTATTAAAGATAGATATGTGAAGTACAGCATTGTTTGAGTGATGAATTATAAACTTGGTGTGTGTGTGTGTGTGTGTGTGTGTGTGTGTGTGTGTGTGTGTGCGTGTGTGTGTGTGCGTGTAGGAGATGGGAGAGGTTGCTAAAAGTAAAAGAGAGATTGTGAGTCGAGTGTTAAAGGTGAAAGGAATTAACGAAAGAGAATGAAAGAGAACCACAAATGAAGTAAATACTAGGGAGAGAAGAGAGCACCAAATTTTGAAATGAGTGGTGGTACGGTGACGAGGGTGGATGAGAGAGAGAAAGAGAGAAGGCTAAGGGATAATAACGGGAAAGGGTGAAAGGAGGGCGGAAATGGAACAGAGGGGTGATAGAGAGCGGAACGGAGAGAGAGAAAGAGTAAAACTGGCAAGAAAGAAGAGGACACAATGAACAAACGACATGTAAATATAGACGCCGATTAAGCTAAAGCTTACAAGTTACTGTTCCTCGATTGAACTCTCCGGCAGTCTAAAGAGGCAAATAACCTGCTGTGTGGATTAATATACCTAGTACTTCAGGAGGACTACTAAATATTTTAAGAAGTGCAAGTACAGACGCATTTTCAATAAAAAAGCGTTCTGCACGGGATATGGTAGCTTGGAGAGCTGCATCAAACCAGTACGTGGACTAAAAGCCACAACATGTGTCGAAATTTATCGGGAGCAGAGATATAACTTTTAGTAACACAATAAAAGAGAAAAGACGAATTTTTTTACTGATTCTTTCGTCGTTTCTTGGTAGAAAATCTCGTACTGAACTAAAACCACAAATTTTATGTACTGTTACGGCCTTTTGTTTTTGGCAGAAGTTTATCGTGTATTGAAGGAGGTTTTCCTTATCGGAAGCGTTGCTGACCAGTAACAGGACGGACGCACGGGCGACGGTTTTAATTGTTTGCTGACGGCGGAGCTAGAGTTTAATGCCGCTGACGGTTGGGCGGAAGAATAGGAGGTACGAGCGTGAGAGCGTAGGGCGAAGCTCTGTCGTGAGCCTGATTTTCCGTTGTGCAGCTTCAGTGGCGGCTTATGTGTGGTGTGCTCACTGCCCAGCTGTGAAGGGGTTTGGCCAGTTAACGGCTCCATTGAAAGCCTTGGTAAACTATTGGACACGAGGTGCGACAGCACAGTCAAAGCAGGACGATATTGCTGCCGCATACTTACATTTCGCATAACGATCACAAAGACAAGAGAAATTAGGGCTTGCACAGAGTCATACATTCTTTTTTTCCATCGTTCTGTTTGGGAGTGGAATAGGAATGGAAATTTCTAGTAGTGGTACTACAGTGTACTCTCCACCATGCACCTTGCGGTGGATTGTGGAGTATATATGCAGATGTAGATCTCCTCGTGACCGAATCTAGTTGGAAGGCCGCTGAAATCGTGGATAACGAAATAGGATACCGCTGTCGCTCCTTTCATAGTTTATCGCGTAGCAGGGTACTTCCTCACCTTGTGGGTCTATGCATTTTGTTTTTCTGAAAAGGAGTGTGTTAAAGGAAGCTTATACTTCCGTGAATTTGTCTGCATGATCTCTCGTCGCAAAACGGTTGTGAAGGACCAGGTGGAGCTCTGAAGATTCGATTGTGACACGCTAATGTGCCTGGACAGGGGATGTTGTGTACGCAGGAAAAGAAAACATTGCACGCAACTTACAGCGTCACGCACATGCGATATGACTGGTCTTAGTACGTAGAGCGATTGAGTTTGCGTCTACTAGCTTACGGACGAAATAATTTATTTATTGTGCTAAATGTAGTGTGTCTCTCGAATCCACTTAAGAGACTGTGGTACTTCTGGCTATTAGTGTATTAGTGTTCAGATGAACCTTGTTTCACATAATGTGTGTTGTGTATTATAGTAAACGAGGGACTTGATTTGGTTACTGGACTCACTGACTATGTAAGAAACGGGAAACGACTTGATCATTGGTTAATATCAGAAATTCTGATTGTCTATTTCTTCGAAGTGCTTGACATTGCGCATTTTGTTAATACAAGGGAATTAAAGGTTTTGGTTCCGTGGTGAGTCTTAGTAAAGTGATTAGGAACAGTTGTGTGTCGCAGTTCCGGTGATATTTAATGTGTTGCGCATGGTTTTTAAGGGCATTAAATAATGACGATTATTTAAAGGACATCTTTTGGAACATGTGCAAGTAGCGTGTAAGTTGCTAAAGTAACTTTTTTTTTGTCTACCATGAATGGCAACATTCGCCAGTAATCCACAGACGGTTGTTCGCGGGAACCACTTAGTTACTTTCTTGGCCGCTAACTGTGATTGCATTGACTGCTGCGGCGCTACCATGAGTGTAAAGTTCGTCTGAAGGTTTTAGAAGGATTCAAACCTGTTATATAGCCACATGTGGCATAATTGTAATAGTTCTTAATTATTGCACGCACTCATTTAGGAGAGTAAGTTTACTCAGTGAGGAACACGATACTTCTTGTGAATTCTCTTATACTAAATGCAGCACAAACATCCATGCCCGAGGGGAGGGGGATTCGAACCCCCGACGGGGGGCGGCCTCGCCCATCGGAGCATAGCGCCTCAATCCACTCGGCCAGTCCGCCGCGGTTGTACTTGTTCACCTGTTGTGGAGCGTACTCGGCTGCATTGAGCATTGCGGAAGGTATTAACACAAATATTTTTTGGCAACCAGTCGTATACAACTTTAAACAAGCTTTAAAAAAAAATACGGAACGGAACAAGATCATTCAAATTATTCTCATAACAAATTGAAGAAAACAAGAGTATTTTCCAAAAGTTCTAGTAAATTCTTCTGCTTTCTGCAAAACAAAGGAAATTTCAGTGTGTCCTCAAAAGGTAGTTTCGTTCTTGTAATCTAAGTAGTACTGTGAAATTTGGTATTTAGTAAAGGTGCGATAAGTGGCCGTTTGAATAAATTTTGTAACCAATTAAGCAAAGCAAAATTGTCGGAATAGGCTATGCAAGAGCCGATCACATTGACGTACTATTCTATAAAACAAACGTAATTTTAGTATGCTCCTAGACGCTGGTTAATTTCGCTTTTTGTAATCTAAGTGTACTGTGAATAGCGGCGTTTCAATTAATTTGAATGACTTTCGCAACCAATTAAACAAAGCAGAGATTTTGGATAAGTCTATGTAAGAGCCGATCGAATTATTGAACTTTTTTGTAAAGCAAAAGTAATTTTAGTCTGTTCTCAAGACCTTGTTAATAGACGTCCTGACATTATAAGTAGTGTGAAAATTTGCTATTTACAAAAGGTTCCAATTAGTAGCCGTTTAAATGAGCTTCGTAATTAGCTAAGTGAATTTGAGTACTTTGCAAAATATCTAGTTAAAAGGCACCTTAATAATTCCTTTCTAAGCAGTTGTCTTTCTTAAAATACTAATTAAGTGCCGCTTAAGTTAGTGTGCTTCTTTCAATTAAGGATGGGAGTGGCTGACGGTGGGCCTTTCAGGTGGTTTACGTATTTCAACAGTTTATATAGTAATTTAAAGTAATTGATAAATGTATTTCAAATCAGAAGACCTCCATGCGGTATCTGCCCTTTATCCTAGTCCTTCATCTTCCGGATCGTGTATCAAAGCCCCGTTCGCTCTAACACGGATCCTGAATTTTGAAGATGGGCGTATTCTAAAAGTTTACATTTGTTTAGTTATCCTGTTTTCGTATTACAAAGCTATCTTACCGATTTTATGGCCATGCAGACCGGTCAACAAATAAAAATAAAGTTTATACCCGGAACCGCGGGAATAGTGAAAAAGTTCTCTTTTGTCTTTACTGTAAATTTTTTCGGGTTACCGTACATTATAACAGGTGTATACTGAATGGCATTTTTATTGCCATTCGACTATACAATCATCTCCTAAAATGTTAACTATTCCGCCTGAAACACTCTGTATACAATAATACTCCGTAATGATTAACAGATTACAGGTGACAGGGAATTTGTCGACACAGTAGAGATGGTTCGAAAATTGATCAGTCTATTTCATATTCGGTTTCGAGCCTGATCGTGACGGTATGTCCGACATATTACATTTTTGCCGTTTATAGCTAGCGTACTTCTTTCAGTCAAGGGGATCTGACTTTGTTTATGGAACTGACAATCTTTTATAGGTCTGTGTACCTGATGAGACTCCTTTTTAGTCCTCTTCTCGAAGCTAGATAGCATTTGTAAATAACAATGATGAAGCGAAGGACGTGGTGATATTCTGTCTCTGCAGACAACTGAAATTTGGATGATTTTATTTGGCGTCTTAAACGTACAAACGCATAGCCTCTTGTCGCCCTCCCGTGGCAATTTACCTGTACAATAAGATATGTACTATATGTGTCACAGGAATGCAGCACATAAGGTTACTTAACAACACTTGTATCCCTGACATTTATATTCTACATATACTTCAATTTTGCAAATTTAATAGAACTGCCGGAATTACTCCTCGAACTGCTGCAGAACGTACAGATAGTAAAACCGTGGACAACACGGCCGGTGTCATTGGCTTTATTTACTGCTATGACTTGGACATTTATCTTAGAGAGTAAACTGCGAGCAACAATGACAGCATTTACTATACACCCTGATGGTGACTCAATGTGTGTGACTCTATAGCTCTGTAAATGACTACAAATGCAGAGGTCAAATCCCCAATCATCGGATTTTTGTCTCTCACCTATCACTCCCTTCACCTAGGGAAATGCGTTAATGTGAAAAATACCGAGATGCACCGTGATTCAGAATCAAAATTAAACTGTAGGTCTCCTTATAACTTAGTGGATAAGTCAATTCTAAGGTTGGAGGTAAGCGGTGGTCTTCGTGAACTGTCGATTAGTAGTCTGATGATATGTCAAATCATATCGATGATATCGCAAATTAGTTAGTCCCTCAAAATTCAAGGACTCCGTGTTAGCTCCTCCTTCCCCTTTTAACTCCTGGGTATTGCCATGAATTACATGTAGCTCTGTCTATTTGAACTGGAAATGAAGTTCATGCGATGAACGAAGAAACATTTCGCGAGGTTAGAGTGGAACTCTTCTTTAACACTTCTCTAAACTGAGGAAATTGACACATGTAATTGTTCCAGCACAGTTGTGGTGCTCGACACGCTTGTTCATTGTCCTTGAGGCGAGGTTACAAAAGAAATCATTTATTAATATTTGATAAATAATGAAATACAGATATAATTTCCATCAGGCGGAATACACTGTCAATAGCAATCTATACTGCCACGTCAACGTCCACCATACGTTAACAGGCATACATACGTCGCTGTAATTATAAAACTGCACCGCAGTCTTCTAACGAGATTTTCATCAGTTTCTCCGGAATGTTGAGACTCAAAGTGTAGATTATATTTCTAGCTAGATTTTTCTTCAGAAGCTGTTTTACTGCTGAATTGAAGTTCCTTTCTATGAGAAATTTAATTTATGCTTCTCAAGCAGCTATCCGATTTTTAACAAATGGAACATGCTGTAAAATTCGAAATTAAAGAAAAAATGCGTAAATTATTACGCTCTCCCTATTGAAACATCACCTATGACTCTGAGGTAGTGCATAACATATCATGAATTCTGCAAAGAACTTAACACCTGTGAGAGTCCACTGGTCATCAGTTTAGTACTCCTTTATATAAATGAAATTCTTAAAAGAATACAATATTATTTGAGAGTTAATTACAGCATTTATGATCGTTACATGAGCTGCAGGCATTTCGAAGAGAATTGTCTTGCGGAGTAATTAAAAGAACTGTAAATCTAAGGAACTTAACTGCTGTGGTTATCAGTCTCTAGGCTTACAAACTACTAAAAGTAACGTATGCTAAGAACGACGCTCTCTCTCTCTCTCTCTCTATCTCTCTCTCTCTCTCTCACACACACACACACACACACACATAAAATCAAGGGAGGATTCGAACCTCCGACGGCGAGCAATCGCGCGCTTCGCAGCAAGGCACCTTAGAGCGCTCACTCAATCCACCGCAGCGTTGTAAGTTAGTGTCTTTAAAAATAGCTATGTAATAAAGATAAAAATGTTAATCAGAGTTAAAGGAGTATGGTGGACTGAAGTTTCATGATTATAAGAGAAAATGACTGAGAAAGGTAATGCTGAAAGTAATCAATCCACTAAAAAAAGTTTATAATAAGAAAAGAAAGTATCTACATATTAAGTAAAGCTATACGTGTTAAAATGAAACAAATGCAATAAAGACAAGTGATTTTTTTAATGTGCTGCTTGAGACTATGTTTCAGATACAACCATACCCTGTGGTGCTATCAAGAACTCAAACCGGTGTCTTATTTTAAAATTAATTAAAGCACGTAAGCATTAAAGTAACTTCGCCCGGTGGAATTTGCGTGGTTCAAATGTCTTGGATTAGTGAAATATTAAATATTGCTTCCACAACTACAATGACGAAATTTCATTACGAAAAAAACTCAAAGATCACTTCATATAACGGCCAATTTATTCCCAAAATTTGGTTTAATTTGGAAGGAAAATTACCAATTTACTCTCACCCTGTAAATTACCAGTGTTTGCAAAATCAACTACAAAGTCAAGGTGAAATTGAGGATGGCACCCACTCTCATGTTTCTCTGTCCATCCTGATTTGGAATTAAGATATGGCATGAATTTAAGGAAACAGACCTGAGTGGAATTAACGACATGTCCGAATATAAAGACAATCGCCGATGCTGCGTACGCTCTCCTCCCTCAAGTCACTCGGAGAATGATTTCGGTGATAGAAAAGTTTGACGTGAGGCTCGGAACGGCATCCGAAGGCGGAAATCCTTGCGAGAGATGCCAGCTAGGTGCTGCTTTCCAGGAAATGAAAGAAACAGTATTACACTCTTGGCCATTAAAATTGCTAGACCACTAAGATGACGTGCTACAGACGAGAAATTTCACCGACAGGAAGAAGATGCTGTGATATGCAAATGATTAGCTTATCAGAGCATTCACACAAGTTTGGCGCCGATGGCCACACCTATAACGTGCTGACACGAGTAAAGTTTCCAACCGATTTCTCAAACATAAACAGCAGTTGACCGGCGTTGCCTGGTGAAACATTGGTTTGATGCCTTGTTTAAGGAGCTGAAATGCTTACCATCACGTTTACGGCTTTGATAAGGTCAGATTGCAACCTATCGCGATTGCGGTTTATCGTATCGCGACATTACTGTTTGACTTGATCGCGATACAAAGACTGTTAGCAGAATATGGAATCGGTGGAATAAAGAGGGCAATACGGAACGCCGTGCTGGATCCCAACGGCCTCGTATCACAAGCAGTCGAGATGACAAGCATCTTATCTGCATGGCTGTAACGGATCGTGAAGTCACGCCTCGATCCCTGAGTCAACAAATGGGGACGTTTGCAAGACAACAACCATCTGCACGAACAGTTCGACGACGTTTGCAACAGCATGGACTATCAGCTCGGACACCATAGCTGCGGTTACCCCTGACGCTGCATCACAAACAGGAGTGCCTGCGATGGTGTGCGCAACGACGAACCTGGGTGCACGAATGGCAAGACGTCATTTTTTCGGATGAATCCAGGTTCCATTTACAGCATCATGATGGTCGCATCCGTGTTTGGCGAGATCGCGATGAGCACACATTGGAAGCGTGTATTCGTCATCGCCATACTGGTGTATCACCCGGCGTGATGTTATGGGGTGCCATTGGTTACACGTGTTGGTCACCTCTTGTTCGCATCGATGGCACTTTGAACAGTGGCCGTAACATTTTAGGTTGTGTTACGACCCGTGGCTCTACCCTGCTCTACCCTGAGAAACCCTATATTTCAGCAGGATAATGCACTACCGCACGTTGCAGGTCATTTACGGGCCTTTCTGGATACGGAAAATGTTCGGCTGCTGCCCTGGCCTGCACATTCTCCAGATCTCTTACCAATTGAAAACGTCTGGTGAATGACGGCCGGGTAACTGGCTCGTCACAATACGCCAGTCAATTCTCTTGATGAACTGTGGTATCGTGTTGAAGCTGCATGGACATCTATACCTGTTCAAGCCATCCAAGCTCTGTTTGACTCAATGCCCAGGTGTATCAAGGCCTTTATTCCGGCCAGAGGTGGTTGTTCTGAATACTGATACCTCAAAATGAATGGCCCTAAGTGCGTGAAAATGTAATCACATGTCAGTTCTAGTATAAAAAATTTGTCCAATGAATAACTGTTTATCATCTGCATTTATTCTTGGTGTAGCAGTCATCTCGATTGCTGGTGATTCGTGGCCGTAGGGATCCAACACGGTGTTCCCTATTGCTCTCCTTAACCCACCGATTCCATATTCTGCTACCAGTCATTGTATCGCCACCAACGCGAGCAGCAATGTGGTGATACGATATACCGCAATCGCGATAGGCTACAATCCGATCTTTATCAAAGTCGAAAACGTGATGGTACGCATTTATCCTCCTTACACGAAGCATCACAACAACGTTTCTCCAGGCAACGCCGGTCAACTGCTGTTTGTGTATGATAAATCGGTTGGAAACTTTCCTCGTATCACCACGTTACAGGTTTCGCCACTGGCGCTAATCTTGTGCGAATGCTCTGATAAGCTAATAATTTGCATATCGCAGCTTCTTCTCCCTGTCGGTTAAATTTCGCGTCTGTAGCACGTCATCTTCGTGGTGTAGTATTTTTAATGTTCAGGAGTGTATTTACTTTTTCTTCCCAAAAAGTCTTGTCGTGGGGTACAATCATACATATTCCTCAGTCCACAGAAAGGTGCTTCGCAGAGGATACCTCATACCACTACTAGTCATTTTCTTATCTTTTACTCTTACCGACAGAGCGAGGGATAAGCGGTTCCCAATACGCATCTATCTGATATAGATCCGGAACACTTCATCAGTACGCAAGAATGGTCTCCTACACGCATGAACTACATATTCACAAAATTCTTCCTTTACACCGAAGGCGGCCATCCACCTTGACCACGACTGCCCGTATCACTTTGCGACGTTACGCCTATACATGACTGTGTCAAAAAGTACACTACTTGTGTTTTATTGGAATATTATGGCATTCTCTGATCGTGCTCATGTGCATCACCATACATTTCTCTATACACAACCGCGGCGTAGCGGCCGAGCGCATTGAGGCGCTATGCTAAGATGCGCGAGGTCGTTCCTCGTCGGGCGTTCTAATCCCCCCCCCCCCCTCGGTGTCGTCTTTAGTATAAGGTAGTTCATAGGTAGTTTGTAAGTTTGGGGATTGATGACCCCGCAGTTAAGTCCCTTAAGCCTTACAAACATTTGAACATCTACACACAAAACTAATTGCCACTCGTCGCACCAAATAGAAATTTTGTCTAACTAATCCTGTATTCTAAAGGTCATTCGACGACGACACCTTCCCTTACACCAAAGCATCATCAACAAACAGTCATAGATTGCTACAAACTCTATCAGTCAATTCATTTACGTGGATACAAATTATTAACAATAGTATCTCACTTCCGAGCGACACTCTTGACAGACTGAAACGTTAATTTTCTACCTCTGATCTACCTTGTGATCTAGTTGGCTTCTGTTTCCGCTATTAAAAAAAAAAAAAAAAAAAAAAAAAAAAAAAAAAAAAAAAAAAAAAAAAAAAAGAATTACGAGAGACAGTTTTTTAACCCTTTACAAAGAAATAAAAGTTCAACACAATAAAATTCTTGCTCTTTGTATCACTATATGTTTTTAGAAGACGTAGTTTCCTCGAACGTCTACATATATGGCGCTATGTATGAGTATGAGCGTTCGTACGTTTAACATCTCCTGAACCACGGCTTCAACCGAATTTAGTACGAATATGACTTTCTTTATACGAGGTTTGGAACTTAAATAGTGGCAACACGGCTGTGGAGACACTATACAATGGAATTCACTATTGTCGCTGATAACACGCGTTGTTGACATACCTACCTTACCTCCGAGCAAATGGACTCCCCCGTCTCATGCGCACAATCGAGAGAACGCAGTCAGTTGTGAGCGAGTGTTCTAACTTAACGGTGTCACTATGTTTTCGAAACAGTAACTACGGAGTTCGATCAAGATTAAATGTGTCACAGGTCGTGTAGAACAACAGTGCCATCAACGTCTTCAAGAGGTGTGCGGGTAATGGCACGTTGGGTAAAAGCCTTCAAAGAAGGTCGGCAAACTTTGGAAGACATGAATCGGGCAGGTCGTCTTAGCATCTCTGAAAAAGTTCATGCTGTTACCGCGTTAATTGACAGTGATCGACGCCAGACGATCGGTGATCTTGCCCACGAAACCGGATTATCGCTTACGACAGTGCTTCGCATCCTCAAGGAATACCTGTTGATGAGAAAAATTTCCTCACAGTGAGATCCGTATGAAATGACGGAATTGCAGAAAAGGATGCTTTTCGACGCTGCTCAGACGCACAAAGGAGTGGCTTTCTTACGCCGTATCATAACACTGGATAAGACATGGGCCACATCGTACGATCCAAAACTGAAACGCCCATTCTCAGAATTGCGTCATTACTGGTCGTCACAGAAGTCGAAAGTGCATCAGAGCCCGAACATGGTGAAAGTTATGGTTATTCTCGTATACGCCTGTGATGGTGTTATCCTAACGCATTACGTTCCTCTGCGGCAGACCGGCATTGCACAGTATTACTTTTTGTTTTTGGAACATCACCTGCGACCAGCTTTGCAAAAAAACGCGGCAAAACTTTCTGTGCAACATTTTGCGTTAGATGCTTACACTGTACCAGTGTTAACATCTAAGACAAAAGTCAACATGTGTTGTGTTATAACTGTGGTTTGAATCGTGCAGTGACCTCTGTTACTTTATTCGTTTCGTTTTGATTCAATACTTACTAAATTTTAATATATATTGGAAATTTTTATCAAGAAAGAAGCACATATTTCTCTTTATTCGTAATTTTCTATATTTTATAAAATGATGAATGTTAAAATTATATATAATGATGATTTCAATAAGAAACTTAGATTTATCCATGTTATGTGGGTGTATATGAGGTCTGCGACTGTATAATACTTTTCTTGAAATAATTTATTCTGCAACAGTCACTTTTTACTAATATTTTAATCATTACGACACGTTTCGGTAGCAAGATGTCGCCATTGGGTGCATTTCACAGTTACTGTGTTCTTGTGTTGTGTATGCCGGATGACAAGATTATCAACAAAACTGTAAGTAAATACAACAATATAATAATCCAGAAACTGTAATCACAAACATACACACTAAAATAGCGTTATCTTCCTGAACAGGTTAATATGTCCAACCTTAACCTCACTGGCACCCACAACACAAAATATAACCAGACAACAGTCAACTTGTAACTGTGAAATGCACCCGATGACGGCATTTTACTCCCGAAACGTGTCATACTGATTAAAATATTAGTAAAAAGTGATTGCTGCAGAATAAATTACTTCAGAAAAGTTAATAATACAGTCACAAACCTCATATCAATCCATATAAAATTGATAAATCTGTTTTTCTTATTGAAACCATCATTAAATATAATGTTATCATACATCATTTTATAAAATATAGAAAATTACGAATAAACAGAAAAAACTGCATTTTTCTTGAAAATTACCAATACATATTAAAATTCTGTAAGTATTCAAAGAAAACGAAAAGAATGAAATATTTGCGGCCACTACTGGATTCGAATAACCGATCCTATTGGTGTAAGGCCAGAAGGCTACCACTTGAGCTACATGGACATAAGTTACAACCGTTATTATTATGGGTACCTACGGATACTTGCAAAAGTTTCAAAGTCCATTTTCTGAAGAATTATTGATAGTTGCGTCAAATTGCTTTAGCTGATTGTTATTTGTGTTCCGAAATTCACGTACGATAAGTATTAAAAAATCGCACTGACGTGTTTTACGGCAAAGTTTAGATTTGTAGTTTTATATTCTAAATAATAATATATTAATTAATAAGAGTGTCTGAAGCCCTTTTAGGAAAAAAAAATTAGGTAGTAGCGGGTTTCGAACCACCGACTTTTCGCGTCACAGTCCAACACCTTGCCCACTACGGTAGGTCTATAAATCAAAACAGGAGTTCTTAAATCTCATACTATTAATGGCCGTTGTTAACTGATGTTAATATGGCATTTGTAGACATTAGATTATCATTTATCGTACGAAGAACGATGTGGTTTTGTTAAATTCTCAGTGTGCCGCTGCTTTGAAATGACAACGTGTAATTTACAATAAGAAAATCATCAGATACGTGAGGAATGTCACGAGACATCTCCGAACGGCTGGTTTTCGTTAATTCAATCTCCGTTATTTTTGCAAATATGTCTCAAACTATACGAGATATGAAAAAAAAAAAAAAAAAAAAAAAAAAAAAGAGGGAGCTAAGTTGTAGAGAATTTTCTCCTCTACCAATTAGGTTATTCAAGTTTTGTGTCAGATGAACGGTTCGTTTCAAATTAGAATTATATTACAAACGGATTTTTTTGGTTTTACTACCGCATTTTTTTCCCCGAAAAATTTGAAAAAGGCAGGTTCTGGTCTCTAGCGGCCTACAATCATGTCTGTATAATTTGGTGCTGATCGGTTGAACGGTTCGTCTTAAAAACAGGGAACACGTTACAGACAGGCAGACAGACATACATACATACATCCCAAAATCGCCGTTATTTTTGCAAATATCTCTGAAACGCTACGAGATATGAAAAAAAAAATAATAAGAGAGCAAAGTTGTAGAGAATATTGTCCTACAAATTCAGTTATTCATTTTTCGTGTCAAATAAATTGTTAAGCCGTTATTTCCATTTAAATTTCGAGCTGTCAAAAGAAGATCGCAAAGGCCCACTTTTAGTGTTACTACCGTAACCTAAAGTTGGCCAAAAGTTCTAAAATCCGATACCCATGTCGTCTCCTTTTTAGTAAATTAAGAAGTACATAATACTGATTCGTTTCAGCAGCTGCATAGCTTAGGGACCATGTTTTGAATAGCGGTTGGAGTTGCACGACAATTGCTTCGACGTCATTGTTCATAACCTGGTGACAACAGACTGACATTACACGCTGTGGTCTATGAATTCGCATCTATAGATGGCATATAGTCAGTCGGAAGTCAGTTGTTTTCGCGGTGACGATAGGGGACAACGCAGGGCTTCGCAGGTGACATGAAAGAGAGCCGCGCGGGACGCAAGGAATGGTGCCGCATTTGTGTGTCACGCGCTACCCCGTGCTGGCACGCACTGTGCGTCACGCACAACACACGCCCCTAACGAGCCGGCGGAGCGCCTCTGCTCCCTGCTGCCGCCCCCTCCCGTGTGTGTGTGTGTGTGTGTGTGTGTGTGTGTGTGCGTGCGCGCGTGTGGCAGCCGTCGACTTAATTGCGGAATTTCTGCCACGCAATTAAAAATTTCTGCAAGATGCACCAGACCGCGGACGAAGAAAGCCGCCAGGAGAAAGACAGCTGAAAAGAATGCAGAACTTTAAATGAGGAAGTTCACAAAGCTCGTTCGTTACTTTTTTTTCCTCTCTTCCCTCACCCACCGTCTCGTCTTGCCCGGAAAGAAGACTTCCGAACGATGTACGATTCTCTCTTTCCTTATCATCATCTTCATTTCTTTCAATGCTGCGCTGTCATAAGTTTGCAAGTAATAACTCGAACGGCTCTACAGTTCCTCACTTATTCCGAAGTGGGAAGCAGTAGTGGTTCCCTTCAAATTTTTTTCTTTAACCGTTGTCCAAGATTGTTGTACAGCAGGTTACTCTTTATTATCTACTGTTCTTCTTTCTTTACAGGTCTGGTAAGCTCCACATTTGAGTAGCTTCGTCACTTTTAGCTTTTTTCCAACACCTTACCTTTTCAAAATTCATTAAAATGATTCTAAAATTGCTTAGAGGTTAACGTTAAAATTCTTCTGAGCTATTTGCCACGTCATGATAAGAAAATATTGTCATGACGCGGCAAATAACTTAGGAGAATTTTAACATTAACAATAAAGACCGCGAAAGCCTACGTTCGTGCTTAGAGGTTGTTTGAATAATCACTTAGATGTTGTTAGTAGATTATTTATTGTGAAAACACAACATGTTACGGGCTTAGACCATCACCTGTCAGTAAGATAGGTATACAGCGAATTAGTATATAAGCTACAAAAACTTATTTGCAATTTATAATTAAAATATAAAACACCCACACACACACATATAATGAGTTGAGATGCATTCAAATTTGCCATTTAAAATACTGTTGTTATGTACTGCCAAACAAGAATAAATATCGATTGTGATTAAGATAATGTTCATATAAAATGAAGATAATGTAAATAAAAAAAAATTTTAGAAATTAAGGTTCTGTGGAAAATTATGAAGTGAGTAACATGGAAGTTAGAGTAGAGGCCGAACAGTTGCTTTATTTATTCAAGATAAAGTGATTATTCAAGTAACCTCTAAACAATTTTAGAATCATTTAAATAAATTTTGATCATGACGGATGCATACCTCTACCAAGACTTTCAGACTTGAATAGACGTTATCTTTTCGTTGTCATTACTTTCCTAGCTTTTTAGACTGGTAACCGCAGAGACGACGGCCGTCTTAGAAAGTTGCCAAGCGTCATTGGATTTAAATGTATTGAAGATGCGCTCCAACTCCCAAAATAAATTTACTGACAATGACATCGGCCGCGGAAGGCTTCACTTTCATACACTTTAGAAGTTCAGTCTGTTTTGAAGATAAAGATTTGTGTTGTCTGACATTAGGTCCAATTAATTTAGGTTTGCACAGCTGTAGGAGGTATACATGGAAATATACACAGAAAAAGAAATACTACTGTAAGAGTGTATCGAGTACAAAATTTCGTTCAACTGAAGATGAAATTCAAACAGCATGAACACTTATGCGTTACCTACTCTGAATTGCCAAGCATCTTTGATCTTCATTATTCGTCAGTTTCGTCAAGGCACTACAGTTTATAAAACACTGATCCTTCCTTATTTCGCCACTAATGTCTTTACAAATAATGTAGAAGTTATCAACGAATATGGACTATTGTAATACAGCTACATCAATCCATGATCTGATGGAAGAAAGCTTAGAGGAACGCGATTGCTGGCGTAATTATAGTCATTGTTTCAGACTATTCATGATATTGCTAAATTATGCATTAATTTACTCTGATATCGGCACACTCATGTTTAAACTCTACCGCTGGAGGGAATGCCAACGTATTAAAATACTAATTATGAATACACAAAACCGCTTAACTGAAGAGCGTCAATAACGTGAATATTATATCCAGTAATTAACAGCAGAACTCATTTATCTGCTGGTAAACAATCTCTTTGTAAGAATACAGCGTTAATATACAATCTCCATGCCGCTCTGTGACAGGATCAGTTTTTGAATAAAACCGAACTTTTCACAACGGAGTAAAATTTGGAGCGATCGTAAATTACATCCATAGAAACGGGTGAAATGACGATTAATTCAATAATCTGTCCGTAGTAATAACTCAGTGCTCAGTGTGCCTTACTGTTAAGCATACGTGCCGGGTTCGCTTCCTTGTACTGCCGGAGATTGTCCCCATCTGGATGGGTTGGCACGGGTTGCACGGACATGGAGGGACAGAGGTTCAGCAACAGTCCCTTACTTGCCTCGCTCTGGCCGCACAAAACGTACCACAGCAGCAAATGCGCACTACTTACTGATTTCAATTCGGACGGCCCCTGACTCTGATGCTATCATGCCGAACAATGATTTTTGTTCTGCCACAGGAGGTCGTGTTTTGATTCAAACTGTATGAATTGGCTAAGATACTGTGGTCCATATATAAAACTTCTTACGCCAGACGTTTCGTTTCCTACTGCTGTCAGTATCTTCAGAGGTGAATTGACGCGCTTATATGAAGCGCATAGAGGGAGCCACCACTTGTCACGTGCTGCCGACTTTTAAGCTCTCTCTCACCAGCGTCATTTCTCTCAATTACAAGAAATCTCTGATCACATCATGGCAAAGTTGACTGCCATATCTTATCCAATTTTAAACTTTATTTTTTGTTGCTGAAATTACTGTGTTGCTTCTGGATCTCTATGGCTTCTGTGTACATGCGTGTATAATAGTGCGAGATCTTGGCTAGCACACTAGTTTGAATGAAATAAGTTGCATGACACGCAAACTCCCTCACAACGCCCATGGCGTGGTCCAGATTCGCCACCCAGACACCATTAACGGTGGTAAAGATTGACCCAATAACATGTTGAATAGACTCGTTACAACTGATAGATTGCCCCATTCATATATGAGACGCGCATCTGTTTTTGCAAGCTTCCTAGTGTTTTATTTGCGGACGGAGAAGTTAGTACTGCTTCCTCCCACAAGTCCCCTAAAACCTCCACATCCTTGCGGATGCTGTTGCGTAGCAGTGTGCGTTTGTACCGCCCTACAGTACGCACGAGGTGCCGTAGTTGCCGTCCAAAACGTTATGGAAAGCATAGAGTTCTGACTAAACTGTTGTCTTCTATAGTTGTTTCCCCAGCGCAGAAGACAGCACACAGGTCGTTGGTTCTTGTACAGCATACAAGTGAGGCTAAAATAAGTTCTGTATGATGGAAGCATAATAAGCGACTCGCGAAATTTTTAATTGTCAGGGATGCCATTTGTTAAATAAATAATATAAAAAATGAGCAACTATTGTTAATATGATACAGCCTATGCTGCCCATAGTTCATGTTGAGACCTCGACTGTTATCACATTTACAAAATTCTTTACTCATGACCGGCGCGGTCCGGCGCAAATAGTGGTCAGCTCGAGACTGAAACTGCAGCGCGTTGCGAGAGGGCACCTGACGCTCTATTTCGCGCCAAAACAGGGTCGTCGCGCGCCTTCTGCGAAAACGCTCTTCTCTAGTTACAATAAGAGAAGGCACCTTAAACTTTTTAAATTGTCAAAACCTAGCCTGTCCTTGAGAGATATTTATTACAAATTCTCAGCTCTGAATAATTAATATTTAGTATGTAATAAACAAAACTAATTTCAAAAGAAATCACGTGATTTGAAATGCAGCAGCCAATGCGAGGAGAGCACCAGTAACAATAGGCGGGCTTTCCCACGGGAACCAGCACCTACTGTGCCATATCCTACTGCTCCTCACTCCACATTTCAACATATGCTGCACATCTGTCTTTCTTCCGGATTTAAGACACGTACAATGCTAGCAAAGAAACGGCCAGCGGCCAGAAATATGAAGTGGCCACAGGCCAGGAATATCACACTTTTAGTCAAGTGTCAAAGATGTTCTTGGAGGAAGCCTGATTATCATGAATGTCTTTGACACACCGTCCAGTGAGTGCAGCAGGCTAGTGGCATACAACGGGAATAAATGTCTACGGGGGGTTATGCTTAACGGGTCATATATCATTTCCTTTCCTCCTCCATGTTGCCATGGATGACGCACAACAGTTTGCGTTTGTATCGCAATGACAGTGTACGCGAGGCTTGTAGTTACTCCCCACTGCACTGCGCGAAGAGTAGAATCAAAGTTCACCAACCTGTCGTCTTCTATAGATGTCCCCACGCAGATGATAGCACGCAGGTCGGAGTTCTTGAATGAGGATGAAATTATTATACTATTGACAGAAACTAATCTAATTACGAAATAATACTTTCTTGTGGAATGCCATCTAGTTTGTTTAAAGACTGCAGAAAACCAGCAAACTGCATAATGACATGGACTCAAGTGAAATTAAATGTAAAGTCATTTCCCATGGTCTAAGATGTTTAAACAATGTTTTATGACCGCCTACGTATGCATGTTACTTCACCGAATGCGCGTACTGAAGTCACTAGTTACTCTTCCGAGTGCCTGTTCTGAACTGAAGAGTGGCGGCTCGATGCAAGACTGCCTTCGTTCCGCAAGTTGGCGTACAAACATGGCTGCCGTTCATCGTCCGTCTGAAATTAATTGCTTTGTTTGTAAAATTACCAATTATTAAAATGTTTTACCTACACAGGGCATAGCTTAGCTTTTAAGAGATTTTATGAACTGAGTTTGACATTGAATATATTATTAGTTTATTAAATATTAATAAAAATATGATTGTGTTTCGGCGCGTGACCGCCAGTGCTACAGCGAATCGGCGTCCAGTGCCTGCCGCTCGGGGACTTCCCTAGAATTCGGAGAGATTTGCCAGTGCTCTTTGCCATGAGAACCCGACCTATTGTACCACCTGTCGTGGTTCTCGCCAGCTTTTACCATCTGTCGCCTACTGGTCCTAACCGGCTGCACTGAAGGTTACTCTGTGACTGAAGCAATACTTCGAACTTAATATGATGGCTCCCTGTTGTTTCGAAGCGTCATCTCCGAATTTTACAGCTATGTTAACAGGTCATGGGAAACTGAAAGCCTACTATCAGCGGTTCAAAATAATTGAAGACGGAACGTGCACATGTAACAGTGCTGTCCAAAATATTTGCCACGTACTTTTTGACTGCTGCAATTTATTGAAAGAGAGGGACCATCTCAGGAAAAAAATAGCTGCCAAAGGAGGAGAATGGTCCGTCAGTAAATATGACTTAGTACATAAATACACTACAGACTTTTACATTTTTTGTAATTCAATAAGATTTCCTAATGTATAAAATTGTTTCTTCCTTTGTTATCCCTGTCAACTAATATACTGTACACGTGTTTGCAAAAATATTTGGGGTAACCGCCTGAATCAAACGAAGAAACATATAATATTAATATGTAATGAGGCATGTTAAATAATAAATAAATAAAAATTATGTGGGGTCACTATAAACCACTCATAGAAGGCAATCAAACAACTATAGGGTATGGGGATGATATCATTCGACACATGCTACAATGTCGGCAGCATTTCGTTATCCGTCTTAATGGATGACAATTCTCGCGGTCAAGGCGCACATCTTGTGAAAGCGTTCTTTATTGATAAAGCAGAATTGCTTAACACAGCTTTCCGAAATTCCTTCACTACATAAAACGAAGCAAATACTCCAGTATTCATATCAAGAACCAGCATTCAGCAATCCTAATTTAGAAGTAAATACCGATGGAGCATTAAAAAACTTAAATTGCTTAACGAAAGTAAAACTCCCGGTCCCGAATGTATACCAATCGGGTTCCTTTCAGAGTATGCCGATGCAATGGCCACATTTCTAGATATACATCCGTTCACTTAGCGAACGTTTCGTATGTAAAGACCAGAAAGTTGCACAAATCAATCCAATATTCAAGAACGATTGATGTGATCCGCAAAATTACAGCCCCATATCAGTGATGTCGGTTTGCGCTAGGATTTTAGAACACATACTCTCGTCAAATATTATGAACTCTATCGAAGAGAACGACCAATTGTCCCATAGTCAATACGGATTCAGAATCTATTGTTTCTGTGAAACACAGCTAGCTCTTTACTCACACAGTGCGATGTGTGCTATCGACAAGGGATGTCAAATAGATTCTGTATTTCTAGATATCCGGAAAGCTTTTGACACTGTACCTCACAAGCGTCTTCTAATCAAATTGCGTGCTTATGGAATATCGCCATGGTTGTGCGATTAAATTCGTGAGTTTCTTTCAGAAAGGACACAGTACGTTGTAACTGACGGTAAGTCATCGAGTAGAACAGAAGTGATATCTATCGTTCCACAGGGAAGTGTTATAGGACCCCTAATGTTCCTTATTTTCATAAACGATTTAGGAGACAATCTGTGTTGCCATCTTAGACTTTTTGCGAATGATGCTGTAATTTATCTGTTAGTTAAGTCAGCAGAAGATCAAAAGCACTCTAACCTGATTTAGATAATATATCTGCATGGTGCAAAAATTGGCATTTGACCCTTAATAATGATAAGTATGAGGTCATCCACATAACCACCAAAATAAATCCGTTAAACTTCAGTTACACGATAAATCAGTCAAATCTACATGCCGTCAGTTCTACTAAATACCTCGGAGTAACAATTACGAGCAACTTAGAAAGAACTCACAGAAGATATTGTAGGGAAGGAGAACCGAATAAACGTTTAATTGTCAGAAGACTTAGAACACGCAACAGTTCCACTAAGGAAACTGCCTCCATTACACGTGTGCGTCCTATTTCGGAGTATTGCTGCTATTGTGGAATCCGAACCATGTGGGACAGACGTAAGATTTAGAGAAAATTTAGAGACAGGCTGGTCGTTTTGTATTATCAACGTGATATAGGAGAGTGTCACGGAAATGATGAACGAGTTGGGGTGAAAATCATTTTAAAAAAGCGTTATTTGTTGCGGCGTGATCTATTTGCGAAATTTCTTTCGCCAAATTTCTCTACTGATTGCAAACATGTATTGTTAACAACCACCTACATGGGGAGACAAGATCATCATAATAAAATAATTAAAATCAGATCGAAAACAGAAAGATTTAGGTGTTCCTTTTTCCCGCGTGCTATTACAGACGGGAGTTATAGGAAAATATCATAGAAGTTGTTCGATGAACCCTCTGCCATGCACTTCATTGTTACTTGCCGATTATACATGTAGATTTAGATAATAACATCAAAAGATTAGAACGGCCAGCATGATCTCTAGACATGAACTGTATTGAACATCTCTGAGAAACAGTGAAATTGGTTGTTCTGGGTAGAGACGACCAGTCTGAAAGATCCACTCTAAATTGTAGTTGAAGAGTGGGACAATATGTCAACAACGCGTGCTATCAGCGACAATTGTAGATTCCATTGCATTGTGTCTCCACAGCCGTATAGCCACTACTTAAGTTCCAAACCTTGGATATCTCTTTTCATTTATTATGTAAATCGGCATTAGCCGTTATAATCGTGGAGATGCAACACTGTTTTCATGTGTGTTTCTTAAATTACAAGGCTGTTGTGCAGGGAACTTTTAATTCCTCTCCTTATATTGAATTACAGTTTACTTTCTACAGATACGTAATTAGTTTGTAGTTTCTCGTAAAACCTGGGAATATATGCAAAAAATTCCCTTCTGCGGTTTACTAAACGTTAATCGACTGTTTGTGTCCCCCCCTCTCTCAAAGACCATCACAGAAAGTGCAAAGTATTTACTTTGAGGTCACATCTCTGACAGTAGTAAGCATGTAATCGTACAAGTATAGGTGTACCTCCCCCATATCCCCCTACCACTACCTCAAACCAATATATAACACTAATGAGCCAGCCGTGGTGGCGCAGGGGACTGCGGCGCGCCAGTCACGGTCAGCACGACCACTACGCTCGGGGGTTCGAATCCACCCTCGGACACGGATATTTGTGCCATCCTTAGTGTTAGCTAGTTCATAAATAGTTTGTAAGTTTAGGGACTGATGACACCGAGTTAAGTCCCGTAAGCTATACAAACATTTGAACAATTGAACACTAATGAAGCACAGTACTAGGCCGCGGCGGAATGGCCGTGCGCACTGAGGCGCCCTGCTACCGTGCGCTCGACCGTTCCATGTCGGAGGTTCGAGTCCACCTTCCGGCATGGGTGTTTGTGTTGTTCTTAGGATAAGTTAGTTTAAGTAGTTTGTCAGTTTATGGACCGATGACCACTGTGTTTATGTCCCATCAGTTTATAAACATCTGAACACAGTACTTGTCAGAACATAGACGAGACGTGCTGCAGACGCAACTACAATATTCTGAAAAAGATCCAGAAGGATTGAAACAGGTAGATGTTAAAAACCATTCACGACCATTGGCTGAAAATGAGATAATAAAACTTTGTGAAATATTAGTGAAGTTGCCGACTCACGAAAACTGATTATGTTGGCTATAGTAAACCATGTGAATTTACTTCCGCAAACGCTCTACAAAATTTTCGCAAATAATTTGCTTAATTTCATACATTAAATAACTGTTACCAAAGTTCAAATGTTTGTATAGCTTATGGGACTTGACTACGGGGTCATCAGTCTCTAAACTTACAAACTACTCATGAACTATGACTAAAGACGGCACAGATATCCATGCCCGAGGGGGGTTCGAACCACCGACCGTAGTGGCCGTGCAGACCGTGACTGGTGTGCCTCAGTCCCCTCGGCCACCGCGGCCGGCTGTTGCATACCACATTAGTGTGCGGTTGGCGAGGCATAGCCATTACCGAAATGTGCCTAACTACTGCGTCCCTAGTGCTGGCTCCTCGCCCGGCCCCGCAGCAGATTTCTCCCACGATGCCTTGCTGCAGTATACCGCCAGAGGTCCTCTACCTCTCCTTCTCCTGATATTCCCGTGTCTTATATTGATGGCTAGTTGCCAGATTTCACGATAACTCTGACCTATTCTGACACTTTTCCCGTGTGCCTTTTTCTCCCCCCTGTGACTCGGTAAAACTTCTCCAGTCCACAGTTTTACCGCCCCTGTCAGACTAAACCGTAGTGCTCTTGCTTACGTCCCAAATCGGTAAGCAATCTCATCGCCTCTTTTCCCGACCGCCACCGTGGGAATGCAGCGCTCCTGAACGCCCGCCTTCCTGCCTGCTCCCACGGCGCCACTCGTAGCGAGCCAATAAATCGTCTTCCCGAACTCTTTTTCTGAGTCTTACAGCTGCCGTCTAGTTCGGAAACAGAAGATGAGAAAGCGTCCCTGTTTTCTCGCGACGGCGCCCTCGTCGCTCGATCGTTGCTGTTACTACAGCAGGCCAATTACGGTGATACGAGAACAACTGAGCGCTGAACGGATCTTACATAGTATTTGTATTTCTGTCGCAGTCAACAAAGGAAAGGAGGACATAAGAACGGATATTACCAACAGCAAAACAAGGAAAATGTAATAGAATTAGGCGATGCTAAGGCTATCCGATTACGAAATAAGGAAGGCAGTATTAGAGTTTTATTACATGTCAAGTAAAATCTCCCGTGTTTGGAATAGAGGAAATATACCGGATGATCAAAACGTCAATATAAATTTGAAAACTTAATAAATCACGGAATAATGTAGACAGAGAGGTAAAAATTGACACGCATGCTTGGAATGACATGGGTTTTATTAGGAAAAAAAGTATGCTACACGCGTGAAAGACGTTTTGCGCGCGTCGTTTGGTGATGATCGTGTGCTCAGCCGCTACTTTCGTCATTCTTGGCCTCCCAGGTCCCCAGACATCAGTCCGTGCGATTATTGGCTTTGGGTTTAGATGAAGTCGCATGAGTATTGTGATCGACCCACATCTGTAGGGATGCTGAAAGACAACATCCGACGGCAATGCCTCACCATACCCCGGACATGTTTTACAGTGTTGTTCACAACGTTATTCCTCGACTGCAGCTGTTGATGAGGATTGATGGAGAAATATTGAGCATTTCCTGGAAATAACATCGTCTTTGCTTTGTCTTAATTTCTTATGCTAATTTTTGCTTTTCTGATGAGATGAAACGCCATCTGTCGGGCATTTTTTGAACTTCTTCTTCTTCTTCTTATTATTATTATTGGTTCTAATAAAACCCCGAGTCATTCCAAGCAGCCGGTCGCGGTGGCCGAGGGGACTGAGGCGCCTCAGTCACGGTCTGCACGGCCACTACGGTCGGGGGTTCGAATCCCCCTCGGGCATGGATATTTGTGTCGTCCTTAGTGTTAGTTCATAAGTAGTTTGTAAGTTTAGGGACTGATGACCCCGTAGTTAAGTCCCATAGACTATACAAACAAACAAACATTCCAATCATATGTGTCAATTTTTACCTCTCTATCTACATTATTCCTTGATTTATTAAGTATTCAAATTTATACTGACTTTTTGGTCACTCAGTTATATGCAGAATGTTATCGGGAAGAAAATTATTGATGGACAAGATAAATGTATCAATTTCGACTACCCATTTCAGTGCCACTAACTCGGTTCTCGAGGTATTTCTCTGGAATGTAGTTTCTTACGTGAGTGAACAATAAATGGGTTTTTAATTTCATTCAAGTATTTATTTAGCACTCAGGTTTTCCAATCATGGTACTCTTCTTCTGTTAACACTTTTATTTCACCAACTTTCGTTGCAACGATGTTTCATTGTTTATGTTTTAACTTTCTCAAATATTCTCAGATAGAACCTACTGTTCTCTCGGTATGTGTCGAACATTTTCTTGTAGAAAATAAAATGACAAATATTGTATTGCATACTTAAAAAAAATTTCTCCATTAAAAGCCAGACACCCCAAACATTTTAATTCCCTATCGACTTTTTGTGGAAAACATTGTATTTCTCCTAGTGAGGAAGTGCCCTGAAATCATGCATCTCGTCCTATTCATAATAGAATTGCTTCGGCTTCTTTAAGATTCTGTCTCTGTCTCTCTCTCTCCCTCTCTCTCTCTCCTCTTCCTCCCCCATACCCGCCTCTCTCTCTCTCTCTCTCTTTATTCTTTTGCTATTGAAACTTTGATTGATTCGTAAATTCTGTCTTTCGCTGTTATCTACTCTTTAACTTAAGTATGTTCAGGGTAGTAATCTATAAATTTCACTAAACTTTATAGCGATTTAGTTTCTACTTTCCGTCTATGGTTTCCGACTGTTTTATTTTTTGTGTTAAAACAATAGAGATGATTGCATTATATGAAAACGCCCACAGTATTGTCCAGATTTTGAAATATCTTCGCAGCATGTGAGTCGTCATGTCTATTTCCCACGTCAATAACCTCGCCTCTTACGTGGTTCGTCATAGCTTTGAAACTCTCCACCCTCCTATCTGAGAGCTTCTCACTGTTAAAGATGGTATCCAGTTCAGTTAGATTGTCCATATATGAGTGCATATACGAAAAACTGATGGTTAATACTTTTGAAGGCGATTTCATAAATAAACTCAGTCACAGAGCCCATCACATAACAGCTTGTTTGTAGGTGAACCAGGCAGTTCACAACAGCAATTGAAAGTTTTTGTACAGATTTAGAATACACATGCGTTTTCGGATCCCTCTGTCTCAATTACGTAAACTACATATATCAGAAAGAGTTGAAAAATTATTGTCGTTTCAAGGGTAACGAAAATTTGCTGTTTTATTTAGGCTTTTCTCCTCAGTTTCATGTATCATGAAAGATCTTAACGTATTCGTTCAAATACCTGGATCTGGATTTGTGATTATTTCATCCTCCCTACTTGCAGGGTTGCCTGGGTGTGCATAGCTGAATGTTCGCATTCCGGTAGTTCAGTTTAAAAAAATGTCAAAATGTTTTTATATCTATTGGACGAAACTGCGTGGTCATCAGTCCGTAGCTCGCAAACTACTTAAACTAAGGTAAACCAGCCTACCAACAACACACACACACACACATGCCCTAGGGAGAACTCGAACCTCCGACGGCGAGTAAACGCGCGCTCTGCAGCGAGGCGCCTGGGATCGCTCGGCTACTGGACCGCGGCAGTTCATTTTCATCTTTATCTAAAACACAATGTAATGAGAGGATACTGTTAATGTCATCACTAACGAAATTCAAAAAAAAAAAAAAAAAAAAAAAAAAAAAAAAAAAAAAAAAAAAAAAAAAGGGGGAAAGAAACAATAATATAAAATAAAATTAAAATAAAACGAAAAAAAAATTTACATCTCCAGTAAACGTCTATGATTGACACTAAAGTAACTGATATTATACGATGTTAGATCAATATGGTACTTTTTGATCATTACATTGCAATGGACTGTTGCCGTTATGGGCCAAAAAAACTTTATACGGTGTATTTTCCTTAATTGTTGCACACCTGTTCTTCAGTAATGATGGTCAATGACCAAATGATACTAGAAAAGGCTACTGGTTTCAAATCACCTCATATGTAATATTTTACGGCTGGTGACATATGACAAAAATATTCAAATATTCAAATGTTTGTTAAGCTTATGGGACATAACTACGGGGTCATCAGTCCCTAAACTTACAAACTACTTATGAACTACTTACGAACTAGGACGGCACAAATATCCATGCCCGAGGGGGGATTCGAACCCCCGACCGTAGTGGCCGTGCTGACCGTTACTGGAGCGCCTCAGTCACCTCGGCCACCGTGGCCGGCGACAAAAATATACTAAATAATTAAAACCAAGAGATGAGTTGTAGTCCTGTGTTCTGCAGTTAATGTCTCGATACGAGTTAATTACATCGTGCTTCTCTTGCGGTGGCGAGGGTGAGATACTGTGGACCATTACCGTCCGAGTTATCACGCCAGCACAGCCTATGAGAGCGCTGCTTTCGGGATAGGGGAAGGAGCGCCGGCCGCAGATCGAATCCAGCTCTCGGATTAACGAGCAACGGTCGGTGTGCCGGCCACCTTTGATGTGACTTTTAGGCATTTCCCTTATACACTAGGTAAATGTCTTGTTTGTCCTCTCGCCCCCCCCCCTGAGTTAGACGGTTTAAAAACATTTATAAAACGTTCGCGAACTTTATCAAAGATAACATTACATGGAGACAACTGGGGCACACGAATGCCTTCCCAGTGGTTAGTAGTGTCACACGAAGAACTTCCAGCCACCTTTTTACAGCCGTTGTGTATTTGACCCAGTTGTCCCTATGGTTCTTGCAGAATGATCGTGTCCATATGAATATAAGAGTTCATGTAACTACCAATGTGGGAGTTCCGGAATGTTAATTATTGACGTTGTTGTTGTTGTGGTCTTCAGTCCGGAAACTCGTTTGATGAAGCTCTCTACTGTATACCGAGAAAGTCTCTTCATCTGCTCATAAGAACGACAACCTACATCCATCTGCATCTGATTACTATATCCATCGCTTCGTCTCCCTGCACGGTTTTTACCCCACACACTTCCCTCCAACGCTAAATTCACAATTCCTTGATGGCATTATTGACATTATGTTAATAATATCTTAAATGTTTAATCTTGTTTATAGTCATAAAAATATTACCTACGATAAATTTCATAGGTAGTGTCTTATTTGTCGACATCCTTCCAGAAGGATCGTAGGATTATGTGACATCTTTCTTACTTATTTGCAGGAAAAAAGGATTACAGTAAATGAATTGGACAGCAATGATGATATTCGAAATAATGGTCTAGATGTTACCCTAACTCCTCTGAATGACACAGATGACATTACTGATGCAGATTCAGGTGCTGAGGACAATCCTTGTACAGACAGTTTACCTGGAAGTCAGCTAAATCCGAATACATTTATTAGTGACCCACAAATTCGAGATTTGACTCCTTATTCGCCGATGGAAACAAACTCTTTTCAGAAAGAACGGGAACGTGGTACATCTTCAGCATGCAGTAACATCAAGGATAACTTTGGTAGTAATGAACATAGATCTCAGGCTGCTGCTCCTCCTTCCTAAAAAAATATAAAAGAGAGACTGTTTCAAAAGGCAATTCTATGAGAGAGGGTAGTTACTGCTGGACAAAAGACAACATGCCTGAATCAACGGTAGAATGACCCCTAATATACACTGTACCTAACCAACCATGCAGCAGTCATTTAGAATACTTTGAACAATTTATTGATGAAGAGGTTTACCGGCGCAATGAGGGACCAATTGTTACCTCGCAATTAGGCTCCGTATTGCCACAGCCATACTTGAAGAAAATAAGAGGATTGTTTAAAGCAGTGGACGACAATCCAAAATTAATAGAATTGATTCACGTTATGATCCGAAGGAACATTATGTTGGTGACTTACCAGTAAATGTCCTAATAAACAAGAAAAATCAACTGCAAGGCATAATGTGCAATAATAAATCAACAACTAAATGCCTAAAATGTGATTTAGCTCTGCATATACCGTATTATGCTTTCTGTCTTTCCACACTGGATCCTACGGTGTTGTAATACTGTGGAAATTATAGTTATATTACCCTGCCATCCTTCAGAAAGCCCGGCCTGTTGTGACTAGAATATAAGTGTAATAGTTGCAAAAACTAATTTCTATGTTGGTAGTAACTAATGACGATAAAATATTAAAATATAAACGAAAAGTTAAAAATATACATATATTTCAGGATTATCTCGGGTTTGGTACGACAGCATTAGTTGTATCATATACCTGTACTATCGAACGGCTTCGATCATTTACTGTAGCCAACGGACGAAAAGGTGAAAGGTATCTGTTTTAATGGGCTGAATAAAAACTGAATATTGACTTTGAGTAAAAATTGAACTAAAATGAGTATATTTTACATTGTAACCTGAACACTCTTTTGAAATGCAAGATTACTGCATTTAATTAGTTGAGAATGAGGTAAGGCTTTTATGCGCAGAAACAGCAGAAAATGAGGGTGACTTCTCTGTCTTTGTCGAATTTATGGCCCTGTTCTTGCACGTGCCTCCAAGTTGGATAACACATTCAATTCCCTCACACAGCAGCAGAAGCAGCACAACAACAAAGGCTGCAGCAGCAGGAAAAATCATAAATAAGTAGATAAACCCTGTATGGAAAGTGTTATGTGGCCCAAAGTAAGGTATGCTGACTCAGCATTGGCTTAAGATGAAAAAAGTATGCAGAGGAAAAGGGAAATAACTATGTGAATTGAACGACGTAGACTGACATCTTATTTTTAACAAAGGGTCCTATATTGACTTTTAAGAAAACTTTTTATATTTACAAAAGAAATCAAGTAATGACATTACGAATTCTTTTCAACAAATCGGAACAAACATTAACAATACGAAATTTGAGCATAACTTTAATTCAAGCAATGACAAAATGGAGCCAAAGCACGCTTTAACTTGATATCTTCACTGCCATCACGAAATTTCTTATGCTTCCTTTCGCTGGCGCATATTTACGTCTTAGCTTACTGAATACCTGCAATAGACAGAATCAACATACCGACTGCTCCAGACTACTCATACTAACTGCTACAGAGAGATTCCTCAACTCGCTAGAATCTCTGAGCCCAGCGATAATAGTTGTCCAAAGGTATAGAACATAAAGTAGACAGAGGAATTTACATGGAATCAAAATATAAAATTAAGTCTACTAACATTACCACGATACATAAAATTTACATAGAATCGAAAATATAAAATTAAATGTAGGAACCTCACAAAGGATGCTACAAAGCTGGGAAACGAAAAGCCTTATTTTCATTTCAGTAAGATCTACATCAAAGGGATTTGTATTTCTCATTGAGGTATCATCTTTTCGTCCGTTGTTCATGGTTCTGAATGACCGAAACAGTTCAAAAAATTTTAATAGTATAGAGATGATAGTAAAGCGTAATTTCGGAACACCCTCTTATACTTACATTGAGATAGCCGGAAATTAGCGTGCCAACACCGTATAGACATTGTAAAAACTTAAAAAAGATTGTAGCTGCTTTTGCGAGCTCGTACATAAATTTTATTATTCCCTGTTTTACCGATCACGATGGTGCTGTGTTCTCGTTGAGGGAACAGAATTTTGTTGTCCGTTTAAGTCTGTTTCCTTATAATCGCTAAAATGTTACTATTTTATGTTCAATAAATTGTATGACAACTTAGTCCGGTCTTCGTAACTCCTGCCCCTACCACCACTTGCATCAAAATATACACTACACTTTGTTCGACTGATGAGTACGGGAATGGCCTGAAGAATGAAGCCCGAAACTGGGATTTCGATGAGAAGACCTTATCAATTAGTGGACAACTTGTGGATTGACAGTTGTAATTAATTTAACCTAAATTTTAGTAATAAATATTCAGACAGTATTATTAATTTGTTAGATCCTACAAAACATCCGATTTCGCCAGATCCAAGTGTATCACATGAACGAAGTCCCTCATGTTTAACAAGGAAACCTCATGGGTATTTGATTTTACAATTTATTCATACTTGTTACACGTGAACTTCAGAACTCAAATCAAAATCAGCCAAAATTATTCGACGGAACTCTGAAAAATTTTCGAGAAAATCTACTTTTAAGTTATGCAATTACACTAAGTACCAATAATAAAATCAGTTGGTGTAGCTTAGGTAGTAACGTT
The DNA here is from genome assembly GCA_026315105.1 of Locusta migratoria. NCBI lineage: Eukaryota > Metazoa > Arthropoda > Insecta > Orthoptera > Acrididae > Locusta > Locusta migratoria. Next base: position 170,326,147 of record CM048748.1, read on the forward strand.
GTGGCGTTAGAACAATAGCGTTGGTGGTTCGAATCCTGCTGTGACACATATTTTACACACTTTTAATAGCTAATGATATTTTTTACGATAAATGCAAGTGTTTTTGTATATTCGTATTTTCTATGTTTTATATGGGCCGGCCGCGGTGGCCGAGGTGACTGAGGCGCTCCAGTCACAGTCAGCACGGCCACTACGGTCGGGGGTTCGAATCCCCCCTCGGGCATGGATCTTTGTGCCGTCCTAGTTCGTAAGTAGTTCATTAGTAGTTTGTAAGTTTAGGGACTGATGACCCCGTAGTTAAGTCCCATAAGCTTAACAAACATTTGAACATTTGATTGTTAGTAATGATGGTTTCAATCACAAAACATAAGTTACACTTCTAGAGTATTGGCTTCACTATTAGTTGACGACGGTAATCTTCAATTGTTCAGTTTGTGAAGAGCTACGACGGTGTTTTCGAAAAGTCATTTACGTAGCTAATTAGGGATTTCCAAGCAGCTAACATAATGAAGCACCGTTTTAAGTTTTGACAAGATGTTCAGCTCGTCTACATACACATAAACAAACACTGACACATCACGTGTACCTAGAGATCCCAAAATGTTTTATATAAATGAATTCGAAAACGAACGGGGGTATTCGAACCATCGACTCTTTGGTTGTATGGCCAGAACGTTGCCACCCAACCTACACCAACAGATGGTGCAAATGATCTAATAATAATTATTACGAATACTTGGAAAATCTCAAGTTCTATTTTCTCCAGAACATTTGGAAGTTGGCGTCGAATGACTTTAGCTGATTGTTATTTGAGCTCTGAACATCACGTACCATAAATATAATGAAATTCTAAAATCCGATACCCATGTGATCCCCTTGTAAGTGTGAAGCTTTGTAAGAAAAAGTCGTTGGAGATTTACTCAGACCACAGTAGAATGTTCGTATCCTGTGACTGTTCCCACCTATGCGTGACGTTGTGTCAGCAGAATCCAATAACAATACGCTGAGAGGCGGCGGGCACAAAGACAGACAGAATACTTCCACACAGCCGTAACGACCCCACCCCTCCTTTATGCTGTGGCCTGATTCTTGCGACGTGTTGCTCTGTCCCGTATTAGAGGCACAGAGAGAGCGGTAGGGAGGAGAGAGAGAGAGAGAGAGAGAGAGAGAGAGAGAGAGAGAGAGAGACAGAGACAGAGAGAGACTGTAGGTGGAGGGAACTTCGAAGGCGGCAGACACGACGCGCGCAGAAAAACAAGCGCGTAAATTATACGAGCGCGTCTAGATTCTGATCTGCGAAGCGCTTCGCCGGCACTGGCTGAACAAGGCTGCGCCTAGCGGTGCAGGCAACCCCGCGTTGCGCATGCGTTGTTTACATCTGATGATCGACTGCGCTCATAAAAAGCGATCCGGTAAATTTCAATGATGACGTCGAGGTTGATATAGAAGAGAAACGGAAACTAAGCTACCTTCACTATACGAGTATAGGATCGGCGGTAGTCGACAGCATTCATTAATTTTATGCGATGCACGATACTTTGTTGTCCAAAGATTTTACCTATTTGCTACTAGTTTCAGTTTTTAACCTTCGCTTGGCCTTCTACACATCACACCATACGTTATTAATGAAAATTGGCAGTGGAAACAGAGATCTACATATATAACGGTAATAATTACAAACATTGTAGGGTAGTTTCATATACATTTCTTCTCTATAAGGCCACTGAAGTACATGTAATTCCGTCTAAATTGTTAATATCTTTAGGAAAGCCAGTCATGAAGGAATTGTTCCTCCGGCGTGAAAGATGTACGAGTCAGTGGAAATTCCCTGCGACTTCAAGAAGAATATATTAATCCCAATTCCTAAGAAAGCAAGTGCAGACAAATGTGAAAATTAGGGAACTATCAGCTTAATATGCCGTGGTTGCAAAATACTAACACTACAGTGGGGAAGATCAGTTTGGCTTCGTGAGAAATGTAGGAAGATAAGTGGCAATACTCACAAAACGACGTATTTTCGAAGATATCTTAAGGAAAGGGAAACCTACCGTTTTTAGCATTTGTAGATCAGGAGAAACCTTACGACAATATTCACTCGAATACATTCTTTCAAATTCTGAACGTAGCAGGGGTAACATACAGGGAGCGAAGAGTTATATTCAACTTGTACAAAAACCAAGAGCCGGCCGCGGTGGCCGAGGGGACTGAGGCGCTTCAGTCACGGTCTGCACGGCCACTACGGTCGGGGGTTCGAATCCCCCTCGGGCATGGATATTTGTGCCGTACTTAGGATAAGCTAGTTGATAAGTAGTCTGTAAGACTAGGGACTGACAACCCCGTAGTTAAGTCCCATAATCTTAACAAACATTTGAACATTTTTTGAAAAACTAAGAGCAGTTTCTAGAGTCGCAGTATATGAAACGGTCCCAGTGTTTGGAAAGCTTTCTCCAGATCTACAAATGCTAGAAACGTAGGTTTCCCTTTTCTTAATCTATCTTCTAAGATATGTCGTAATGTGAGTATTGCCTCTCGTGTTCCTAAATTCCTCCTAAATCCAAACTTTTCTTCCCCAAGATCGGACTCCACCAGCTTTTCCATTACTCTGTAAATAAATCGTGTTAATATTTCCAATCATGACTAATTGAACTGAAAGTTCTGTAGTTTTCACATTTGTCTGTACTTGCTTTCTTTGGAACTGAAATTACCAGATTTTTTCTGATGTCGGACGTTATATCTACCGTCTCATACGTATAGCATACCAAGTGGAACAAGTCCTTGAAGACTGGCTATCGTTACGATATCAGCAGTTCAAACGGAATATCATCTACTGACGGGACCTTGTTTCTACTGAAAGCTTCCAGCGTTCTGTCAAATTCTCCTAGCAGTATCGTATCACCTATCTCATCTTCCTCTACATCTTCTACCATTTAGGATACTGCTATCAAGTTCACTTCCCTTGTACACGCACTCTGTACATGTCTTACACCTTTCAGCTTTCAATTTTTTTGCTTAGTACAGGTCTTCCATCTGAGTTATTGATATTCATACAGCTAGTTTTCTTGTCTCAAAATATCTCTTTTATTTTCCGGCATCTATCTTTCCCCAAATTATACTTTCTCCAACGACTTGCAAAGGACAACACAAACACCCATGCCCGAGAGAGAACTCAGACCCCCGACGACGCTAAAATTGTAAATGAAATATTGACATAGCGATTTTTGCATCTGATTTATCCAGTTAGCTGCCTTTGTAAACGTAGCGCAATTAGGAAATAAACTTTCGGTAGCAAATCCGCTATTTGGTGATAGGGAAGAACAGCAACTGATTGATATATCAGAATGGTGGTTCACTTTATACATTAATTTCAAGGCTCCTCAGTAAGTACACTGCTACACTGCTAAAAAAAAAAAAAAAAAAAAAGTAAAGAAGATGTAGCCTTTGAGGGATCCCGCTCCATTGAAGGCAATCCAACAAAATTCCCGTTGGACTGATGACAGTGCTGGATTGCAATCCCTAACTGTGGTTTCCAAATATAGGTTAGGGGGAAGAGTATCTTCAAATCCTTCTGTGTGGATTCGTTTTGTGTTCTACATGAAATCGGGGAGGTATCCTCTCCCTCCGAAAGTGTCTGAGTCACACAGACAACATTACACGATTTTAGCCTATGCAGGTGATCTGCGAGGGAGGAACGGTCCCACAGATTGTTACGGTTCTAAAACAATGTTCAAATGTTTGTAAAGCTAAAGTGATTTAACTACTTAAGAACTACCTTATACTAAAGAAGACACAAACATCCATGCCCGCGGGGGATTCGAACCTTCGACGGAGAACGGCCTCGCGCATCGGAGCATAGCGCCTCAATGCGCTCGGCCGCTCCGCCGCGGCGTTAAGGTTGTAACTCAGGTTATTAAAAATGGACTGCTTCGTCGTTAGACCGGTAGCTGAGACGATTCCCAGGGACTAGTTTGTTAAATATGCCGAATAAAATGCGCCGGAGCGTAACAAATGAAATCAAATCAGAAATTACTGGCCGAGGAAGCAGATGCCGGGCGTTTGGGAGGGAAGCGGTTAACAGCGCTCGTCGTTCGAACAAATGAAATTCACAATTCCGGCGCGCAGAGTGAGGCGTGAAATCGATGGCTGCTCTCTCTCTCTCTCCCTCTCTCTTGCTCTCTCTCTCTCTCTCCCTCCCTCTGTCTCTCTCCCCCTCTCCAGCCCCCACCCCCTCGGCGTGACACGTGCTGGCTGCCGCTGGAACTGGCCGTTGCTGGGGTTCCAGCAGCGATTTATTGCCTCCGGAGAGAGCGCTGGAAATGTACAATCAGAAATTGCGTAATGCACCATTGAAAAATCCTTCACTCCACCCCCTGCCTAACTTGCCCAGCACTACTGCCAGCCTCGTTCCTCTTCCCGCGCGTGTACACACACACACACACACACACACACACACACACACATATTCCGCACGCTGTCGATTCCCTCGCAACTGCCGTGCAAACGACGGGCGTAAAATAAAAGCGGTGCCGGAAAACAACGAACAAATGAATCGGAATAAAACGCCGCCCGCCGGAGTGGAATAACGAAGCAGCAAATCATTTGTCTGCCGGCCGCGCCGCGTCGCCTCGCCAGGAGCCCGCGGGCAGGTGCTATAATTGCCGTACTGCTATCTGGCGCGGGCCCAAAGCAAACGGGCACTGCTCACTTCCAGTTTTGCTGCCCGGCATTATCTCGTTTGCGGCTGTGAGTCTTGTTACCATGTGGTCACAGCAGGTTTGGCTCCAAACAGCTGTAAGTTTGTCTGATGAATTTAGAATCAAACTTGGCTACCTCGTAAACACTCACTCAATATCTATTTACTTCAGTGAAGAATTCATAATGACGAAGATATAACATAAGCGGCGATTTGTATGGACAGTGTGACTTGAATTACAGGACTCCAAAATGGAGAACATAGTAACAGGGATTTCCGTTTTAAAAAGCAGCTGAGAGAGCTAAATAGCTGCGGCGGAGTGGCCGGGCGCATTGAGGCGCCATGCTCCGATGCTTGAGGCCGTTCCCCGTCGGCGGTTCGAATCCCCCCTCGGGCATGGATGTTTGTGTCGTCTTTACTATATAGTAGTTCTAAGAAGTTTGTAAGTTTAGGGACTGATAACCCCGCAGTTAAGTTCCATAAGCTTACCAAACATTTTAAACAGAGCTAAATACAAAAATGTCTCCTGGACATGATGGAATACGAATTCGGTTTTAAAAAGAGTATTCTGCGACATTGGCCCCTTATTTATCTTGCATTTATCGCGAATCTTTAACTCTGCCCAATGTTCCAAGTCATCGGAAAGAAGCGCAGGTGAATCCCGTTTATAAGAAAGGTAAAAGAACTGACCCACATAATTACAGGCCAATATTGTTGACATTAGTTTCTTGCAGGATTTTGCAGCATATTCTGTTCGAATACAGTACATTTCTTTGAGACTGAAGAGCTTCTTTTTATGAATCAACTCGGGTTTAGGAAACATCGGTCATGTGAAACTAAGCTTGCCCTTTTCTCACATGACATCTTGCGACGCATGGATGAAGGGCAAGAGGCAGATTGTGTTTTTCTCGATTTTAAAAAGTCATTTGACGCGGTTCCACACTGCAGACTGTTAACGAAGGTACGAGCATAGGGAATAGGTTCACAGATTTGTGACTGGGTGGAAAATACAACGCAATACGTTGTTCTCGACGGCCAGTGTTCATCAGAGACGCGTGTATCGTCAGGCGTGCCCCAGGGGAGTGTTATAGGACCCCTATTATTTTCTATCTATATAAATGATCTGATGGACAGAGTTACTTTTAATTTGCGTCTGTTTGCTGATGGCCGCGTGGGAGTAGCCGAGCGGTCTGGGGCACCACGTTCCGGATCGCGCGGCCTACTGCGTCGTAGGTTCGAATCCTCACTCAGGCATGGAAGTGTGGGTTGTCCTTGGGTTAGTTTAACTTAGTTTAGTAGTTAGTAAGGCTAGGGACTGATGACCAACGTAGTTTGGTCCCATAGCATTACAAACGTTTTGTTTTGTTTGCTGATGATGCCGTCGTGTATGGGACGGTATCGTCTTTAATTTAATGTAATAGCATACAGGATTATTTAAACAAAATTTCTAGTTGGTGTGATGAATGGCAGCTAGGTATATATGTAGAAAAGTGTAAGGTAATGCACACGAGTAGGAAAAACAACCCCTGAGTAGTGAGCTTCTTGATGCAGTCGTGTCGTTCAACCACCTAAGCATAACACTGCATAGCAATATGAAATGGCACGAACATGTAAAGGCAGTTGTGTGCAAGTCGACCAGCCCTACTTCGGTTTATTAGCAGAATTTTGGGAAGAAGTACTTCATCTGAAGCTTCCTGGCAGATTACATTTGTGTGCCGGAACCGGAATTAGAATCTGGGACCTTTGCCTTTTGAGGGCAAGCGCTCTACCGACTGAGATATCCGACACGAATCACAATGCCGCCACACAACTTTACTTCCGCCAGTACCTCACCTCCTACGTCTTTGTGATCAGACACAAAGACTGCCATGTCGACCAGTTAGTCCTCAACCGTTGGAAGTAAAACCCAGTGAGGCTTTGGGCAAGTAAGACTAGCAACCTGTTTCCCACGTACTTCGATATAATGCTGGCAACAATCGGAGCAAAAAATGATGGTGAAATAAAGAGCAGATCAGAAGCTATGTATTTTGGAGAGAAGAGGCCACAATGCCTCTTCTGAAATGGATAACTGCAGTCTGATCTCTTACACCTCCGTGATACTGACAAGGTAATCAATAATTATTGATGGCTGGCTTAGGGCCATAAGGTACCAGGTATTAAGAAATTTTGTAGCTTGGAGGACACGTCACAAGTGGAATGGGTGGAAAAACATAAAAGATGGTGTAGCATACTGCATTACTGTGAGAAATTGAGCCAATACTACCCAGAAACATTCTCATTGGCTACCCTCCACCTCTGTATAAGGTCCCCTCTACGTTTCTTTAGTAATAAGAATTAAATAAACTAATGTATAGAAATTGAAATGATTTACTGTAAATATTACGTTTAAAGTGAGGTATATTATGGTGAGTTTTGGTTATTTAGAAATGTTTTAATTATGTAAAACAAATGAATAACTAAGTTGGAGAAGCGGCGCTTCCCGCCAAAAGTAAGAGTACGCGGTAACGGCACTGCAAGGTAGCAGGCAGTTCCGCGCGGGAGTTCAGAGAGAGTTCAGCACGACAGGTCAGCACGTATGGAATTAGGAAGATTAACAGTTATGTTTCAATTAAATGTTTCTACAAGGGTATAACAAAGAAAAGTGTGATATATGTGGTTTGTTGTTTCAAGGCATAACAATAAATTATGAAACAACTGGCATCCCGACTTTTTGAAATATTAACTACGAGCCTAGTCTCCAGTTCCGAAGCTTCCACAGAACATTACTTCAAGAGAAGAAGATCCACGACCTGTGCGCTGCTTCTGCGTGGGGACATCAGATATAACGAAGAAACCAGGTTAGTGACCAGAAAATTTTACTACACGCACTGACGATGCAGGTAGTTCTACGGCTCTCACGTGCAGTGCTACGCGATTAAATCTCTTGACATTGACACGAGTGTGGTAGCATTATCGCAGAGGGAAGTGTTGGAGTGAGAGAAAGGGACAGAATTTATGTGAAGGCCAACTGACTTTTATCTAAAGCTCTATACACGTATCTTTCAGCACTTAAACTCCGCCATAAGATACTGCTCAGAATTGGTTCCTCCCATACCATAACCAGGCGTTTCTCGCCAGTAATGAGGAAGCCCATAACGAGGTGTGTGATTAGGAGGGACGCAGAATGTATCGTACGCATTTTACCCAACAGCATAGTTCAAGGGATACTTCCATTGAATATAGTTAATCATATATATATATATATATATATATATATATATATATATATATATATATATATATATAGAAGTTACTGTTTAACGTTGTCATCCGAGATGGCTTCACAACTTAAACAGCCAGAAATGTCAGAACTGGAAGTATTACACGTTAACATATGCATACTCAAGGCTATTTATTGTGCCTTACAAATAACAACGTGTGAAAATTGGTTCTTCAGTTGCACAAACAGACATGCCACCAACAGGCTGGTAAGGGACACTCCAAACAGCCAAAAGAACGTAGCCAAGCAGGAGGGGGGAAGGCACCACTATAAAGATTGTGCCTCGGTTGGGAAATATCGTAGATCTGGCACTGTATGTGGAATTCAAATGCCCGCACGTGACAAACTAGCCAAGCAATAAGGAGAAGATATAAGGATCGAGAGTAAACAGTTTACCAGCTCCACGGCGGACTGTTATGACTGTGGGGCCATACAGCGCGCGGGAACACAATCACAGGGCGAATGCCGACGGCCGGCACGAGCCACCTGCTGTGCGCCGCTTGTTTGCCCGCCACTTCCGCCAGTGTAAACTGGGGACGGCGTTTGTTGTTGCGAGGCCGCGAGGACGGCCAGGCCCCCTCCAACCGCGGAGGCGGCGGCGACGAGCACCACCTGTCGCTGAGGCTGTCGACGAGCCCTGACGGGAGGTGACGGCAGGAAACGCGCTCTACGGCGGCACAGCATCCGGCGACAGCTGAGAAGGACCGCGCCACACCTGTCAACACCCTCCTCCACGCACCTCCTGAGTCTGCACGCTGCGTCCACCGTGGTACCGGCAGCTGTTGCCAGTGCTCTTCCGATAGAAGTGGCTGATAGTGTAGCCGAACGCCTTCGTAAGTATTTCAGGAAGTCAGTGTGCTATGGAATCGGTGTATGAAATCAGTTAGATCAGTGGTTTTCGTCCTGTGGGTCGCGACCCCCTAGGGGTTCCGTGAAAGTCGCTTAGTTAACAAGTCATCCGTTGGTTCAAAACTGACTTTGTTGTGTCGAGTGGCCATTATCACACATCAAGAGTATCACTGTCATAAATGTACATTTACATCTACATACATACTCCGCAATTTACCGTAAGGTGCATGGCGGAGGGTACACTGTACCACTACTAGGCATTTCCTTTCCTATTCCGCTCCCAAATAGAACGAATAAAAAAAGAATGTCTTACAAGCCCTAATTTCTCTTACCTTGTCTTTGTGAACATTACCCGAAATGTAAGGAGGCGGCAGGAAGATCGTACTACAGTCAGCTTCAAATTCCGGTCGTCTAAATTTACTGAACAGTAATTCACGAAAAGATCGTCGTCTATCTTCCAGCGATACCCAATTGAGTTGCCGGAACATTTCCGTGACACTCGCGCATTTGTCGAACCTACCGGTAACAAATCTAGCTGCTCGCCTCTGAATGGCCTCTATGACTTCCTTTAAACCGATCTGCTGCGGGTCCCAAACATTTGAGCAATACTCAATTCGCGGTCGTACAAGCGTTTTACAGGTGAAGTACATCTTCCCAAAATTCTCCCAATAAACCGAAGTCGGCTGCCCTCCTTACTCACAACTGTCGTTAGATGTTCGTTCCATTTCATATCGCTCTGCAATGTTACGCCTAGATATTTGAACGACGCGACAGCATCATCAAGAAGCTCACTACTAATGCTGTATTCCAACATTATAGGATTGTTTTTTCTACTCATGCGCATCACCTTCCTTTTTTCTACATTGAGAGCTAGCTGCCATTCTTCGCACCAACTAGAAATTTTGTCTAAGTCATCCTGTATGCTATTACAGTCAGTTAAAGACGACACACTCCCATACACCACAGCATCATCAGCATACAGCCGCAAATTACAACTTACTCTGTCCATCAGATTATTTATATACATAGAAAATAGTAGCGGTCCTATCACACTCCCCTGGGGCACGCCTGACAATACACTCGTCTCTGATGAACACTCGCCGACAAGAACAACGTACTGCGTTCTATTACTTACGAAGTCTTCCAGCCAGTCACAAATCTGTGAACCTATTCCATAGCTCGCATCTTCGTTAGCAGTCAGCAGTGTGGCACCACGTCGAACGCCTGCTTGAAGTCGAGAAAAACACAATCCGCCTGTTGCCCTTCATCCATGGCTCGCAAGATGTCATGTGAGAAAAGGGCCAGCTGAGTTTCACATGAACGATGTTTCCTAAACCCGTGCTGATTCATGGAAAGAAGCTTTTCCGTTTCAAGGAAATTTACTATATTCGAACTGAGAATATGCTCTAAAAATTCTACATGAAACTGATGTCAACGATATTGGCCTGTAATTGTGTGGGTCAGTTCTCTTTCCTTTCTTATAAACGGGAGTCACCTGCTAGGAACTTTGCGCTGAATTAAAGATTCGCGATAAATGTACCTATGGAGCTTTTTGTGACCGCGCAAGTTGAACGCGTGCGCGCCACAAACGTCGCTGACTGAGTTGTCGTATACAGGCGCCACATGATAGACAAGTGGAGCAGGAGCGCCCTCTAGAGGAAGTGGAGAAACGTTGGACAGTGCCGCGGAGTAGTCTACTTCTGGCAGGAGACTCCGACTGGTGACTTGGTTTAGGGCACCTGTTTTGTGGACTGATCCTAGAATTGTAATAACGTTGCATACTGCTCCGGCCGTACTGGCTAGCTTCGTCCGTGGACAGTGATGAGATGTTTTGGGAGAACTCTTATGTTAAGGTGGCACCTGCCGCCGCCGACAGTGTAAATATCAAGTTAAGTGTTTCTCCAATAAATTATCATCTATAAATGCTCTTGAGGTTGCAGAGTTCCAATCGGCCCTACTCCCACGTCCTCGGCCCCCTGTCAGTTGCTCCGTTACGAGAGCGAGTCCGTAACTGCAGATGGCAACGCGGAAGAACACAACACTTTTGATATCTGATGATGGGCCGAACGAAGCGCGAAGCAATGAAGCCATTTTTCCACTTTATGGTGACTTGTAAATTAAGCGGATTGACAGCGTTATGCAGTGTTGCTCCAGTTATTTACAATGGTCCCAATTTTCTTGTTATGTCAGAAAAACAAATAATGACTAACTTTATAGCACTTTGATCAATACATAACAATACCCTTTTAATCCTGGACCGTAGTATTTGTCAACTGGTAACGAGTTTTGAATGCAGTATTAATTTTAATCAACCAACAACAGTTTAGGATCCTCGAAGAAATCGAGAATTCATGATCATCCTTGAAGTATTAAGAAGTGCTGTATAAGCTTTGATGATGTAATACTCGCAGGTGACGAAACGTCACCACTTATTACATTATGAAATTTATTATTCCTAATACCCAAGTCATACATCAAATACTTTTAGTCATAAAGTTTCTTTTTCAGTTTTGATTCTTCTTTACTACTGCAACATTCACCAGACACCAGATATTTATGGCTGCGCAGGCCAAGAAAGAAAATACTTTGCCTTTGCAATCACTGACTCAGCTTTGTTCCGAGCCTCGGGGTTCGCCGGACAGTTTTGTTGGGAAAGGGGTGTCGCGGGTTCAGAAAGGTTGAAAAACAATTGGTTAGATGGATACGGAGAAGGGGTGGATACGGCAAACGTTCTGTACCTGAGAACGTGCACCAATTACGAAAGTGTTATTTACATCTGCATCTATGTGGGATACTCTGCAAATCACAGTTAAGTGTCTGGCAGAGTGTTCATCGAACCACCATTATACTATTTATCTCCTATTCCATTTTCGAATAGCGCGCAGGAATCTCTCCGTTTGAGCTCTGATTTCTCGTATTTTATTCTGATGATCATTTCTACCTATGTAAGTGGGAGTCAACAATATATTTTCGCATTCGGAGGAGAATGTTGGCGATTGGAGTTTCGTAAGTAGCCCACACCGCAGCGAAAAGCGCCTTCGTTGTAATGATTCCCATCCCAGATCCTGTACCATTAAAAGGCACTGAACTCCTGTGAATGAGGTATATTTGCCTGAAAAAGAAACTAACGAGTATTGTACAGCCGGTCTCAGTTTGTAGAATTACCGGGTGACCGTCCGGTCTCTCGAGCTTTCTTCAAACTACATAAACTGGGGTAAAACATGAGTTCGCACGTTCTCAGTTATTGGACTTACCATACCAGTTTAATGAATACTTGACACGAGAGAAGAAGCTTTCGTTACATACAAGAAATTATTCTTTGTAACCTTGAAAACCAAGATTAGAAACAGCTTTGATAACTCAGCTATAGATGCTTCTTTTTAGTATTTATTTATTTTTACGATGTCTCTCCGAATTCCAGAACCGGGTTTCACTCAGCTTGACTACATTGATAGTTGGGAGCTTCATTGCTAGTCAAGTACTAAAGTCCTCTAAGAGATATGGTTGCCAACAACATACATATTCCAGTGTGCACACTGTCTGCATACTGGATTGAGTCATTCCAGATGTATAGTGGGTCTTTCTGGGGGTGACGAAACGCGCAGTGTGCAGTGCGTAGCTAACAAAACAAAACAAACATAAATCACTCTTCCAGGACCACAAAAAACTAGCATGTCAAAATCTCCAATACTGGCAATGTTTTCCGAAACCTTGATACTTAGCGATGACGTCAATGCGAGATATCTTTTCATAAGCTCCTCTTCGACACATGTCTCGAACCAACCATGCAAGAAAATCCGAACATACCCTGACCATATGTAAGGTACGTTAACAACAGGCACCGATTGCATTAAAACTGATTTGTTGAACATGGTTTTTAGAAATTCCCTCACTAAATAAGACCAATATTCCGAACGAGAACAAGTTTAGGAATTAAAAAACATATAAGTAGATATTGCAGGTTATGCGAAGCATCTCAAATCATTTGATGCTGACTACTCTTGTGCCCCCGATTATGTACCAGTCAGTCTCATTTAGATTAAGCTGAAATAACGGATCCATAGTAAGCAGTCATATCCAAACATTACAGTGACCAGAGATCTGTGTCAAATACGAATAATGTGTAATCCACTTAATTACACGTCCACTTACTAGACTGAGAGCTTCCCGGTTGCCGACAGAATGGAAGTCCCTGGAAAGTTGGCAAAACCTCTCAAAGCTAATAGACAAGCAGTTCAGGGAAGCGAGAGACTTTTCAGTTAAATGAAAATACATTGGCGGAATTCATTTAATACATCACGTCGGGTAAGTGTACGAGTTAATGACATCTGAAGGCGATTCACATTAAAGACAATGTGAAAGTCCTATTTAAAAGTACAATTTCGATTGTAACTTATTGCGACATACCACAGTATATATCCATCTTATAATATGAAAAAATCGCTCAATTTCGCAGAAATTATGCACTTTATGAAGGTGACAGATTTCGATCTTTCATCAGATCATTATCAGACCGAAATGCCTCAAGTTGGTGCTGAGACATCTCAGTACCAACTGGAGACAAATCGGTCTGATGATGATCTAACGTAAGACCGAAAAAAATGTTGTCGAAAAGCAATAAATCTATCTGTTTTGTATGGATACGCTCAAGTCCTTGCAATAACAGTTCAAAATCAAATGTTTGTACAACTATGGCACTTAACTACTGCGGTTATCAGGCGCTAAGCTTACAAACTACTCAAACTGATACCGCGGGGTAGGTGATAAAAGGTGGATAGGGAGTTTGATAAGAGTGATTGGAATGGTACATCATTTATCTGTCTCTAATACTTTCTCCGTCACTTTCCCTCGGAGGTGTTGCCACCCCACGAGTGTCAATGTCGCAATGTTTAATTACGTAACACTGCACGTAAGGGCCGTAGAACAACATGCATCGTCAGTGCGTGCAGTTAAAGTTTCTATTTACTAATACGGCTTATTCTTTTCCTTTGTTGTCCCCAAACAGGTCGCTGATACTTCTATATTGAAGTGAAATGCTGGGTAACTTTTAAAACTCTGGCTATTTTTCAAATAAGAAGGGCTGTCAGTTGTTTCATAATATTTATTTATATGTCGTGAAAAAATAAGCGACATATGTAACACTGTTCACGACGTTCGACACTTGAATTATATATATATATATATATATATATATATATATATATATATATATATATATATATATATATATATATGTGTGTGTGTGTGTGTGTGTGTGTGTGTGTGTGTGTGTGTGTGTGGCCTCTGTTCGGAAAGAACAAACGTCACTTCCTATCCTGCAGTTGTTATTCTTTCATATTCACAGATTATATGACATCATCTGCGAATGGCCAAATGTCAAAATGTATACCCAGCCGGGATTCGAACCCAGGTATCCTGCTTTCTAGACAGTTACGCTGACCTCTATCAACACGTCCTAGAGACAAGGCCTTGCAACAGGCCGTGCCTACGTCACACTTAGAGGCCGCGGCCGCCATCTGACTGGCCGACCGCTGCGCGGCGTTAGGCGTGCCCCAGCGGCCAGCCAGTGAGGTGGCGGCCGCGGCCTCTTAAGTGTGACGTAGGCACGGCCTGTTGTAAGGCCTTGTCGTTTTGAACGTGTTGCCTCTATACCACTGGGGACACAGTGATACGGCAGCTGCAAGGTCCACCTAAGCACGCTTCCCGTCAGATACAAATTCCCAGCTTTAGCCTGCCCATAGTAATCAAGCATGTAACTAATTCCCTTAAGAGTAAGAGCCCCAAACTTGCCCGCCCCTCCACACTAATTACAGTAGTTGAAAAATATAAAGTTTGAATGCCTGACAGACTATTTTAAGAGTTGTTAACGCGAGAGCCGTCTGTGGTGGACTGTTCGTAACAGGGCAGTGCTGGACCCTCGCAACATCAATTTTGGCGCGGAGGGCATTTTCTAGAACTTCTTCATTCAACTGTTTATATTACCTAGAGCATAATTACATAAATAAAACATGCCATAATAAAGCTTCATGTAAACACATTAATTACACAAAATCACTTTAAGTTCTACTCAATAGTTCATGTAATATTTATAATTAAAATAATGATAGAAGGGTTCTCATACAGACGTGGGGGCAGCCAATCAAGATACATCTGCGCATTATTGGCGCAATTTCTCTCGGGAATGCTGTATGTTACACCATATTTCATCTTTTCCCTACCATTCTACATAAGATGTAATGTATTAGCTATAACAGTTTCTTAGAAACTCAATACCTATGTCCTATGGCCATGAGCCTCAGGGCAACACGCCTATGCCTGAGGGAGGACTAGACCGTCCGACAAGGAACAATCGCGCTCTCCGCAGCAAGGCGCCTTAGAGCGCTCAGCCGTTCCAACGATTAGTTCAATTTAAAACAATTACATATATGTGATGTTCCTTTCGTACCAGTGATCGGCAGTGCAAAATGTGCCGGGACCCTGTTATATGAACTCAGTCGTACCAGTAATCGCCAATGGGACGTAAATGTTTATTTGTATAGTAGCTGATAAATCCAGGTTTTCCGCGGGTATATCTACATTTATAGTAGAAACGAAAATAAAAATTCGGAAAAGCTTTTATCGTGTATTCGTCAAATCAGCTTAGAAATTATAAAACGGTGAAACAAAGAAATATACAGCTCAATACTTATGACATCATCTTTGAGTAAGTGTCCTGCAATAACATAATTTTCCAGATTTGTAGAGAGTAATACTAGGAAACTGTCTGCGATGAATAAATAGTGGATGAGTGAAGTCTCGTAAACCACGCTCGCATGATGGGAAAGTTTATGTGACTCACAGTTTGAGACGCAATATCTCGTGAACTATGTGTCGTAGGTAGTTCATAACCCCACAGTAATTGTTGTGTGATAGTAAGCAATATTGTACCAAGTTCAGCTGAAATCGGTTCGATATTTTATGGGGAGATGTGTAAAATAGTGCACTATGTAACAGTTATTCCGAAATTCCGTTGTTTATGAAGTCATATCTTTTGAAATATGTATTGTACTGTGATGTAAATTTCATGGTAAGTTCAGTGGAATATCTGCCTAATGTCTGCAAAATATGTCGTGATTGGTGTTAGCAGTAAAGACGTATAATTCGAAACCATTCATAGCTCATGTACTACTTGTTGAACGGTAATATAATATCGAAGGAACATTCAGAAGTATGTATGTGTACTGTCTGTGAAATGTCTCGCGAATAAAATTTACAGTGTAGAAGTAATAACTTGTAACGTCATGCAAAATACCGTAGATATACATCATGATAGTAAGCGATAAAAGTTTACCTTTCATCATATTTTAGGAGTTGTCAACGCGGAAGAGTTTTGTAAACATTTGAAATTATTTTTAAAGTTTATTGCAAGTCCCTAAGTGCTATCACTCTTAAATAGTTGAGGAATAAAGTCACGCTATCTGATATCTGAAGGTAACAGGGGTAAAATATAGGGAGCGTAGAGCTATATTCAACTTATACAAAAAACAGACAGCGGTTATTAGAGTCGAAAGGCATGAAAGGGACGCAGAGGTTGGCAAGGAAGTATGATAGCGTTTTAGTCTTCCCCCAATGTTGTACAATGTGCACATTGATCAAATATGCAACGAGAAATTTGGAGAGGGAATTAACGTTCAGGCCGAAGAAATAAAAACATTGCGTTTTTCGGATGACGTAATCCCGTCAGAGACCGCAAAGGATCTAGAAGAGCAACTAAATGGAGTGCACAGTGTCTTGAAAAGAGAGTATAACGTGAACATCAACAAGAGTAAAACAATGATAATGGAATGTAGCGTCAGAAAGTCAGGCGATGGTGAAGGAATTAGATTAGGCAATGAGACAGTAAAAGTAGTAGATGAGTTTTGTTATTTGGATAGCAAGGTAACTTCTGATGGCCGAAGTAAACACGATATAATATGCAGAATGGCTATGGGAACAAAGGCGTTTCTAAAGAAGCGAAATTTGTTAACATCCAATATTAACTTAAATGTTAGGAAGTCCTTTTCTGAAAGTATTTTAGTGTAGCATTGTATGGGAGTGTAACGTGGACGATAAGGAGTTCAGACAAAGAGATGATAGAAACTTTTGAAATGTGGTGCTACAGACGAATGACGAAAATTAGGTGGGTAGATCACGTAAATAATGAGGAGGTGCTTAACCGAATTCTGGAGAAAAGGAGTTTCAGGAATGTCCTGACTAAGAGAAGGGATAGATTGGTGGGACACTTTCTGAGAAATCAAGGAATTGTCAACATAGCATTAGAAGGAAGTGTGTGGGGTTAAATTCGTAAAGGAAGACGGAGGGACGAATACAGTAAGCAGATTCAAGGGGATGCAGTTTGCCGTACGTCCTTTCAAATGAAGAGCCTTGCAAAGGCCAGGGTAGCTTGGAGCGCTGCATCAAACCAGTCTGTGGACTGAAGACTACAACAACAACAATATCATGCACCAAAAGATGGGGCAGTTTACACTGTTTATGACGTGATATCATATGTAATATGTATAGTAGGTGGTTATTGCCACCATATCAAATGAGTTATGACCATAAACAATATTTGTACCAAAATTCGTTGAAATCGGCCCTTTAGTTTAAGAGTAGATGGGTCTGTTTATCATGACTGTCATTGTTTATTACGTCACATCTCCTTAAGTATGTGTCGTAGATGGTTTTTACCCCGACAGCGATTGTTGCCTGACAGTAAGGAACATGTGTAAGAAGTTTGGTTGAAATCTTTCTAGTAGTTTAGGAGGAGATGTGTAACATACATACACAGATACAGCTTATTTAATAAGATGTATAGATGACGGAACTATTCAATTGTACATTTAAAATACGGATTTAATCGCTAAAGTGCCGATTACTGGGACAGTGCAAATTAGTGTTACACTTAACCTATGTAATAAGTGGAGAGGAATCGGTTGTAAGCGAACAGCATTTAATATACATTAAGGATTAGACGCAAACTCATTGTGATCAACCGTCAGAGTTTATGTCCAAACTCCAACAATCACTTCAATCAGCACGAAAGCTTTCGCACCTCTACCTCTCCACGTCCAAAGGCGTCGTATGACATAATAGGAGAATGTTCTTGGAAATGTAATTACATGGAATTTGAACCTTTCATTATTATCACTGTAATAATTTATATACTTGTCCGAAACAAGAGACGTCACATTGGATCCCGCAGTTATTATCTGTTGATATGCACGGAATTTATGATATTGACTGCGAATGGGTAAAGTCGAAAATGTGTACGCAGCCGGGACTCGAACACGGGTCTCCTGATTTCTAGGCAGCTGTACTGTCCCCTACACCACTGGGGATACAGTCCGAAAGAACAGGAACAGACACCACATATATATAATTTATACAAATGCGGATGACGGGCAACGATGGCTTCTACAGTACGAAGAATCTCCTAAGCCCTTACTCTTACGGGAATTTGTTTAAATAATTACGAGTTTGAAGTCTGATGGGCAGGGGTAAAGTTGAGAATTTTTATCTGACGGGAGGCGTACTTCAGTAATTCCGTGCGTGTGTGGCGATCGCTGTGTCCCCAAGGGTGTAGAGGTCGACGGAACTGCCTAAGAAACATGAGACCCCGGTTCGAGTCCCGGATTGGTACACATTTTCAACTTTAGTCATTCGCAGTGAATGTCATACATTCCCGAATATGAACTGTAATAATTGTTCATATGATGACAATATGATATGATGATATGATTAAGTATTACTCAGTGAAGTTGTGTTTACCCGTCTCCGTTTCTGAATTATTGACCACTTCCTAGTAAACTACCTTCTACCATTCGTAAAAGTCAATGCCTGGCATTTCCGCGCGGGCATTAAGTAAACCGGGGCGCGCACTTCATCTCAGGCGCTCGCAGACTGCCCGGCCGGAGTGCTTCGGCGCGGCGTCCGCCTCCAGATGCAACACATCAGCGACACAAACACTCTGCCGACTCGTCGTCTGAACAAACACACACCGACGAGCCCGGCGAAAGAGCCCGGGGCCGCCGCCGGATTGAATTATGCCTCTGTTTGACAAGGTGGCAATTCTCTCGCGCTAAACATGTTTACGCTGCCGCCGCCGCCGCCGCCGGCGGGTGGTGGCCGCCGCAAAACAAACACGTTTTATATTTGTTGGCTAGTGGGTGGCAGCCCTGGCGCCCGGGAGTCCCCTCGCCTGGGGGATAAATCAAAAGCCGGCGGCGGCGGCGGCGGCGGTGGCGGCGCCTCTTCCTCCTCTCGCATACGCGGCGCCCACGCAGCAGTGCGTTCTCGCCTGTTCTCTCACACTCAGGGGCCTGCCAAGGACAGCCCGGTGTCCGTGCTGCACAGGTTTTGTGCTCAGCACCACTACACATGTCGCCGAATTGCACCGTTGCTGTTTCGTCATCTAGAGTAGGTACACCTCAATGTTTCGCAATAAATTCCGAAAGCGACTTCATCTACACCTATTTGACTTTGTACGAGCCCTAATTTCTCTTATCTTGTCTTCGCGATCTCTAAGTGTTGCAAATTCCGGCCCTCTAAATTTCCTCAACGGAATTTCTCGAAAAGAACTTAGTCTTTACTCAAGCGTTTCCCATTTGAGCGCCGACCGCGGTGTCCGAGGGGCAGTCCGCTTTCGGCTGCGGTGAGGCGAGGACGTCCGCTGCGTCCCGCCTGTTGTGCTGCGAGCGAGCGACCGTTTGTTTACTTCCGCGTAGCGGCGTGCCTTAGAGTCCGCAGTCAACGACCGATATGGCGTTTTCATACCGCCAATCTACGATCAAATTAACGTTCCCTACTGATCATGTACGACCAAGAGCGCATGAAGTCGAACATTTTATACGTGAAGAAATGCGTCTCCCACCACAAGACGTTATAGGAATTCATTTTTCGATCCTTAGTACCACAGTGTACATCAAGTTGGCGAACGAAGAGATGTGCGCCGACGTAGTACGGCGCCATGCTAATGATCTCAAGTTCCGATACTCTGACGGCCATATAGGGTCCGTCGAGATTGGTCATGCAGGTTTCGGCCTGAGAACGTTGCGAGTTTTCGAACTTCCGTTTGAGGTGCCGTCGGACGAGGTGGTAGCCGCCTTTCAACCCTACGGCAACGTACTTAGTCACGTTGCAGAAACATGGAAGACCTTTGAAACGTACCGTGTCCTCAACGGCGTCCGACAGATAAAAATTGAACTTCGAAAGCACGTGCCTTCGTACCTCGTCATAGCCGGCTGTAGGGCTGTCGTAATGTACGATGGCCAGCCTCGCACTTGTTCCGGTTGTGGACAAGAGGGCCACGTCCGTTCGGAATGCCTCCGACGCAGACTGACGCAGACGCCGATCGGAGACGACGCTCGCCCAGCGGCGCCCACTGCGCTGCCTCTGACGTACGCGCACGCGGCTAGGCGGCCTGTTACGCCCACGCTAATCCAGTCCGCACCGGCGTCGAACCAACCCGAGGATGAGATGGAAGTTGCATCTGTCTTCCACAAACCAGCACTGGACACAGTACTAACAGGTGATGCCCAAGCAGCACCACAAGACGTTTGTTCCGATTCCATGGAAGTTGAAACTGGGACTGTACCGCCATCTAATGTTATGGAATCCAGCCAGATGTCAGACGACAGTCGTACAACATCCGACACGGAGCAGCATGTACGGAAGCAACGTTCACCAAAGAAACGGAAGAGACAGCGCCGTACTTCATCAGACGACAGCGTTAAACAGTTGAATGTTCAAGATGGCGACTCTACTCCCGATAATGCGCAATCCACCAATGCCATGGCACCTGACGAAGAGCCACCCATATCTCTCAAGAGTCAACAGCCAACTAAAGATTTTACATCGCTACTGTCTGGCAGAGTTTCGTCCCTTCCAGAGTCTGATCATACTTCCATGCCCATCAATGAACCTATTCTACCGACCAATCATGGAGAGGCAACCATCAACTGGGGAGACACTGTTCCTGAAGAAGATGGATGTTCTGGTGGTGTAGAGGGAGGAGGAACACATTAAACGATGTCGGCCCCATCCCAGTTGGAGTGATGTGCTTCCCCATAGTGCGTCACACATTCTTCTGACGATGGCAGCGTTTCAAACTTATCGCATAGCTACGATCAACATCAATACCATTCGTGCGCGCCATAAACTGACATTACTTCACGACATGATATACGCTGCGGATGTTGACATTGTCCTGCTTCAGGAGGTATTTGTTGCCGCCTTCTACGCTCCCCATGCATTTACAGCACACGTCTCCCACGCCTCCCATACAGGTAGTGGGGTGGCGATCCTCTTACGTGACGGCATTGACGCTACTGAAATTATATACCTCCCGGATGCCAGAGGTATGGCTCTCACGTATGGTGGCGTAAGAATCATCAACGTCTATGCACCATCTGGTTCAGGTCGGCGCCGTGAACGTTCTACTTTCTTCTCTGAGGGAGTAACGCCTCTCTTCGTGGGTCGGCAAGATTCCTTGATCATAGGAGGCGACTTCAACTCCACCCAGGCGCCCAAAGACCAACTGCCACGCCACTCTCCGTGCGCGGCGCTAGCAACAATTATTCAGAACCTCAATCTAGTGGACTCGTGGGAGCATGTTCATGGCAATCGTCCGGGATTTACACATTTCACTAGCCATTCATCTAGTCGCCTTGATCGGGTCTACATCTCCCGAGACATTGTCGGTGGCACTCAGGCTGCTGAAATCTGGCCAACTGCATTCTCCAACCATGAAGCATATATTTGTACCGTCAACATCTGCCAACAAAAGGTGTGGCGCAGCAAGGGACTATGGAAACTGAACATAAAACATCTTACTTCACTGAACTGTCGGCAACAAATTGAGACATCATGGACGGCTTGTCTTCAACGTCGCAACAGATATCAGTCTGCCATATCATGGTGGGTCCTTTGTGCAAAGCCTACACTACGCAAGGCGTTGATTAAATACGGAAGGGAGATCGCGCAATGGCGACGACACACTCAGGAGTTCTACTTCACCATCCTCCGAGAATGTACGACAATGCCTTATTCACCAGAACGTCAGGTGATAGTGAATCGAGCCAAGGCACAGCTCAATGCCCTCTCCCGCCGACATCTTGAAGGAACTATGATCAGGGCGCGCACACAAGAAGATTTAACGCAGGAACGTCCAAGTATGTATCATGTGATAGCTGAAAGGCGCCACCGACGGAGAAATTTGATTACTGTTTTGACAACTGAGGATGGAAGACGTGTCGATAACCAAGCTGAAATAGGGCATGCCCTTCACAAGCATTACACTACGCTGTACTCTGCACACCGTCGTCACCCTGATAACATTGCGGAGGTATCCCGACTTACATTTGGCTCGGTTCCTGAGGATGCAAAACTGGATATGCTTGCTGACGTCACAGAGGAAGAAGTCAATGATGCTATCAAAGCAGGATCTACCAACAAGTCACCTGGCCCTGACGGCATCCCACTTGAGTTTTATAGAACATTCCGTCACCTGATAGCACCGATGTGGACAGAAATTTGTCGGGACCTTATGTCACCCCAGGTGCAGATCCCTGAAGGTTTTCTCGACGGTATCGTTATTCCCATACATAAACCTCATGGAACATCGAGGATAAGCGATTATCGTCCATTGACATTGCTCAACAGCGATACAAAGATCTTTACTCGACTTCTGGCTGCACGGCTCAAACGCACGGCAAGATATGTGGTTTCTCCTGATCAAACTTCATTGGGTGGTGTTAACAACATCCGCACCGCCCTTGCTCGCTATAGAGACATAATCGCTCTAGCACATACTCAACGTATGCCTGGATTTTTGGCCACTCTTGACTTCAGCCAAGCTTTCGATAGAGTTGATCACGAGTACTTGGAAGAGGTACTCCGTAATATGAAATACCATGATACTACCGTCAACGTCATAATGCGCCTTCTTCGAGGAGCGACGTCCCGTGTGTTATACAATGGTCGCCTTACTCAACCAATATCGATACAGCGTTCGGTGCGTCAAGGCTGTCCGCTCTCTGCATTGTTGTATGCTTATGCAATGGAACCGTTGCTTTGTGGACTCCGTCAGCGGCTGTCAGGGATCTCACTCGGAGGCCATCTATTTTGCTGCACTGCTTATGCTGACGATCTCGTCCTCGTTCTACGCAGCGATGCAGAGGTAAGAGAGTCACTGGCGTGGGTGAGCACATATGATGAAGCATCTGGCAGCTGTCTTAATGTCCGAAAATCATGTGCCATGCCTATAGGTGTGGGGCTTCCTGCAAACAGCGCTGCACCTTTACGAGTAACTACTGCTATCCGATGCTTAGGACTCGACTTCACAGGAGACATGCGGCGTACGATCGCCCTCAACTGCCGGCGCCTACTAAACCAGTTACGCGCTGGTCTTCTCGATCATCGTCTCAGGGCTCTCGACCTTCTACAGCGGACACAGTATGTTAATATATATTTGGCGTCACGTATCCCTCACGTTGCACAAACCCTACCCATTCCACCATCCATGGCATTACGCATGTTAGCTGCACTGGGTTCATATGTTTGCCATGGCTTGCTGTTCAAGATAAGATACGAGACCCTCACTCTCCCGAGAAACAGGGGCGGACTAGGCCTGTACCATGTGCCTGACAGAGCGACAGCCCTCTTCCTCAGCTCTCACATGATGCTGTGGCGCCGTAATCCCACATGCCTTACCAGCCTGTTGCTGGAGGCCTTTGCACCGCGCTCTCTTTCGGCTCCTATCATGCTTTCAGATGTTCCAGCGCCATTCTTTTACTTCCGACGCTTGTTCCTCGAACTGAGCTATATCTACACTGCGATACTGCCGACACGCTTGATGTCTACGAAGGCGATCTACGGCTTTCTTCAGAAGAACCGATCACCAAATGTGATTGAAGGGAAGTATCCCAGCGTCAACTGGAGTGTCGTTTGGCGCTCTGTGAGTGCTCCTTACCTTGGCACTAACGTACAGTCGACATGGTACCTGACAGTCAACGGGAAACAAGTGTGCCAGTCACGACTTCACAGGATTCACCTCGCAGACACACCACTGTGCGTCGCCTGTGATTTAATGGACACGGACGAGCATCGACTTGTATGCGGATCGGCGGAAGGCGTCTGGATGTTGGTGCGACAGATGCTGGCTTTGATTACCCGTACGGCACCTCATCATATACTTTCCCATTTGCTCCTCTTTCCAGACTCGGGACATTACCCACAAACGAAGACAAACGCTGTGAAATGGATATGTGGACATGCGGTTCACTACTTGTTTGTACATGGAGAGAAAAACGAACTCGATTTTTGGAACTTTCTGAACGAACGACATTGCACAGTTGTCCGCAATCCAAAATACGGGCAATATTTCTCAAATTTTCTTTATAGTGTTTTTCGTAATCCACCCAGAAGCTGGGGTGTTCCTGCCATGAATTAGTTGATACTCAAATTTTCTTTTACGGTTTTTTTTTATAAAAAAAAAAAGACTTCAAATGAATTAATACACTTCATTTTTGTAGCTACACTGAATGTCCTTTCATTTTTTTTTATTGTACCCCCTATTAGAAATAGGTTAGTTGCACTGGGCCTAGGATAAGATAGGGCCAACGCCTGAAGTGGTGTAGTTTGTCATTTATTTTATTTTATTTTATAGGGTAAAAGTGGCGGTGGAACATTACAAAAAAAAAAAAAAAAAAAAAAAAAAAAAAATTGATAAAAAAAAGGGGGGACTGAGGAGCTTCAGTCACTCTCTGCACGGCCACTACGGTCGGGGGTTCGAATCCCCCCTCGGGCACGGATATTTGTGCCGTCCTTAGTTGTAGGTAGTTGATAAGTAGTTTGTAAGTTTAGGGACTGATGACCCCGTAGTTAAGTCCCTTAAGCTTAACAAACATTGGAACATTTTGAACCTATTTTCAGCTCCCGGGCATTTTTGTGATACTCGCGCACTGGTCGAACCTTGTAGTAACGATCCTAGCTGCTCGCCTCTGAACTGCTTCCATGTCTTCATTTAAACTGCTGCGGGTCCAAACACTTGAGCAATACTCAAGACGTGGTTGTACAAGCGTTTATTCGCTTTTATTCTCTTTTACAAATGAAGTACCTCTTCCCAAAATTCTCTCAATAAACCGAAGTCCGCTGTCCGCCTAATTCACAACGGTCCTTACATGTTTCTCCCATTTCATATTGCTCTGCAATGTTATGCTTAGAATATTTGAACGAAGCGATTGCATCAAGAATCCGTGGCGGAGTGGCCGAGCGTATTGAGACGTTATACTCCAATTCGCCAGGCTGTTTCCCGTCACCGCGTGGAGGTAGCCGAGCTGTCTGGAACGCCGCGTTACGGATCGCACGGCCTCCTGCGTCGGAGGTTCGAATCCTCCCTCGGGATGGATGTTTGTGTCATCTTTAGTATGAGGGAGTTCATAAGTAGTTTATAAGTTTAGGGACTGATGACCTCGCAGTTAAGTCCCATAAGCTTAACAAACATTTGAACATTTTTCGACGGAATTTGGATTCCTCCTTGGGCACGGATGTTTGTGCTGTCTTTAGAATAAGTTAATTCATAAATAGTTTGTAAGTTTAGGGTCTGATGGCCTCGAAGTTAAGTCTCATAAGCTTAACAAACATTTGAAATTCTTTATCAGGAAATTGACTACAAATGCTGTATTCGAAAATTATGGGATTGGTTATCCTACTCATGTGTATCACCTTACACCTTTCTACATTTTAGAACTAGCTGCCATTCTTCACGCCAACTAAAAATTTTGTATAAATCATCATGTATGCTAAAGCAATCAACAATCCGAAGATTGGTTTGAACACCACAGTGCTTTACTAGGCATGGGTCCTATTTGGAGGTGGTATGCCGTTGCCTTCCTCCGACCTTCGAACTGATTTACCCAGCCAGTTATAGGGGGACCTACAGTTTAACGTGGGTTCCGAACCACGGTGCTACTCGGCATTTTTCACATAAGCAATACTGCCAGTGGTGAAAGAAGTGGAAAGTGACAGATAGAAATCCCAGGACCTCGCGGGGATCGAACCCGGGACCTTTGGATTTGTAGTCTGGCACTCTACCACTGTGCAACCGAGGCGCACCATGTATGCTATTACAGTCAAATAAAGACGACACCCTACCATACGTCATAGCATCATCAGTCGTACATCAGGTATGCGACCATTTTCGGTAAGACGATATCATAAAACAATACTGATAGGTCACTTAGATTTTAATTAAGGGAACATTTTTCTTACTGATTTCTGGCGTGGCCATCATCAGATAAACTGTTCAATATTCAATCATTAGCACAACGATTCTGCTCAGTCAATCATAAAACGACTCTAAAATAACATACAAACCATTTTAAGTTTACATCTTAAATCGATAACACATCAGTGACTGTATCCTAAGATGGTTGCTACGCCGCGGCGGAGCCACCAAGCGCATTGAGGCGCTATGCTACGATGCATGGGGCCGTTCCCCGTCGAGGGTTCGAATACCCCCTCGGGCATGAATGGTTGGGCTGTATTTATTATAACTATAAAAACAGAATGCGATTACCACCCAGTTGTTTTGTGCGTTGGCTTCGTGTGTTATGCTTTCCGTTGCGTAATTTAATATTTTAACACGTAATTTATTTTAGTCTTTGAAACTAAACCAGCTTCAGGATCGAATGAATACGTTATTTATATACAGAATGGTTTATGGAAGAACAGACAACAAACCAGATTTGCTGCCGCATTGCATTTGCGAATCTTTTAATTCAGGAGAGGAAGGAAGAACGTTGCGGAAGATAAGTAATGACTTTAGCTGCACTACGATAATGAAATTACTCATCGGCGACAAGCGAAAACGTTAGCGGATCCGCGATCCTAAGCAGGGTCTATCGCTTCGGGCCAGCGGTCGTGAAAAACACTGGGTTACTCGTGTTTGGCTTCCGACAAGAAATACTCGTAAGTCATTCTCTTCTCATCCTTCTTCATTCCCTTCCTTAATCAAAACTTTGCGGTTCTGTTACAGCATCACAGTTGGGCGAAAGTGATACAGCAGAAAAGTAAGAATAAGGTCTAACGTTTGTGGCGTGGCAGGTTCTCGCGTTTGTAACGTCATAGATCCTTAACTGTGTGTCGTTAAACATATAATTAGCATTGTAGGAGCAATCTTTAATCTTCTTATATAAAAACTAATAGCTGTCCATTACTTTTTCGCTTTATTACAGTGGTGGTTTATAACATACAATATTAGGGAGACCTCAAAGGAAGAGGAGGCGCACACTGCTGCTACTTTGATGAATCTTAATACTTGAACACGAAAGTTGAAGTACCTATATTTAATCTAACTTTCTTAAATACAAAGGAGGGTGTTCCTTTGTGTGTTTGTAATTCATTAGAGAAATTTGACACCATGTTTCGTATGGTGGCTGGCGGAGAACACTTTATTTGTAGAGTACGATACATATCTACAGTTTTATTTCTATCTTAAAAGTAAGTTTTGCACATTTGATTATCAAAATGAGAGAAATGTTATTGTTTACATAATTTTTAGTACGGTGGATGTAGGAGGGAGGTTTAGCGATTTCCATAGGTACGTAGAGTTTTATTTCGAATCTTGAAAGTAATTTTGTACACTTGACTGTTGGAAGAAGAAGAAGGTTACTGTCTACATAAATCTTATGGTTAATATCTGTAGGTACTTTACTTGAAGGTTTCCACACATAACTACAGTTTCATTGTTGTCTTGAAGCAATGTGGCTCGATTGTCCATAAAAACAAGATGACTCATTGTAACAGATTTTGAAACAGTTTAAGTAATTAATATAAATATCCCTCGGTATGAATGTTACGATGGAAATGTTTCTTATGATGTTAATCTCAAATGTTAAATCGTAGAGGGTAGCTTTCAATGAACTTTGACAGTTTTTCACTGATGACCATGATAGTTGACACATATATGGAACTTTTCTCAGGTAGGGAGAGGAAGAGATTAAGATGCGGAATGAACAGATACAAGACGAGAACATAGAGGGGAGCAGTCTCAGAAGAGATCGACTGACGAAGGGGCAGGAGGAGATGGATAGAGAGGAATAGATGGACAGAGTGAGCAAGAGGATGATTAGACCGGAGATGCACTACGAGTGAGGTTCTAATCGCCCCTCGGGCATGGATATTTGTGCCGTCCTAGTTCGTAAGTAGTTCATAAGTAGTTTGTAAGTTTAGGGACTGATGACCCCTTAGTTAAGTCCCATAGACTATACAAACATTTGAACATTTTGACTACGGGTGTATGAAATAAATAAATACCGAGCAACACGAGGCTTTTCAGCTATTCTTGTATATTAAGAGAATCTACGAAAGCCAAAGTCAGTCGGGCAGAGCGAACTACGCGGCCGATTTCTTTCTTATTTGTTTCAAATGACAGATCTTCATCTCAGTGGTGGACTATGGCTGTCGGAGACACGGGGCGGCGGCAAACAGGACGGGAGGAACGGGAAAGTCTTAGAAAATTAGCCTCCAAGATTTGGAGGCCCAAGAACGATAGGCCAAGGTCTCAAAAAACTGATTTCGATGTATTTGGAGGCCCTCCCCCCCTCCCAAGACGAGGGGCCCGGTGCGGTCCGCCCCCTCCGCCCAGCCCCCTCTTAGTCCGCCACTGATTCATCCACAAAATTGTCATCGAGTATCAGAATTTACATAAATCTCGCCTTTATTTTTCTATATTTAAACGTGATTCGATATATTTACTAAGGGGATGTCCTTGCTGTAAAGTCAGACGGTCAGGCCATTCTATGCGACGGATTTCCTTCATTTTTCCTTTAAACAAGATATATTCATTCGCATTTTGGCATAAAGTATCAGAATTAAATTACGTGTCTCCATCCTTTAACCAAACGCGGTATCCATCCCTCCTTGCATTGAATATTTTAATCGGTTTGTTTTATGATATCTTCGGTTCTAATTAAGGTACGCAGTTATTCTTGACCTGACAACACTCAGCGGATCAGGCTCTTCCATTTGCGCTTTTAAACACTTGCATTGAATGATACTGAAGAAAGCTATGCGTGAACATTCAAGTTTACTTCCATTTTTTACCAAATTTTTTCTCATTCCACTAAAGGTGCAAAGTATTCTCACGGGTCCTCTAGTATAATTATGATAATAATACAGCAGTTACTATGGTGTAAAAATTGGCAATTAACTCTAAATAATGAAAAGTGTGAAGCCGTCTATATGAGTACGAAAAGAAATCCGTGCCGGCCGTGGTGGCCGAGGGGACTGAGGCGCTCCAGTCACGGTCTGCACGGCCACAACGGTCGGGGGTTCGAATCCCCCTCGGGCATGGATATTTGTGTCGTCCTTAATCTTAGCTAGTTCATAAGTAGTTTGTAAGCTTAGGGACTGATGACCCCGTAGTTAAGTCCCATAAGTGCTACAAACATAAAAAAACACACACACACACACACTCATAAGAAATCCGTTAAACTTTGTTCACAGGATAAATAAATCAAAGGAGAAAACCGTAAACTCAACAAAATTTCTGGGAATTACTATTATTTCAGACTTAAATTGGAAAGAACACGTAGATAATATTGAGGGAAAGGCGAACCAGAGACTGCGTTTTGTCGGTAGAACCCTTCAAAGATGCAACAGAACTACTAATGAAACTGCATACGCTACGCTTGTCAGTCCTTCTTTGGAGTATAGGTGCCCAGTGTGGGATCCTTCAAATGTTCAAATGTTTGTATAGTCTATGGGACTTAACTACGGGGTCATCAGTCCCTAAACTTACCATCTACTTAAGAACTAACTAAGACTAAGGACGGCACAAATATCCATGCCCGAGGGGGGATTCGAACCCCCGACCGTAGTGGCCGGGCAGACCGTGACTGGAGCGCCTCAGTCCCCTCGGCCACCGCGGCCGGCTGGGATCCTTATCAGGTGTGTTTGACGAAGGACATCGAAAGAGTCCAAAGAAGGGCAGCCCGTTTTGTCTTGTCACGATACAGGGAAGATAGCGTCACGGAAATGATACAGGTTCTGAGATAGGAATCATTACAATAACAGCACTTATCGCTGCGGCGTGGGCTACTTACGAAACTCCAACTGCCGACATTTCTCTCCGAATGCGAAAATATATGTTGACTTGCACTTATATAGGTAGAAATGATCATCAGAATAAAATAAGAGAAATCAGAGATCATGGGAGAGAGTCAGGTGTTCTTTCTCCCCACGCACTATTCGAAAATGGAATGGGAGATAAATGGTATAACAGTGGTTCGATGAACCCTTTGCCAGGCACTTAAATGTGATTTCAAGAGTATCCCATTTAGATGTAGATATGTGAAAGCGATAAATTTCAATTTTTATTTCGTCGTGACGTCGTTTTTCGTGGGGTTTTCAGTAGCGAATCACCTAGTCACAAATGGACTACCAGGGCAGCAGCGACAGCCGGCGCGCTCCCGCGGCCGGTGGAGGAGACCGTCAGTTGGCTGGTGCTGTGAGGGCGGCCCAGAAGTGTCGGCGCGCTAGTGAACACCGGCCGGCTGGGGACGTCGCGCCGAGTGCCGATCCCGGGGGAGGCGCCGCGCCCGACCGGAATGCCAACAACTCGAGGAACGCAATACTGCGCTCCCCAGCCGCTCGGCAAACATAAACTGCGGGCCGGGGCGGGCGCGGCTACTGCTGCACTGTCGCAGCCGCCGCGGCCGGCCCACAGCGCTTCCCACCGCCTCCTACTGTGCGGGCGGTACGCGTTGCGGGCAGTCTGCACGGAGGCGCCGCGGCGGCCGACCGCTGCTGCCGTTCCACGAAGGGCACAGCTTGTATTTGGCGAGTCTCTTTCGTACAGCGTACAGTGGAAACATCTTGACTGTATACCGCATCCGTTTTTAGGATGTGACAACAGATGAAAATTCAGCATTCGATGTAATTTTACACTGAAGAGCCGAAGAACCTGGTACACTCGCGTAATATAGAAAAGTGCAAGTGTTTTACAACCTTTTTGAATACGTGAATCTCTATCAACTAAATATATTCTGGCGACCCCTTCACATAACCGTGAAACTATCATGTGTGTCTTATTATTTTACTGTAATAAATACAGCAAACAACCAGTTTCTAGAACTTTTATTGAGTCACTACGCGTTTTGGTTTTGCACCCATTTTCAATTTGTGTAATTACTGTTTATTTTTTCATATACACAGAATATGTATCAACTGCGAATGGGCAAAGCTGAAAATGTGTACCTAGCCAGGATTCGAACCCGAGTCGCCCGTTTTGTAGGCAATTGCGCTGACATCTACACCATTGGGGACACAGTGATGAGCGTACCTGCAAGGACTACCTAAGTACGCCTCCCGTCAGGTACAAATTCCCAGATTTACTCTGCCCACAGACCTCAAACTCGTAGTCACTATGTACTAATTCCCTTAAGAGTAAGGGCTTCAAACTTTGCCCACCCCTCCACACTCTGGGCAGGGTAAAGCTGGGAATTTCTTTCTGATGGAAGGCGTGCTTAGGTAGTCCTTGCAGATGTGCTGATCACTCAGTCCACAGTGGTGTAGAGGTCAGCGCAACTGCCTAGAAAGCGGGAGACCCGGGTTGGACTCCCGACGGGGTACACATTTTCAGCTTTTCCTATTCGCAGCTTATGTCATATATTCTGTGAACATGAAAAAATAACAACTGCAGGTTCAGAGTTGACGTCTGTTCTTTCGGAACAGACACCATATGTATATATACTGTTTATTTTCTTCAGTTTCTTCGAGAAAGTACCTTCCATTTCCTTTTTTGCTTACTATGTTATTTAAAAAAGTTACTTCTAGGTTGTTGATAAATATGTCAGCAAGACAACTTGCAAGACAACTGACCATAGCTAGGCAATCTCTCTGCTGGTACATTTTGTTATTAAAAATGTTTCAAATGTTTGTAAAGCTTATGGGACTTATCTACGGGGTCATCAGTCCCTAAACTTACAAACTACTTATTAACTAGCTAATACTAAGGACGGCACAAATATCCAAGCCCGAGGGGGGATTCGAACCCCCGACCGTAGTGGCCGTGTAGACCGTGACTGGAGCGCCTCAGTCCCCTCGGTCACCGCGGCCGGCTATTATTAAAAGAAAAGTGGTGGTGTGACAACTATAGTGTGAAGTAATCAATGAATTCATATATATCAGCTAATGTCGAAGTTTTGTACTTAAGTGTGTTGATTTTAGTTATTTTTATTGTATCTTTCACAGGTATGATTTTAAACGCAACAAATCTTACACGTGTTTATATAACTCTCTCGTAAGATCTCTAAACAACACCTTTTTGTTCATATAAATTGTTTTCACAATAGGTATACTGTAGTTAGACAAATCATCAAAGTTTCATTTAGTGCAATTATTTTAGTAATGGGTATGAGATAAACATTCCTACAACGCGGCCTCTTAGTCAGTTGAGGATTTGGCGCAGGCTGCACTTCCAGACTCATAAGGTACTTTTATTGTTCCTATTGACAGCTGAATCCTATTTGAAAACCCTATGACATAGAATGAAACGAATAAGCGTTGTCAGTGAAATAAATAATTAATCCTGTTTCTGCTTTAACATTTCTTTGCCAACATGGAACACTACGCTGTCGCTGGGTTGGCGACTCAGCGCCAATGTAGCGGGCGAAGGAAACAGTGAGTGAGTTAGCAGTCCATACCCGAAACAAATGAGCTGTGAATGTTACTGTGAGTAGTCGCTGGCGCGGTGGCTGAAAGGGCCAACCGTAAAAGGTAAATGCCTTTACAATAAGCTGTCATCAGCTTCATCGCCATAGTATGTGCAGACTGTAAGATTTGTGAGAACTGTGAAATGTTGAAGTACCAGTTCATTGTAAATGAGTGGTTACTTCACACTTCATTGACTAAAGCGTTCATTGTGAAATGACTCATTCACGAGCTGTCCGCCACTATTTTAATGACTGGTGAAAAATCGTGCACCAATTTTCTAGATGCAAATTTGCGTTAATAGAAATAATTTTCTGACTGATTTACAATCCTTATTTCATTCGATTTATATATGGTGATTTCTAAACTTTTACTGACATACACTGTCGTTGTAAGCGGACTATAACAACTGCTTCGGTCATTCGAGCTGACGTACTTCGGCTAGTTCATCTATGGAACTAACTGAATTAACAAAACTGTTTTGGTTTTTCGATTGTTCGTAATTCTGCTTCGGTCATTCGAGCTGACGTACTTCGGATAGTTCATCTATGGAACTAACTGAATTAACAAAACTGTTTTGGTTTTTCGATTGTTCGTAATTCGGAACTGGTTCATCAGCTGAACTAAGGAGCTATTTCGGTGTTCCTATCCTATGAAGTTTAGGCAGCTCTACCATAGTTCTCAAATACATACCTTTAGGTCCTAGGTGTGGGAGCTATTCAAAATCAAAGAAGAGGACAGTAAAGCATACACTTTATAATTTCCAATAGTTCAGGAAAGCAAGTAATAAAAGGACTATACTCCACTTAAGTGAACTAAAATTAATTATACTTCGTTTCACGAAATAGTTCATTTCAATTGTTTCGTTCACGAACTACACATACCTCGTTTCTGCTGTATATGTCCATCCTAACATTTATTACGATATAATAGTCTGAATTTTGAGTAATTCGAAATGTTCGACTTTTTTATTAACATTCCTCGTATACATAAATAAAGTATATTTATAAACAATGCGTATGTCCATACTAACGTTTGTTAAAGAACCTAAAATATGGAGCGAATCAGTCACGAACTTTTCAAGACAGCATTAAACCAGAAAGGAAAATAAAAGAGACTAGACCGGGAGCGCAAGAAGCATCGTCTTTTGATCTGGTTCAGTATCAAGAATTTGCGTCAACGAAGGTTGGAGAGTGAAATTTGTGCCAGAAGGTGGTAATGAAAGGAAATATGAAACAGTACGATGAATCATGGTACTGTTAACGTAATATCGTTACAAAACAGTAACTCAATTAAAAAAGAAATAATGCATCTTGCCAACTTTACCTGCTTCGGATATGAACCATCGTCAGAAAAGTATGTTAAATAAACATGACAAACATGAATTATACACAAGTTAAAATAAAATAATTGATATAATCCAGTAGTTACATCCAAAATATACTTACAAATTAACAGCCCAAGGTCTTCCTGTCTGTTTCATTCACTAGTCTTTGAAAATTGATCGTAACATATCAATTTTGAATAATTTAAAGATGTAACTCATTTGCTTATGTTGTGGACATGATTGTATTATGGTACATACTGAGAGTGGATGTTGTATCTACATTCAATACAAGTTCATATATCTTGTACGACATAACAATACACAAGCTTTCATCTCTATGCCTTACCGGTTGTGTTACATAGCTAAAAAAAGTCTACCTGTCTACTTCATGGAATGTTCTTGTAGACTCCATCATCACACATTGGTTCCAGATCGTTTAAAAAGTCTCCATATGTATTATTATGCACGCTACGTTTTAATACTATGGTCATTACCATCCATTTATTTCTGCATATTTTGATTATTATACTATTCTGTCACAAGAAAACCGTCTACTATATTCCCTAACATTACGTCTTTATTGCATATTTCGTTTACCTTGCTGTATAGTTTGAGAGACAGTGATTGATTTCGAACATATTTATTTATTTGTTTCATTGTCCAAAATTTTATTTACGTAATGTTTCGAGATCACTCTCTGTATCAGTCAGCTATACCACTTCATGAAAGATATATCCTGTGATAGCTGTTAGAGATATATTATTTTCACACCATGAATACTTCGATTTCTGGTAACTTTATCACACAACTATGCAGTTCTTAATAATTTTGTTAGACACTTTTTGAATTCATAGTTCCTCTTTCACTATAACGCAGCCTGGAATTGCTTTATTTATAATCGAAATCTAATATCAGGTGACATTTTATGAATCATTTATTTATTGAAATAAATAAGGTGAGAGACAACCAACGTAATCAGTCTGCTTAATTTGTAAGTATTTTCTGGGTGAAATTACTGGGTTATATAATATAATTTAACTTGTGAATATTTCATATTTTTCATTTTTATTTAAGGGACTTTTCTGATGATGGTTCATAACCGAAACCGGTAGAGTTATAAATGTAACAAAAAGTGGATGGTTGGCAATATGCATTCTTAAAAGTATATTACGGCCATTACCACACATCTCAGTAAAAATTATAACATGAGTCAATTAGTTTTTCAGGCTCTCTCGGCTGTCTAGGGACATGATGGGTAGTCGGGTATTCTGCCGGATGTTAGTGTCTACTCTGCACAATATTTCAGCTACATAACTCGTAACCTTCATCAAGTGCGACCTGAGACTGCAGTCTGAGTGGACCGGGTCCGGTATTTATATCTGCCGCAGACATAAATACTGTTGAAGGTTACGAGTTACGTAGCTGAAATATTGTGCAGAGTAGACACTGACATCCGGCAGAATACTCGACTACCAATCATGTCATGAGTCAAATAATTTTGTCCATGGAATTGTTTAGGTGCACAGCCTGCAACTGCAACTTGTGTCCTTAGCACTTCAGCTGGAATATACAGATTATTTTCGACTACAGACGCACAGTAGTTAGCCAGTGCGGCGACAATACAGTAGACTTTATCGTTGGTAAATCAGGTGCCAGACATAGATTCATTGGAAGAATACTAAGGAAATGCAGTCCGAAAACAAAGGAAGTAGGTTACAGTACACTTGCTCGCCCACAGCTTGAATACTGCTCACTGGTGTGGGGTCCGTACCAGGTGGGATTGATAGAGGAAGTGGAGAAGATCCAACGGAGAGCAGCGCGCTTCGTTACAGGATCATTTGGTAATCGTGAAAGCGTTACGGAGATGATCGCTAAACTCCCGTGGAAGACTCTACAGGAGAGACGCTCTGTTGCTCGGTACGGGATTTTGTCGAAGTTTCGAGAACATACCTTTACCGAGGAGTCTAGCAGTATATTGCTCCCTC
Organism: Locusta migratoria; assembly: GCA_026315105.1. Lineage (NCBI taxonomy): Eukaryota > Metazoa > Arthropoda > Insecta > Orthoptera > Acrididae > Locusta > Locusta migratoria. The sequence continues at coordinate 170,361,990 of CM048748.1, forward strand.
CTTCGTATATCTCTCGAAGGGATTATGAGGATAAAATCAGAGAGATTAGAGCCCATACAGAGGCATACCGACAATCCTTCTTTCCGCGAACAATACGTGACTGGAATAGGAGGGAAAAGCGATAGTGGTACGCAAGGTACCCTCCGCCACACACCGTCAGGTGGCTTGCGGAGTATGGTTGTAGATGTAGACATGCACTGTCGATTTGTGGAGGCGTTGGATGAGGAGGGTTTGTAGTCAGCACCGCTTCTGAATTCCACTAGTTGACTAATTACTGTTATATTCGCTCGTCCCAGAAGCGTAGCATAGGCGTTTACTCGCGCAACAAAACATTCGGCGCCGGCCTCGTGGCTCGCTGTCCTTTGTTGGAGGGCAGCTCATCTATCTTGGGCGATCGCCGCTGTTGACGAGATGAGGCACGAAAACAGCGCGAAAGGCCCTGGGGACGACGTTTTCACTCAGCGAGGTGCAGGCCGTGGAGGCGGGGGCTGGAGGGAGGGGAGGAAGGGTTTGAGGGAGGCAGCGGCGGGCCTGGAAATGCCTCGTTTCCTCTCCAGGGTCCTTCCAGGAAGAATGATCCCCCTGATGGAAAAACGATGCCGGGCGGCGGGCCGGGCGTTTGGGTGGGGGTAATTTTGCGACAAGTGTGCGTCGTGGCTGGTCCGGCGTGTACCATTGTGGAGGGATATGGGCGCGCGCATTACCGTGATGTATGTCAGCGCTAACGACGCCCGAGGCGTCAGCGGCGGCGGCGGCGGAGGCGGAGCAGCAGTCTTGAGGGAGCCGGCAGGCGACGGCTCCAAACAGCGGCGCGCCACTTCATGCACCTGTCGGAACGGGCTCTAGCGGCAGTGGGCCAACAATGGTGGCTTTCGACTGATGGTTGACTTCATTGTCAGTAGTTTCAGCGTATAAGAAGGGTGGTCTCAGGTTGTGCAGTTGTGCAGGAGTATACTCAATATGACGAAAGTATTTATGGAATAAATTCCTCGTGGCAACATAACAGTCAAATACAAATTTGATTACATTATATGGAATGATGTGTTCAACGGCCACAACATTAAATGAAGCAGCAATGGCTCGATTTCAGTTATCTTAGCAACCATCCTCAGTGCAGATGCAGAAATTAACAATTGATGTTACATGATTCACGGCATTACCCATATATCTGACGTATTCCATAATTCATATATCCTCTCCAATACAATGAAACATAATTCTAATTTCGTGATTTAATGATAAGGCGAGAGAGAGAGAGAGAGACACACACAGAGATAGAAGTGATTTGGTATGTTAACACGTTCGCTGCCGTTCACGCTCTGGCGCGATGATGCTAGGTGCCACTTCACGCTCTGGCGCGTGATCGTATTTTAACAGTATCTTTTCATCGTTTTAAGCCACTGAATGTTTTGGCTTTAGTTTTCAGTTTTTTATATGGCTTTTTATTTGCATTTGTATTTTTGTTCAAAATGTTCAAATGTTTGTAAAGTCTATGGGACTTAACTACGGGGTTATCAGTCCCTAAACATACAAACTACTTATGAACTAACTAAGACTAAGGACGGCACAAATATCCATGCCCGAGGGGGCATTCGAATCTCCGACCGCAGTGGCCGTGCAGACCGTGACTGAAGCGCCTCAGTCCCCTTGGCCACCGCGGCCGGCAATGTATTTTTGTGAAAGCAACAAATGAACAATATGAACAGTACATTCAAGGTATTTCATAAAACATATGCTTATTTCTATATCATCAGCAATATAAGAATGAATAATATCAAAACTAAGAAGTATTTTTTTATAAACTGGTAATTAATCGAAATAAAATTAAAATAATCAAAAGCTTGCTTGCTTGTTTACATAAGAATCCAATAAATCTATCGTGACATCACGAGAAGCGTGTGTGGCTCGTAGCCGATAATACAAACGCGAAAATGTGGAACCACGTACGTGTGCATATCACTTATACTCTTCCATAAGTGCCTACCAGAGTATACAGCTTTATTAGACGATGCCAGTTTACAACAAGCCATAATAGGATGGTAGGTCGCAGCACGCGCCACAGCGTGAGCGGCACCTGACTCAAGTAACGTTTACACGCGCTAGAGCGTGAACGGCAGCGAAAGTGTTAAAGAGACATGCTTTGATATCACTATAGGAGTGACCTCACGTCACCCAGCGCAGCTGTGGCAAGTATACGTCTATGCAATGACCAACAGAGCACTCAAATTGCCACTCGAGAAATTACAAAGAGAACTAGAAACTAGTGAAGAGCAGCCGCAGCTAATGGATAGGAGATGCAAGGGGTCACGCATATATTCAGTAAAGTAAGTAACAGACATTTGCTTCGATTAATGAGACTAATAAGGTAACAGTCAAAAAGAAGTTTGTCAATTTGACTGTAGGTATAAAGACCGTGTATCTGACAGAAAAGGCTATTGTCCTCGGTTCAAAGTATGGTTCCAATCGTTGTTATTCTGAAGTATTGTAATGTTCACTGAGCATTTTCAATTAGTATTCTTACAAAACTCTGTTATTTTACTGAAATTAAAGTTTAAAAATAATCATTAGATTAGATTAATACTTGTTCCATACATGATGTATACGACATTTCGTAATGATGTGGAACATCATTTTAGTAAATTGTATCTACACAAGAAAATATTTTAAGGATCACTTAATTTTTTTAAAACGTTTTATGGAAAAATACATCTAAAATGTAGGAGTTGCCATTCAAAAATTCCTTTAATTTCTTTTTAAATACTAGTTGGCTGTCACACTTTTGATGCTACTTCGTAAGTGACCAAAGACTTTTGGCCGCATAGTTCACCCCTTTATGTGCCAAAGTTCGATTTAACATAGAATAGTGACTATCACCCTTTCTCCTAGTGGTGTTGGTATGCACACTGCTATTACTTTTGAATTGCGTCGGATTATTAAAGACAAATTTCATGAGTGAATATACCTGGTGAATCACCTAACACTTGCACCGCAAATATTTCGGAAACGGAAAATGCGTTTGATATACGGTTTTCACAGAATGGATTGGTAGTCAGGGGCTCGTATTTTTAGCCAACAAACAGGTTCTAGTATTACTAACAAAATATATTTTTATACAAACATACAGTTTTTAAATGTAACAATGGTTGTTGCTATCAGTCACTGGAATTTTTGACACCAGCTTTGTACAAAGAATTTTGTATGACAGTTTTGTCACAATTAATTTGGCAGCTACAACCATTCCAAACCATTCCAAAAATTGTAATGTTACTGTGATCAATATTCATTACCTGTTTAAGAGGTAGCTGAAACAAGGATGTATTATTCTGTGTATTACTAGTTGTACAGTACACAGACATACGAATAATTGGTTTCAAAACTGTCTACGTTTCCGCGTGGAGCTTTGTGCAGTGGGAAACCTAATACAGTGAACCTTAGTACTAAAATTTTCTGGTGTTATTGCCTCCACTTTTTGTTACCGTTACTTTTTAATGCGTGCTTTCGTCAGCATTGCAAAGTGAACATTGAATTCTATAGCGTTGCAATATTGTGGTAAAAATAAATTTGATTTAGTACGACGTAATTGCATCAAAACCGAATTAAAGGTTATATTGACCAGACATATTTACATGCTATCTAATGCTGTATTCATGCGGTTGTTCCAAGTCATGAAACTTCAATACTAGCTGCCACATTTATGTGGAACAAGTAATTGTAGGATGATTCGTGGGTTATCTGCTTGTTCTCAGGCATGAAGCACATCGAAGGTCCGAGTTACATGCCACTGAAACGGCGCTTACGTATATATTACTACGACCTATTTGTAGCCAGCCAGAAACGGGTAAAAGTTAATAGTGTTACTCGGCCGTTGTCATCTACTATATAAAAATTAATATTAATTGTTTGTTTGACTTTTCCGTTCGTATTTCATGCACTACTGTACTGTACATCCGATTACGACAAAACTTTGTCAACTCATTGCTTGCACTCGCGCGAAGACTATAGGCATACTAAAATTAACTTCGTATGGTGCATGACGGAGGGTGTTTTACAGTTAGTAAATTCGTTTCTTACGCCTTCACGCTGAAGTGGATGAATGAAATTTGGAACAGAGGTACCCTATACCCTGATTAAAACATGGGTTACCTTTCGTAAACCACCGTACGGTGCATGGCGGAAGGTACCTAATTATATGCACTACGGTCGGGGGTTAGAATCCCCCCTCGGGCATGGATATTTGTGCTGTCCTTAGTATTCGCTAGTTCGTAAGTAGTTTGTAAGTTTAGCGACTGATGAACCTGTAGTTAAGTCCCATAAGCTATACAAACATTTGAACATTTTGAACCTAATTATATGTTAATATGTTTGTTCTCCTTACTCTGAAACAGCTGGACGGATTTGAATGAAATTTGGAATGCGTACACCTTATACTCTGATTTAACGAATGAGCCGTACGGTAAAAGGCAGAGAGTACCTTACAGAGGGTTTGTTAGTCTTCACACTGAAACCGCTGGACGGAATTGAATGAAATGTGACATGAAGATAGCTCACACCAAGAATTAATACATAGCCTACCTTTCTTAAGCCTGCGGAGGTGCATTGTGGTGGGTACTTTACAACAAACCTCCAAACTGTTTGACTGGTCACAATGAAAGTCAGCACATAAATATATATTTTCATGAAGGAGATTTCTATAATATGCAAATCAGTGAATTTAGGATGCCGGAGAGTACATTGTGACTTTGACATCGTCTGACCAGTCACCATGAAACTTGGCGCATATATGTATCTTTCATATATAGGAGGGAGAAAGGGGACGGAGGAGACGGAAAGAGAGAGGGTAAAGGGGGAGACGACGGACATACGAAGGGGAAAGTAGGAGAATGAGAAGGGATATGGTGACAGACATGTGTAAGGGGATGAACGGAGGGAGCAGGAGGAGGAAATGGTCAGAGAAACGGACAGGAGGAGACGTGGTTAGAAGCAGGTAAACAGAGAGAAGTGAAAGGAGCATATGGAATAATGAAATATTAGACATCCCGTATATATTTGTTCTCCTGCGGCAGCAATGCTCCGGGTACTCGCTAGTTCTGAATAAAATAACTTCACAACAAATTATGTATTGTGGGTATCCGCAGCTTTAGACTCGAGTCATAATGATGGAAACCGCTTCAGCTGTATGGTGTTCTTTATTAACCAACTAGTTTCCTGGAATTAGAGCCACACCATCAGGGTTATCTATATACAAAGAAGAGCAAATGACAGTAGCAATTGCGTTATATTATTTCAAATTTGGGCTATAGATAAGGAAACTGTAGGTGAGTACTTATCTATAGCCCAAATGTAAAATAGCATAACGCGATTGTTACTGACATCTGCTTTTCTTTGTATATAGATAACCCTGATGATGTGGCTCAAATGCAACGAAACTAGTTGGTTAATAAAGAACACCATACAGCTGAAGCGGTTTCTATCATCATGACTCAAAATAACATCGGCTATGAGGATACGTTACTACAGAATACTCTAGCAACTGACGTTTCGACAACTGTTAGCCGGCCGCGGTGGCCGAGGGGACTGAGGCGCTCCAGTCACGGTCTGCACGGCCACTACGGTCGGGGGTTCGAATCCCCCCTCGGGCATGGATATTTGTGCCGTTCTTAGTCTTAGCTAGTTTATAAGTTGTTTGTAAGCTTAGGGACTGATGACCCCGTAGTTAAGTCCCATAAGTTCTACAAACATTTGAACATTTTTTGACAACTATTTAGCGGCGCTTTTCAGGTCATGGAAGATAATCTAACTGAAGAGTTACGCTGCATAGTGATCGAAACGTACGCATGTCAAATCGGTTTACTGTTTTATTACGTCGTGACCTTAGCGGGGTAAGTAATTTATTCATGTCGAAAAGAAAAGGTAATGATATAAAAATAACATTAGTATACTCATTCTTCGAGTTGAACGACGAAATGGTTTAATAGGTTTTGAAAAAACTGGGTAACTTTCTGTAAGCAACAGGTAAAACTGCTGTTTATCATTAAAATTTTAAGTGACTATTCCACACTTGTCTGTCGGCCGTTTGCGGTATTTTCTCAACTGATTACGACGGAAATTCAGTTGCACGGGGAGCAGTGGGGGTGGAAACAGAGGATGGGGCTGCCACTCAAAGGCATGCAGCGTTAATTTAAAATTTATTGAATTTAAATTCGTGTATGTTTCAATTTCGCGGCGGTTTGCAGCTTTGATTACGAGCTCGAAGCGGCAGGCCGCGTTTTATTGCCAGTCCAGAGGCGCGCGTGTCAGCGCCCGCTTTATGGGGTGGGAGGCGCGCCGGCCTTTGGTGCCGGCCTGATTGTAATGACGCCGCTGCGCCGGAAAGTGGGGGCGTTTGCGGCGCGCCCGATTATTGCCCCCACCCCGCCCCCGCACGCCCCTCTGCCGGACACTGTAATTAACCGTCCCTCCCTCGCGCCTTCCCCTACCACACTCCCCGTGCCGCGACTACAATCACACCGCCGACCTACGCTCAGCATGCGCCAACCTTTCACACATGCCATCCCTCCCTCTTACCGATCCACCGCTACCCTCTCCTCTCTTCAAGCAAACTCCTTCCCTCCCTCTCTCTACCTCTCTTCTCTCTCTTACTCTGCAGCGGTGGAGTAGCCGAGCGGTCTAAAGCGTCTCGCTGCGGAGCGCGCGGTTGCTCACTGTTGAGGTTCGAGTCCTCCCTGGGGCATGTGTGTGTGTGTTTCTCCTTAGGTTAGTTTACCTAGGTTTAAGTAGTTTGTAAGCTACGGACTGATGACCATGCAGTTTGCTCCGATAGATTTACAAACATTTGACATTTTTGACATAAGTCGTTTGTAAGTTTAGGGGCTGATGGCCCAGTAGTTAAGTCCCATAAGCTGTATAAACATTTGATTTGATCTTCCTCTGGAACAGACATATCAGCGCACACTCAGCTTCAGAGTGAATGTTTTATTCTGGAAACATTCCTTAAGCTGTGGCTAAGACATGTCTCCACCATATCCTTTCTTCCAGGAGTGCTAGACCTGCAAGTTTCTCTTGCTCTCTCTCTCTCTCTCTCTCTCTCTCTCTCTTTCTCTCTCTCTCTCTTTCTCTCTCTCTCTTGTGGTGGGACAGTGACGATATAATTGCGATGGTTAATATAATTCTTCATGTTCGTCTTTATTCTCTAATCATGCGAGTATTTTGACACTAAAAAGTTTTATCAGTTGCTAGGACGTGGTTGATTTAATATTTACAGTTCCCTAGCAACACCAACTGTCATAAGCTAACCGTGTAAATTCTCTAGACTTCGTCCGACGTATCCCGCACCACAACATAAATTAAAATAAATAAAAATGTTCAAAATGTTCAAATGTTTGTATAGCTTATGGGACTTAACTACGGCGTCATCAGTCCCTAAACTTACAAACTACTTATGATCTAACTAATACTAAGGATGGCACAAATATCCATGCCCGAGGGTGGATTTGAACCCCCGACCGTAGTGGCCGTGCAGACCGTGACTGGAGCGCCTCAGTCCCCTCGGCCACCGCGGCCGACTTAAAATAAATAAATCAGGTTCTTGTACGGGGGCAACGAAAACAGTCTGTGGCCGTTACTAAAATTTCATCAAAATCAAACACAGTTACTTCTGTTCGCTGTCTTTAACTAGTACTGAAAATATTAACATTCCACAGCCTTCTAAACAATGTTGTTCCACATTCTCATTCGGTACTCATATAATGTCACATTCGAAGCTAATTAGAAGTGATTCAATCAGAATTAAATTATTTACTGAAATAAGTTGAGCTTCTTCACAAGAATCAAATTTCTCTTGCTATAAAATATTCTTGATCATAAATAAATCTTCATAAATGGAAGATATCTTCCAATATTAACAAAATATTTATTCTTCTTCATGTTAATACAGCGTTAGTTTAGCAAGAAACGTGAACATGGACAATTAGCTTGGACTGAATCTCAAACAACAATAACAATAATATAATATTCTTTTCTCTTTTTCTTCTTTGAAACGATTGAAGCGCGGTAATAAATAAGTCGCAGCAGCATTCGTAGCCCCGTAGCAGTCGGTTAAATTTTCACAGTGGCCGTCTGCTGTAATGTTGGCTGCGGAGGCGACGACGCTGCCCTTGTTGATTACGGCGCCTCGATCGTACATGAAACATACAAAAACAAAACATTTTAAGAATATTATAAAAAATAACAATTCGTTTTCTTTTATTTCGTATATATAACCTTCAAAACAGGGCTGACAGAGGAAAATGTAGTAGGACTATCATGTCCCATTATTACACCTTCTCTCTCTCTCTCTCTCTCTCTCTCTCTCTCTCTCTCTCTCTCTCTCTCTCTCTCTCTCTCTGTCTGTCTGTCTCACACCCGCACACACACACACACACACACACACACACACTGTTAATTCATTCATTCTACAAAATACATGTAACCTCTGACCTTTCATTCCCACATTACGAATTCAGCTTTAGAAAAATTAAAATTCAGTGTCATATGTATTAATACAGTGCACTAAACATCAAAATACGTGCTAAAATGTTTGAACTATTGTTCTTTTATGTCACGTATATCTTGCACAACAGACAATTTTATCGACATATTTTGTCATTTGGGTCCTTATTTTTATTTATTTATTTTTTTTTAAATTTTTTTTTATTTTTATTTTTTTTTAGTTAGCACTGGCAGATAGATAATGTTAACATAATTGCTGGTAAAAACATTTTCTCCGTAGAGTCTTCTGATCATACAATGAAGGCTTTCACGACCGGATGTCATAGTTGCTGGTAGAACTTCCGGGTTGTAAGGCCGTGGTCCATAACACCTAACACCAAAGACAAGACAACTCTCTGCTGAAATAGAAAAAGAAACATGAACCACACTCAAGCTCACACTCACAGCCACGTACAGACGGATAGATTAAATAAAGTGGCTACATGCCGTACCAAACGGCAAAATGTCGTACTAGAAGCATGTTATTCATCAACAACAATGTGATTTTAAGGACAGATACACGAAATACAGCTTTCAATACATTGTTGTCCAGCAACAACACTGGGAATGAAAGGGTTAATTAAAACAGGCCGATGTTAAAGTAATCGGGAAACAATCGCGGAAGGTCTGGACGGTAGGAATTGAATATTGTTCGTCATTTAATCTTATTTTAAACAACGTTTATTACCAATGCCAACAAATTGTTTCTATCACCGGTTAGAACTGACAACAGTTTCTTTCTAGGTACTGAGACATAAATCTTTATCGGAACAAATTTTAAAAAGACTCGAAATCCAAAACACAAAGATGTTACAACTAAGTAATACAATCATTAGTAAGGTTCCAGCCACCTACATACAATGGGAATCACAGAATAGGACCCTAAATGTAGGATTTATGATGACGGAGATGAAACTGCATCACATCTAATCTTCGAATGCATTGCATTGGAGAGTAAAAGGCACAGAACATTTGGGACAACCACACCCGAAGAAATTGTGTCTAATAAAGAACTGGTAAAGGGACTCGTTGCACTGTTCAAGGGCATTGGTTGGCCTTACTAGACATACAGGGAGCGATACCGCACAATAAACTTAGTTTCGGTGCGGGCAGTGGCGGGTTGGACCAAGACTGTTTTGGCTTCCCTGAAAAAATCAATTCAAATCAATCAAATAAAGATTCCAGCACAAGGCCTGGCTATAATAAATTTATCTACCTTTCGTTCAAAAGGCTGTTAACTAATTTAACGAAAGCACTCCAAAATGATTTACCCAATATAGACTAGGATAGTGACATGAAATTTTAAAACACTATCCAAGTAACATAGACACAGACTTTAGAATAGACCAAAACAAAACTATCAAAATTTAAATATGAACAGTGCGCGGTCGTCTTCCGTTGGGCCAGTCAACACGCTTATCAGGTAGCGTTACTCGTGACGTAATCAACTGTTTCAACACATTGCCTTCCATAAAGAAGGTATTTTTTTTCTTTTTGTGCCCTCGACTGCATTTATGATATTCAAATGGGTGTTTTTGCAGCAATCAGTTGTTGTTTTTAAGATACTGCTTTATTTTGAAGATCTAGATTTCGGCAAGTGATTTGCCATTATCAATGCTAAATCAAAAAGAAGTCATCGCCTGTATACATACATTACATGAAATATAACATTGACAAATTAGAAAAGAGTCAATAAGATGTACTTTACATGCCATAAAATTTGATGTTAATTATGCATGTGCATTGTATCATCCTCACAGGTGGTCTGTAATACATAGTTTTCCACAGTTAGATGCAATACTATTGCCAATAAAGTGGGTTATAACTTGTAAAATGGAACTGTATGCCACAATGTAAAGATTTAAATTAACCGTTTTGTTGTTTAAGACTGTTTTTTTAATGTCGTAAAATAGTTAAAACATTACCCAAGTATATAAAGTAAATCTGTTCATTATATACAGAAGAAGAATTCGTCCAAGCAGGGACGCAATAGATCTTCTTTCCTTACCAATATGTAGCAGCTACTGATGACCCAGTAGTTAAGTCCCATAGACTATACAAACATTTGAACATTTTCAAACCGTTAATATAAATCTTTACATTGTTCAATACTGTTCATTGTTGAATACACTTCCATTTCACAAATTGTAAGCCACTTTACTGGCAATAGTATTACATCTAACTGTAGAAAACACTATATACAGACCATCTATGAGGATGATACAATGCACGTGCATAACATACTAATATAAAAAATGTATGCTATGCAAAGTACATCTTATTGACTCTATTCTAATTTGTCAATGTTATATTTCATGTAATGTATGTAAACAGACGATGACTTCTTGTTAATTTAGCATTGATAATGGCAAATCACTTGCCGAAATCTAGATCTGCCAAATAAAGCAGTTTCTTACAAATAACGCTGCAAAAACACCCATTCGGTAACCAACTGTCTCTAAAGTCAGTGGATTCTACGAAAAGCGTCCGTACATAAAAAGATAATTGACCCTAAAGCATAGAGAGAACTACTTTAGCTTTAAAATACAAACACGTAAACTAAGACACTGAAAGCATTTACTGCGTCTCCCAATGAAACACGAGACTGATACAAAACGCTCCGATACCTAGCTACCAAATAGTCATTAAGATTATTGAAGATTTTTTTTCTTGAACCTCTTTGTTTTTCTTTTTGGGATGACCAACAAATAATCGTTAATAAGTCCCATCTGACCGTTCTGAGTAGATGCAACAATATATACAAAAACCAATTATAGATTACGAAACAGATATCGTCTCACCCACGAAATGGAACAAACAACATTCCCTTGGGAAACAGAGCCACAATAATTGAGAATAATTTTACCGAGCGCCTGCTTCTGAAAACATCAATGCCAGTGTTCCAACAGTCAGCATCGTAATGACCACGCCTTATCCTACTTAACAGGGAACGTAAACCTGCAATTACACCGAGAACAATTGCGCACAGGCGAACTTCCCACCATAACTTTAGGCGAAAGCTTCGAAAGGTTCTTCTTTGGAGCGATCTGAGAGGACTCGTACTCGGGTGACTTGAGAATCTCAGTACAGGTTGTTGGCCAGCTTGGCAGCAGGAAGACACGGAAGGAAGGCAAGTTTCTTGAGTGACGATTAGCTTCGAACTGCTCTCGTCCCGTCTTCCGGTCAGGCCGTCCCGTCTCGGTCCTAAAACTTGTGTCCTCCAACGTGTCCGATAGGCCAACAAGGTAGCCATACAGGCTACCATGGTCAGAGCCGACGACCCAGCTGAACGGCGAAGACTCAATCCCCAGTCAGCCACGACGTCACTACACTTGCGACTCCGTATTGAGGCTTGCCCAAGCAGTCACGCAGTGGCTCATGTTGTCAGTCAAACTGCCCGCCAGAGGTCGTGTATCACGGGTCAATACCTCAGGCCAAATATAGCATGTTCAAGACCCAGACGAGAGTTATTGACGGGGAATGACTCAGTGCGTCTGAAAACTCTGGTGAATGGACCCATACTTTAAAAACCGCTCTGGCGTAGATGAAGTGTCCACGCATACACATTCAGGGATATGTGAACAAGGGCCCCGTATCGCGAAAAGCACTGCAATCAAACGGTGGTACACGCTGCGAGCCAGCTAACAGGGTAAATGAGAAAACTCGTATCATTGCAACATGGAGCGCAAAATGCAGCAATGCGTTAACATCAAATTTCGTTTCAAATTAGGCAAAACGGCGACAGTGGCCCATACGATGTGAGAGCAAGTGTATGCTGATGAATCAGTGAGTAAAATGTGTGTGTTTGTGTGGTTAAATGCTTTAGAGGCGGAACTGAAGCTGTCGAGGTCGACCGTCCACAATAACAGTCCCGAACAACAGTGAACAAGTTCGACGGTTGCTTACTGATGATCGGCGGCTATTTTCGAGAATGATAACAGACGAAGATCAGCACAGACAGTGTCAGCATTGCCGGCCGCGGTGGCCGAGGAGACTAAGGCGCTTCAGTCACGGTCTGCACGGCCACTCTGTTCGGGGGTTCGAATCCCCCCTCGGGAATGGATATTTGTGCCGTCCTAGTTAGTAAGTAGTTCATAAGTAGTTTGTAAGTTTAGGGACTGATGACCCCGTAGTTAAGTCCCATAGACTATACAAACATTTTTTTAGTGTCAGCATTGCTGCTGCTCCTGCTGTGGTAGTCATTTGGCAACCGTTCCTGTATCTTTGTATATTCTCCACATATCCACATCCGAAAAATCGCTTTGTTTCACTCCGAGACGCCTGAAAACTTCCTTTGATATGAGTCCCTTCTGATACAGAGTAACCGTGCGGATACGAACAAATTCGGGTCTGACCTGTTAGGCATGGTAGAATTATCGTCAAGTACCCAGTGTATATCATTCTTGCGGTTATAACAAGACCTGTTAAGTCCTACCCAATATAACATTGTTACCACTGATTCGTGGTGGTTCACATCTTTGTAGCGTTGAGTAACATTTTGGAACCAAGGTGATTCAATACTATTTTGTGTCTGTATATGAATGTTTTTCGTACTAATAATACTGTAGTGTGACTGATTGGTGGGGGTGGAGTAAAAATTCACCCAGTTTGTGAAAAGTATTGTTAGGGGCTTAGTGTTTGTTTCCTCAGAGCACTTGGGATGCCGAATTCAGAGGGTAAATCCAACATTTTTAATAACATTTTAATTTTTCTTTTTAAAAAAAACATTATTTTGTCATACTTAAACTTGGAGTTCAAGGAGAGAAGCACAATCAGCCGTTAACTTACGAATTTCATTGTTACTACTTTCGACACTTCATTGGATGATCTTCAAACTCCATGACCAACGTAAAAGTGGAGTTATGATGTTGCGTAATCTGAAGGCTGCAGGCTTATAAGTACAGCTGACGAGCCTCAGCATGTTTCATCGACATGGATTTATGATGAATATACGTGGAATTGTTGGTCATAAAGGAATGAATTCACAAAAACAGGTTCCAGCCGTAAGTGACGGGGGAGTAACATTTTTTTCTCTCTTTTTGTTTTTGCCTACTTCAGTTTACGGTACAAACATTGAAAGTGGGCCTTCGCGAACGCCATTTGGCAGATCGAAATTTAAATGAAAATAATTGCATGACCGTTCATCTGACACGAAAATTAAATAAACGTGTTTATGGAGGAGAAAATTCTGAACTTTGCTCTGACATGTTATTTCGTGTAACTCACACCGTTGCAGAGATATTTGTCAAAATTAACGGTGACTTGACACTGTCACTTGATTACACGTGAACCAATTCATGCAAAGGAAATAATTTTGAAAAAGAGGTCATCTACCACGGCAAGACAGGTGATAATATTTTAACAGAAAAACACATTCAAATATGGGAGAGGTATTAGAATACGAGTTAAAAAAGAATGTTTGTCCAAGATGAGCTCCAATACCGAAAAATTTTGGCTGTTTGTTAAAACATGGCCAGAGAAATTATTACGTGTTGAGGCATTGACATTATCACAATAGTAGAGTCGTTATCGTGTTGTTGTCGTGGTCTTCAATCCGGAGATTAGTTTGATGCAGGTCTAACCGTACTCTATTCTTATCAAGCCTCTTTAGCTTCTCACAAGAACGGAAATCTACATCCATTTGAATCTTCTTACTGTTTTCATGTCTTGGTCTTCCTCTGCAATTTTTACCCCACACACTTACCTCCAAAGCTAAATTCACTGTTCCTTGATGTCTAAGAATGTGTCTATCAATGGATTTCTCCTTTTAGTTGAGGTATGCCAGAAATTCCTTTCTTCCCTCAATTCTGTTCAATGCCTCCTTTTTAGTTACGCGATCCACCCTCCTAATCTTCAGCATTCTTCTGTAGCACGTAATTTCAGAAGCTTCTATTCTTCCCCTGACCGCACTGTTTATCGTCCATGTATGACCCGTACAAGGCAACACTCCACACAAATGCCTTCAGAAAGGACTTCTTTACGATTAAATTAATATCCGATGTTAGCAAATAGTACTTCTTCAAAACCGCTTCTCTTTCCATAACTATTCTGCATTTTATATTCTCTGTAGAGCGACCATCAAATGTTAATTTACTGCCCAAGTACGAAAACTCATCTACCTCCTTTATTGCTTCGTTACCAAATCTAATTCCTTTAGCATCGCTTGGTTTTCTAATATTGCACTCCATCATCCTAGTTTTTCTCTTGTTAATGTTCATCTTATAAGCACCTTTCAACACACTGTCCATTCTGTTCAGTTTCTCTTCCAGGTCCTTTGCTGTCTCTGACAGAATTACAGTGTCACCGGCAAATCGCATTGATTTTATGTCTTTACCCTTAACTTTTATTCTTTCCCAAAATTTCTCCTTGCTTTCCTTCATAGCTTGCTTGCTGTACAAATTGAATAACATTTTAGAAAGGCTGCAACACTGTCTTACTCCCTTTCCATCCTCTGCATCGCTTTCACGCCCACCAACTCTGATAACTGCTATCTCGTTTTTGTACAAGTGGTAAATAGCCTTCCGTTCCCTATATTTTACTCCTGCTGATTTGAGAATTTCAAAGAGTGTCGTAGCGTCCATGTTCTGTTCTTTTATTATTATTATTTATATTTTTATTACTACAGAAAAACACGAACTTGGCCGTAAAACACGACTGTACGATTCATTTTATTTCTATTTTTATTTTTTTATTTTTTATTTTTTTCCCCATGGGAGATCGGTTCTGTGCGGTACTGGTATCGTGTTTGTTATATGTCGATCGTTGTGTATTTGGCTCCCTTATGACAGAGGTCCAACGCTCTCAACGAACGTAGAGCCACCGTGCCTATGCCAACGGTCCACGAAATAAGTGGGCCCTGACACAATGCCCCCCCTGAAACTCGCCTTTGGGGAGTGTTACTCTTACGATGCGTGTTTTTTAAATAAGTTCCGTTTAGAAATTAAAATAATACTTGCTATGACTCAATAATATTTCTTTTACATGAAAGCCTGTATGTTAATCTACTTTTCTACATAATTTCCGTCAATATTGTGGCACTTGTCATAACGTTGTACCAGTTTTTGAATACCCTTCTCATAGAAGTCTGCCGCCTTAACCACTCTATCACAACTTTTTTCATTTCGTCATCGTCTGTCTCGGTCACAATGCATTACAAAACACTACGAGAAACATTAGCAAAGTCATCCCGCAAGGAGGAAATCGTAAAGCGTCTGTTTTCTCTCACCTTATTTCCCACTTCCTGCACCAAACTTTCATTAAAGGCAGAAGGACGTCCACCCTGGTGTTCATTATGCAAATTTGTGCGGCCATCCTTAAATTCTGTCACCCACTTACTTACCATTCCATCACTCATGATATTTTCTTTGTAAACGTCACAGATCGATTACTTTTCGGCATTTAGCACTAAGGAATCTTTTAACAGCCCTTAGTTCACAGTCGGCGGGACTCACGATTATCGGAGGCATGTTTAACACGCAGTACACGACGTAAACAAGGAAGAATCACACTGTAATGGCGTCCGTGCGTAGACAACGGATGTAGGTATCCAATGCGCATAAAATTATTGAGATATCTTTTCACGTCTTTTTTTAAATTTCAAAACGGTACTTACTTAAAAAACGCGCCTCGTATATGGTGGTCTGAAACATTAACCACCTGTATGGACGACAGTTCCAGTTTCTCGAGAGTGCAACGTTACCTCCAGAGACGATGGCCGGAGACACCAGGTATTGGAAGACAAGTGTTGTACCAGATGTGTCTTCTAACAACAAGTCACCACTCAACGTCTCTGCAATACCAACTTCAGAGATACGGTCTGAAAATGATCTGTACCATACTTTCAAGACGGACACCCTAAAATGTCGTTATTCCACTATCAAATACGTTTAATTTTGATAAATTTAGGCGTTTATTTGGCGATTCTTCGTGCAGGAGGCTCGAAAAGGGACTACAGCTGTGAGTCATCGGGCTGCTTAGACATTCCATTCAGGGAGTTGGCGTCCCCGATCGCGGGGACTCCCCTGTGGCTCCCCCACGAACTGCCGCAGACCGATAGCGCGATAGGGCTAACGGTCGGCAGGGAGCGTCTTGCCGACGCCGGTCACGCGTCGCGGCCGCAGATGAGATAAGACAGCCGCACGCTGTAGGGGTGGGGGGCAAAACCCACGGACCGTGGAAGGGGTGGGGCAGGGGGGCTGACGGATCCGGCGGCCACTCAGGGCCGCGCTGGCCTCCCGACCCGGTCGCCAATTAGGTTTCTTCTTGTGGAGCGCCAGGCGGCTATCTTTTCCCTTTGCGCGGTCATCAGAAGTATCTGGCGCTGCAGGCTCGCGGTCGTGCTCTGAATCACACACTCCGCTCAGGGGCTTCGCCCCCTACCCTCCCCTCCCCGTTTAATCTTCGATCTGCCGAGGGTCGGCGGTGAAACGGCTCCCGCAGGGGCACTCGCCGAAAGTAATTATTGCGCCGCAAGTTCTCTCTTCATAATTTTCTCATCTCACTCCAGTAGGTGGCGGCTGAACGGTCTAATCAAGGACGCGACACCTCAGTAGCGGAACTTTTACTGAATCTCTCACGTACTGAAAATTGTCGCGTATCAAAAGGGCGCTGCTAGAAAATTATTGCATCTGGCTTCAAAGGTAACTGCCGTTTGTGCTCATCAAATATACTGCGCAACAATATCATAAGGAAACTTCCTGGCAGATTAAAATTGTGTGCCGGAACCTGGACTCGAACCGGAGAACTGTGGGTTTCAAAATATTCAAATGTTTGTACAGCTTATGGGACTTAACTACGGGGTCATCAGTCCCTAAACTTACAAACTACTTATGAAGTAAGACTAAGCACTGCACAAACATCCATGCCCGAGGGGGGATTCGAACCCCCGACCGTAGTGGCCGTGGAAACCGCGACTGGAGCGCCTCAGCCCCTCCCCCCCACAAACATATATATATATATATATATATATATATATATATATATATATATATATATATATATATATATATTTCTTTTTTTTTCTCTGTGGGTAGTTCTTGTCCTTGCGGACGCTGATCCTGTTTTTTTTTTTTTTTTTGTTTTGGTTGTACGTGTTCTTTGCCTCAGCTTTTTTTATTAAAGAGAGCGTTTAGCCCTCTGACAGGGCGCGTTGAGCCACGGCGCCCGGCATCCCCTCGGCCACCGCGGCCGGCAACTATGGAGTTTCGTGGGCAAGCGCTCTATCTCTGAGTTGACACGACTCAGGGTCCGTCCTCACAAATTTAATTCTGCTAGTACCTCGCCCCCACCATTCCAACGAACCTTGCAAGGCTAGCACCCTGGAAGAAAGGATATGGTGGGGACATGGCTTAGCCACACCCTAAGGCATGTTTCCAGAATGAGACTATCTCTCTGCAGCGGACTTTGCCCTGATTTGAAACTTTCTGGCAGATTAAAATTGTTTGCCGGAACCGGGACTCGAACCGGCGGACTTTGCCTTTCGCGGGCAAGCGCTGTACCACTGGACCATCGAGATAGCTGCCAGGGTGTTTCATATCAGCGCACACTCCGCTGCAGAATGATGGTTTCATTGTGGAATATTATTTGGTTTACTATTCTAAACATCATAATTGTTATCACTGTGACGCAGAACTTCAACATTTTGGTTTTCGTTATTGGACAGCGTTATTACGGACGCTGTACAAACACAAAGATCACAGATGGTGATGCGGCTGTTTACTTATTTACGCTCTTCGAACTCATCATCGTCAGAATCTCATATCCTGACGCTATACAATTGTATAAAAGTTTGTTTGTTGGTAAATCTATCGGACTCAACTGCGTGGTAATTAGTCCGTAGCTTACAGACTACTTAAACTAACATATGAACAACATAAACACCCATGCCTGAGGGGGTATTCGAACCCCCGACGGCGAGCAGCCGCGCGCAATAAAAATTTTCACCATGTTTAGGTATGTACTTGTCTCTTGTATTTAAGGTGTTTTATGCCAGTTCCTTTTAATATTTCCCTTTTTGTAATACCATGCTATATGATGGTTATACAATTGCAGATTCTGATGATGACGAGTTCGAAACGCGTAAATAAATGAACAGTCGCATAATCACCTGTGGCCTTTGTATTTGAACAGCGTCCGTAATAGCACTGTTTAAAAACAAAAAATGAAAAAATGGGCACATACCTCATTGGTGACTTCGTGTCACATTTGGAATTCAGCATTTTGCTCAAAGGTGCCTACCACACTCACCTGCAGTGGACCAAACTCATGGCTCCCTGCAACGTCAACCTAGGGTTCGGTGAGGTTATGTAACGCTTCCAAAATCCTGTTTCCACATTTCATTTCTTCCTACGCTGTCCGTAGAGAGGAAGCCATAACCCAAACCCCAAGAGTGGAAATCTCGCTGTTTTCTTACACGTGACTGCCAATGACAGTATTAGATCTACCGCAGCTCAGAATCGACATGTGGCTTAAAATGGTGTCAAGTAAACCACCATTCCAATAAGGGGACGTGTTCTCTTACATTTAGTGTGTTTATACTACAGTCCCAATTGCAGTGAACACTTCAGTGACTGTGATATGACCACTTGGGAGTGATGCGTAATCAAAATTTACGTTCCAGCATACGTGTTGAACTCATCACTTAGCGTTCAAAGCAGTTTGAAGAAGCTCGTATGTGATCCGAAGAATCGATAGGCATTGCTGCTTTTGAGTCACTATGACTGTGCGTAAGAAGCGGCAGCAGGTTCTGCGCAATCCACCCATCATTTTGCAAAATACGCGGGTGCATACAGCGCAGGGTGTGGCTGTTCTGTTCGGTCGAAATTAAGTCCTTGTGGCTTTGATTTGATGCCGAAGATGAAGGAGCCACTTCGTGGCATTCGCTTCAGATAAGTTCCAGAGATTCGACAGGCAGTAGACCGCTCCATTCGCACAATCAACAGAACATACTCTGCTAACGGTATAATACGCCTTCCACAGCGCTGGCAAAGGGTTCTACACAACGATAGTTACAGTTGGAACATACTCGGTAAAGATGTGAGAAGCATAACACCGATTTTTAAGGTTAACTCAATAGAAGCGGTGGTCACAGATGACACAAGATAAGCCCATGTTTACACTTGCGCTCATGGCCCGTGGGCGGGCGTGGTGTGCCGTTCCGCCGACTTGTACAGACTGACTAAGGGAATGTGGGTAGGAGTGACATAAGAAGCCGGTGTATAAGACGGGACGGATAAAATCTAGCTATTTGAATACAAATTTAACGAAAGGGAGGTTATTAAGCAGCACAGAAGTTAATAGTTTATGTTGGTACTTATAAATGAAATGAATTACAGTATTTTATTTGAGCAGAGACATCATAAATATCGAGCAATCCAGAATGAAACTTTCACTCTGCAGCGAAATGTGTGCTGATATGAAACTTCCTGGCAGTTTTAAATTGTGCGCCGCAACCGGGACTCGAACCTGAGACCTTTGCCTATCGCGGGAAAGTGCTCTACCGACTGAGCAATCCCGACACAACTCACTATGCCGCCTCACAACTTTACTTCCGCCAGTATCTCGCCTCCTACTTTCCAAACTTCACAGAAGCTCTCCTGAGAACCATGCAAGGCTAGCACTCCTGGAAGAAAGGATATGGTGGAGACATGGCTTAGCCACAGCCTAAGGGATGTTTCCAGAATGAAACTTTCACTCTGCAGCGCAGTGTGCGCTGATATGAAACTTCCTGGCAGATTAAAATTGTGTGCCGGAACTAGGACTCTAACAGGTTCTAGTCCCGGTTCCGGCACACAATTTTAATCTGCTAGGAAGTTTCATAGCTAGGAATGTTTGATCTTTGCATGCTAACTGATCGTTTAGGAGGTGTGGGTATCCAAAGCGCCCTCCTAAACGATCAGTAGGCATGCAAAGATCAAACATTCTTAGATATTATGATGTCTGTTTAAATAAAATACTGTAACTCCTTTCATTTATAAGTACCAACATAAACTATTAACTTCTGTCCTGCTACAAACGCTTACATGACAAAGTTTACAACTATCTCCCCAAGTTCAGAGCGGGAATGGCCACGCGGTCTAGGCACCACGTTATTGATTGCGGGATCTTTTTAGAAGATATGATCCACTATTTCTATCGTCCAAATGTGAAAAATTTATCATTATAAAAACTAAGATGTATGAGAGCTTGCATTGGACGTTTTAAATACTCCTCCTCCCGTGAAATTTTTAAGTTGTATATTTTTGATACTGCAATTCGTATGTGTCACATTTCGCAGATTGTACAGTCACCGTGGAGAAGCGATACCTAATTAAAATGGGCGTCATTGACAGATAACGAGAATACACTTCTGGAGAACTAGTAAGAAGCTCATGATATAGAGAAATACAAACCTTCACTAGATTATTTACAGTGGTAATTCAGAGTGTGCATGAAACAGTGCCACAGTTGTAAATTTTAATAATGCCGTTTGTAACCAATGTACAGTGTTGGATCAAGATTTTAAAGAGTAAGTGAAGCATTCAATGAATAAAGCTGTACTGCCTCAGTATTTATTAAAAATTACTTTATCCGTTTCGATTGTACAGAATTTTCAAAGGTATAGAAAAAAAATTACCTATTAAAAACCACTACATTAACTATAAGATGTGTGTGAATTGCATTTTATATGCCTACAATGTAAAATCGAAACGCGTAAAGCAATTTTGATAAAACGTCGTGCAGTGTGAACATTGCCTGATAACATTGACCATAACTTTTGAATATTGCCACGGATGGGACAAAAAAGTTTCACAAAAAATCGTGGTTCTCCATTGTTTCTTCACATTTCCGCTTGACTGAATACGTCGAAGTCACTGCCAACCACACTCTGATCTTTAAAGTCTTTTCATAACTGCCCAACACCCATTTACATTCTCTGTATGCCATGATCTGCTTCAAGGTCCATGTATCTTATACAATATAGAACTTACATTGAGACATATCGCAACACAGTACAGCTCCCTTTTACATTCCCTGTATGCAGTGGCAGCGCGTTCTTTGTGTGCAGTGGTTCAATGAAACCCCGGCAAAAATATCTTCATGAAAAAAGTAAATAAATAAAATAAAAAATGTTCTTAAACTATCATTACTCGTTTCTTTCTTCTATCAGATCATTTTATCGCATGAAAAAATTTTACACCGAGGAGGCAGCACGTATAAGAGTCGTAGCGCGGCCGCTTAATATATGCGGCAGTAGCTGCAGTGTTGCAATGCGCATGCTCGGTTGAGGTTCAACTTCTCTTCTGAACACACTGGAGGCAGGTATGGACGCTCCCGTGGCAGGGAAGGGCGAGGGGAAACGCCGCTTTTAACACTGGAGTTGGAGCTGGTACAGACGCCAGCTCTACTCCAGCGCAGACAGTTACGGACCAATAGTCCCGAAGCAAAGGCAATGGAGCTACTGCGCACCTCATCTGGCGCATGCGTAAATCTTCCATGAAGGCAACATGCACCATTCATATTTGTTTTTGGCGTATTGAAGATTCAATGAAAACACGTCATATTTAGTGACATACCTTATAACTATAAATTAAAGACACATCAACTGTAAAAGCCTTCAGAAGATCCGATCATGAATAATAATGAAGTCACTACTCTCCAAATAAGAAGAATAGCCGAATAGTTA
Organism: Locusta migratoria; assembly: GCA_026315105.1. Lineage (NCBI taxonomy): Eukaryota > Metazoa > Arthropoda > Insecta > Orthoptera > Acrididae > Locusta > Locusta migratoria. The sequence goes on from CM048748.1 coordinate 170,384,179, forward strand.
GTGGCATCGTTCAGCGCTGTTGAAAGTAGTGGGTTCGAGACCGAGTGCAAGCAATTTTTTTAAAACTCAACTATGTTTTAACAGATACGGGAACAACAATGACTTTTGTATTGTTATTTGCCACTTTTGCAAATGTGTCGCGATATTGAGGGTAAATGACATTTGTACTTACCCACTCGGTTAGCCGTGTGGTCTAACGCACCGCTTTCCAAGACGGGGAGGCGTACCGAGCCCGGTTCGCATCCGCCCGGCGGATTAACGTAAGTGGTCGGAGTGCCAGCCAGCCTGGATGTGGTTTTTAGGCGGTTTTCCCATTCCCCTAGATAAATACCGGGTTTGTCCCCAATCCCCTCCTCAGTTACACGTTTCGCAAACATTTTGTACAACTTTCCACTTTCACACACATTTAACACGTTACGCAGACATTTGGGGTACACATTTCCTCCTGAGAGGGGGGGGGGGGGGGGAGATGGGATGGCAGCAGTAAGGGCATCGGGCCACCCTGTAAGTATTAACACATGACAAATCCGCGTTTAACACAGTGCCAACCCTGCATGTGCGGAAAAAAAACAAAGAGGTAGATAGACATTTGTACTATTCATATTAACAAATACTTAACTGTTTGAAAAGATGTGGTGGAGAGCAGCCTTTGCACATGCCTGAGGTTAGCATGGTGTGCTACTTACAGTGTCACGTGCCCCGAAGATAGCTTGTCTTTTCATAGTAATTCATTTTGTTACTGTCACTTAAGAGGTACTGAACAGAATTGGTGAGAAAAGGAATTTTTGGCATACCCTGACCAAAAGAAGGGATCGCTTGGTAGGACACATTCTTAGACATCGAGGTATCGTAAATTTAGCATTGGAGGGAAGCGTGTGGGGTAAAAATCGCAGTGGGAGACCAAGAAACGCGTATAGTAAGCAGATTCAAATGGATGTGGGTGGCCGTTCTTATCAGGAGATGAAAAGGCTTGCTCAGGATAGAGTAGGGTGGAGAGCTGCATCAAACCAGTCTCTGGACTGAAGACCATAACAACAACAACTGTCACTTAACAGTGTAATCTGTTACTTACTGTGTTTTACTGTTCATGTTCATATTCATATGTTCTTGGCGTTTATTATAAAATAAAAATTAATAACATTCAGCGTCTTTTAGAAACAAATTTCCCAGCTTTAAGCTTTGACGAGAAGTGTGAAATAAAAAAGCTTGCTAGGCCGACGCGTCAAATCGAGTTAAAGCAACGTAAACAGATCGAGATAAGACATTCTGCAGATCTTGTAACGAAAGTATATCTAGAGGGTTATGGAGAGAAACCGGGGCACCACTATCAGAATCCGGCACGCAAAGAAATGAACCCCCAGTCATCTGAAGCACCAGCCCCCACTGCCTGTATGTCATCACCAATGACAAGGGCCGCATTTGCCTCTCAGGCGCTCAATAGCGGAACGTTTTGTCTATTGCTGACAGTATCTCGAAAGGAACCCAAAGTCTCCGACGAGAAATGCCGGAGTTCTTCTTGGGAGAGAGAAATAAACGATTATCGCTCTCCATGAATATTTTTGTGCCCCAGTAAGGAGCAATTTCTAGCGACGATGTAATTTCCTGTTAGTCGGTCGCTGGCAGACTGGCGCCTGATTGTTGTGATCTTTGGAGGCGACGAGTCGACTGCCAGCCGGCTGCGTTAATTGTCTCTGCTTCCGCGCGGATGCGCCAAATGTCAGCCGGTGACCTTCACTGTGCCGTGACCTTCGGCCGCCTGTCGGCTCCCCCAGCCCTCTAGGACCGGCGTCTGTTTATATTTGAGGTGGAAGCCGTCGAGGTTGGTGCAGTCAGTGCCAGACAGAGACAGAAGAGAAGGAGAGACAGAGAGAGATGGGGGATGAGGGGGAGGGTAGAACCTAGTACTGTGAGCGAGGGACTGCGTATCTCGTGAGGGGCGGTAATGTATCGTGGAGGGTAAACAGAAGGAATTCGCTTTCCGCTAGCTGCATCAGCTCGGCAGTTTGTGTTCCCAGAAGGCCCCAGGCAGGTCCGTTAGTACAGCGGGTTCTTCATTAACACACTTTACCTGATACCACTGGCTCTACTGCTTAGGAATGAGGTGGAAGAGACGGCGCCACAGGGAATCTGCTGCAATTAAGCGCTACGGTTGGGGGTTCGAATCCCCCGCCGGCCGTGCTGACCGAGGGGACTGAGGCGCTCCAGTCACGGTCTGCACTGCCACTACGGTCGGGGGTTCGAATCCTCCCTCGGGCATGGATATTTGTGCCGTCCTTAGAATTAGTTAGTTCAGAAGTAGTCTGTAAGTTTAGGGACTGATGACCCCGTAGTTAAGTCCCATAAGCTCTACAAACGTTTGAGCAATTAAGCTGCTCTGACATCTAACAGCAGCAGCAAAGACAGAATGTGCTCTGGCGTAAAAATATACTTTTGCTGATAGCCATCTGCAATAATTTATGAATGTTGAAGACCTAAATTGTGTGAAGTATGGTCACAATTTCAGATGATGTTGTTATATTTCCATCATCAATTTCATCGTCTTGTTTTATGCAACTAACAGACATTTCGTAAGGGGCTTTCATTGTTTCTCTGCACAGCTTCTTCCAATAAGAGATACACAGTTCCTTTATATGCCAGGTTCTTTACATTCTGTGCCCCTTTTCCATCAAATTGTTTGTACTACGTAATGGCTTTGTGATTTGCGTTCTAACTGATTAAACCATTCTTCCGAACTACCACATTCCAAAAGTTTAAGGTTAATCGTCAAAGACATACCGTGCTGCTGCTGCTGTACCGGATTTTAGCTCAGTTCCTCTTCATTATCTGATGTCAGTGGACTTCTTTTAATAAATAAAACTTTCCGTTTCATCAGTCTATTCAAACATTTTCCTTACTTCTATAATATTCTTGTTTTGGGGTTACTGAAACGAATTAAGTGTACCTTCTGCCTCATCACCGAGTCTGCTACAGGAATTTACTTTTAACTCAATATTTCCGCACTACTGTTTATCCATAGTTTTCTCGGTTGAAGAAACAGTCTTTTCCATCCTAATTCATAATTTTATATTATAATATTAATGATGGACTATATTAATGATATACATCTATTCCCTATTGCGAAAATGAATCAACAATTTGATGAAGTAGTGTTTTAGGTGATCCATTGATAGTGACTGGGCCAAAGATCCCATGAAATAAGCAATCAAACGAAAAGAACTACAAAGAAGAAAACTTTTCTGGCTTGAAGTGGGGAAAACAGATGGCGCTATGGTTGGCCCGCTACATGGCGCTGCCATAGGTCAAACGGATATCCACAGCATTTTAATAGGTACCCCCATTTATTACATATTCGTGTAGTACGTAAATAAATACGAATGTTTTATTTGGAACACTTTTGTCTCTTTGTGATAGATGCAGCTGTAATATTCACAAACATATTGCTCAAAATTTTTGACGAAGAGTGGGTAACAGGTAGGACTTTTTAAATTAAAAGACAGAACGTAGGTACGTTTAAACTTTACTTAGGTTGTTCCAATGTGATACATGTACTTTTATGAAATTATCATACATTATGAGAACGTATGCTGTTACTCCCTGATTACCTGTATTTACCTCGTGACTTCAATAAATGATATAAATGAGGTCCTTCAAATTCAATTCATTCGACAATACGCGCGACGCAATTCCTCTCAATAGTGAGTATTTCGCCTTCAGTAATATCCTCACATTGATTGGCATTGCGTTGACGCATGTTTTCATGCGTCGTCGATGAATCGTAGTAACAAATATCCTTCTATTTTCACCCCAGAAGGAAATCCGGGGATGTAAGATCCGGTGAACGTGCAGGCAAAGGTACGGTGCTTCTTCGACCAATCCACCTTTCATTAAATATTCCATTTAAGACCTCTTCAACTGCGCGCGATCCATGTGCCGGACATCCATCATGCTGAAAGTACATCGCCATTCTGCCATGCAGTGAAACATCTTGAAGTAAAATCGGTAAAACATTACGTAAGAAATTAGCATACATTGCACCATTTAGATTGCCATCGATAAAATAGGGGCCAATTATCCTTCCTCTCAGACCCGCCAAGGTCTCTGTTGTTCCACTTGTCGCAGCAATCGTGGATTTTCCGTTGCCTAATAGTGCATATTATGCCGGGTTTTGTTATCTCTGTTTGTTATTGACGCTTCATCACTAAACAGAACGCACGAAAAAAATCTGTTATCGTCCCGTAATTTATTTTGTGCCCAGTGGCAAAACTGTACAAGACGTTCAAAGTCTTCGCCATGCAAATCCTGGTGAATAGAAATATGGTACGGGTGAAATCTATGTTGATGTAGAATTCTCAATGTCGACGAATCTGAGATTCCTGATTCTCGTTCAATTTGTCTGCTACTGATGTGCGGATTAGCCGCAACTGCAGCTAAAACACTTATTTGGGTATCATCATTTGTTGTAGATCGTGGTTGACGTTTCACTTGTGGTTGCACACTTCCTGTCTCATTAAATAACGTAACTAACCGACGAAAGGTCCGGACACTTGAATGATGTCTTCCAGGATAAAGATCAACATACATAGCACAGGCCCTTTGGGCATTTTCATCACAATTGCCATACATAAATATCGTATCGACCTTTTCTGCAATTGGTAAGCGGTCCAATTTAACACGAGTTATGTATCACGGAGCAAATACCATCCGCACTGGCGAAATGTTACGCGATACCACGTACTTATACGTTTGTATTACAGCGCCATCTATAACAAAGCAAAAAAAGTGTTACAAATAAAACACACATATTTATTTACGTACTAGACGAATATGTAATAAAAAGTTGGGGTACCTATTTAAAAATGCAGTTGATATCCGTTTGACCTATGGCAGCGCCTTAGTGGGCCAACTAGGTTGCAATCTGTTTTCCCCCTTCAAGCTAGAAAAGTTTTTTCGTTTGATGCTTATTTCATGCGATATTTGGCCCGGTCACTATCGATGCGCCACCATCAGAATGTCAGTGTAGCTTTGAAAATCACGGAATAATGTAGATTGAGAGGTAAAAATTGACACACATGCTTGAAATGACATGGGATTTTCTTAGAATAAAAAAAAAAATCCTTGACAGGTGGAAGATCTCTTGCGCGCGTCGTTTGAGCTCAGCCGCCACTTTCGTCATGCTTAGCCTCCCAGGTCCCCAGACCTCAGTCCGTGCGATTATTGGCTTTGGGGTTACCTGAAGTCGCAAGTGTATCGTGATCGACCGAAATCTCTAGGGATGCCGAAAGACAACATCCGACGGCAATGCCTCACCATAACCCCGACATGATTTACAGTGCTTTTCACAACATTATTCCTCGACTACAGCTATTGTTGAGAAATGATGGTGAACATATTGAGAATTTCCTGTAAAGAACATCATCTTTGCTTTGTCTTAATTTGTTATGCTAATTAATGCTTTTCTGATCAGATGAAGCGCCATCGGTCGGCCTTTTTGTCATTTTTTCCCTAATAAAACCCCATGTCAATCCAAGCATGTGTGTCAGTTTTTACCTCTCTAGCGACATTATTCCGTGATTTTTTAAGATATCAAATGTATACTGAATTTTTGATCATCCGAAAAACAACTAGTACGAAACCTGCAATGAGAGAGAGACTAAACTTTAATTTGTTAACTGACAATCCTGTAAAACAGTAAATAGCAGCCGCGCGGAATAGCCGTGCGCACTGAGGCACCTTAGGCTAACTTCGTTTAAATAATTTTTAAGCTAGGGACTAGTAACCAAACATTTAAGTCCGATAGATTTAATAACACCCCTTTTTCCGTGAAAATTACATTATTAATTACGTGTGGCAGGCAACAACGCTATTTCCTTACAATTCCATGCCCCTGAGCCCATACTTAGCTCGGTAATTAATAAAATTGCAGGTTCGATGCCATGGATTCGGGACAGGCTAACACGTATTGGTACAGGGGAGTATTAAGTACAGTTGGTTACTGTCTGAAACTGAGAACATAATATTTTAATAGCAAGTAACCATCAGTGCGCAACACGCGCGGTCCATACAAAACTGGCATAAACTACAGTAATCATTTGCTAAAAAAAAAAAAAGGTTCACCTCAGACAAAATGATACTAGTAGCAATCCAATATCTAATTCCAAGTAAAAGCGACTGCTATTAGATGTCAACAGCAAGTGAGAACGACGGAGAACGACTGAGAAAAAGGCCGTCGCCTCAGCAGTCAGCAGCCAGCAGCCCTCTCCTCTACACGTGAGCGCTCTCTTCTGCTCTGCTCACACTCGCGGGCGCCCTCTGGCGGCCCGTATCGCGACCGCTCACGTCGACCACTGTTTGGAACCTTTCCAGAGATGTTACAATTTACAAACATTTTATTATATATTTTATATTTATTATTACTATTTTTTAATTTAGTAAAGTGCATTTTGATATATCGCAGGAAACTAAGGTGAAGGTTTCCAGAAATGCGAAGGATACCCAAGAGGGACGTTCAGACCCAGAAGAGTTTTCATGTTAATCTTAGTGGGAGAAACTAAGCGCACCATGTTATCCGCGCGGGAGTAGCCTAGCGGTCTGGAGCGACACGTTGTGGGTCGCGCGTCCTCCCGCGTCGGAAGTTCGAACTCTCCCTCGGGCTAGGATATTTGTGCTGTCTTTGGTATAAGTTAGTTCATAAGTAGTTTGTAAGTTTAGGGACTGATGACATCGCAGTTAAGTCCCAAACCTTTAAAAACATTTATAAAGTTTTATCTTCCAGATTGTGAACAACTGTATGACAATGGAAAATTCGTAGCTCATTTCCAATACAAACAGCACCACAAATTTTCAGATTTCCTATTTTTCAGTACCTTAATACCAGTTATTTACGAAGAGAAAGAAAAGCCCCAGGAGCTACATATCGGTATCATACGAATATTGCAGCTGTCAGATACACACTCTTCTAATGTTACATGTCCGTAATAAAATATTTACAACTCTTTGGGGACCAATAATATCAAATAATTTACCTAGCGCCATTTTGCCCTTTTCATAAAACATACCTACTGAATTATATATTTAATCGTTCAGCCAGATGAACAAAGGTTTGTTGCTAACACAGTCGTAGGTTCCATGAAACTGGGACGAAAGCGGCAGGTATTTACTTGCTCCGATGCCACTACAATAGTCTCTTATTTCCCGGAAGATAACCGACGGAAGGAGCCTTTCTCAATATCGAAATATTATTAGAAAGGGGTTGAGAGGGGGGCGGAGGGTTTGTAGAGGCGGCAGGAGAGGAGCCGTAGGCCTGTAATGGGTGTCGCCTGGCGGGCGATGTCTTATTAATCACAGAGCAGTCCCATCAGGCCGATCTTGCGAACGAATTTCACGAGTAATTGGAACTCATTAAGGCTCGAGTACAATCTGAATTAAGTTCCAGTTGATTAAAAACTGATGCCTCGCCGCCGCCGGATGGCGACTGTCAGCCCGATCTCGCAGCCAGCGTCGTTCCGGAGCCGTCCGCGGCGGAATCTTCATGAATAATTCACCCCGCGGTCAGATGGGAATCCCAGCAGCCGCTCCGGATTGCGTGGGACGTCGCTTTTGCTGTCGGGTTGGTACTTGCATTAGTGCACCGATATCAAAGAGCAATGCTCTACTCTAAGGAACGGAACCACGAGAATGTGTTCTGATGGGACAACTTAAAGGACGAGAATGCTCTTTAAAAATATCTCATAATACTGTGGCTTGAAGTAGAGCAGCTGCAGAGTGAAGGATGATGACAGTAGGTCATAGTTGTGAATAGTCACACTTGTTACGAAAGGTTTCGTGCGGAATCGATTGCCGCGCGGGAGTAGCCGAGCGGTCTGGAGCGCCACGTTACGGATCACGCGGCCTCCCACGTCGGAGGTTCGAATCCTCCCTCGGGCAAGGATGTGTGTGTTGTCCTTAGGTTAGTTTAACTTAGTTTAATTAGTTTGTAAGTCTAGGGACAGATGACCAACGTAGTTTGGTCTCATAAGAATTACAAACATTTGAACATTTCTTTTTATTTATTTTTATTATTTTTCGGGATCGATTGTGGGGACTGATATTTTGAAAGTGTGTTTTCCTCCGTAAAATAGTATACGGAATTGGTAATATCTACTTATTCAGAAGTACGTGTAGAGTGAATAGTAATTTCTGGACGTTTTCATGTGCATTTTACCGTCAGAAGGATCCAAAATCCAATTTAGAGAAATGTTCAAATGTTTGTTAAGCTTAAGAGACTTAACTGCGGGGCCATCAGTCCCTAAACTTACAAACTACTTAATAACTACCTGATACTAAAGACGACACAAATATCCATGCCCGAGGGGGGATTCGAACCCCTGACCGTAGCGGCCGTGAAGATTGTGATTGGCTCGCCGCAGACCTCTCGGCCACTGCGACCGGCTCCAATTTATACACAATATTTAAAACGCTCCCGCAGATTCACTCTAGAAGCGAATTACGTGAAGCTGTCATATATATCAGGGTTATAATTTAAACAGTGACAACTTATTTATTCACAACCTATAAAAAAGCATGTCTATATTATCCTCCCTCCAATCTCTGTCCCATCACCTTTATCAACTTCCTCCTTTTCCTCTTCCTCCGCCTCTTTCATCGCCAGCACATCATCATCCAGACTCTGTCATTACCTAACTCTACTCTTTGTAAAATTCCTCCCAACCCTTTTGTCTGCTTATGCCGTATGGACAAAGTGAGCAAGTTGCAGGAAAGAAGTTCAGAAGTTGTTCAGTAGTTCCTTCAAAAGTTTCGTTTTCTTCAAAAAAAATGTTCAAATGTTTGTAAATCTATCGGACCAAACTACGTGGTCATCAGTCCGTAGCTTACAAACTACTTAAACCTAGATAAACTAACCTAAGAACAACACAAACACACCCATGCCCCAGGGAGGACTCGAACCTCCACGGCGAGCAACCGCGCACTCCGCAGCGAGACGCTTTAGACCGCTCGGTTACTCCACCGCGGCCCCTTCGCTTTCTTGAGCACAACGTTCGAAGACAACTCAGGTGCTATGTAATTAAAGGCGGTATCTGGATTTTATATTGCCATTCATACTGTAACATTTCTCGAAAATATCTGGAAGGAAACACATGTTAGTAGCCATGTATAAACCTGCATTTACTCCCCAAATGAAAATTTTCAAATGTTTGTAATTCTATAGGACCAAGCTACCTAGATCATAAGTCCCTAAACTTACAAACTACTTAAACTAAGTTAAACTAACCTAAGGACAAAACATATATCTATGCCAGGGGAAAGATTCGAACCTCCGACGCGAGCGGCGGCGCGACCTATAACGTGGCGCTCCAGACCGCTGGGCTACTACCGCACGGCCATTTAACCCCCCCCTCCCCCCCCCCCGCACCATACCCTCGCAATTTGGGGATTTCATATTCCAGCCATTCAGAGAATCCTTATATTTGTTCTATATATGCCATTGCTTGTAAGGTTAATGCAGGTTGCTGTTATGTCAGGTAGACCGTTTCGATGAATTATTTCCTACTACTCGGATATATGGAAAAATACCTTCCGTAGTTAGAAGTTGTTAAATTGTTGGCATCGCTATATGCAACTCTGGTGCTTCACATTTCCCTCTGAGGTATTTATCATGTTTCTTGAGTATCACCTCCATTAATAAAAAACTGGGTCCAGGAGCGCTTTGCAACTTATGATGAATGAAGTCCCTAAACTTGCAAACTACTTATCAACTACCTACAACTAAGGACGGCACAAATATCCATGCCCGAGGGGGGATTCGAACTCCCGACCGTAGTGGCCGTGCAAACCGTGACTGAAACGTCTCAGTCCTCTCGGCCACCGCGGCCGGCTATGGGACTTCACTACTATGCTTATCAGTCCATAGGGTTACTAACTATTTAAACTAAATAATGCCATGGACAAGAGATACACCCTTGCCCGAAGGTCTCGAATCTCCGACAACGAGCAGCAGAGCGCTCCGCATTTAGGCGCCTTGGAACTCTCGGCCACTCATCCGCGTCGTGAATGAAATTTATTGCTTAAACTCTGAGGTAAGGTACCTACCTGACAATTCGAAAGTCAAATGTAGCCAAGGGCTCAACACGTATTTGGGCACTGTAGGTACTGAAGTTATGGAAAAGATGACAATATGTCTTGTGCAGTTGATCGTTAAAGTTTCAGCGTTACTAGCTGCATCACAGAACTTCCCCTTCCGATGAAAGTCACTATACGGAGAGTTTTTGCTTTTCACTATAATGGCAGTACACAAATATTACAGCTACTTGCTGTCCATCATTCCCAGGAAATTTATTCATTGGAATGAAGTGATGTAAAGCTTATCAACATTACAGGAAAAACGTTCAAAAATATCAACAATGTAATATTAAAAAAGAATAATTTTTCGATCATACAAACCCTCTACTTTGTACACTGATGCGTATATTAAAGATTGAGGCAGTGAAGTCATCCTAGAAAGTAGCTACTAAAAGTGAGACTACAGGGTGAAAGAATCTCCATATTCTTTAACATCAGGAATGTGTTTCCCTCTGTAGACATGACAAAATTTACTGGTTTCTACCAAGTGCAGTCCTGTTGATGATTTGATACTGACTCGCTTGTGGAAATATGTTCAAACATCTCAAGAAAAATTGCTGTTTTTGCCCATGTTTTGAGAATTTCAAAAAGTAAGGACATACCTCTGACCCAAGATTAATGATATTTGTCACCACCCCTCAATAGGAGCGCGTTTACAAACATCACATGCTGATCTGCAGATTTATAGAAAAGATGAGATTCAAATATTTATTCTTGTTCTGTCCATCTGACACTCTACCTCCAATCTGCAGTCCCTAATCTACATTAGATATTTCTGTATCCTGTGTCATAAATTTAGGCATGTTATTGACTTTAATGGGGTACTTAATATCATTAAAGTTATAACTGATGTGTCAGTCCTGGTACCTTCATTCACGACACCTCTATGGATTCCGTTGCAGTCGCAGCTGTAGGAATATAGTAACTCTGGCAGTATCACTTCCTGGAGGTCACGCTCATTATGAAGATGATTAAGTGTCTTAAAAGGTGGGCGGAACTAGTCAAAGTTAGTTTCCTGACAGTCTTAGGTCTACTATCGTCGACGATACAGAATAATATATCCGACCCTCTTTTGTGAATAATCAGTTTGATTTTTAAACTTGTAACTATTACCAGAAATACCTTTTCATTGGTTTACGGATATGATCATTGATTGTTTAATGCGGAGTACGTGAGTCATCATGACTCACAAACAGCACTGATAATGTTCCGTCATAGGAATGAAATCTCTATGTGAATTTTTGTGAAATAAATGTCTCATATTGACCACCAAGCTGAAACGTATTATTTTTTTGTAATATTGTGGTGGGCTGTGCACAGTCTCCGTTATGGAATGAAGTAATAATCAATTTGTTGCAAAAGCGGGTAAAGTGGTGAGAAAGAATGAGAGTTTCACAATCTTTGAACTCACAGAACACTTTCCATCAATCCGTAAGCGTCTATGTGTGCCCACACTCGAAGGCGGCACAATTTTACGCAGGAGGGAACACTTTTTAAAGTGTTGGCAATTTTTTGAATAATAGTTGAGTTTATGTAATAAAAGGCTTGTAAAATGGTGTTTTAAGGAAAAGGTAAATCGGAACTTACTTTTCAGACTTTCGCAGTACTATGTGACTGATGAATGTATTACTGACGTTGGTAAATTAATTAAATATTAATACGAAGCATTCGCTGCGATTGTAGGTAGAAATCTTCAAGAAAAACAACATTGCGTATGAGAACAGCGGATGCAGAAAGTTTTCCGAAAGATGATACATTCGGGTGTCACAAGGAGACCACATGGATATCTAATTTCAGAATTTTTTTTTATATTTATGGTATATTAAGTACCTAAATAACAATCAGCCAAAGCCATTCGACACAACCCTCAAAAAATCTTGAGAAAATGGACTTTGAAGTTATCCAATTACGCGTTAAGTACCAATAGCTTAAGAGGATGTGCTATGAGCAGCAGCGGCGGCCGGCGTGGCTCAGCGCGCCCGGTTAAGGGGCTTTCAGCCAACACCACCTAGAAGACAAGACCTTACAACAGGCCGTGCCCACGTCACACTTAGAGACCGCAGCCGCCACATGACTTGGCTGGCCGCTGGGGCACGCCCACCGCCGCGCAGTGGCCGCTGTATCTAAGTGTGACGTGAGCACGACCTGTTGTAAGGTCTTGTTGTAAGGTGGTGTTGGCTGAGAGCCCTCTGAAAAAAAAAAAAAAAAAAAAAAAAAAACGCGCCAAAAACACGTCGAACAACAATATTAGCGTTCGAAACGAAAAGATCTGACCTTGCGGATAACATCGTAAGTTCACTGAGGCTTTTTGCGGATGATGCGGTAGTAGATAGAGAGGTTGTAACAATGGAAAATTGTATTGAGATGCAGTAGGATCTCCATCGAATTGACGCTTGGTGCAGGGAATGACAATTGAAGCTCAATGTAGGCAAGTGTAATGTGCTGCGAATACACAGAAAGAAAGATCCTTTATCATTGAGCTACACTATAGCAGGTCAGCAACTGGAAGCAGTTAATTCCATAAATTATCTGGGAGTAGTCATTAGGAGGGATTTAAAATGGAACGACCATATAAAATCAATCGTCGGTAAAGCAGATGCCAGACTTAGATTCATTAGGAGAATTCTAAGGAAATGCAGTCCGAAAACAAAGGAAGTAGGTTACAGTACACTTGTTAGCCCACAGCTTGAATACTGCTCACCGGTGTGGGATCCGTACCAGGTGGAATTGACAGAGGAAGTGGAGAAGATCCAACGGAGAGCAGCGCGCTTCGTTACAGGATCATTTGGTAATCGTGATAGCGTTACGGAGATGATCGCTAAACTCCAGTGGAAGACTCTGCAGGAGAGACGCTCTGTCGCTCGGTACGGGCTTTTGTCGAAGTTTCGAGAACTTACCTTTACTAAGGAGTCTAGCAGTATATTGCTCCCTCCTACGTATATCTCGCGAAGAGATCGTGGGGATCAAATCAGAGAGATTAGAGCCCACACAGAGGCATACCGACAATCCTTCTTTCCGCGAACAATACGTGACTGGAATAGGAGGGAAAATCTATAGTGGAACTCAAGGTACCCTCTGCCACACACCGTCGGGTGGCTTGCGGAATATGGTTGTGGATGTAGATGTAGATGTAGGGCAAAAAAAAAAAAAAAATAAATAAAAAAAAAAATAAATAAATAAAAATAATCGTGGTATCTTTCTTGCGCTACAACAATACGGTCAGTGGTTAGAATCCTGCCATATCAGGTTATTTATTTCAATTTTTTTCGTTGTGTTCAGATACTTACATAATTTTAATGACTAATTGTAATGAAAATTCCGGATATTTCATACAACAGCGCTACAGCTGTTTCAACATGTTGACATTATTAAGCGCGTCTAGGATGTTTGGACGTAACTGTTGTATAAACTGTATGGAAGTATTCACGTATTTCGTAGTTGGATACGTTTTTTAGCTGTCAGGTTTTATGCAGCTTTTTACGCTAAAACGTTAAATTAGAAAAAGTTTTATATATTTCGCTATTGAATAAAATATAAGCAGCAAGAACTTCCATTACAATGTCATTCAACGACATTTATGATGATGCAGACCCAACAATCAGGAAATTAATGCCTAATGAAAATTTTTACGAGAATTTCAGATATTTTTATTTATTTGCAATTTTCTGTATGTGAATAAATTTTATAAATATTTTCAATCAAAAAACGTATGTTATAATTTTTTATTGTTGGCTTCACTATTAGTTGACGACAGAAGTCTTTGATTGCTCGGTTTCTAAGGAGCTACGACGCTGGTTTTGGAAAGTCAACTCTATAGCTACTAATGACGTTCCAAGCAGCTAACCTACTCAACCAACGTTTTACGTGACGATAAGGTGTTGAGATCGGCTACATTCAAATAAACAGAAACTGACACAACATGTGGAATTAGAGACCACAAAATATTTTATATAACTGAATTCGGAACCAATGAAAAAATACCTGTCACAGCGGGATTCGAGCCACCGGCTCTGTGGTTGGGAGAACAGAATGCTACCACCTGAGCTACAGCCGCAGATGCTGCCACTATTTTAATTATTGGTATTTACATGTACTTGCAAAACTTAAAAGTCGATTTTCTCGAAAATTTTTGAGAGTTGCGTTGAGTTGCTTCGACTGATTGTTATTTAAGTTCTGAAGTTCAAGTACTATATATACAGGGTGTCACAAAGAGGTACGACCAAACTTTCAGAAAACATTCCTCACACACAAAGAAAGAAAATATGTTATGTGGACATGTGTCCGGAGCGCTTAACTTCCATGTTAGAGCTCATTTTAGTATTTCTCATGTTCTTCCCCTTACGCTCACTGGAGCACGTTATCATGATTTCATACCTGTGCTGCTAGAATATGTGCCTTTACAAGTAAGACACAACATGTGGTTCATGCACGATGGAGCTCCTGCACATTTCAGTCGACGTGTTCGTACGCTTCTGAACAACAGATTCGGTGACCGATGGATTGGTAGAGGCGGAGCAATTCCATGACCTCCACGCTCTCCTGACCTCATTCCACTTGACTTTCATTTACGGGGGCATTTGAAAGCTCTTGTCTACGAAACCCCGGTACCAAATATAGAGACTCTTCGTGCTCGTATTGTGGACGTGATACAATACGCCATTCTCCAGGGCTACACCAGCGAATCAAGGATTCCATGCGATGGAGGGTGGATGCATGTATCGTCGCTAACGGAGGACATTTTGAACATTTCCTGTAACAAAGTGTTTGAAGTGACGCTAGAACGTTGCTGTGTGTTTCTATTCCATGATGAATGTGATTTGAAGATAAGTAATAAATGGATATTAAGCGTTTCCGGACACATGTCCACATAATATATTTTCTTTCTTTGTGTGTGAGGAGTGTTTCCTGAAAGTTTGGCCGTACCTTTCTGTAACACCCTGTATAAAGGAATTCTATAATTCGATACCCATGTGGTCTCCTTGTCAGTGTAACTAAGGTGATCTGATACGTACATCTCCTTCAGATGTGCATTACTCGTGATTCTCTTCCGTTTGCCAGTAATGACGTCTCCAGAACTCCACGCTACATATTTTTGCCGCCGTTTCTTGTAATAGACATCTGTCTACAGCCAGCGGAACTACGAGAGCAAACGGATCGGTGTGCGGTCCAGAACCCGGGAAGGCAACCGAGGTTGGACGTAAACAATTAACTGTGGTGTGAGCCGCGGTAGGCACAGTGGAGCGACCGGCGAAATATATCTCCGCGTGTTTGTCCCTGTATGTATACGTGTCGTGCAAATGTCCCCGTCGCAATTTATGCTGTACAATCAGTGTAATTGACACTGCTAATGAACGGTGGGAGGGGATGCGTGGGTGGGGGGTGAGGGGCGGAGGCCGTCCGTGTTGTGCGTGCTGCGCGCTCGGTCAGGGTCGTTGTCCGCCCTCGCTGCGGCGTGCGACGCCTGTTGCGGAAATTCAGGCGCAATTTGATTTGTAGTCGGCGAGGGCGTGGCCGCGCGCACACAGGTAAACACACGCCCACACACACTCACGTACACACACACGCCTACACACACACACACACACACACACACACACACACACACACACATACACACGTGCTCCGGGTTTGTCATGTCATGGCAGCCAGACGCGAGGGCCGGGCACAAAATCATGTTGCAATCTCACCACCAGCGGGTTGCCTTCGCAAGAACGACACGTGCACTTGTCATTCCATACTTTTGGAGTTCGTGTAAAAACATTTAAGGACGAACTGCTGCAGTCTTAGTCTTTAATGCGACATCATAAGGGTTAGAAGTAGAAAAATTTTCATTGCGATGTGAGTAAAGCAGAGCCGCGGTGGAGTAGCCGAGCGGTCTAAGGCGTCTCGCTGCGGAGCGCGCGGTTGCTCGCCGTGGAGGTTCGAGTCCTCCCTGGAGCATGGGTGTGTGTGTTGTCCGTAGGTTAGTTAACCTAGGTTTAAGTAGTTTGTAAGCTACGGATTGATGACCACGCAGTTTGTTCCGATTGATTTACAAACAGACAAACAGTAAAGCAGAATGGAAGGAAGATAAGGGTTTTAATGCCCCCTCGACCCCATGGTCCATCAGAACACTCACGGTCGGACTGGTATGGTAAGGACAGTGAACGAATCTGTACGTCCCCTTCCAGAGGATTTGCCTGGAGTGATTTGCGGAAACCACAAATAAAATATATCTCGATGGCAAGAGGTGAATTTTAACCACTGTCCTCCCGAATGAAAATCGAGTCTGGAGCGTCATGTTAGAGATCGCGTGGCATCCCGCGTCGGAGGTTCGATTCTTCCTTCGGGCATGGATTTCTGTGTTGTCCTTAGGTTAGTTTAACTTTGTTTAAATAGTTTGTAAGATTAGGGACTGATGACCAACGTAGTTTGATCTATTGGATTAACAACATTTGAACATTTTGAAAGATTTATCACTGCTGCGGATCACCGCCAACGTCTCTTCAAAATGTTCAAATGTTTGTATAGCTTATGGGACATAACTACGGGGTCATCAGTCCCTAAACTTAAAAACTACTTATGAACTAACTAATACTAAAGACGCCACAAATATCCATGCCCGAGGGGAGATTCGAACCCCTGACCGTAGTGGCCGTGCAGACTGTGACTGCAGCGCCTCAGTCCCCTCGACCACCGCGCCCGACCCAACGTCTCTTCCTCTGGGACATATATCTTAGCCGGTTGCGGTTCCCGAGGGGACTGCGGCGCGCCAGTCACGGTCTGCACGGCCACTACTGTCTGGGGTTCGAATCCCCCCTCGGGCATGGATATTTGTGCCTTCCTTAGTTGTAGGTAGTTCATAAGTAGTTTGTAAGTTTAGGGACTGATGACCCCGTAGTTAAGTCCCATAAGCTATACAAACATTTGAACATATATTTTATAATAAACATCAATGCCATGACAGGCTTACGGAGGTAGTATTGTGTCTCCCCCAATTGCGGGACACACTATATTGTGTGCGAACATATGAGCGATCGAGATAAGTGTGACACATGGAAGTTTAGGTCTTGCCAGGGAACGTGCACTTTTGTAGGATTGTAGGACCTCAGTTGTGTGTACAATTTCTTTACTACTTGCTCGTTTGTCTCAGACGAAAACGGTATAGGGTAAGGTGGTGCAGTTTCGATCATTTAGGACAAATGTTATTGTGACTGGAAATATATTAAGAAAAGAAATATTTTAACTATGACATTGTTCTTGGGTATTTAATGAATATGTAACAAAAATGTTAGACAATTGCAAATATTGGTATAAACACAAAAAAGGTTACAGAATTGAGAAAAATCTATCGAAAATGTACCACGCTAGGCAAATTATGATCACATCCTGTTAAAAATTTGATCACTGGCATCTTGCAAACAAAAAGCACTTTTTCCCTCGGGATCACACGCATACTTCGTGGTACCAAGCATTGCATTTTAGGCACCCGTAAGTAGGAAATTAATGAGAGCGCTTTAGGACAACTAATTTCACGTACCTCTTAACAGGAATAAATGTAAATCTCCGTAGTACAAAATGGTGTATTCTTGGAAAAGACAGGAGGAGCTGCAGTAACCTGCTACACCACATCACACAAAGGCAAGTGCGAGGCTGACAAATGGCGCGAAACCTTATGTTGATCGGAATTGTACCTATTTAGACTTTTTGCCACATTCCCCAACGATATGTTACAACAATGTCGACCATGCACCCCAATCGAAATTCAGTATCCACAGTATGTGTGGCGGCACATCTGGAAAGCTGTCCACAAACGTTTTCTCGAATCACATGTCCAATCAGTTTGGTATCTCACGGTGAAAGGAAAACAAGTTATCCAACATCGTCTGCATCGGATCCATCTCGCTGATCCACCCCTCTGCATTCACTACGGAGTGGACGACACAGACGCACACAGGTTCCACTGTGTCAGGAAAATTATGTCTGGACGCAGTGAATTTTGGTATTCCTTACTTGCCAAACACCCGCCCAGATCGAAATAAACATGCTCTAATTCCCGGCCGCGTTAGAGCAGCCGAGCGGTCTAAGGCGCGGAGCGCGCGGTTGTTCGCCGTCGGAGGTTCGAGTCTTCTCTGGGGCATGGTTGTGTGTGTTGTCCTTAGGTTAGTTTACCTTAGTTTAAGTAGTTTGTAAGCTACGGATTGTTGACCACGCAGTTTGGTCCGATAGATTTACAAACATTTGATTTTTTCTAATTCCCGGGGCAGACTTTCTACCCCACCAACAAAGCACACTGGGTAAACTAAATTCGTAACCACACGATCTGACATCTCTTTGAATCTGGCGAGAAGTCACGAGAGTGCCATTTATGACCCACCTCGCAGCTTGAAGTTCCAAGCCATGGGGAGATACATCTAAACAGAACCCACCTGAACCGAACATTACCCATAATAGAACAAAAGAAAAAGGTTTTCAAGTTATTCCTTATACCAATTTGAATTTTTATTTATTGAAGACAAGAGCCATGATCGCTTTTTATTTTCTATTAAAAGGAACGGTTTCGGCAGTTTAACTGCCATCTTCGGATCTTATATTTCATTCTTCACAACATTATTATAGTGATCACACCTTATTAGAGAATGTTTATGATAATGTTTTCTTTATATGTTTACAAGTCAACAATTAATTTTGCGAGTAAATGTGTGAATAATGTATTGTAAGATCCGAAGATAGCAGTTAAGCTGCCGAAACCGGTAATCTTAATAATAAATAAAAAGCGATCTTGATTAAAAGATCGCCCCCAATGATAACAAACCTTTATGTAGTTTTTGTTTTTAATTTTCATTATTGTTTTCATCATTGTGTAGCCTATTACCCCTTCGTCTCCCTCATTTGATTTAGGTTAGTTGGGCTGGGACTACTATAAGAAAGGAGACAACGCCTGAAGTGGTATAGTGTATTCTTTTCTAAGGGCAAAAATGACGGTGGCAAGTTCCTTTTTTTCCTGACCGATTAATAGAAAAATAAAAAATAAAGTGGTTCAGGTGACCACTTGCGAAAAGCGGGAGACCCCGGGCCGAGTCCCGGTCTGCCACAAATTTTCATTTCTTGCATATGAATTGTACATCTTAAGAAGTGCAGCAGATGTTGGAAAATTTCGGTGCTTCCAAAATAAATTATTGGAAATATTTACCACTGTTGCGGATCGCCGACAACGCCTCTTCCTCTGGCCGGCCGCGGTGGCCGAGCGTTTTCTGTCTCTACTAGTCTGTATGATTTGCATATCATACAGACTAGTAGAGACAGACACCTACTCCCCTTCCAAGAAAACCTCCACATACACAAAGCACTATCACACAACAAACAATTACTAAATGACGAAATAAATATTGGAAAACAAACATTGTACAAAATAATTGAAAAAATCACATAAAACATTCCCCGTCATGCCCGTAACTATCTCAGACTACTTCCACATCTCATTCCAGATACCACTACCAACACTCCACAGCTAAGGTAAAATAAAATCACATATCCACCTCTCCGCTAAACACGAGTCTCTCCGAACGTGTCACACATATTGATATAAAACTCCCAAACTTTGTCGCTCCCTGCTAACAGACACTCAACCTCGTTCCCCTCACGGTTACCCTACATCATATACCAGATTCACCAAAAAAGACAACCCCCCCCCGCCAAACACACACACACGCACACACACGCACACACACACACACACACACACACACACACACACACACACACATATATATATATATATATATATATATATATATATATATATATATATATATATATATGCACACTACTTGCATTACCACCACCCAGGAGTTCAATATTACTGCACCACACCTCATATCCATCACTTTTGTCTTCCATCTCACTTCACATCACACCTTACCACATCCAACCACCATTCAGTCATCTTTCCCTACTACTAAACCCCCTACCAATAATAACAACAATTATAATAATATAATAGTAATAAAAATAAAATAAAATAATAATAATAATGTTCCCATTAAATATATACATGTATTATTCTGCCACTATTCCAATCCGCTTCCATTAAAAATAAATACACCGAAACATAATTTATTATAAAACATAGAGAGAGAACTACATTTGTGAGGTTGGCAACACTCCAATAACACACTGAGCAGAATCAGTAAAAACAAAAACAAACACTTCTGATCTGTGGAAAACAACTATGAACAGTGAAACAGTGACAGTGAAAGTAGTGACAAAACGACACAGCATGAAGAACCGGCGGTATTGCACTAAACAAACCGGCATTCCATGATGTGAAGCGAAAAGAAGACAAAATTTCCGTAAGTACCAAACATTAGAACTACTTTTCAGGGTCCATTTAAAAACTGTTTTCGATCTAAACAAAAAACAAACTGTAGATTTATATTATTTCAGACCACTGAAGATGTTTTACATTCAATAAAACTAAACGCGTCTGGTGTGAAAAAATCGCATTTTTATTGTAGTTGCAAAGACGGAAAATCACTGCTATTCATAATTATACGACAGTTGTTGTGGTATGCATGGTGGCATCACCAGGGACCACAGCAGCACGCAGAGCTGGTGCTTAGTCATTAGTAATGCAAGGAAAGCACCGGTGTCAGTGACGCCACAGTAAACGCAGTGCAATAAATTAAAATGAATCAATGGCCGTTACACTGGTACAAATCTACGAAACGTTTGTGGGAATACAAAGATTTGAGACATGAAAATTGACCTTGAAGGGCAACTGGTCATTTAGTATGGGAAAGAACACACGTAGATTGAGTATGGTTTTCCACGAGTACATCGATCATTATTGGAGGCACGGGCACACGCACTGGCACGGTCGTCGAACGAAGCATAACTGTGTGTGGCCACGTGACTGCCCCGACCGTGCACGGCCGTTGTTTAGTGCCCCTGGCGCGGCACGGCATGTACAGAAATAGGCCAGTGCTTTCAGGTTCGCGCCTGTGCGAACGTGTCGATGGTAGTGCGAGAACAGAGCGCTTCTACAGCGGGTGTTTGCTTCACTACTGGCGGACCGTGCCACACTATGTTACATTCCGTTACTTTTATTACATGTTTTATGAAACATTTCTTTTAATTAGGGATGGCTGTACTTTATAACAATTTTATATGTAAAATCAGTCTACAGCTCAAAATGCTCTAAGAAAATTCCTGGCAAGTTAAAATTGTGTGCCGAAAGCGACATTCGAACCTAGGACCTTTCGTGGGAAAGCGCTCTACACTCTGAGATATCCCAGCACGGCTCACGGTCCGTCCTCACAACTTTACTTCTGCCAGTAAGTTGTGAGTACAGACCGTGAAGCGTGCCGGGATAGCTCAGATGGTACAGCGCTTACCTGTGATAGAACGGTTCCAGGTTCTAATCCCGGTTCAGACGCACAATTTTAATCTGCCAGGATGTTTCAATCAGCGCACACTCCGCGCAGAGTGAAACTTTATTATAGTTCCAACCCAATGTTGGGCCATATGCTGGTTGTTTCTCTGTAATAAACAGTGTTTATTTTGTGTCCCAGCCTCGTCGCCGCTTTTGTGTCTTGTCCGCCGGTTGTCGTAGGTGTCGGTGGCCGAGTAGAAAGAGACCGACACAGGAATAAAGGATGCACGCGTGTGCAGGTACGGAGGTAACCAGCCAGTGGGACAGCAGAAACTAGAAACACTAGAGTAAATAAGAACGAGATATATATTTCATAGAGACTTAGTAATACTTAACTTTTACATAGTTCTCGACTGCAGAATGTCGATACATAGATTAGATAGAGGCCTGCCTACTGATGATTCCTAGTGCCTATCCGATAGCCAAGTCTTAACTGGTGCCTATCTGATTCCCAAGTGGCCGATGCAGCAGTCGTGGCCACGAGTGGAGTTGCATTAGAGGGCGCTCGTGGCTGACGTCGTAAGAACGCCGCGCCGTGCGTGCATGGCGGCGCGCGGCGAAAGTACGTGGCGCGCACTTCATACTTGTGCGATACCACAGTTTACATTCAAAGGATTTGTAAAAAGGTTACTAAATGTGTAATTAGCTTAAACTGAAAGAAAGGAAAACAGAATAAAATGAAGTTTACCCAAGAGGATGGGGTGCGGCGCAGGAGCTGCTGGTTCCTCAGGTACTGTCACTGCTGCAGGGAACAATTTATTTACTTTCTTGCATTTTAAAACCCTGGACGGAGCAAACTGTCATCGGACTCAGCGGCGTTCTTCAGCCCAGAGACAAAGATTTGAGAAGTAGTAAAATTTTTGCAAAGCTCAGAGAAAGAAGAGTTTAAAATACAAGAGGCGAATAATGGTGAGTAAAACAACATTAAATGCAGATAGAAGAATGCTACAGTTGGTGAAACAAAAACGGCGACGAGACGGTGAGCATGGAATAAAATACATCGCAACACTTGTTCTTAAAATACGACGATACTTCACAAACACTGGAAGAAGAAAAACACTGGAAGTCGAGTTAAACACTGCACAAAGATCCCGTAGCGGATAGGGAGAGGAGGGGAAGCGTTGGAAGAAGTGAGAAGGAGGGTAGGTGGAGGGAAAGGACGGGGTAGAGTGGGGTGTAAGGACTGCAGAGGGAGGGGAAACATAGGGAGAGCCAAGCGAGGGAGGATGAAGGAGGGGAGCAGGAGAGAATGGGCACATCACGTACGGGGAAGTATTAGGGCTCGTAGAAGGGATAGATGTCAGATGGCGGGCTTTATCCTGGAGGGTTAGCTGAAGGAAGTTACCCTTGGAAAGGATGTGAAGAGTGTGGAGGTGGATGGAAGGAGGGATACATTGGTAATAGTGCGAGAGAGGCTGCCCAGAGGGTGAAAGGATTTTATTTTGCGGGAGACGTAGAAGGTACGGATATGTTCCAGGAATCTGAGGAGTTGTGGGAAAGGAATGGGATTGTAAAGGATGTGTGTGGGGAAGGATATGGAGCAAGCAATATCTGTTGCATATGAATTGCACAAACTTCTCCTAATGTTGAACAGTTCTGGTAACATTGTTCCCTAATTATTTTAGTCGCTGAGGTTACTGCAATATTAATACATGAACGAGAAAATTGAGGTATGAATTTCTTATATTAATTACACACGGAGGAAAATTAAACTTATATAATTCGAAAGGTATTTTCTTGTAGATGTCAGCATTGAGCATCTATCAGTCGGAAATATATGTTATTGCATATCCAGATTTCGGTTGCTGTGCGACCATTCTCAATGCTTCAAAATATGTCGTCTAAAATAAAACAAAAAATTAAAAAATTCCAATCTTCTTGTTGAAGATTATCTTCACAGTGAGCCAGATGAAATTTAACAAATGCCTCTGTGTGAACGTATCTTCAACTTGAAGATCGAAAAGTTTTTGTATTTTAAAGCGCGTTTTTTAAAGCATTGAGAATGGTCGCACAGCAACTAAAATCTGGATAGGCAATAACAACAAAATATAGATAGATAGAAAGATAGGTGGTCATCATTCACTTAATACAACACAGTTGCTGAGAATGGTAATCCAGCATGGAGTTAAGCTTCCCTGTAGATTATAATTTTGTGTGTAAGCAGTCGTTAATAGTGGTAAAAGTAAACAGAGACTTTTTTATCTCTGGTGTTTACTTATTTACCATGCATAAAAATCTTCAAGAATAGTTATTGACCTGGAAACGTTACACTGATACTGTCTTCTGATCGTGTAGAAACTACACACACAAATGAAATCATCTTGTGATTTCCCATTTTAGTGACATCACATTTAAATGGTTTGTTTATAGTAACAGACACAAAGCGGCCATTGCAGTGTCACGAATACTAGGTGGATCATCCCAACAAAGAAAATCAAAACATCGTTTGTAACGAAGTCCATAATGGGAATGTTAAAAGACTCCGTTGTTTTGCTTCGTTTTCTGCAACTCTAACTCTGTAGGTACTTTCTGATGTTACCATAAAGTTGAAAATAAATTCCTAATTTTCAATAGTGTGTTTTCAGTAGCTTAGAAGAAATTAACTGGTGAAGGAGGAGGAGGAGATGTCGAAAAAGAGAAGGCTATGGGAGATAGTAGGAGCCGCGTCGGGGGTTCGAATCGCCCCTCAGGCATGGATGTTTGTGCTGTCTTTAGTATAAGGTAGTACGTAAGTAGTTTGTACGTTTAGGGACTGATGACCCCGCAGTTAAGTCCCATAAGCTTCACAAGCATTTGAACAATTGAGATAGTAGGAATGGCAGGAAAATGTGGACAGACAAGAGTAAGATAGAGCTGGTAGCGGAGAAGGGGGTGGTTGATGAAAGGAAATAAGTAGGATAATTAAGTTTTTGCGTGCCTTGGATATTGTTGTCATTAGATCACATGCTTGAACTGATTTAGCTGATTATGAAAGGAAAATCGGCAAAGACTTTTGGAGGAAACCATCCAGTGGTTTGCACAGATTGATTTATGGATGCCTTGAGAAAGTTAGATCAGAAATGTTAGAGGCAGGTTAGAACCTTGGCCCTTACAAATGCTGGTCCAATATGTTTCCACGGCCACTTCACTCGGTGTTTTGATACAAAAGGGCGGAGGATATGAGCAGAGAGTGTGTGTGTGAGGAGTAGGTGGATAGAATATAGAAAACTATAACTTTTCTTCGTACTTCGGAGCCGGTAAAGTGCAGATCTCCATTTTCATGCAATAAAAAATTTTGTCAACACGCTGGCATTACAATAAATACGTTTAGTATCAGTTTCATCCACGGTAAAGCATCTTGAACAGTTTCAGATGATACTTGAATACAATAGGCATTTTGTTAGAGGGGTCGTACTGACATTGGTGACCATCTGCATATTTAAATCTCTGATTATCTACTGTCACATTCGGAATGTTTTAGTTTTTTAATTACTTAGTTCTCCAGTAGGTGAATGAAATATCTGTAAACATATAAGCACTAGTAATCCCAGTTACTGATTACAGTGATGTTATCTTGAAAAGTCATTCTCGAGAAAGCTCACGACGACTGAAACTAATCATGAACGCCTGCTTTCGATGTATATGTAACATCCGTCTCTTCGATCACACGTCACCATATTATACGCAGCCATCCTGGCTCTGTGCTGACAAGCGCATAGATTTTCGTATGCTCTGTTTCCTCTACTTTCTTATCAACGTACACTGTCCCCCATATCTTTCCTCGATCATAACGCTCTTATCTGAACAACATAACAGAAATACACGTTTCTGTCTGCCCATATTGATCACTCATCCGCTTTCTCAAAGTCTTTTTCAGTAGCAGGAATAAGACTTTGGAACAATCTCCCTCACTATATCAGAGAACTGAACAACACTGCTAGCTTCAAACGCCAGTTGATGGATTATACGCCACATTTTGTTCCCCTAAGGATCCTATTACTATCTCCGATTGGCTTTGCTCTCGCCAGGTATAACTTCCCAAACTTCCTTCTATTAGAATTCGCAAAGACTGTTTCATTTTCTGCATATTCAAAAGTACAGTTTTTATCTGCTAATATCAGTGGTTTTTTTAATTATTATATCAGCAGCAGCAGAAGCTGTCTCACAAGGAGAACACATGGGTATCGGATTTATAATTTTCTTTTTTTAATATTTATGGTTTAGAACTCAAATAACAGTCATCCAAAGCCATTCGACCCAACTTTAAAAAAATACTCGAGAAAATTGACTTTGAAGTGTTGCAAGCGAGCGTAAGTGCCAATCATTTAATATTTTGCTGCATTTGTAGGTGTAGCTCAGATGCTAGCGTTCTGGTGTTACAATCGTCGGGTCGGTGGTTCGATTTCTGTTTTGAGTTTTCTTTCTTTTCTTTTCTTTTCTCTCTCTCTCTCTTTCTCTCTCTCTCTTTTTTCGCTATGTTCGAATAATTACTCTACTTTAACATATAATGCTAATTTTTATGAGAATCGCTTTTAATTTTGTTTATTCGTAATTTTGTATATTTTATAGAAGGTTGTTAATAATGATGGTTTCAGTAAAAAAAACACAAGTTACATTTTTATGGTACTGGCTTACTGTTAGTTGACGATGGTAAGCTTTGATTTTTCAGTTTGTGAAGACCTATGGCACTGTATTTGGAAAGTCGTCTTCATATCTACTAATGACTTTCCAAGCAGTTAACCTACTCAGTCATCATTTTACGTAACGTTAAGGTTTTCAGCTCGTCTATATACACCTAAAATGAAGCTGACACAACAAGTGACATTTTAGACTCCCAATATGTTTTATATAACTGAAAACGAAAAAAAAAAAAAAAAAAATTCTCAGTGGGATACGAACCACAGACTAGATGGTTGTGAGGCCGGAACGCTACCACCTGAGCTACCCCGACAGATGCCGCCAGCGTTTTAATTACTGGTACTTACGTGTATTTTGCGAAACTTCAAGGTCGATTTTCTCGATAAATTTTTTGAGTTGCGTCGAATGGCTTTATCTGATTGTTATTTAAAAAGATGTCCAAATGTTTGTAAAGCTTATGGGACTTAATTGCGAGGTCATCAGTCCGTAGACTTACAACCTACTCATGAAGTATCTGATACTAAAGCCGACACAAACATCCACACCCGAGGATGGATTCGAACCTCCGACGCGGAAGCCCGCGCGGTCCGCAACGTGGAGCTGCAGACCGCTCGGCTACCCCCGCGCGGCGATTGTTAGTTAAATCCTAAATTTCACGTAGCATAAATATGAAGAAATTATAAAATCCGATACCCATGTGGTCTCCTTGTCAGTAGTACTGCTAGTATTAATGATAATAGAGTTAAATCAATAGTAGGAGAAAGGGTTGTACCTTGGGACATTTTTTACATTTTAATTTTTTATACTATGTTTTTTTACAAAAAATTTGAAAATTTACCCCATCACAGACATAAAGTTTAGGTAATGCTGAACGAACAGCAGTTTAGGCTAGCTCCAATATTTACACAATTACTCACCAATAAAGACTTTTGTGATACTTGTCCCAAGGTACAACCTATGGTTTCACCTTGGGAAAGTGGTTGTTTTACCTTGGGACACGGTGATGTATTTCAGTTTCTTAGTATTATGAATGCAAAAATCGTATTGGAATTATGTAGCAAATATTTGTTAGTCCAAATACAAAACTTATTTTACCGTAAAACAAGATATGGTGGGAATAAGACATTAAATGAATGAAACCCATGACACACCACTGGAGCTGGTAGTACTTTCACTATATTACTGTGATTAACAATGATGATGTTCTCAACATCAGAGAATAAAAAATGATCCTTTGCTTCCTTAACAATTTCACCGTTACATCTTCTTCTGTGCTTTCTAAACCTACTCCTGCATAGTAAACATGAGATCTGCCACTGATGTCAAATTTTACCAAGACCCAACTAGCTTGACAACAAAAGTTGCTTTTCTAGATGGAAAGAAGGATGAGAAATCCTCTTCTTCAGATGACAAATCAAATGTGCTACCTCCATAGCTATTGTCAAGCTCGGGAATTTCTTCATCAAAAGAAGTGGAAGATGAAAACTCCATTCTCCGTTTAGTGGCTTCTTTCTTTGGGAAAGACTTCTTTTTCTTGTTTTCTTTCTGTTTTCTCTTCAATTCCTTGTTTTTCTGGTATATTAGTAACAATCATACACGTTCCAGGTGTCGCAAGGTACAACCAGGAAAGTGTCCCATGGTAAAACCAAATACACAGTAACAGAAAACAGTATCCTAACCTATGTACACATTTATAACTATATAATTTATGGTATCAATAGCTTACTTAAACAATGCCCTACAACAATGTATTTAAGAAACATCAATAATTATGCTTAGCTTTATATCTACTAACGATAGTGGCTAAATTTTACTTTCAAACACTAAAACTTGTAAAACTCCTCCTCAGATCTCAAACACCATCCAAATACAACATGGCCTCCTATTCCCTCCTAAAATAGGCCTGACAACTTTACTTCATAGTTCTTAAAGTTTCCACTAGAGTGCACTGCCTTTATTAAAAAGTGTCCCAAGGTAAAACCGTCCCAAGGTACAAACCTTTCCCCTATTTATTTACATTCTTTTTACAAGTATTAAATATGTCTAAATTATGTTATTCATACCTTAGTAATCTTTTCTCTTAATTTTTTGGGTAACTCAGATGAAAAAGTATTGTATATGTAAAACTCTGGTCCCATATAAGATCAGGCTAAATAAACAAATAAACGCTTTTACATGGCCGCGCCTGAGTGCCTCGTTGTGTGGGGAGTTGGGGTGACGAAGAGCGCAGTGTCGGCGCAAAGTGTTGAATGTGGGGCCTGGGACTTGCCGCGCTGGTCGTCTGGTTGACTCAGGTGGCGAGGAGTTAACCAACCGTGGCGATTGCCGCCGTCTGTTGGCCTTCGTTAGGCGCGCCGGGAGACGGAAGGGGGAGGGTGTGGGGGAGGGGGCGGCAGCCAGAAGAAAAACAAACACAGCGCGGGCGGCGCCCCGAGAGGTGGCCAACCTTTGACCTGCGCCCTCCCAGAGGCAGCAGGTCGGGTCACCTCTTGTGATGCTGCCCTCGCGTCTGCCCACAAAGCCAGCGGAGTCTTGCTCTCACTGATAAAATTACAGGCACCTGTTTTACGTGACTTCTGTCTCGTCCTCTACAAAGTGAGTGGGTTCCATGCTTACGCCTCTTGACACCGTATACTTGTACTGGGAACCTACCTCGCTGCTAGGAACTGTAAAAGCTCAAGATGCCATGCAACATTCTTTGTCATTTGCAACGTTGAAAAATTGCGTTCCATAAAACCGTTTCACAATTTTTGTCCACGATAAACTCCAAAAATTGGCAAATAATGTTAATAAAAAAAAGCGCAGTGTTTTATTTGTTCCACGTTAATCCTTTAATGCCCAAATATGTTTTTAGATTTTAAATAAATTCAGAATTTAAAAATATTTTTATTTTAGGTAAGTGATAGTACAGGTATGTGACACAAGTTTGTTGTAGCATTTAGGCTTTTCCATGGCATGTTAGATACAGGGTGTTACAAAAAGGTACGGCCAAACTTTCAGAAAACATTCCTCACACACAAAAAAAGAAAATATGTTATGTGGACATGTGTCCGGAAACGCTTAATTTTCACGTTAGAGCTCATTTTATTACGGAAGAGGGTTCATTCCAACGTGATCAAATTGCAAATTTTCACAATCAACATGTGTGGGCTGATGACAATCCGCACGCAATTGTGCAATCACGTCATCAACACAGATTTTCTGTAAACGTTTGGGCAGGAATTGTTGGTGATGTCTTGATTGGTCCTCATGTTATTCCACCTACGCTCACTGGAGCACACCGAGCGAGGTGGCGCAGTGGTAACGCATTGGACTCGCATTCGGGAGGATGGTGGTTCAAATCCACCTCCGGCCATCCAGATTTAGGTTTTCCGTGATTTCCCTAAATCACTCCAGGCATATGCCGGGATGGTTCCTTTCAAAGGGCACGGCCGATGTCCTTCCTCATCCTAACCCAAAAACTCCGAGCGTTACCTCCGTCTCTAATGGCCAAGCTGTCGACGGGACGTTAAACCCCAAGCATCCATCCATCCATCACTGGAGCACGTTATCATGATTTCATACGGGATACTCTACCTGTGCTGCTAGTACATGTGCCTTTACAAGAACGACACAACATGTGGTTCATGCACGATGGAGCTCCTGCACATTTCAATCGACGTGTTCGTACGCTTCTCAACAACAGACTCGGGGACCCGTGGATTGGTATAGGCGGATCAATTCCATGGCTCTCCTGACCTCAACCCTCTTGACTTTCATTTATGGGGGCATTTGAAAGCTCTTGTCTACGCAACCCCGGTACCAAATGTACAGACTCTTCGTGCTCGTATTGTGGACGGCTGTAATGCAATACGCCATTCTCCAGGGCTGCATCAGCGCATCAGGGATTCCAAGCGACGGAGGGTGGATGCATGTATCCTCGCTAATGGAGGACATTTCGAATATTTCCTGTAACAAAATGTTTGATGTCACGCTGGTACGTTCTGTTGCTGTGTATTTCGATTTCATGATTAATGTGATTTGAAGAGAAGTAATAAAATGAGCTCTAACACGGAAATTAAGCGTTTCCGGACACATGTACACGTAACATATTTTCTTTCTTTGTGTGTGAGGAATGTTTCCTGAATGTTTGGCCGTACCTTTTTGTAACACCCTGTATATGTAACATTGGGCATTAAGAGTAACTTATTAATGTTATTTTTATAACATAATTCATTTTAACCAACCAATCATTGAATAATGTCTGAAATAAAACACCCGTCACACTGACTTCATGTGTAGAATTATCTAAAGTAATGTCGGTCTTTGTTAAATATAAAAACACAGCCCACACATTGTAATGGAATCACGGAAGCTTTACTCCAAACATCCATCCATTTGTGGAAATTTCTGAACAATTGGCATGTGCCTTGTCAACTCCACTGGAATACTTCTAACACCATGTAACAGGTGATATGATCTATATCATGGTATAGAAAATAAACACTTTTAGTGTTCAAGAGACCGTGTTCTGAAATTTCTACAATTTCGTCTGTAATATCAGTGGTACTTACATCCATTTCAGGATTCACAGGGTTTTCAATTGCAATACACCTATGAGTATTTTTCAGCGTTTAATTTTCGTCTTCATCGGCATCTTCTAATTCCGACTATTTCAGACATGTCACTGACTAGGTTAAATAGAATATGAATTATGTGTTCCTCTAATATCTGAAATTTGAGGCAAAGAATAAAAAATTAATAACGTTAGCCTCTGAAATGTGTTCATTTACACTACCTAACCTAACCTATTTTACCCAATGTTACAGATGAACAATCGTATGTTATTGCTAATAGCACAAAACTTGAGCAATATTTAACATTATAACAGACATAAACACAAACATTAAGGTTTAATCTTTAATAAGAAAACATTGTGAAAGTTAGTGGTTGCTTTACATTTACAAAACTGACATTATTAATACCTTACGCGCCATGGCTTCCCCCAACCAAAATGGTAGAATTCAAACTGATATAATCGAGATAGAGCCAAGTAGTTCCAAAACCGAGCAACATAATGCGTTACAACTGTTGTTGTAGCAAGGTTTAACGGTGGGCATTAGAGGAAAATGCGTTTGTGAGCCAATTACTTATTGTAAATTTCTAGAGTTACATATTTGTATCAAGGGACACTAAAGGGTTAAGCTGTAGCATAGTTTTAATCTCCATCAGTAACCTCAATATTGTTATTATTGTAAAGTATACGTTTTATCTTTGTGGGTTAAGTATTCAATAATTGGCAGGATATAACTTGATAGTCTGTGAATGTGGAAAATTAGTAGGTTGGAGAGAGAAGCCCTCAAGACCGGTAGGACAGTTATGAGAAAACCGTGCCCGCTGGATATGAATCTGAAACTCAAGAATCCAATCAGGTGCAGCTAAGCTCTCAATTTTAAACAACGTTTCGATAATTTGATGTTATATGTTAACTGAATCGAATAACTAAAATAAAATTAAACCTTTATCACGCGAAGATGCCAAAGTTTAATGTATGCGAAAATGAAAATTTTTCGTCGACTATACTTTTTGAAACCGAATGGTGTTTTATAGCGGCCTGAAGACCGAATCACACTGCAGCTAACTCTTGCGGTACGAAAACATCGTGGCTTTTAGGACGTATGCTGACAACGGATTAACGTTTCGAAAACGGGGAAATGTCTTTTACTGATACATGTCTACAGAAAATATTGTCAAATTTCGGCCGTTGGTGATAGTTACGTGTATACATGTTTCGGTTCCATGGTGTAAAAGGAGCTAAAAGTCAATTCTTGTAAATTTTCCGGTAAATACGAAACTTTTCTAGTTTTATAACGGATAAAGATATAAAAAATTTGGAAATTAATTAGAGAAAATAGTGTAAAGAACGTATGGAAGAAATTTCGACGATTTGCAGTGGGTAGAAATATAGGAGCGGCCATACCCACAATTGTCGTTTTCGTGTTTTCTTGAACGACGACCTATGAACAAATGGTGCCTTAATAACTCGTATAAAGAACACACTACATAAATACTACTGCTCCATATAGCTGGGCTACAAGAAGCGTGTAATGTTTAAATTTTGACACTGTACTGTAGGTTAGCTACTGCATTCCAATACATCCTGCAGGTAGAACTATCCGAATTATTTAACTCCTTATATCCCAAAATTGCACATCAATTAGAGACATAAATCTAAACTTTCATTTTTTTAGCATTGACATTTTGGGACTGAATATTATAAACAGTTAAACAATTCTTCGCAAATTCGGGTATTCTATAGTTTTGACGTGTTGATGCGGATGTCATGCTCAGTTGTACAATCATTTGTAAGTGTTGCTCTGCAGCAGGCACACAATCCATTATATCCAATTGGCATACGAGAGAATCGGGAGAGTTTCCGTCCTTACAACGTATATCATAAATCAATATTAGACACTTGCGAAGCGGATACGTTCATTTCTGTTGTCAGAAAGTTACACAGTACAGGTTTTCCAATTTGTATCGAAAGAAAATTTCGAACGATGGTAAAAGGAAACGGTGCTCACCGTTAAGGAATATTAAAAATATTTTTCTACCGGTTTATGTAGTATTTATATCATAAATGTAAAGCAGTGAATAACCCGAAGATTGGTTTGAACACCTCAGTGTTTTAGTAGGCATGGACCTATTTGTAGGTGGTATGCCGTTTCCTTCCTCCGACCTTCGAACCGACTTGACCAAACCAATTATAGTGGGACCTACAGTTTAACGTGGATTGCGAACGACGGTGCTACTGCATATTTTTTCACATCAGCATCATTACCAGAGGTGAACGTCGTGGATAGTGACATAAGAATCCTAGGACCTGGCGGGGTTCAAACAGCGACATATGGATTCAGTTTAGCACTCTACCACTATGCTACGGAGTCACACTATGTATGTAATATGTACACTATACTATATACAGGGTGTCCAGAAAAGGACTCCCTGATTACAAAAAGAAATATCTCGAAAACCAAGATCGATAGCGGAATGCAGTAAACGGTATGTTTATTGTGAAAGCTGTAAGACGTTTATACAGCAGTTTGAAATAATAGTTACAAAAGCTGCTAACATATGGCGCTGTAATCGCCGTACGTAATGCCTAGTATAAATAGTGATCCGAATCCCAGAGCGATCAGTTCCACTATTGAAACGTGAAAGGATGTTAGCGTACTGAAGTTAGAGATTAAAACCATGTACTTCATTGAACAACGTGTTTTTCTGTTGCTAGAGTAGCACAGGTTAGAAGAGAGTCCTACGGCAACTTCACGAAGTTTTCAAGCATGATTTAATGTTGCAAAAGAACCCGATGCGAAAACCATTCGTACGCATTTCGCCAAATTTCAACTAATAGGCAGCGTAACTTGTGATCTAGTGGGGCATGTTGGCCGCAAGTAAACCGCAGTTACACCTGAAAATATCGCCACAGTTTCTGGAATTATTCAGCGAAATCCAATGTCATCCGTCCGTAGAATTGCACCTGAGACTGGTTTGAAGCGTTCGAGCACGCAGAAAATACTGATAAAGGGCCTACACATGTTTCCATTCAAAATTCAAACTCACCAGGCCATACCTGTACGACCTGTGCAACAAAGGGTTGCCTTTGCTATCAGATGCTCACAATGATTGATAGTGAAGAATTTGGTGTTGACTGCATCCGGCTTACAGATGAAGCACAGTTCCACCTGAATGGATACGTGAATAAGCAGAACTGGCGAGTTTGGGATTCCGAAAAGCCGTATTGGTGTGAAGCGAAACCCCTGTATTCTCCTAAAGTTATTGTGCTGGCTGTAGTATGCAGCAGAGGCATTATTGGCCCTTTTTTCATTCGAAAACCGCACTGGTGCACGTTACGTTGCAATTTTGGAACAGTTTGTCGCCACACGGCAAGCGTTAGAGGATCGACCAGGTACTGAATGGTTTATGCAAGATGGAGCCCGACCACATCGGACCGGACAAGTGTTTCGCTTTCTTGGGGAATACTTCGGGAATCGAGTCATTGCTTTGGAATATCCTAAATTCACTGGTGCAGGCATGGATTGGCCTCCACATTCACCGGATTTGACTCCATGTGACTTGTTTTTGTGCGGCACAGTGAAAAACATGGTCTACCCGAAGCATACCGCCACGCTGGACGAGCTTGAATTGGCGATCTCTGTGGCATGTGAATCCATTTCGGTAGAGACACTACGAAATGTGATGGCGAATTTCATTCTTCGTTTGTGCCACCTCTGTAGTGCCAATGGTGAACATTTTGAAAACATTGTGATGTGTTTGTTTGCAAAGAGTGTTTTCATACGATTATTTCACTTATGTATGCTGATATGAGCTGTACAGCGTACAGCGCCATCTGTTAGCAGCTTTTGTAACTATTATTTCAAACTGCTGAATTAACTTCTTACAGCTTTCACAATAAACATACAGTTTACTGCATTCCTCTATCGATCTTTGTTTTCGAGATATGTAATTTTGAAATCAGGGAGCCCTTTTCTGGACACCCCGTATTATTTATTTTATAATAAATATCACGTGCACACCATACTATATTCGTCTCAGTCGAGCCAATTTAGTCTTTTTACAGCTACATTCTGGATGGATGCAATTGTAGGTGTGGGAAGTACGCGAGCGTTCGCAAAGTGACAGAGAGCAAAGAGCAATTAACGGTCGGGGACGTGGATGAAAGGTCTGGAGAGGGAGAATGGGGAGAGGGTGTATCTGAGGGGGAGCTCCCACGGCAGGGGGAGAGCGGAGCAGACGCCGGAGGGACAGCGCGCAGGCGGGATCACCGAAACCAC
This sequence comes from Locusta migratoria, assembly GCA_026315105.1. Classification (NCBI taxonomy): domain Eukaryota; kingdom Metazoa; phylum Arthropoda; class Insecta; order Orthoptera; family Acrididae; genus Locusta; species Locusta migratoria. The sequence goes on from CM048748.1 coordinate 170,419,159, forward strand.
TTAAATTTTATGAACAACTAATCAAACTGCTCCCCAAGTTAGGTTTCGACTTTCCAATTCGCGAAGAAATTTTCTCCGATACCAGAGAGTAGAATGGGGGGAGGGAGGACCAGGAGGTGGGGATGTAGGAGGAGGGAAGGAAACGCACGTGGGTTTAAAGTTGGTTTGTTTCCTGGATACGTGCAGGTGGCGTGGACACACTGCGGTGTCCCAACTATACGATATTGTCAGGCTGTTGACGTGTACGCTACCAAGCACTAGCTCAAGCCACCACGGGCGCGATAATTTTATCGAGCAATAGACGCAGACAGGCAGTTCTGCAGTTCTTTAAGCGACTATGGTCTATAGTTCGGTCTGCCGTAACAGGTGGCATGACTGCTAGAAGTAAATGTAGGTAGGGAAAGTCAAGGAGTACGTCAGACCGCCTTTTTCTCGGTGAAGTGCGAGAACTCAAGTATTCGCTGGACGACCTGTGCAGATATACTGAACCATGCTGCCACTATATGTATCCAAGAATGAGTTGTTGTTGTTGTGTTGTGCCTGTTTTGTTTTCCTTGATGACGACATCCTTCTGAGTAGTCCCCGCCCGGAGATCCGAATGGGGGACTATTTTACCTCCGGAATATTTTACCCAAGAAGAAGCCATCATCATATAGTCATACAGTAGAGCTGCATGTCCTCGGGAGAAGGAACGACTGTAGTGTCCCCTTGCTATCAGCCATATTAGCTGATGTTACAAGGCCAGCTCAGTCAATCATCCAGACTGTTGCCCCTGTAACTACTGAAAAGGCTGCTGCCCTCTTCAAGAACCACACGTTTGTCTGGCCTCTCCGCCGATACCCCTCCACTGTGGTTGCACCTATGGTACGGCTATCTGAATCGTTGAGGCACGCAAGCCACCCCACCTCGCCGATGTCTGTGGTTCCTAGGTAAGTATTTAAAATTGTTCAAATATTTGTAAGGACTTAGGATCAAACAGCAGTGGTCATCAGCCCTTAGACATACAAACTACTTTACCTAACGTAAGCTAAGGAACACACACACACACACACACACACACACACACACACACACACAGATTCTTGTGCATATGACGCGGTATCTAGAGGGATACTTAAACATTGTTTCCTCTGTAATCCCAGTACAGAGTTATATGTTTTCTTAATTTTTAATTTCAGAATATGTTTCCTGACACATCGAGGAACTCAGGAGTGAAACCACTTTAAAAAAAAAGGAGAATACTACAGTCAGCTTCAGACGTATTTCTTTGTAATCGGTATTTGCTAAAATTATTGAAACGGTTGCATATTCAATGTTACTTGATAGTTTCAGTTCCCATAATTGACAGTCACATGTACAGTATGTTTTCAGAAGGGGTTCTCTAACCGCATTATGTTGATGTTGTAGCTATTGCTGTTTGTCAGTCTGAAGGCTAGTTTGCTGCAGCTCTTCAAACTACACTATCATCAATACCTCTTCACATACCGATAACGAAGACAACACCGCATCCAGTTGAAATGGTTGCTGTACTGATCTCTTGGGCTACGTCTGCCATTTTTACCCTATAAACCTACCTTTAGTAGTAAACTGACGATTTCTTGGCCTCAGACTGTGTCACATCACACGCTTCCTTCTTTTAGACCAGATATGCCACAAATTTCTTTACTTGCCGCTTCTCGCTAGTACTTTTTCATTATCTCTGTTATTCACCGATCTGCCGATATATTACTCAGCATTTTTTTCGTAGCAACACATTTCAAATGACCTTACCCTCTTCTTATCTGAACTGGATGTACTCAACATATCACAACCGTACAAGGCTACACTTTAGAAAAATTCCTTTAGGAAAGACTTCGTAGAACTCTGACATTAACAGATTTCAATTATTGAGAAATGCGTTTCTTCCTATTATCATTCCATAATTTTTTGTTTTCCCTTTTCTAGTAGTTATAAATTTTACTACCCAAATAACACAGTTTACATACTTACTATCTTTACTGTCTCGTTTATTCTAATCCATAAGCGTCATCTGATTTCATTGGATTTTATTTCATTTTCCCTTGTTTTCGTCTGCTTAATGTTATTGTCATATGATCTTTTAAGCTATGGTCTATTCAGTTCAAGTTATTAGCAAACCGCAAACATATTTTTTCCTCTTCTTCAAGTTTTATTTTCTTTCAAACCTTTCTCTTCTTTCCTTCACAGGTTTCTCAATTTACAGACTGAATAACATTTGGGGAAGCTTACACCGTGTATTACTCACTTCACAAGAGCTGATTCTTTTTCATATCCTTCGACTTTTATAACAGACGTTTCATTTCTCTGCAAGTTGTATACAATTTTCCGTGTCCTATATTTTAACGCTGCTACCTTTGTAATTTGAAAGAGTGTATTCCAGTTAACATTTTCGTAAAACGTTCTTCAAATCTGCAAACACTATAGTCGTATGCATTCCCAACATAAAGTTCTCTCGGTAAAATTGTAAAGGAATGAAATCAGTTCACACATCATTAGATAAAAGTGATGATGATTGATTATTTCGTGTGGCACTTTTGGCCGTTAGACCCCAGTTGGGAGCTTGTTCTGCCTGCCTGGTGCAAGTCTTTAGGTGACGCCACATGGACGACTTGCCCGTCGATGATGATGAAATGAAGGTGAGGACAACACAACACCCAGTTCCTCGGTGGAGAAAAACTCCAACCCAACCGGGAATCGAACCCAGGCCCCTGCATGGCAAACTACCACGCTGTCCACTGGACTACGGAAGCGGCCTAGATAAAATTGGAATGGCGTAATCTGCATTTAGTAACGTGTAAGATACGTCAGAGTCAGTACCTGCCCTGCATATGTCTTACATTTTTAATCATAGCTTAGATATCTATGTCTCGCGACTACAAAATCACCCTCCTATATCCCCTAGCCTCTTACATGTATACAACTTCTTACGTGATTCTTACAACAAGTATTAATGTTGAATAAATGGTCCTTTATAATTACGTAGGCTTCCGCGTCCAGAGTCAGATAACATAAAAGTTTTATGGGTGTTTATCCGCGTCATGATGTAAGAAGGCTATTACTTAAATAACCGACGTTTCGGCGAACTTTACAGTGGCCTTCATCTGGCTATACTGATGTGAGCTGGTTGTTACTACACTCTATATTTCCTTTCAATTATACATTAGGTCATAATTTCTTTAAAATCAGCGATGTTATTGGTGGAATTTTGTCGGAAGAGTGGAAACTATATAAAGTATAGTAACAACCAGCTCACATCAATGTACCCAGATAAAGGCCACCGTAAAGTTGGCCGAAACGTCGGTTATTTAAGTAATAGCCTTCTTATATCATGACGCGGTACAACACCCAGAAAACATTTATCTCAAATTGTCCTTTGTGCAATATTATTACAAGTCTCTCCGTCTTTCACTCATTTTCCCGAGTCCCTATTCACCTAGTAGTTATGTTCAAATTTTTACTAAGCTGAAGGGTGACAGCCGCAATATATTTTAAGAAATGGATATTATCAATCATCAGCTGTTTACAACATGATACAACATGACGGTTTCCGATTCTAAACCATCTTCAGAAAGGTAAACTAAACAGACTCACTAAGTTGATACAGTATACGCTACCTTATCCATGAAGACATGCAAGTAAAATCACTTGACATTAAGACTTAAAATACTATTTTGGTCTTCCTGTTCATACTGATCAATTCCATCGCAATCTCTATTTGCTAATTTTCGAAACATTTGTTGAGTAGATTTAATATTATTAATTTGTATATTAAAACTATAATTAATAGTTCTCATATTCTATTCAACCAATTTCGATGCTTCTCATTTTCTGATTTTAATATCAGTCTAATTTTTGGGGTTTAATGACGTCTATTTCTTGACCTTTGTCATGGGAGACGTCTGTATTGCATCTCAGCTCCATTATGAACAGATTGTGTTCGGTATTTATTCCACTCCTTCAACTGAGAGGTGGGTTCAGTGTCTTGTTCGCTAACAACATTGGCGTGAGTTGCTGTGTAGCATCCCCTCCACCCCTGACATCCGAGTATCTCGCCTCAAGCCAACAGGTAGCAGGCGCGAAGTCTGCTTCTCGGGTGCGGAACTCGGCCTTCGGCACGCCTTTCCGCTGCCGCCGAAACAAAACACGGCGTCTGGCGTGCCGCGCCGCCGCTCCGGGAGTCTCGCCAATGGGAGAACAGCTGAAGCGGGGGTGGGGGAAACGCCACGCGCCGCGATAAGAATCGGGAATGTATGTAAAGCAGGCGCCGGACTTGGTATTCATGGCCAGCAGGGGGTGGGGCAGGAGGAGCGACGGCGCGGCAGCAGCCACTGCACGAGGAGGGAGCTGGGCTGCACCCCGCCACCAACCACATCCACTGCCTGGCCTGGGGGCGCCACCTGAGCCGACCACACACTTCCTGGTCAAGTCTGTACGCCCTCGTGGCAGTTTCAATCCAAGGTGAAAGCTCCGCTTTCTCTTCAAGTTTCTTCTCACACAGTACACATTTCGAGCCTGCGACGCCACTCGCCCTTTGGCAAAATACGAGCGGTGTTGAAATGAAAAGGTACGAAACGACATTGTGGGTAAAATTGAAGTCTTTATTCACAGCAATCACCGGAGGCGTGAGCAGCAGTATCCCACTGTTTAACGGCAGAAGGACTCCCTGTTACAGAATTCCCGTTGTTTTGAAAAGAGCCAGCCCTGTGTTCTGTTCGTCGTGCGAGTTTAAGCACTTCTGTAGAGGATACGGAGAATGTAGACGAAACTAGCTGAAACCCGCGGCTCCGCGCGCGTGTTGGTTGATTATGATAGATTAGCTATCTTTCAGTAGTATGGTATGAGACTGGTTTTGAAGGATGAAATGAAATACAATACCTTCTTTAGAAACAAACATTTTTAATCAACATTCAAATAAAAAAATGAAATTATGGGAAGTGCTTAATGTTTTACAATAAATAATACATACATTATTCCGTATAGCCTGTGTTGCAATATCTCAACACATATGGTGAGAGTAATGTCCAAATTCATTTTAATTTCAGTTTAGGGCATTCTGATAAACTACGTTATTTGTAGAAGAATCTTTCATTCTGCAGCTGGGTGTGCGCTGATATGAAACTTCCTGACAAATTAAAATTGTGTGCCGGAACCGGGACTCGAACTTGGGACCTTTGCCTTTCTTCCAGGAGTGCTAGTCTTGCATGGTTCACAGGAGAGCTTCTGTGAAGTTTGGAAAGTAGGAGGCGAGGTACTGGCGGAAGTATAGTTGTGAGGCGGCATCGTGAGTCATGTCGGGATAGCACAGTCGGTAGTGCGCTTGCCCGCGAAAGACAAAGGTCCGAGTTTCGAGTCCCGGTTCCGGCACACAATTTTAATTTGTCAGGAAGTTTCATATCAGCGCACACCCAGCTGCAGAATGAAAGATTCTTCTACAAATAACGTAGTTATTTCATACGTTATTTGTATTAACATAACTGCTTTATTTATTTATTCTTATATTTCCTTATTCGTATGCTTATCCTTACAGAGAAAGAGCTGAAGACATTGTAGCACGCAGAGACCAAAGATATGGTCTGTGGCATCACGTTTCACTATATGCTATAGAGTCGCAAACGTCATCGCTGGCCTTCAGTACGAATTTTTTATAATTTGACGACTTTCAACCACCATATCTTCCACCCTCTTATAGCTATCGGCATGGAACTGTTACGGCGTACAACGGGAGACTTCGAACAACAATTACACACAAACCATTCGTTTGCGTTCTGCAGTTTTCCCTGCAGAGCAAAATATTAACACACACACACACACACACACACACACACACACACACACACACACACACAGAGAGACACGTAGAATTTTATATACACCGATAACTCTCCATCCCAATATACTCCACCCTTTTATCATTATCAACCCTTAAGCAACAATGAAACCAACAAAACCATTTTCAAAGAGTAAATATAACTTTCAAAGAGTAATTATTGTTCCACATTTCGCGTTATCTTCTTCAAATTACTAAATATCTAGCGGATCGCTATAAAACCTTGCCTAAAACCTTCCTCAGGTATGAATTAATAATTGTACAAATATTTAAGTCTCTGCGTCTTGTCGTTCGGCCGTGATAAGCGTACGAACAGACATAAGAGAGAGAGAGAGAGAGAGAGGGAGAGGGAGTGAGAGCTATATATATAGCTATCCGATCGCCATAAAACCGTGCCTAAAGCATTGCCCGTGTAGACATTAGTAACTGTACAAATTTTTGGCTCTTTATGTCTTGTGGTTAAGACGTGATAAATGTACACCGAACAGACATTCACATCTATAGATATAGATGTGAAAAGTTAACGAGTGGTGAGTGAACTTTAACGCAGAAGTTGAATATGGAAGCGGTGCTGTGTTGAAATCATGAGTGTGACAAAGCAAAGCGGGACAAGCACGTTTATGATTTCAGCAAATAAAGTGCAACTGATCAGCAAAGCTTATGGTGACGCAAGTAGGTCGCCGAGGGCGCCGTACTGCGTAACAGCCTAACAACTGTATTGCTTACAGGTGGCTGCGACATACGTGATCGGAAGTAGGAGACCGGTCACGTGTAGCAAAAATCAGCTATGCCACAATTGTGAAACACTAGCCGACGGGATCAACCTTGTCGTATAAATACAGGCGAAAAAGGCAGGTTCGTGGGAGAGTCAGCCACGGCAGAGAGAGGCAGCCACGGCTGGGCATTCACCTGCCGCTCGGGCTGCGGTTCTTGCCGACAACAATTGTTATTATTGTTATCGCAAAACTGAGTCTGTCGCAGGCTGGAAGCACGTCGACGCATCGCGACCAGCAACCGACCATCACGATCAACATGGCATCCCCGTCGAGAGATGCAGCCAGCGGAATAGCGGCGGCCCAGCCTGACGCAACGGGCAGTGGGGTCACGGCCTTGACAGCAGCGCAACCGGGCGTCGAACCAACTCATGGCGCGGTAAGACCGCAGCCAGTTACTAACCTGGGGGTGTGGTGTGGACGAAAGGACGCGGCCAAACCTGAAGCGTTCCAAGTAACCGTCTGGAGGGCGAAGCAGCAGCAGCGGGAGACGAAGGACCTGGGTTCAACTCCCGGACAACGCCCAGCGCTGTACGGCCTTCGCGGCGGCAGCGGCGACGGCGCGGCTCGGTGTGAGGACGATACCTCGCCTTACGCAACACAGAGGCGTAGTGGCCGGCGGGCAGCCGCAACAGCCGCGTCAGCTACTCCGAGGATCGTGGCGTCAGCTGGACGTCACCTCAGCGCGTGCAGCACGCACAATCCACTCGCCTCTTTCCGTGTGTAAGCTTTAATATAAATAAACTAGTTTGTTATACTGGACCACTGTGTCATGGTCACCCCATTCTCCAGAGTTGAGTACTGAGCTCACAGCCCACATGGAACGAACCAGAGTATCCATCCTGACATTGACGAAGTCTGGGTGTGGAACATTCGTCATTTGGTGTCAAAACCAACAAATAGTGCCCAGACACCCTACACTTTCCTTTGGCCAATACGTATGTGGTTCGTCTGGTTAATTTGTATGAAGGAGCGGGAATTTTTCGGAACTTGCACTGGTAAGCCTGATATTTTCACGGATACATAGTTTCGAGGGGCTGCTGTTATTAATTCATTGTTGGCTGCCAGCTGAAGTGATAACTGCGTAGTTAGTTGCTGAAGATGGAGGAAACCGAATTTCGTGGGGTATTAAACACTTTCATTTGAAGGTTTGGACAGCTGCACAGATGAAATCTGAGTTGGATGACGTCAATTTGCTTTCTGCATCAAACTTGAATACCATTGACTTTTGGATCAATGAGAAGCATGGAAGATGGAGCACGCTCCGGTTGGCCCGTTGAAGTCACCACACATGAAACCATAGATAAGGTGCATGATATGGTACTGGAAGGTCGAAGATGAAAAGTTCGTGACACAGTTAACACTGCAGGCATATCAACTGGACGAGTGCATTATATCCTACATGGAAAACTGGCCATGAAGAAGCTCTGTGCGCGATGTGTGCCGCGTCTGCTCACTTTGTACCAAGAACGTGAACGCAATAACATTTCTGCTCAAAACATCACACTGTTCAGCAGCTATCCACGGGAATTTTTACGCAGATTCCTAACTGTGGATGTATCTTGGATCCTCCATTAACTCCAGAGACCAAACGACAGTCGAAACAATGGATGAAGATTGGGGAATTGCACTAAAGAAAGCGAAGACTGTTTTGTCAACTGGAAAGGTGATGGCCACTGTCTTTTGGAATCCCCAGTGTACAATCCTAATAGTATGTTTGTAAAAACATATATCCATACCTGGGCTCCATTACGCTTCTCTGCTGGATCGTTCGAAACAGGAACAGATTGAAAAACGTCCAAGACTGGCACGGAGGAAAGTGCTGTTTCATCAGGACAATGCTTCAGCCTACACAGCAGCTACCTCAATGCCAAAAGTGTACGATTTCACCCACCCTATTCACCAGACTTTCTTCCGAGTGATTTCTTCTTGTTCCCAAACTTGAAAATTTGGCTTTATGGGAAGAAATTTTCATCGAATGAGGAAGTTTCCACCGCTGTGACTATTTTTCAGAGATTGACAAAGCCAACTTTAGCGATGGGGTGAAAAAATTGGAAACTCACTCCAAAAAGTGTATAGTCTTCCAAGGAGAGACTATGTCGAGAAATAAAATGAGTTTTCTCTTTTAAAACAATTTTTATTCCATTTTTACCAGGCTCATCAAAACTCCCTCGTACACGTGGGACCCTGGAAACGTGCGTTAACATGAAGCAGCCCAGGCCGTTTGCTCATGACAGACTTGCGTACGCTACGGAGTTCCTCACAGTACACGCTACTCGCCACTGTTAATGGTTTTTCTGTGCTCGAGGAATGAGATGAGTATCGGACTTTGGACGTCGAAAACGATGGTGAGCGTCACTTCCCGTTGAAGGCACAGCCTTGAATTTTTTTTACTGGGAGGTGATGTCTCATGCTTCGCGTCTCTAGATGTCACACTACGTTATCCCAAAACGGGACATTCAAATTCAACCGGTTTATGTGTTAAGACGTTCCGTACCTTTTCACTAAGTAGGTAATGTCATATGGATCTCTATTAAATTTGTCTGTTTGGAAACTTACGTATGCTACTTAGGATTGGCGACTTATGACTTATCATTCACTAAGTTCGTAGCACTTCACAGAAGGTCCCACACTATGGTTGGACGTAAAACAGGAAAGGAAGAGTTTCCTGTTTAGAAAAATCTTATAGGGACGGATTTTAGATTATTTCACTGCAAAACATGTTTGTTTTTTATCGGACACTGTTCTGCTTCTGTGAACGAACTTCACGAGCAACATGAAAATCAAATAAAATCAGTCAAATGTAAAGGCCGTAAATTATACAAAAGACCCAGGAATAACTATTACCAAAAACTTAAATCGGAACGATCACGTAGACAATATTGTACGGAAAGCGGACCAAAGGCTATAATTCGTTGGCAGAACTCATAGAATATGCAACAGTTCTGCCAAAGAAACTGTGTACAGTACACTCGTGCGTCCTATTTTGGTGTGTTGCGGCCTATTGCGGAATCCCCGCAAAGTGGGGCTGACGGAGGATATAGAATAAGTTGAGAGAAGGGCGGCTCGTTTTGTATTATAGCGATCTAGGGGTGAGAGTGCCACAGAAATAACGCACTCGTTTGAGTGGAAATCATTAAAAGAATGTCGCTATTCGTTGCGGTGACATCTATTTGTGAAATTTCGGACACTAATTTTCTCTTCCAAATGCGAACATATTTTGTTAGCATCTACCTACAAAGGGAGACGTGATAGTCGTATTAAATTAGAGAAATCAGATCTAATGCGGAAAGATTCAGGAGCTTCTTTTTCTCGCGTGCTATTGACGAAAGGAACGGCAGAGAAGTATCATGAAATTGTTTCAATGAACCCTTCGCCATGCACTTAAAATATGTAATTATCGGATATTTATATAGCTATAGAACCTGTAGTGCGCATTATAAAAATATTTGCCGAATCAAATAATGAGAGGTGGGATAGATCTACCGTGGTATTACAAACGTGTTAGTTACGAATGCAAAGAGAACACTTAAAACATAAATGTTACAAAGTCTTGCAGTCAAGCAGAAATTAAACGATACCAAAATTAGCGTAAGGTTGCCGAACGAGAGAGCAATGTTTTATGTACCGACTTGACAATATATCATAAGAAATTTTGGTCCCGCGTCAAATCGAGAAACGGGTCGAAACCAGATATCCAGACACTCTGTGGGCACAGTGTCGTATTGAAACACAAAGCACCCAAATACTAAATGCCTTTTTACCATAGGGGTTTCACAGAGGAAGACTGCGTTGGAGTTACTTCTATAAATCATCGCACTAACGACGTTATGAACGGCTGAAAGCAAGGGGAAACTACAGCCGTTACCGTTCCCGAAGACATGCAGCTCTACTGTATGAATATATGATGATTGCATCTTCTCGGGTAAAATATTCCGGAGGTAAAATAGTCCCCCATTCGGATCTCCGGGCGTGGACTACTCAGGAGGATGTGATCATCAGGAAAGACAATACTGGCATTCTACGGATCGGAGCGTGGAATGTTAGATCCCTTAATCGAGTAGGAAAATTAGAAAATTTAAAAAGGGAAATGCATAGGTTGAAGTTAGATGTAGTGGGGATTAGTGAAGTTCGGTGGCAGGATGAATAGGATTTCTGGTCAGGTGAGTACATGATTATAAATACAAAATCAATTGGGGGTATCACAGGAGTAGGATTGATAATGAATAAGAAAATGGAAATGCGGGTAAATTACTATGATCAGCACAGTGATCGCATTATCATTGTCAAGATAGATACGAAGCCAACACCGACAACAGTAGTACAGGTTTATATGCCAACTAGCTCTGCCGATGATGAGGAAATCGAAGAAATATATGAGGAGCTAAAGGATTAAGGGAGAGGAAAACTTAATTGTTATGGGAGACTGGAATTCGGTAGTAGGACAAGGAAGGGAAGGGAAGATAGTAGGTGAATATGGTCTGGGCAAAAGGAATGAAAGAGGAAGCCGCCTGGTAGAATTTTGCACAGAACATAATTTAGTTATAACAAACACCTGGTTCAAGAATCACAAAAGAAGGTTGTATACGTGGAAGAGACCAGGAGACACTGGAAGGTATCAGATAGATTTTATAATGGTAAGACATAGATTCCGGAACCAGGTTTTAAACTGTAAAACATACCCAGGGGCAGATATAGACTCTGACCATACCTTGTTGGTTATGAACTGTAGGCTGAAACTAAAGAAACTACAAAAAGGTAGGAAAATAAGGAGATGGGACCTGGATAAATTGAAGGAACGTGAGGTTCTTAAGAATTTCGGAGGGAGCTTTAGGCAACAATTGACAGAAACAGGGGAAAATGAAACAGTAGAAGAGGAATGGGTAAAATTGAGAGATGAAATAGTGAAGGTAGCAGAGGACAAAATAGGTAGGAAGGCAAGACCTACAAAAAATCCTTGGATATCACAGGAGATACTAAATTTAATCGATGAAAGGAGAAAATATAAAAATGCAGTAAATGAAATAGGCAAAATGGAGTACAGACGACTAAGAAATGAGATTGACAGGAAGTGCAAAATGGCTAAGCAGGAGTGGCTAGAAGGCAAATGCAAGGATGTAGAAGAATGTATAAATAGGGGAAAAATAGATACAGCCTACAGGAAAATAAAAGAAACATTTGGAGATAAGAAAAACAGATCTATGAATATCAAGGATACTGATGGAAAACCAGTTCTCAGCAAAGAAGGGAAATCTGAAAGGTGGAAAGAGTATATAGAGGGGCTCTACAAAGGAAATGAACTCCGAGACAATATTGTAGGAAGGGAGGAGGATGTAGATGAAGATGAAATAGGAGATACTGTATTGAGAGAAGAATTTGACAGAGCCCTGAAAGACCTAAGTCGAAACAAGGCCCCTGGAGTAGATGATATTCCCTCAGAGCTCCTGAAGTCTCTGGGAGAACCAGCCATGACAAACCTGTTTCACCTGGTGCGTAAGATGTATGAGACATGAGACAGGAGAAGTACCCTCAGACTTTAAGAAAAATGTAATAATCCCCATTCCAAAGAAAGCAGGTGCAGACAGGTGTGAAAACTACAGAACCATCAGTCTAATAAGTCATGGTTGCAAAATATTAACACGAATTATATACAGAAGGATGGAAAAGGTGGTAGAAGCCGACCTCCGGGAAGATCAGTTTGGGTTCAGGAGAAATGTAGGAACACGGGAGGCAATACTCACGTTACGGCTGATCCTAGAAGATAGATTAAGAAAAGGCAAACCTACATTTCTAGCTTTTGTAGATTTGGAGAAGGCTTTTGACAATGTTGATTGGAATAAACTCTTTCAAGTTCTGAAGCAAGCAGGAGTAAAATATAGGGACCGTAAGGTTATTTATAACTTGTACAAAAACCAGACAGCGGTTATCAGAGTTGAAGGGCATGAAAGGGATGCAGTGGTTGGAAAGGGAGTAAAACAGGGTTGTAGTCTTTCTCCATTGTTATTCAATTTGTACATAGAGCAATCTATAAAGGAAAGCAAGGAGAAATTTGGAGAGGGAATTAAAGTTCAGGGTGAAGAATTAAAAACATTGCGTTTTGCCGACGACATTGTAATAATCTCAGAGAAAGCAAAAGACCTGGAAGAGCAGTTGAAGGGAATGTACAGTGTGCTGAAAGGTGCATATAAGATGAACATTAACAAGAGCAAAACTAGGGTAATGGAGTGCAGTGTAAGGAAATCAGGTGATGCTAAAAATTAGATTGGGAAACGAAGCAATAAAGGAGGTAGATGAGTTTTGCTACTTGGGCAGTAAAATAACAAATGATTGTCGCAGTACAGAGGATATAAAATGCAGAATGGCAATGGGTAGAAAAGCGTTCTTGAAAAAGAGAAATTTGTTAACATCGAATATTGATTTAAGCCTAAGGAAGTCTTTTCTGAAGGCATTTGTATGGAGTGTTGCCTTGTATGGGAGTGAGAATTGGACGATAAACAGTGCGGACAGGAAGAGGATTGAGGCTTTTGAAACATGGTGCTACAGAAGAATACTGAAGATTAGGTGGGTGGATCGCGTAACTAATGAGGAGGTATTGAACAGAATTGGAGAGAAAAGAAATTTCTGGCATACCTTGACTAAAAGAAGGGATAGATTGGTAGGACACATTCTTAGACATCAAGGAATTGTGAATTTAGCATTGGAGGGAAGTGTGTGGGGTAAAAATCGCAGAGAAAGACCAAGAGATGGATACAGTACGCAGATTCAGACAGATGTAGGTTGCCGTTCTTATGTGGAGATTATGAGGCTTGCTCAGGATAGAGTATTGTGGAGAGCTGCATCAAATCAGTCTCCGGACTGAAGACCACAACAACAACAACGACGTTATGACAGATATCGAAATGACAGAGGGATAGTCGTAGTTCAACACAGGAAAGGCCGCACGCCCTGACAGGATTCCACTTCGAATTTAGACGCGATGTGCGAAGGAACTTTCTCAGATGCCAGCAGCAGTGCACCGAAGGTCTCTAGAACAGCGAAACGTTTCTAACTATTGAAGAAAATCTCAGGTTTTTCTCGTTGTCAAGGAAGGCTCGATCAGATGTACGAAGCTCTACGTCCATGTCTCTTACGTCTGCCAATTGCTGAATTTTGTTACACATGTTCGAGTATGATGGCATATCTTGGGACAAGAAATCTTAGAAGAAATAAAAATAAGAAAACAGGATTACAATTACCGCTCTGCTAACTTACATTCCACATATATGGGTAGCATTTATATCTTCGTTGGTGCACATTCTACTTACACAACTCTACAATTGACGATGATTGACGGAATGACGGGTGTGCAGTCTACTTATGTATATATTTGTCCTGGATCAACGTCAGTAGGTATGTAATCCATTATACCGAGTATTTGCACTAAGCACTGGGAGCATCATCGTCAATGTTGTTTTTTGTAATTGTGTTTCAGTGAATGTGATACATTTTTAACAGGTCTTTAGGAGAGAAAATGAATTGCCGAAAAAAACATTTGCTTGAAACATTTTGTAATTTTCATCTGGACAAAGAGTTACTTAGGGTGGTCAAGAAAGATGGGTCATCCTGTATACATCCATTAATTGCTACACTGCGCATGCGTGACTTACCGTGTTAGGTTGGGCTACGGCCTGCGGCCAGTGAATAGGTGGAGACCATCAACTTCTTGATAGCGGTTTTAACGATTCAGACGCGGCTAGTTTGCGGAAGTTTGTTTTAGCAAATGTAGTTCTACGTTATTGAATTACCACTACCTCGTTAATATGAAACTCTTTTCTGCCTCTTAGATACGGGGATGGCAATAATTACCGCAGCAAAGTTTCTAATTATTGACGCCTTCCCTTTGAGTAGACAGTTTTTTTAATGGATTTTATGCTAATTTTTGAAAGAAGCGTGGACTTAAAATAAATGGGAATGTGCTGCATCCGATTTCATTTTAGGTCTATCTAATGATTTCACCTAAGTACACATAGAGTATTATGACCTCAGATGTACTTTAACAGTGCTTAAATTCTGACGGTTCTTGTACATTTGTAAACAGATAATTTGAGGTACCAATTTTAAATTACGAAACTGGTCGCGTGTCCTTCAATGAAGTATTTTAACAGTACCAGCGGACCTGTTCTTTAGAATACTCTCTGTTTGTAGTTTTGTTATACAGATCTAATGCCCTCAATTTAGGACTGAGGAGTTAAGTCTTGTGCCTTTTTTTAAATTGTGAAAATTACGACATTGTCTTTATGTAGACCATTACTTTTATATTTTTTTATTATTTTATTTATTTATTTGTTTTGAGCGTAAAGATTTCCGCTTGGCAGGTTCCCTCGTCCCTTAAACTCGCTTGATATTCTTCGAGTTGATGGTTTAATTCGGGCTTTGCTCTGTTTAGCAAGACTTTAGAGAATTTCATTTATGTAACGTCAAGGAGAGAGAGATTCCTCTGTAGTTGTTAAGATTATATGATAAAATTCAAGGATAATGTTGTAACATTTTGTCAATATTTTCTCAAAATTCACCTGTGGTGTATCTTCAAGCTTTAAATATTTTGAGAATAAAAATGACTGTATGTAGTTTGAGTTAGTTGTTGCAGAGATACTAATGTTCATTTTTTCCTACGGGTTCTGTACAGTTGATAAGAATTATGAAATTCGCTGCCACTATTTTGCAGGTATCATAGTTGTCTAGCGTCGGTGGGGATAGCTGGTTATTTTTTTGTTTGACTTGTAATATTATGTTTATTGCTAAATGGAATACCTTTTTATTTGTTTATATTTTCACGATTATTCTTGGGCTAGAACCGTCGACTTTTTCAGATTCATAGAGAGGAATATTAGGATACTGTCTGAAAATGTATTGCGAGTTGCGTTGTTATAAAAGAAATAATAAAATGCATCATGTACGTGTGGTACATTTTCAAGCATTCAGTATTTTTACATCATATCACCTAAGCTCTGTCTGTTTTGCAAATACAGTGTATGCTGTATTAGGAACTACATGAAAGGGGTTTGGTTAGCAGTAGTTGATAAATTGGGAGGTAAAAGTAGTATGTCATTTGTCAAAATTGTGAGTTACAGCATATCGTCTTCTTCACTGAAAATTCGGGCTTCTAGCTTGATACACAACGATGTTACGAGAGATAAGAGGGATCGTGACTTCCATCGGAAAGATGATGTCACAGCTGTGCTTTTGTTTGTTTACTTTTGCTCGGCGTAATGGGGGCACAGCCGTATCTCGGCATTGCAAATTTTCTTGTAAAATTAGTCGTCATGAACGTACTCTGCGGTAAGAGTACGAAATACGGTATGATGCCTGTCATGTATCACAAAGGAAACAGGGCTGGTGAACTTTAGAAACCTGGACTGAAATTTCTGGATGTATCGCTTTTCCCTTCCTTTAGAGGCTACACACTGAATTCAAAATCTGTACTTTGTGTCATTGCAACTAGTGCCTTACAACTTTTATGATGGATGAGTGATTACATGAGTCACTAATTGAAAGAATTTACAGGGTCAGTAGGATGTAAACTGTAAGTTTCAGGTAATTCGAAAATGTAGGTGTAGTAGTTCCTCACGGCTACTTGACATTCAGGCTCCTACTTTACACACAGAAAGATAGATTGGGTCGAGAGTGTTTTTAGTATCTTCAAGAAAAGGATGGTACAGGTGTGAAATGCATTTGGCGCGGGTCCTGACGTGTCCCTAGATTGTGATGAATTAAAAAAAAATCACAGTCTTGCTTTCTTTTTGTTGGTGTGACTGAAGATACGAAGGTGAACACGGAGCATTAAATCCCGTAGTAAAAAAATAAAAGTGTGGTGAATGGGTAATTGCGATAAATGTTGTTACATAACGAGTGAAATTTATATTGATATCTGAGTACACTGTCAGTGTACAAATTCCTCTGACACTTTGATCACTGTTGCTTTCTCTAGTCAAGTAGGTCTGCTAATGATATGTTCATTAACATTAATAAATCGTTTAATGCCGACTCATTAAAATTAAACTTCGAAAAGACTCACTAGATACATTTCAGACCATATAAGAGGTTCCCATCCAGCATGTGCATACAGTATGAAGAAGGTCAGATAAAAGAGGTTGACAGTATTACATTCCTGAGATTACAGCTTTATAATAAATTCAGTTGGGTCGAGGACACCGCAGAACTGCAGAAACGGCTGTAAAAATCTGTATTTGCAGTACGAGTGTTATAAGACGTATGAGATATAAAAATAAAGAAGCTTGCATACTTTCGTTCCATAATTTCATTTGGTATAATATTTTGTGTTTTCAAGTCAAGTAAAGCATTCAGAGTGCAAAAGCGTATAATACATATTATGTGTGGAGTAAATTCACGGACATCCTGTAGGAGCCTCTTCAAAGTACTGGGTATACTGCATACTGCCTCTCTGTGTATTTATTCCTTAATGGAATTTGTTGTAAATAATATATCCCTTTACCCAACAAACAACTCAGTTCATACATATTAGGAACAAATACGATCTACATAAGCACTTAAATGCACTTACTTTAGATCAAAAAGGGGTTCAATATTCAGGAACACACATCTTCAATAATTCACCAGCAACCATAAGGAAGTAGCTACTAATAAAGATCGATTTAAGTGTTGCTTAAAAAAATTCTTAGTGGCCAACTCCTTCTACTCCACTGACGAATATCTAAATAGTTCCCAACTAAGGGGTCATCAGTCCCTAAACTTACAAACTGCTTACGAACTACCTTATACTAAGGACGGCACAAATATCCATGCCCGAGGGGGGCTTCGAAGCCCCGACCGTAGTGGCCGTGCAGACCGTGACTGGAGCGCCTCAGTCCCCTCGGCCACCGCGGCCGGCCTTTTCAATCTATTTGACTTTCTTTTATATTAACACGTTCCACATCTACGAGGATCTCAACACGGATCTATGGAACGAACAACTCATCTAATAAAACCGCAAGAATTGCTTGGCAACAGTGGCCAAAGTATCGGAGGTTTCACAAAATGAAAATGCACTTGCACACACAGAAGTACCGTGTGATCAAACAGTCAGTATAAATGCGAAAACTTAATAAATCACGTAATAATGCAGATAGAGAGATAAAAATTGACTCACGTGCTTGGAAGACACAGGGTTTTATTAGAAAAAAATGTTCAAAAAATGTCCGACATACGGAGCTGGACAGCAAAATGTCAGTGACTGCTGCCGAGACGGGTGAGAGGTACGCAGATATGTTACAGAATCACATCATCCCAGCCTGGCTGATAAACACCTACTGGAACGTACGATTGTTATGCAGGATGACGCTCCACCCCATATTGCTAGACGCGTGAAAGATTTCTTGCGCGCGTCGTTTGGTGATGATCGTGTGCTCAGCCGCCTCTTTCGTCATGCTTGGGCTCCCAGGTCCCCAGACCTCAGTCCGTGCGATTATTGGCTTTGGGGTTACCTGAAGTCGCAAGTGTCTCGTGATCGACCGACATCTCTAGGAGTGCTGAAAGACAACATCCGACGCCTGTGCCTCACCATAACTCCGGACATGCTTTTCAGTGCTGTTCACAACATTATTCCTCGACTACAGCTATTGTTGAGGAATGATGTTGAATATACTGAGCATTTCCTGTAAAGAACATCGTCGTTCAAATGTTCAAATGTTTGTAGAACTTATGGGACTTAACTATGGGGCCAGCAGTCCCTAAGCTTACAAACTACTTATGAACTAGCTAAGACTAAGGTCGACACATAAATCCATGCCCGAGGGGGGATTCGAACCCCCGACGCAGTGGCCGTGCAGACCGTGACTAGAGCACCTCAGTCCCCTCGGCCACCGCGGCTGGCTCTTAATTTGTTATGCTAATTATTGCTTTTCTGGTCAGATGAAGCGAAATCTGTCAGACTTTTCTTGAACTATTTTTATTTATTTATTTTTTATTTACTTATTTTTTTGTTATAATAAAACCCCATGTCATTCCAAGCATGTGTGTCAATTTTTACCTCTCTATCTACATTATTCCGTGATTTATTAAGTTTTCAAATTTATACTGCCTTTTTGATCACCCGGTATATTATTGGTAGTGATAACGGCATTATGAAATAAGTTACCAAACAAACAGATTTCAGGCATCTCCTATAATACCGTTAACTTTATGGCAAGTGGTGGCACCTGTCTCAGAAATGGAAACCGTTCTGGGGCTGTGCGCTTTTCACTGGCCGCTATTATTTTCACGAGGGCGTATCCTCTTAAGAGAGAGCGAGTCGCAGAAATCTTGTTTCCCTACAGCGGCGTCTCCCCAGGATTTAGGGGAAGACGGAGAGCAAGAGATTGTGCCGGATAGGCTGCAGGAGGCGGCCGGCGCGGCGGTTAAATCGGCGGAGTATTCCGGGCCATTATGGCTCCAGCTCCCAGGGCTTCCAGCCTCCCTCCCTGTCCAGCGGCGGCGACCAGGTCTCCAGGGCGGAGGGAGGGAGGGTGGGAGGGGGCGCGACCGTCGGTGGGGGCTGGGGATGGGTCAGTGGCCGAGAAATATGCGCGCCTGTTCCCGCGACCAACTGGAACACCGGAGAAAGAATTCCGCCGTGAAATTTTAATTTCTTCCTCCTCATCTCTGTCCTTAATGTTTGCTTCACCAAGGAGCGAATGTCAACAAGCATTAACGCTATGGCGTTAATCACGAAGGGCACAACACAGTTTAATCAAAGATTCATTTTAAAAACAAATTTTATGGCGTTCTTAGAGATAGCTCCAACCAGCGGTTGTACTCTCGATGTTACACGCAGTTGAATACTCTCGAAGGGATGATTCACGTCAAAACTTACATACCAACGCGTATGCTCCATTATGAAAGTTCTGAAGGTATAGCGGCGCGAGCAAGCTGCTGCCAGCAAGACGGTTTCAGAACTCCGGTTCTTTAAAACGTTGCAAGTTAAGAAAAACATTTCAACAATTGTTTGAGAAATTGATAGTACGAAACACATCATTATTGTCGTGTAATGTATGGAGAGCGAAAATCTATCTTCTAATCTGAGTGTGCCTGCTCACCTTAATGTATCTATACATCTAATAAAATAGGTAGGGGACAAGAAGTAGATGACGATGAAATAGGAGATACTATACTGAGAAATGAATTTGAGAGCACTGAATGACCTAAGTCGAAACAAGGACCCTGGAGTACTACGGAAGAATGCTGAAGATTAGGTGGGTGGATCGCGTAACTAATGAGGAGGTACTGGCATACCTTAATTAAAAGAAGGGATCGATTGGTAGGGCACATTATAAGAGAGCAAGGAATCGTGAATTTAGCATTGGAGGGAAGTGTTTGTGGTAAAACCGCAGAGGAAGACCAAGAGATGGGTATAGTAAGCAGATTCAGACAGATGTAGGCTGCCGTTCTTATGTGGAGTTGATGAGGCTTGATCTGTATAGGGTATTGTGGAGAGGTGCATGAAACCAGTCTTAGGACTGAAGACCACAACAACAATAATAAAATAGGCGGTATGTGTGTATGTGGATACGTGTGTATGTATGTTCCACTTCTCCTGCTAAACTACTGAATCGATTTCAACCAAACTTGTTACACAATTTCTTTACTATAAGTTAACAATCGCTGTCTGGGTAAGAACCACCTTCGACTCATACGTGGATATGACGTTATAAACAATGGCCATGAAAAAAACTATGATAACTGCCCTATCTTGCGGCACGTGATAACGTGGTGTTATTCGTCAACTATTTGAGAATGAGAGCACTTAGGCACTTGCAATAAACTTTGAAGATAAGTTTAAATCTGTACAAAACTTTTTCTCGCTGACAATCCCAACAAAATGAAGAAAGGGAAAAAGCTTATATCTTACTACATATTCGCTGTTCAAGATGTATATATTGAATTTCGAATGACGTTACAATTTATTACTTCTACACTGTCAATTGTATTCGAGAGACAATTCACAGATAGCACACATGCATAACACTAAATGTTCCTTCGATACTATATCACAGTTCGACATATAGGTAATGAGACGTGAAGTTATGTACAATTTGGTTCATGGAACACCGCATCATCACGCATGAGGTTACGATGTATTACGGCTTTACTGCTAACACCTTTCACAACATATTTTGCAGACATTAGGCACATATACCATTGAATGTACCTTCGATTTTACATCATAGTAAGACACATATTTCAGGAAATAATGACATCACAAACAATGAAATTTCCGAATACCTGCTACATTATGCATTATTTCTCCACATCTCCTCCTAAAATATTGGACCGATTTCAACTAAACTTGGTACACATATTGCTTATTACCAGAGAAGAGGAGATATATCGTCGTAGCCGCGGTGGTGAGCCGAGCGGTCTAAGGAGCCTCGCTGCGTAGCGCGCGGTTGCTCGTCGTCGGAGGTTCGAGTCCTCTTTGGGGCATGGGTGTGTGTGTTTGTGTTGTCCTTAGTTTAGAAAGATTCTAAGCTACGGACGGATGACCACACAATTTAGTGCGATACATTTACAAACATATCACGTCGTAAGCAGAGTCACAAAAACTTTCCCAGCAAAAGTATCAACAAATATTGTTTGTAGTCAAGTTTTGAATTAAATTAATGTAATACATCATTTGTATTTTATTACGATTTTTCTTTGTTTGGATACTGCATTTAAAATTTTGTACATTGAGAATATTTCTTTCTTTTGCTGTTTCATAATTTCTAACCTTTTTTCATGGGTACAGGAAGATGAAATCGCTTTCGAGTTTTTATTTTCGTCTCTAATAAACAGTGAAAAAATACATACATACCCGGACAATACGTGGTTTTGCAGCTATTATTGAAATAAAATAAAATATTATCAACTTGGTGAGGGATATGATTTATTTTACAAATTTACATATTTATTTCGTTCCTATGATGGAATTCCATCAGTGCAGAATACAACACTTGATGATTCATATACTCTGCATAAAACAGTTAACAGTCAGGTCATACAATAACTAAAAGTCTTCCTAATTCATGTTACAATTTTTTTTTTTTTTTTAATTTCTTGATTTTATGAAAGGCTGTCTGCCACGTCCGTGTAAACAACATTTAAAGACTTTTTGTTCTCAGAGAGAAATTTCTGACTGTCGATACGCGTTAAGAGCCATGTTCCACCATATATTATTGTAGATGGCAATCCAATACACGTCATCAAAAATCAAGGAAACAGTGTTTAAGAATTCAGTTAATATCACAAATATGTCCTGAAAAATATTTTCAGGAGTATGTGTGACATTGTTACGGAGTTCACTGATGGTTTTATCATAAGGTAATATTTCTACAGTTGTATATCAAAGTCTAAAGAAAGACTAAGTACCAAAATCACGAATGTGAGAAAAAACATGAGTGTAACAATGAGGAGAAGGGTCCGGAAGACTGAGCGTTTCCTATGTTGACTGTGTTAACTGCAGCAATTGCCCTCAGCCTGCCATTTGTTGGGTGCATTTGGTAATACATCTATATTCGTTGCTCTATGCGCACGTGTTTAAGAGTTTTCCACGTAATAGACTTAGTATACAGATCCCATTGCAGGGAAAACTTCAATATTTATTGTCACGGTAGTCTTCATTTTACGTACGTACTTCATTTGTTACAATGTTTGTTAAACGTATGGGACTTAAGTGCGTGGTCATCAGTCCCTAAACTTACAAACTGCTTATAAACTAACTTATACTAAAGACAACGCAAACATCCATGCCCGAGCGAGGATTCCAACTTCCGACGGGGAATGGCCTCGCGCATTGGAGCATGACATCTCAATGCGCTCGGCCACTCCGCCGCCGCTCATTTCTTACAACAAATGAAAACAGCCACTGTGTAAAAGTTAATTACCAGACTTTTTATGAAATGTATTTGCGGTATCCCAGAATCTTTTTCGAACACGGAAGTAAAAAATAACAGTGACAAAGAATAAATATAGCAATAGCAGGAACCGAAACAGCGTCCGACGCCATTCACTTACAGGACGTTAAGACTAACCGCACGCCTATTTCGAACATTCGAAAGTTAGTTCTTCCGCTGATGCATTAGAAGCTTCTTAAAAATTGAAAAATTTGTAATATAGACTTTTAAAAGCAGCCTATGTGTTAAACCAGGACATAAACTATCGCAGCGTGAAATTTCATCGCTGCAAGTTTAGCGTTATGTGGTAAAAACATACATACTTCAGAATTTATAATCTGTATAGGATTTATTCAGTTCGGGACTACGATATACCTGCAGTAAGTTTTCAGTAGCCTGAGTAGTATCGTGTCAGTTGACGTCACAGGCGTCCCAAATGAAGAGTTTAAGCGGGCTTTCAGGTGATTTGAACGTAATTTATTTATTTACTATATACTCTATCCGCCATAGAAAATGGATATTATGAGTATATGATGACATTACCAGCTTCCATATCCTAGAACACCAATCGTTGGTTTCTGTATATCGCCGTCAGTAAGGTTTGTTCCTGGAGATAAAATTTTGGTTTTGGTAAATTTCGTGATGGCTGACCGAAGAAAACACTCCAATAGATCTTATTTGTGAGGATAATGCAAGCGAAGAGGATAGGTCATGGCAGTGGTACGTGGACAGTGGCTCTACAGAATCAACAGATAAATGTTGTAACTCGGGCAGTCGACAAGGTTTTTTCTTTTTTTTGGGAAGAACTTTGTTGGTCACATGTAAGCATAACTAGGCGCCTGTTATGTAGTTATTGACTTCAAATCGGCGGTCAGCGGTACTCGTCGACGGAAAGAGAACATCTGACCAGCGCTGGAAAGACATGAACCTGACAGTTACGTAGAGTTTGCGTGTAGTTTTATACACCAAGTATTTAGATTTACTTGTGAGCTGCCATTGCTACTTTTGAGGACATTTTATGTAATTTACTGCCCTATTAAACCTACGGGTGCGTTACAGATTCGTATATCAATCTTCAGAGAGTGTTCACGTGGCTTGTTGGACAGCAGTCGAGAGAATTTTCCTAGCAACTGTAAATGTGTTATTTTATGTTCCACTGAGCTGTAATGATGCCATATGCTCGTGTATTATAGTATCAACTGTTGGTATATTCGACTGCACCCGTATGAAGCATGTACTTATAGACGTTATGGAGCGTTTCATTGTATTACCTGACTGTTGCTATGGTGTGTTACCATCTGTGATGTTCTTGGGACTGTGGGAACTGCATAAAATTGTTTATTAAAATCTTTTTTATGAAGTATGTAGTTGATGTTAAATATTAATGTGAAATAATGTTGTTAGGTAAACTTGGGTTGGGCCTCCCGTTTAATATTTTGGTGAAACGAAAAAAAAATTATCTCCATTCTGGTTAAGTTCATCGGCTTGTTAAATTCTTATTAAGCTAGCTAATTCAGTATCAAGATCAAATATAAAGGAATTTTTTTTTTTATTTTTTTTTTTGCGGCGAGTGCCCTGTTTACTCCTGTTTGAAATTTAAATAAAATATATCATAATTATATATAAGGCAAGCTCTTACTCCAGCCATTAAATGTCCCTTGCAGTGCGAGTTGCAGGATAAAACGTTCTTGACACAAAGTAGTATTTAGCCCCACACAAAATATGGGGGAAATAAGGAAACATGTCCGGAAATGACATTATTTCCTTTCTTACAACTAATTTTGTTCTCAGTATTGATATTTCATTTGATGTACTTACGCTTGGACGTCTCTTCACTTTTCCCTGTGGTTGAACACATTGCATTCTTCATAAAAATGGCGATGAGTGTCGCCTGACTTTGCGAGGGCAACAAGCGACAGTGCTGCCCCGCTCCGCATCCTGGCGTTATTTAATTTCTGCTTTGCTGCCGCGGCGCGCTTTATTCTGTTATCCTCTTGCCCGCGTTCGCGGTTCCTCTTCAGCCTGTACTTGCGACCGTCTAAGCCGGATAATCCCCCGCAATCTCTGCCCTGGTTATGCAAGCTCTCGTCAGCTCAGTTAAGCGGAAGCTGCGTGGCCCGGCAGACAGTGTCTGTTCAGAAGGCTCTTTCAATTTAATGAAAGAAGGGGCTGCAAAATGTCGCATTTAATCTCAGCTTTCTTCTCGCTAGTAAAGTTAACAAACCGTTCTCGTTTTTCTAACATTATGCTACGAAAAAATTGTAGCATTATAGGTACTAATTACAGAACTGCGACGTAGGTCCGCTACTGTTTCCCACATATGTCGAGTAGGGTGAATACTTATCTGTTGCTAATGATGCTCCAGTGTACTACAGGGTGTTATCGTTCAGTGACTCCAGGAAGATAAAACATGGCTTGGACAAAAATTTCAAATTAATATGATGAACGGCAGCTAATTAAAACCTAAATAAATGTAGACACAGATGATTAGGAAAAACAATCCTTTGATCTCAGAATGGAACATTGCCCAGCAGAGTCTAGTCGATAAAATATCGAGACGTAAATTTGCACACGGATACGAAATGGAACAAGGGTATTTAGACAGTTATGGAGAATAAAGATGGTCGTCCCCCGGATTATTCCGAAAATTATGGGACGATGTGGTTCATCTGTAAACGTAGACAATCGTAGTTATTTTAGCGTATATATTTTTCATGTTCGCTGTTAATAAACAGTTTAGCGTTAGGTACATATTTTTCGAAGCTCCCTGTTTATTAAACTTTTGTGTCCTCCATAGTATATTTAGTCGCTTCGCGTCACACGAACAGTTTAGTGTCCTTGTGCGTATACTTAGTCAGATTCGCGTCGAAGTTACAGTTTAGCGTAGTCTCCCACAGTTTAAATCACAACAGTCGTATACTTATTTGGAACATACATAGGATTTCAGAATGGCTAGGAACTGTGACTGCTGTGTAAGGATGCAGTTCGAGTTGGTGACTCTTCGCTCGCAGCTTCGGGCGGCGTTGGCGTTGCTGGCAACGCCTGAGAGTGCGGTGTTTGGGTGCCGCTCCGGCTATGGCCAGCCCGGACACTTCCCGCGACGGGTCGCCCCTCAATATGTGGTGCATTGGGAGATCTCCTCAGCGCGTACCAGGCGGCGTAAGATCTCACGGGGGACCGAAGTGGAGGCCTTCCGGGTTAGTCTTACGAACAGATTCGAGGCGCAGTCTATGGCAGAGGATGTTCCTGACGCAGATGGTTTTGCATGACCTGTGGTCACCCCTCTGCCTGCAAGATCTGGGCACTCACAGCCAGTATTTGGGAGCTACAGCTTTAGGCGGGTGTGAGGCCCCTTAGGGTTATTTCTGCCAGGGTCGGGAAGAAATCCAATGTGCACTCAGTGTGCATACCTGGAGGAGTCATTCCAGATATGAAACGGGTACTTCCGAATGCCATGAAGAGCACAGGGTGCAGCCAGGTGCAGGTGATGGCTCATGTCGTAACCAACGACGTGTGTCGGTTTGGATAGGAAAGATTCTCTCTGGTTTTGAGCGGCTATCAGAGGTGGTAAAGACTGTCAGTCTTGCTTGCAAGATGAAGGCAGAGCTCACCATCTGTAAAATAGTCGCAGGACGGACTGCGGACCACTGGTTCACAGCCGAGTGGAGGGTTTGAATCAGAGGCTCAGACGGTTCTGCGACCACGTGGGCTGCAGATTCCTCGACTTGCGCCACAGGTTGGTGGGTTTTAGGGTGCCGCTAAATAGGTCAGAAGTCCACTACACGCAGGAAGCGGCTACACGGGTGGCGGGAGCTGTGTGTCGTGAACGGGGCGGTTTTTTAGGTCAGAGGGCCTAAAGAACACACAAAATGGGTCTCAGTCTCAAAGGGTGGAGGTCAGACACAGGACGAATGCAGATCTAGGAACCACTGGTGTAACAGTTGTAAACTGTCTTACTTGTGTTGGGAAAGTTCCAGAGCACCAAGCGCTGACAGAAAGTACTGAGGTACAAATCGTTATAGGTTCTGAAAGCTGGCTGACGCTAGAGATAAGTTCTTCCAAAATTTTTACAAAGGGCCAAATGAACTTTAGCAAGGGTAGATTAATTAAAAAAGGCGGTGGCGTGTTTATTGCTCTTACAAACGGTTTATCCTGCAGCGAAATTGAGGCAGATACTTCTTGTTAGTTGATATGGCTTTGGGTGGAGATTATCTGAAACCGGAGTATATTAAGAATTTGATATTTTTATCGGCACCCTAACTCAGACGAAATATTGAAAGAAAGCTTGAATCACATTTCAAACAGGTACCCGAAGCATGCTGTTATAATCGGTGGCGGCTTTAATTTACACTCGATATGTTGGCATAAATACGTATTTAAAACTGGTGGCAAATATGAAACACCGGCCGATCTAGTTATGAAAGCTTTTTCTGAAAACTACTTCGAACCCACTAGAATAGTAAATAGTTGCGAAAATACCCTTGATCTGCTAGCAACAAACAATCCTGAGCTAGTAAAATGCAACAAAACGGATACAGGGATTAGCGAACATAGAGTTATAGTAGCGTCACTTAATATCGAAATTCCCAATTGCACCAAAATTAAGGGAATACATATCTATTTAAAAGAGCATATTAAAATTCTGCTTCACGCATTCCTGAATGATAGTCTCCAGTCTTTCAAAACTACAAATGCGAGTGTAGATCAGTTGTGGCTTACTTTCAAAGTCATAATATCAGTAGCAATCGAGAGATTTATACCAAATAAATTAATAAAAAGAGCGGCCTGGCCCCCGTGGTACACCTAAGAGGTCAGATCACTGTTGCAAAAGCAAAGAAAAACGCATGCAAAATTTAAACAGATACAGAATCCCCAAGACTGACAATCTCTTTCAGAAACTCGCAATCTAGCACGGACTTCAATACGAGAGCTTATAGTGGTTTCCACAAAATTCTGGTCATATGTAAAGTACACTAGCGGCAAAACACAAACAATACCTTCACTACGAGATAGCAATGTTAATACTACCGGTGACAGTACTGTTAAAGCAGAAATGCTAAACACAGCTTTACGAAATTTTTTCACCAAAGAAGACGAAGTGAACACTCCAGAATTCGAACCAAGAACAGCTGCCAGCATGCGAAATTTAGAAGTAGATGTTCCTGGAGTAGTAAAACAACTTAAGTCTCTAAACAAAAACAAATCTTCCGGGCCAGATTGTATACCAACTGTATTCTTCTCAGAGTACGCTGATGCAATAGTTCCATACCTAGCTATCATATACAACCCAACACTCAGCGAATGATCCGTACCCAAAGTGTGGAGAGTTGCCCAGGTCACTCCAATATTCACGAAAGGTAATAGAAGTGGCCCCCAAAATTACAGGCCAATCTCATTGACGTGGATTTGCAATAGGAGTTTGGAACATATACTTTGTTTGAACATCATGAACTACCTCGAAGAGAACGACCAATTAACCAATAATCAACACGGATTCAGAAAGTATCGCTCCTGCGAAACAAAGCTTGCTTT
This sequence comes from Locusta migratoria, assembly GCA_026315105.1. Lineage (NCBI taxonomy): Eukaryota > Metazoa > Arthropoda > Insecta > Orthoptera > Acrididae > Locusta > Locusta migratoria. The sequence continues at coordinate 170,447,214 of CM048748.1, forward strand.
TATTCAGATGAACTGATAAGTGCCATCGACAAGGGATCTCAAATCGATTCCATATTTCTGGATTTCCGGAAGGCTTTTGACACTGTGCCTCAAAAGCGGCTTCCTATGAATTTACGTGCTTATGGAATATCGCCCCAATTGTGTGACTCGATTTGGGATTTTCTATCAGACAGGACACATTTCTTAGTTATTGACGGTAAGTCAAAGAGTAGAACAAAGTGATATCTGGCATTCCCCAGGGAATCCTTGTAGATCCCCTACTCTTCCTTGTGTGCATATACGATTAATGAGACAATCTGCATAGCTCTCTTAGAATGTTCGCAGAGGATGCTGTCGTTTATCGGTTAGTGAAGTCAACAGAGGATCAAAAGCAACTGCAAAGCGATTTAGACAAATTTTCCACTGGGTGCGAAAATTGGCAATTAACACTAAATAATGAAAAGTGTGAAGTAATACACATGACCACTAAAAGAGATCCACTGAACTTAAATTACACGATAAATCAGTCAAACCTACCAAATACCTAGGAATTGCAATTATGAACAACTTAGATTGCAGAGAACACAAAGACAATATTGTGGGGAAGATGAATCAAAGTTTACGTTTCATTGCCAGAACGCTTCGAAGATGCAACAGCTCAACCAAAGAGACTGCTTACATCACACTTGTGCGTCCTCTCCTGGATTACCGTTGCTCATCGTGGGACTCTCACCAGGTGGGACTGACGGAAGACATTGAGGAGTTTCAGAGAAGAATAGCTCGTTTTATCACGTTACAGGGGGGAAAGCGTCGCGGAAATGTTGCACGATTTGAGGTGCATATAATTAAAAGAAAGACGTTATTCGTTGCGCCGAGTTCTATTTGCGAAATTCAATCACCGACTTTTACTTCTGAATGTGAAAATATTTTGCTAGCATCCACCTACATAAGGAGACATGACCATGCGAATAAAATATGAGAAATCAGATCGAAAACGGAACGATTAAGGTGTTCTTTCTTCCCGCGCGTAATTAGAGAATGGAACGGAAGAGAAAGTGATTAATGAAGTATCTGCCAGGCACATATATGTGATTTGCAAAATATCTATGTAGATGTAGATGTAGTGTGTGAATCCCCACCAAATAGCTGTTAAGTAAGACATAGAATCAAATCAGAGGCGCGCTGACCGGTTTGTTACCAGTAGATTTGATTAAAACCTGTGATTCGAAATAAAAACGTCAGTGAAGTTTGCAACAAGATTTTACAACAGCCATTGACACTATTGTTGTTGTTGTTGTTGTTGTTGGTTTTAAGGGGACTAAACAGCTAGGTCATCAGTCCCCTGTCCCTAGCTAAGAGTCCTCTGCCAAGAGTATAAAAAGTAAAACACAGCTCCGAAGATGAAAACTCACAAATGGGGTAAGCTGACATTGGAGAAATCGCTTACAACACAAAAGGAAGAGACACAATATGGAAAAAAGAAGTTGAGATCTCAGCTAAAACTGGACAGCAGAAAAACACGGCTGGCTGATCACAGGGAAAAAAACAGGATGAGCCAGCCATACTTCACACACTAAAAACCCCTCGGTAAATTACAGAAGGGTCTTAAAAGGGTTTAAAATCGCTGGATAGGTGGGGACCTGAAGTATCAGGCTATAGCACCCACCACTAGATGGAGTTGTAAAAACCAGCTGCGCGAATAAAACTTAAAACAGAATGAGCCATAGAGGCATCGTCGCCTAAGACTAAAGGTAGCGCGTCTGGTAGGTTAAAAGACTGGCGCAATGTAGCTAAAACTGGGCAGTCCATCAGAAGATGGACGACTGTCAGCGCTGCTCCACACCGACACACAGGTGGTGCCTCACGGCGGAGGAGATGACCATGGGTCAGCCAGGTATGCCCAATACGGAGGCGGCAGAGGACAACTGACTCTCGACGTATGGGCCGCAGTGAAGACTTCCACAGAGTTGTGGATAGCTTCACGGCTCGGAGCTTGTTTGTGGCACCCATGGTACACCATTCGGCACTCCAAGCATCACGCACCTTCTTGTGCAATGATAACCTAAGGTCTGATTCCGTGACGCCAATGGTGAAGGGTGGCGCATTGGTGGCCTGTTTGGCCAACTGGTCAACACGTTCATTCCCCGGTATGCCGACGTGGCCAGGGGTCCACAGGAAGACCACACATCGGCCAGATTGGGCAAGAGAGTAAGTAGTGTCTTGAATGGACTGCACTAACGGGTGACGAGGGAAGAACTGGTCGAGTGCCTGCAAGCCACTCAGGGAGTCACTACAGATGACAAATGACCCCCTGGGGCAGGCTCGGAGGTGTTCTAGAGCCTTGAGGACAGCGACCAGCTCTGCAGTGAAGACACTACTTTCACGGGGCAATGAATGTTGTTCGACATGGTCACCATGGAGACATGCATACCCAGCACGACCATCAGCTAGGGACCCATCAGTATAGATGGCTTCAGCACCACAGAAAGAGTTGAGGAGATCCAGGAACTGGTGTCGGAGTTGTGTTGGAGAAACGGAGTCCTTTGATCTATTGGACAGATCCAGACAAAGCTGCAATCGGGGGATGGACCAAGGAGGGGGTTTGAAAGGAATAGTGGAAAGTGGCAGGGAGTGGTTGGGATTCGAGGGACGAAAGTAGAGAACGAACGCGGACCGATATTGGGTAACCCGACCGAGGTCGTCTTGGAGGGATAGGGAGTGCAGCGCCTGGAAAAAGAAGCCGGTGGTTCGGATGGTGTGGCAAGGCCTTAACATGGGCAACGTACGAAGCCAGCAGGTGCTGCCGGCGGAACCGCAGAGGAAGGACCCCAGCTTCAACTAGTAGGCTTGTCACAGGGCTCGTGCGGAAAGCCCCTGTTGCCAAACGAACTCCAGAATGTAAGACTGGGTCTAATGTTTGCAGTGCTGAAGGTGCAGCCGAATCATATACTACGCAGCCATAGTCTAGGCACGACTGGATGAGCGCCTTATAAAGTTGCAGGAGCGTTGGGCGTGACGCTCCCCAAACAGTATGGCTTAGACAACGTAGAATATTAAGGTGTCGCCAGCACTTTTGTTTGAGCTGGCGAAGGTGTGGCACCCAGGTGAGACGGTTGTCGAATAACATGCCTAAGAAACGGTGCGTCTCTTCGACACGCAGCAGGTCATCAGCGAGATACAGTTAGGGGTCAGGATGGACCGCCCGACGCCGACAGAAATGCATCACCCAGGTTTTCGTAGCGGAAAATTTAAAACCATGAGTAAACGCCCACGACTGCGCCTTTCGAATAGCTATCTGCAACCGCCGTTCAGCAACGCCGATGCTAGTGGAGCTGAAATACATGCAGAAGTCATCGGCATACAACGAGGTGTAAACCGATGACCCCACAGCAGTAGCAAGACCATTGATAGCGACCAAAAATAAAGGGACGCTTAGAACGGATCCCTGTGGGACACCGTTTTCTTGATAGTGAGGGGAGCTGAAACAGGAACCAATACGAACTCGAAAAGAACGTTGCGCGAGAAAATTCTGTATGAATACAGGAAGCGGACCGCGTAAGCCCCAGTCATACAGCGTAGACAGTATGTGGTGGCGCCAGGTGGTGTCGTACGCTTTTCGCAGGTCAAAGAATACAGCAACCAGATGTTCGCGGCGTGTAAAGGCTGTACGGATGGCCGACTCCAGTGACACGAGATTATCGATAGCGGAGCGGCCACGACGGAACCCACTCTGTTGTGGGGCCAGGAGTCCCCGGTCCTCAAGGATCCACATAAGCCTCCGACTCACCATCCGTTCGAGGAGTTTACACGGAACGTTGGTGAGGCTGATTGGGCGGTAACTATCAGCCACCTGTGGATCAGCCCCAGGCTTCATCACTGGGATGATGATGGTATCCCGCCATTGGGACGGGAAGACACCCTCAACCCAGAGACGATTCAGCAAGGAGAGAAGTTGGCGTTTAGAGTCTGCTGACAGATGTCGGAGGGACTGACTATGAATGCGGTCGGGTCCAGGGGACGTGGCTGGGCATGCGGCAAGTGCACTTTCGAACTCCCATTCGGTGAAAGGGATGTTGTAGATTTCCTGGCGTCGCGTTCGAAAGGATATCTGCTTTCGCTCTGTGCGCTCCTTAAGGGCGCGGAAATCCGCATCATATGCAGCGGTCGCTGAGGTGCGAGCATAGTGGTGTGCCAAATGCTCTGCTATTATGTGAGGGTCAGTGCAAATTGTACCCTGAATGCTCAGGCACGGAATTCCCACTGGTGGGCGGTGGCCAAAGAGGCGTCGAACTTGCGACCATACCCGTGAAGGCGATGCTCGGGAGCCAATGGAGGCGAAATAGCGCTCCCAGGAGGCCCTCTTGCTTTGCTGGATCAATCGCCGCGCCCGTGCACGGAGACGCTTGAAGGCAACAAGATGTTCAACACAAGGGTGGCGTCGGTGGCGCTGTAGTGCTCGCCGACGTTCCCGGATGGCCTCAGCTATCTCCGGCGTCCACCAGGGCACTGACTTACGGTGGAGTGATCCAAGTGAGACGGGTATAGTGTTCTCAGCAGCAGAAATGATGGAATGTGTGACCTGCTGCACAGCGGTATCGATATCAGCCAGAAGAGGAGAGGGAAGCACAGCGGCTATGGAATATGCTGGCCAGTCGGCCCTATGGAGGGACCAGCGAGGCAGACGGTCAGCAGGTGGACACTGTGGGAGCGACAGGAAGATAGGGAAATGGTCGCTGCCACACAGGTCATCGTGGACCCTCCAAGTGAAGTGCGGAAGCAGGCTTGGGCTACAGACAGACAGATCTATGGCAGAGAATGTACCGTGTGCCACGCTAAAGTGCGTAGCAGCACCTGTGTTCAGGAGGCAGATGTTCAGCTGCGTCAGTAGAGTCTCAACATCTCTACCCCGTGCCGAGGTCTGTGTGCCACCCCACAAAGTGTGGTGGGCATTGAAATCCCCCAAAAGAAGGAAGGGTGGGGGAAGTTGGGCGACCAAGGCAGCAAGGTCTACAGGAGAGACAACCTCATCAGGTGGTAGGTAGACCGAACATATGCTAATGTCTTGCACTGCCCGGAGCCGAACAGCAACCGCCTCTAGTGGCATTTGAAGAGGCACGGCAGCGCTCGGGACAGTGGCTAGGACATAGACGCAGACTCCACCGGAAACTCTGCCATAGATAGAGCGATTTTTAAAATAGCCCCGGTAGCCTCGAAGGGCAGGGGACCGCATCGCTGGAAACCACGTTTCCTGAAGAGCGACACAGAAAGCAGGTGTTTGGCTGAGAAGCTGTCGTAGCTCAGGCAGGTGGTGGAAAAAGCCACCACAATTCCACTGGAGGATGATGTTATCTCCTGGCTGTACCGCCATGATGAATAAAGGAGCAGATCACTCCATTGGATCGTCTGCTACCATGCGCTCTGAATCCACAGAACCAGAGATCTTGTCTGGGGAATCAGTAATTGCGAGATCCTCAGGAGACGCGAGGATCTCGACTTCATCCTCTGAAGAAGAGGATGTGGGTGGTTGTGGCTTTGAAGCCACCGAACATTCTTTTTTCTTGTATCTCTTCTTCTTTTCCTCTCGCTGGCCCTTTGGTTTGCTGGGCCGTGAGGGCTTCCCAGAAGCGGCATCCGGGACGGAAGAAGAGCAAGAAGCTCTTCGACCGGCAGGTTGTGGATCTATAGGCCGGTGGCCAGGATCCTCCGGAGCGCTCTGAGTAGCCGCAGAAGGGGGTGTCCCGAGGGACCCCTTCTCGGCGAGAGGAGCCAGAGAAGGCTTCTCCTTCTCCGGCTTAGAGGTGGGGACTCGCGTCCCCGATGATTTAGTGGGTGTTGCTCCCACAGTGAAAAGTGTTGGAGCCACCGAAGAGGAAGCGCCCCCAGCTGGTAAGGGGGCAGGGATAGTTTGTTGGGCCTGGGAGCCCACTGGTACGGATTGCACTGACTGGTTCGTAGGCACAGTGTAGGGTGACAGTGAGGCTGCTGTGGCATAGGTGTTGACCTGGCGCACAGGGTGGAGCTTATGGTACTTCTTCTTTGCCTCTGAGTACGTCAGTCGGTCTCTGGTCTTGTACTCTATGATCTTTCTTTCTTGGTGCAGAACTGTGCAGACAGGCGAATAAGGGGAGTGATTTTGGCCACAATTATTACATACTGGAGGAGGGGTGCAGGGGACGTTCGGATGGACAGCACGTCCGCACTCCCGACATGTAGGATTGGCATCACATCGGGAGGACATATGCCCAAACCTCCAGCACTTAAAACAGCGCATAGGGGGAGGAACGTAGGGCTTTACGTCGATCCGGTAGACCATCACCTTGACCTTCTCGGGCAATGAATCACCCTCGAAAGCCAATATGAAGGCACCGGTCGCGACCCTATTGTCCTTCGGACCCCTATGGACTCGCCGAATAAAATGTACTCCCCGCCGTTCTAGATTGGCACGCAATTCGTCATCTGACTGCAGCATGAGGTCTTTATGAAAGATGATGCCCTGTACCATATTTAGGGTCTTGTGCGGCGTAATGGTAACGGAAACATCACCCTGCTTGTCACAGGCAAGCAGTGCCCGTGACTGAGCTGGGGATGACGTCGTTATTAAGACAGACCCTGACCGCATCTTAGACATCCCTTCCACCTCACCATACTTGTCCTCCAAGTTTTCGACGAAGAACAAGGGCTTAGTCGTCTTAAAAGAGTCCCCATCAGTGCGGGTGCAAACTAGATATTTAGGGGCATAAGCCTCACCCTGCTTTCTTGCCCGACGTTCCTCCCATGGTGTAGCCAGGGAAGGGAACGTTTGGGGATCGTACTCTGCAGCATTGTACTCGTTTCTTCCACGCTTAGAGACGCCAGGTTTGCGTGTGGCGACGCTATTTATTGCTCGTTTCATGTCTGTCCCACGAGCAGCTAGGGAACTAAAGGTCCACCCAGGCAGAGCCCCGCTTGCCTGGGTAAGCCTTATACAACTGAGGTGCGGCAGGTTCCTCAGGGGTTGCTCGCTAGCGGCTGTTCAACCTCAACAGCCATGCATCTCCTCGGCACGTAGCACACCTTGAGATTGAGGTTTTTTTTTTTTATAGAGATTTGTACCATCCTCGCGACCCAGGCGATTAAGCCAAGATCCCCGGACTCTGAAACGTACAACGTTCCACCGTCGCGCCGAACGATGGTCGTTGAAGCACGCACAGAGCTTACGGTGTAGCGGACTGTTGGCGCGACACAGCCCACAGCTCAGGACCCCTGGTTCGCCAAGCCCGTACTCAGCAAACTAATGCTGAGCCCCTGAGGGCATTGACACTATTAAATTAGCAATTGGACCCTAGGGAGAAACATTTTTCCGATCTTTTTGACGACTTGCTGTGATGCGTATATGCTATTTTGCTACCTTTCCTTTTACATTTCATCATTTGTTGTTTTATGATTAACATTTCGTTCATGAAAAATGTAAATTACCAAATTATGATACACAGCACATATTTTAACACTTTGACAAATTTATTGTCAACCAATGAGGAATTTTAATTATTAAATGTACCTGCTCCATACGGCATCGGCATCTTACCTTTGTACGTGCAAGCAAGTCATTGCTGCAATCGAGGCCTGTTCAAGTTTGATCGAAGGCGTCCCGTAGCATCTCGGCACGTCGTCTGCCTCGCCAATGACGCGACCTATCGACTATCTTCACGCCGCCGTATCGACGGCAACCATTGGCGTCGCAGCATTTTATTCTTGTTTCAGACTATGGTTTCGATTTAAATTTTATCGTTATCAACTGCTGATAGATCACAGATATCTTAGACAGACAATTACTTTTTACTGTTAAATACTTTCAGTTTATTTTTACTATGACATGGCAACTAAGTTTTATAGTTAACAAAATGCCTATGTATGTGTATAATGGTTTATTTATACGAGGCGCGTCCAGAAAATAAGTTCAGTTTCAATTTATCTCCGCTGCAGCGCTGTGATTGCAGTTCTGCACATGCGCTGTAGACGATGTGTATCAAGGAGAAGAACGTGCGCCATTTGGAGATCGCTGTCAGTTACGTACGCTTTGTTGTGCTTGTTTGAAATGTCGGCGTTGATTGAAAATCCCTCCGCCTGAGAAATCAGGTCGGTGATTCGGTTTCTGAATGCGAGGAAAGTGAAACGAAGTGAAATTTATCGGCAAATTTGCGATGTTTACGGACCAAATGCGATGAGTGATTCGATGGTGAGAAGATGGGTCCGACAGTTCAATGGCGGGCGTAGTGATGTGCACGATGAAGAACGAAGTGGGCGTCCACCTTTGGTTACAGAACAACGGGTTCACGCGATTGATGACAAGATCCAGGAAAACCGTAGTTTACAATTAGTGCTCTCGCAATGGACTTCCCCCAAATTTCACAATGCAAATGTGACGAAAAACCTCCTACAGGGATTTGGCTGGGGCGTGTTTGACCATCCTCCGTACAGCCCTGACGTCGCTCCTAGCGACTTTCATCTGTTCTTACATTTCAAGTCTTTCCTTGGCGGTCATCGCTTCACCAATGAAGACGACCTGAAAGCAACTGTTTCCAACTGGTTGAAGACACAGGCGGCAGATTTCTATGAAGTAGGTACACAAAACCTGGTGCCACGCTATGACAAATTCCTGCAAAATTTCGTCAGTTATGTGGAAAAGAAGTTTAAGAGTCGTATAATTTTGTGCAATTATATTTTCTTCTGTATCTGTGTACAATTTCATTTTATTACCAAACGGAACTTACTTTCTGGACGCGCCTCGTATTTTACCTTACCTTTTACTGTATGACGCACCTCAATGGCTCGCGATGTGCTGATGCTGCAGGCGATTGGCGGGGCTTATCCGTTATAACTCGCAGCGTTCTTTCGAAGGTTAGCATTCGTCGCATGCTCATCGCCTCGGCACCAACTTTGCGGTATACAGTTCTATTTAATTTTGGTGTTGTAGCATGTAAAATATTGTAGCTATTATTAGTTGTACCTGTTTCCCTATATAACATATTGCCTTTTGTTTTGCAGACGAATTCGACCTGCGAAGATCGATATCGGTGTCTTTATTATGAATAAATTGTAAAATATTTTTGCGAACCTCAGTGACATTTTCATTTCTATTCATACACCAGTTCGCTGCTTTCCTAATAGCAGACAATGATTTCCAAACTCACGTTACAGAGATACTTCGAGAACTCAAACGGGAATCTCTGAATAAAGGTGACTTCCTTTTCTTGAAAAAGCTACGAGGGAATTTAGAGGTCCGGAGTTTGAAGCTGACTCCAAAACCATAAGTCTGCTGGTATATTTCGCGTAAGGAATTAAAAGACAGCTGAACTTAGAAGTGATATGGAAACATATGGACAGTCGTTTCACCATCTCTCTGTATTGTGGGGAAGAGTGAAAGGTTGCTCATAACTTTTCTGTTTTATTGGCATAAAACATTGATCTTGACTTTCAGTGCTACGAAATAAATTACCCACCATATGCTTGCTTGTAGAGCGTTCATGTAGCTGTAAATATGTTGAAGGGTGTTTGATCTGGTAACGTCTATTAGAATATATAATAGTACATACTTCAATCAATTCTATTTGTAGAGCGGAAAGTACGTGTTTATTTAATAGATTAGTATGAGATAATTAACTGCAAGTAGTGTCCATGGAAAGCTACAAACAATACCCAAAATTCGAGCAATGAAGAAATTTAGCGACTGAATAAGAAACAAAAATTTGTGTTTAGTTGATAGATTCAAGCAGCCATTTTTTGATTTAGTTCAGGAAGTTAAGAATAACATTCTTCTTTTGCTCATAATAGTGACAGTGTCTGCCAGTTTTTTAAAGAATTCCCTATTTGGTTTTTTTCTGCATCTGTCATTTTCTTTCACCGGTGCTAATATTTTCCTTAGAATGCCTCGGTGCTTTACTTGGCAATTCCTTCTTGATTCTTTTTTAGCACCATCAAGCATTCAGATGAGTACAGAGCAGTTTAGCTAGCTTACCATATTAGGTTTTTAGAAGCTCTGACCAAGAATAACAGATACCGCAAAAGCAGTACATACCAAGCTACATAAGAATATTTTCATTAGTAAAGATAAGAATAACAATAACATAATAGAGGTATTTCTTAAGTCGTTTATTAGATTGGAACTTGTGCTGTTCGGTATTAAGAGAAATTGGAAGGGATGAAGAAAGATTGGGTGACTGAAATGTTGGCGGTGGCTGTTAGGTAAGAACATAATTCGACCAGAGGAATCTGAAGACTAGCTGGAGGGAAAGAGGTTCGATATTTCAAATATTTGTAGAGCATATGGGACTTAACTACCGGGTCATCAGTCCCTAAACTTACAAACTATTTCTGAACTACCTTATACTAAAGACAGCACAAACATACCTACCCGAGAGGGGATTCGAACCCCCGACGGCGAACTGCCGCGCGCACCGCAACACGGCACTCCAGTAAACAAGGCTAATCCGCTACGGCAGGGAAAGAGGAAGAAAAGGGTAGTATTATGGGAATGAGCTGTGAAACTGGTTACTAATGAGTATTTCCGCTAGTCTTTTGAGACAGCAGTGGAAGTGTCTATGATAAATACGAGGAAGCACAATGACTGAATATGCGACAAAACCAACACTGAGTTTGATAATTTCTATGGTCATCGACAAGCAGACATGATCGTTGTATTCAAGAGTGATTTGTTTAAAATAGCGGACGTCACATATGCAATGTGCGCAACCATTCATTTGAGTTCTCATATGAAAGCTCTTAAAGAACAGAGCTCCTACAATCAAGTATTGGGGTGTTGGCAACTCTATGATTTTCTTTTATATACTCAAAATGAGATACTTTTCTCTTTCTTTATTGCAATGAAAGAAAAGTTGCTGTCACTCTATCACAATCCGCACTTTTGTCTCTATTCCATGCTGAACGTAGTTCCAGAAATATCCCTAAGTTCAATGCAGAAGAGATTCTCTGAACTAAGGTGGTAGACAGTGCGAAGGTAGCACCGGAAAATAAATTCAAATTCTAAATCCTTCGTTTCATTTCCAATAGGTAGTTTCTGTAAAGAGTTCAACTGTTCAATATGGTGTGAACGAATGCTTAAAAAATCAGACACATTTTTAATTGTCAAGTATCGTGCTCGATTTGTAAAGAATTAAGTAGTGCATTTTAATTTTTCTTTCACTTAACTAACTGATCACAATCTCGTTATCTTTAATTTCTTTGAACAGTGCATATGTCATTCTCTACCTTAACATTCACTTTTAAGGCCGCGGCTTTTCAATATTTTAATTACGTTGAGCGCTTCCTAATCAATATTGTATCCTTAGGGTGTATCATGATTCTGACTAGCTATAATTCAGTTAATGTTTCCTCACACACACTCGTATTCTCTGCAAATAACTTACTGTGTTTCATCCATGACGCTGGCACTATACAGGGTGATACAAAAAGGTACGGCCAAACTTTCAGGGAACATTCCTCACACACAAAGAAAGAAAATATGCTATGTGGACATATGTCCGGAAACGCTTAATTTCCACGTTAGAACTCATTTTATTACTTCTGTTCAAATCACATTAATCATGGAATGGAAACACATAGCAATAGAACGTACCAGCGTGACTTCAAATACTTTGTTACAGGAAATGTTCAAAATGTCCTCCGTTAACGAGGATACATGCATCCACCCTCCGTCGCATGGAATCCCTGATGCGCTGATGCAGCTCTGGAGAATGGCGTACTGTATCACAGTTCTCCACAATACGAGCACAAAGAGTCTCTACATTTGGTACCGGGGTTGCGTAGACAAGAGCTTTCAAATGCCCCCATAAATGAAAGTCAAGAGGGTTGAGGTCAGCGTTACCTTGTACAGCAGCAACTTCTCTGACGCTGACATTAGGGTTATCGTCAACAGCACAAAGAATTGCCTCGTCCATTGCAGGTGTCCTCGTCGTTCTAGGTCTTCCCCAGTCTCGAGTCATAGGCTGGAATGCTCCGTGCTCCCCAAGACGCTGATCAATTGCTTCGAACGTCTTCCTGTCGGGACACCGTCATTCTGGAAATCTGTCTCGATACAAACATACCGCGCCACGGCTATTGCTAATCCATACTTCAAATGGGCATCTGCCAACTCCGCATTTGTAAACATTGTACTGACTGCAAAACCACGTTCGTGATGAACACTAACCACTGATGTGCTTGATGCTAGTTCTGGACAGCAATGCGTCGCATGTCAACACAAGCACTGAAGTCAACATTACCTTTCTTCAATTGGGCCAACTGGCGTTGAATCGAGGAAGTACAGTACATACTAACGAAACAATTGGGTATTTTGACAATTGTCTGCACGAATTATTTCAATTTACATTTAAAGAGAAATACTAAAATGAGGTCTAACATGGAAATTAAGCGTTTCCGGACACATGTCCACATAACATATTTTCTTTCTTTCTGTGTGAGGAATGTTTCATGAAAGTTTGGCCGTACCTTTTTGTAACATACTGTATACTCACAGATACATTTTTAACTACCAATTGTTTATTGCTGGAACTTATCAGAAAGTAAATTATATTTTATGGTGCACACTTCTGAAGATGCCCACGTCATTTTTTGAAAACACGAAATGAGACGTTTAGTTCCTGTATTAATGATTTTAATAAAAGACAAACTAATCAATAAAATCCTCAAACAAATAATTTTTTAAATATAATAAAGAGCCGAAAAAGCCAAATACACTGAATATATCAACAAAGTTACACTCAACAAATAATTACTTTACATTGTGAATTAGGGTCCTCTGTTTTGGCCGAGGCTTGCTTTAATTTCGTTTCTCATCCGTCTGCTGTGATTTGAGGTGACGATTGTGTTCAGATACTACAATCATCACACGAAGAAGAGAAATAAGTCTGAATTCATTCAGGTCACGAGGAGGGAAGAAAAAGAAGATAGTGTTGAGAGAGCGAGCTCTAAGAGCACCCACCAAAGCGCTATACGTTTCGCGTCGCTTCTCGGAAAGAGATTTAACGTCCGTTCTTTTTCCCCGAAAAAGCTGTTTACAGGATTCACGGGCCTTGGAGTGTTAGAGAGCAGACTACTACGCAATAGCGAGACCATAACGAAAATTTAATTTTCCAACAGAGCAGTCCCCCACCACTGTGGCAACTGTATGTAAGAAAAGTTTTAAAAATAGGCTCCGTTTACAGTAAGGCGGGCGTAATATTCGCACAACTCTCGTATCCCTAACTCTAAAGTATGCCACGTTGGTTTGTTTGATGAAGGACTCGTCCAAGAAACTGTATTAATTATTATCCAAGTGACTTATTTCTTGCAGTTGCGTCGCCTTATTTTCGTACCTGTAGGATGTCGCAACACAATCCTTAAGTGTTTGTAGGTTACACAAAGTAACGGAATTTTGATAACTTAAGAAATAAGGTGTTAGGTATCTTAACATTGGAATAATGTATATCTTTTCACTGGACTCTCACCCAAACTGCAATAAACATATTTTGGAATCCATTCCAATAGGCAGCGCACCAGCACGAGAGTACACACAATCAAAATACGGCGAGCCAGTGTGAGAATCTTAGTTGTTTCCCGATACAAATTGTACAACAGGCAAAAATTCGCAACGACGCCGAACACCAAACAGTAACACTTTTTCTATCCTTGTGTGAACCGCATGCAAGTATACAAAACCAGGAAAATAAGCTACAAATTTTACTTCCGCGCACTGAGTAGCCACAGCCACGTGAAATGGTACAAACACAGTCTAATAAATACAGTCACTGCTGTGAAAGCTGTTACCGCCAGACACTTGGAGCGACACTAGCGCTCCAAGCGGTCGTAAAGCCGGCTGTCCCTTAACGCCGTATACGACACATTAATAATGCCCGCTTGTAATTACATTTGTGTGATTTTCTAAGTATTGTATATATTCTTGCATTTCAACCTTTAAGTATCTTGACACATGACTGAGTGTAAAAGAAACGTAAACCGAGCAAAAACTCGTTGTGATCGGACACAGACTGCAATTGTGCCATATGTTACGAAATAATTCTTTAGAAATTGCTTGCAGCTTACCTTGCTGGTAGTGATAGACAAACATAGTATTTTGTGCAGACAAGCCTGTAATAGAACTTCTAAGGGACAGTTAAATATCAAAAAATGTAAATTTAGTAAAAACTCGTGAATAAACGAACGCTAACTGCAACATATTTAAGACGAAATTCTTCAGACATTGCACCTTACTTTACTGGTAAACATAGTATTTCACACATGAGAAGCATGTAATTGGTCTTCCCGGTGTTAAAAGGTGCGAAATTCTTTTCCCCTGATTTTTAGTTATGGCTATGAAACTTTAATCTAATATAATTTTGCTATGAGATTATTTCAATTATATGTTATTTTAAGGTAATAATACGTCTATTACACGACAGTCTAAATGTCATATTATATGGATGATCCTCAGTCATTATCACAGTCTGTTATCATATGGTTCGTAGATGAGGGAGGAGTGGGAGGGGGCGGGGCGACAATCGTCTGTAAAATAAGACGGCTCAGTGGTTTCCGATAAATAGGTTTATATATTAGACTGTGGTTTCCATTAGATAAAGAGGGAAACATTTAACCTTTCAAACATTAATAACGGTAACAAAGAACACTTCTTTTCCATACATTTCTTATACATTTGCCTCTATAGTGAATTACTTTCGAATGCCCAGACAAAAATGTTTCTAGCTGTGATGTAGCAGCAACCACAGTCTAAATACTTGTTTCAGGACACAGTTTAATATCTTCCGCCTTTACATTATCACGTCTTTGCGGTAGTCTCCTCTTCATTCCCAGTTTCGGTGGTTTGTTTGGAACATCAAACAATCAAGGCACAGCATTCCACACCAGCTTCTTCCGTTCATCATTCATGAACTGGTTTGCATCGAAGTGTAGCGAGCAGAACTTCACATTATCACGTAAATACGCGGCAGCTTTATTCAAAAGATCTTGTCGCCTGCTATTTATAAGCCATTTCTTGATCCTAAAAAGAAATAATCTTCAATATGTGTGTGTTGCTCACAACATAATTGTAAATAAGCATTACCGAAACTTTATGTCACATTCCTCTCAGGCTCTGTAGAAAACCTAAAGAATGATAAATATGACGTATTCTAGTTTTTGTTGCTGCAATTTATTGCACTACACACGCTTCCCTTCGTAAAAACCATTTCGTACAGTAAAACACACAACAAACACTCGTCTCGTATACGATATAGAGCAACGTGGCTTTACGTCCGCAAGGAGCGCTGCAGTCGCCTAGTATAACAAAAATCAGCGGTAGTGTCGCGACTGTATATATTAGACTGTGGTACAAACTACCAAAAGCGATGATTGACCACCATAAAGCAGCATACTAGTAATAATCAAGGATCTATCACCTGTGAAAAATTCAAGTCCTCAGCGACGAAACACAAAGGAAAAAAAGGGAGCAAAATTTAAGCTATGGTCAGAGATATACTATCAATTCACATCTATCTACAGAAAGCCAGCATGGTGCACAGGCTCCCCGGCAAAGGTACCATACTTCGCGTCAATACTTCGCGTCATGTGGGAAGGCGCTTTAGAGGCAGAGTGATAGGGAAAGAGTTGTGGAGAGTTTTTATGGCCGAGCGACAACAGTCACGCCTGCGGGAGAAACGTTACGTGACTCGCTGCCAGCCTTGCGCCTGCCAGTGAGGTAATACAGTGGGGTGCGCAAAATGGCTGAAAACTGGGGCGCCTTCCTATGTGACGCCGACTATAGTAACATGCCAGAACATAACTTGGCCCGCTCAAGCGGCGTTAACGGATGCTGCCGGCGTCCCTCCGTTGGTCCTCGTGCCGCACCACACAACGCGGCCGTCTCGCCCCAGTCGTCAAAGCAGAAACAGAGCTTGAACGCTTCTCAGCAGCACGTCTCGACCCCGCGATGCCGTCCGCCTCCTTGCAATGCACAACGCGACTCCCCGGCTGCCAAATTGCCACTGTCACTCCCTGGCGTAAACATCGAAGACCTAGTGCAATCAGCAATCGGAGTACACGCGCCACACGTGGCGAAAGCGGAAAGCAAGATACAGGGAAAGTGAGAGAGTCGCCACGAAACTTACAAGGTGTAAACCGCATACAGGGACCAAGACACGAGCAATCACGGCGCAAACTTGTCAGTAATAAATCACTAGAGTAGCAAATTCTCCTATCTCAGCTTTAGTTCGCAAAGTTGATTTCATTAATAATATATCATTTCGGCTGCAACAACACTGGAATTACTAATTGAAATTACAACGTGGAACGCATCTTCCACAATGGATGAATACTTCAAATTGACTAAGAGGAGAAATGTTCAAATGTTTGTATAGTCTATGGGACTTAACTACGGGGTCATCAGTCCCTAAACTTACAAACTACTTACGAACTAGGACGGCACAAATATCCATGCCTGAGGGGGGATTCGAACCCCCGACCGTAGTGGCCGTGCAGACCGTGACTGGAGCGCCTTAGTCTCCTCGGCCACCGCGGTCGGCACTAAGAGGAGAAACGAAATCAAATGTTCAAATGTTTGTAGAGCTTATGGGACTTAACTACGGGGTCATCAGTCCCTAAACTTACAAACTATTTATGAACTAGCTAATACTAAGGGCGGCACAAATATCCATACCCGAGGGGGAATTCGAACCCCCGACCGTAGTGGCCGCGCAGACCGTGACTGACTCGCCGCAGACGGCTCGGCCACCGCGGCCTGCGAGGAGAAACGTTTTTTATAGCCGTTGAACTGTGCCCTGAGCTAATTTTATTCTGTCATTACAAAACTGGGGCGATTTGGTCAATGGGTGGACACTGTAACTACAATAAGAGGAGATTGTATGATATGTTGTTTTTTATACAACGCAGCAACAAGCAAACAATCATGCCGTCAGCCTGAAATATTTTGTAGTGTTATTATGGCCTTCTTAATTGTCTTGTAAAATCAAAGAGTCGCAGCTGGGAAAGGTGGTAGGGACTGCATATTCCTCTCATAAAGTTAAAAAATTTCTCTGTCACATCAAATAAACTGTTCATACACTACAACTTGTACAAAAACCAGACAGCAGTTATCAGAGTTGAAGGGCATGAAAGAGATGAAGAGGTTGGGAAGGGTGTAAGACAGGCTTGTAGCCTGTCTCACATGCTGTTCAATTTTTACACTGAGCAAGCTATAAAGGAAAGCAAGGAGAACTTAAATTTCAAGGTGAAATATAAAAACATTGCGTTTTGCCGATGACATTGTAATTCTGACAGGGACAGCAGAAGACTTGGAAGAGCAGTTGAACGGAATGGACAATGTGTTGAAAGGTCCGTATAAAACAAAGAAAACGTTTGTATAGCTTATGGGACTTAACTAAGGGGTCATCAATCCCTAAACTTACAAACTACTTATCAATTACCCTATACTACAGACTGCACAAATATCCATGCCCGAGGGGGGATTCGAACCCCCGACCGTAGTTGCCGTGCGGAACGTGACTGGCGCGCCTCAGTCACCTCGGCCACCGCGGCCGGCATATAAAACGAACATTAACAAGAGCAAAACAAGGGTAATGGAGTGCATTTTAAGAACATCGGGCGATGCTGATGGAATTAGGTAACGTAACAATAAAGGTGGTAGATGAGTTTTGTTACTTGGGCGGTAATATAACATGTGATGGTCGCAGTACAGAGGATATAAAATGGAGAGTGGCATTGGAAAGAAAAGAGTTTTTGAAAAAGAGAAAATCGTTAACATCAAATTCTAATTTACGTGTAGGGAAGTCGTTTCTGAAGGCATTTGTGTGGAGTGTTGCCTTGTATGGGAGTGAAACATGGACGATAA
Organism: Locusta migratoria; assembly: GCA_026315105.1. Lineage (NCBI taxonomy): Eukaryota > Metazoa > Arthropoda > Insecta > Orthoptera > Acrididae > Locusta > Locusta migratoria. The sequence goes on from CM048748.1 coordinate 170,465,065, forward strand.
ACAGTGAGGACAGGAAGAGGATAGAGGCTTTTGAAATGTGGAGCTACAGAAGAATTCTGAAGATTACGTGGGTGGATCGCGTTACTAATGAAGAGGTACTGAACATAATTGGGGAGATAAGGAACTTCTGGCACACATTGACTAAAAGAAGGGATCGACTGATAGGACACATTCTTAGACACAAAGGAATCGTGATTTTAGCATTGGAGTGAAGTGTGTGGTGTAAAAATCGCAGAGGGAGAGCAAGATATGAATACAGTATGCAGATTCAAATTGATGTAACTTGCTGGTCTTACGAGGAGATGAAGAGACTTGTTCAGGATAGAGGAGGGTGGAGAGCTGCATCAAACCAATCTCCGGACTGAAAACCACAACAACACTATAAATACGATGTAACGGTAAGTTCATAACTGTATGTGTCTGCCGTTTACTGTTCGCACCCACAACACACGAAAACCATTATATTGAAACTCCATAAAGACAGGGTAGTTGCGTTAGTTCATCCGACTTTTTATGACTGTTATCTGTATTTACTCACTAGTTTTTAGGATAAAAAAATATGGCGGCGATATTTCAGTGACACCAATGACACTGTGTTTGGCATTGCCAGTCTAATAATACATATCTGTTCTGCACTTACGCCAGTATCAGACTGCACTTACTGTTTCTCAAGGGAACCTTTGTGCTTACATCCGCAAAACACATTGTAACTACTAACGCACACCTCTGGCTACTGCTACTACCTAGCTACACACTCATTCCCATGAAAGCTCACGAACACACAAATAACTGAAGTTAAAGAGCAACAAAATGAACTACACGTGCTCCCATTAATATATCCTCTGGCCATTGTCAGTTAAAACAAATCATCACTGCAAAATAACTCCGTGAAACTAATTTAGGGCAGGCTCGACATTACGATATTGACTGAAACAAATGAAGCGTATACCGGTACAGCATCAGTTTCTACGCCTAATTTACTGTAATTACTAAAAATATTTCTGCACTTAATATATAAATAACAAAACGATAATTAATTGGCAATATACTAGCAAGTTTTTGTTGACCATTATATGCACGTCCAAAGAATCTCAGGATATGCACAATTTAGCCGTAATTTAAACCATGATTACAAAGGATGTTCGATAAAAAATTCCACTTATGCACCTACGTCCATAGATAGAACTGATTCGTACGAGTTTAACGTGCAGAAGAGACACACTCCAACACCCTCTAACGAAAGTACTTTTTTCACGCAAAATGAAATCGGAAATGTTAACATAATTCATCATTTTGAGAGGGAACGGTAAGAAGAAACTGAAAGGAGAGAATAGAAGGGAAAAGGAGATGGAGTAACAGATTTCGGAATAAAAAATATTAGGCTAATAATTTATAGTGTCAATCAAACATATTGTACATCAAAAAGGTGATGATGAACGTGAACACATCCATGTGAATTTAATGAGTCTTAATGAAAACTTTTATCTTAATCAGTTGAAATATTTCCATACATTGTGTATCGCAAAAGCTGAGCCATATTCTTTCTTTTGAGACTAAAATCCAGTCTGATATAGCAAACCAGAAGAAACATGTGAACATCCTTCATCCACGACGTGAGGCGAGGCGGCAGTATATGATGTGTCTCCTGGAGGAATTATGATTTGTCCGATGTACTTACCTGAGAGGAATGTGTAGCATCTGTGGGATAATGGGGGATTATGTGGACACGAAGTTTACACAAACGAAACACCCTCAGAGGCTCAAGAGCGTGCAACGTTACATATAGCAGTGAAAAATTTTTCAGATTACGCGGATTCTTTTAAATAGTAGGCCTAAGCTCCCTTCTCCTCCTCGCACTGTGTAATGCTGCAATGATGGCTGCGATTTGAGCCCCGCGGGACGAGGTAGGCCTAAGACTTGAGCCGAGTGTAGGTGGAGGCGGCGGGGGCGGCGGGGGCGGCGGTCGGCCATTTGTCGTGCGCGGACGTCGCGAGGATAGCCGGCCGCCGCCGCCCCCGCCCCCATCCATCACGCTTTATCGTCTGCGGGGGCGGCTGCGGGGGCCGCGGCCGACCGCTCATACCGACGCGAGGGGCGGCGGACCGGCAAGGGTGTCGCGCCTGTCAAAGTCGATCCGGCACCATTGTGTACGCTTATCGAGGATGACACTTACGTTTCTAATCATTATCACGACATGGCTGAAACGTCGCTCACTGCGGACACCATTGGCCTCAAACTGTCAAAAACCGATGGAAACCATCCTTAAAACATTACTATATCATAAAAAACGGTCTTGTCAAATTCATGCAAATGTTGCAATCTATCACAACATTTTAATAATAATAAAAAGATAAAGCAGGAAACAATCCGAAGACTGGTTTGAACACCACAGTGCTTTAGTAGGCATGGCCCTGTTTGGAGGTGGTATGCCGTTGCCTTCCTCTGACCTTCGAACTGACTTACCAAGCCAATTATAGGGTGACCTACTGTTTAACGTGGGTTCCGAACCACGGTGCTACTCGGTATTTTTCAAATGTTTGTAATTCTATCGGACCAAACTGCGTGGTCATCAGTCCGTAGCTTACAAACGACTTAAATCTAGGTAAACTAACCAAAGGACAAACACACACACCCATGCCCCAGGAAAGACTCGAACCTCAACGGCGAGCAACCGCGCGCTCCGCAGCGAGACGCTTTAGACCGCTCGGCTACTCCACCGTGGCTCAGTATTTTTCACATGAGCAATACTGCCAGAGGTGAAATAAGTGGAAAGTGACACAAACAAATCTTATATAACTAGTTATATATCTATAACTAGTTTCAAAGAACTTAAGTCGGTAGATATTTAACTACTTACATTTCTATAACTAGTAGTTATATAACTACCAACTTATGATCTTTGAAATTTTACCCTCGGGCGGCAGCGCCAATTATTATAATTTCAGCAGCATCTTGGTGCAGATTTTCTACCACTGTGTATTCCGATTTATAAACCTAGACTATATTTACTAAATGATTGTAATGACAAAAATAGGTCAATGTAGACATAAACGTAGAAATATCACATATGATATTCTTTTTCAAAGGTTTTGAGTGCTGTTTGTATAGCGTTTTACTCCACAGAGTGGCACCGTCTTCAATATCAGATTCATTGCGTCTAAAATCTTGTTTGGAATGGGATCTAGGATTTACATTTGAATAATAGTAACCTGTTCATGATCTGATGCGGAATCTAGACAAAAATCATTAAGATCTTCATTAATTGTAGAAAGAAGACTATTTCCTCATCTATTAGACCCATATCACGTCTACGAGACCTGACGATTACATTATGCAGTAGAATAACAGTCATTTTCGCATTGTGTAACAATTAAAAAGGGTTAAAAATGCGATGGACGGAAACTGCAGCATGGGTAATCAGGAGAAACAAGAGGACAATTTACCGAAATTTAAACTTCTAGTTACGAAATAAATTTAAATTTTTGAGCATCCTAATATATACGGTAAAATTTATTCAATAAATATACAGTAAAAACTGCCACAAATCCATTTGTAAGAAAAACTGGACGTAACACTAAACAATTCAAACCTACTTACATGACAGGCAGCGCGGTGCAAATCTGCTACCAGTGATGCACTCCCTAACAAAACTTTTTCTTGGGTGGACATACCCGTGCACAAGGAACTCAGAACTTTCACTGACGTCATTGTTAAGGCTTAGACGAGGAGTAGCTAAAGCGGAAATACGGCAGCTCCATTATTACGTCACCAGTGAGCATTTAAAGAAAAGTGGTACCAGATCTGCACCAGCGCTGCAGCTCGAGGGTTAAACTTGTAAAACTTACTTGATGACGGCGTAACTGCCAAAAACTGGTTCGTAAACAAATAAATTTGAGGAATGTCTCACAGTAATCTTGTGTGTTTCATTCATAATAAGAGACAAACAAGTTAACAAAAAATGTTCAAATGTTTGTATAGCTTATGGGACTTAACTACGGGGTCATCAGTCCCTAAACTTACAAACTACTTATGAACTAGCTAACACTAAAGACGGCATAAATATCCACGCCCAAGAGGGGATTCGAATCCCCGACCGTAGTAGCCGTGCAGACCGTGACTGGAGCACCGCAGGCCCCTCGGCCACCGCAGCCGGCCAAACAAGGTAACAAAATATATCTCACAACAAGTAATTTTGCGTAATTTAGTGATGCCAGAGCTTCATCACATTTTAAAACAACAGTTCCAACTAAAAGTTCTCTACTTAAAGTAATTACTGATACTAGTAATTCGTGAAGTCGAAAGTGGACAACAGGTGTTCACAAACGGACGAATCACAAAAATTCTTAATACCAATGCAATTCACTGGTATATGCAGATACCTACACGACAGGAAAACTGCAGTTTCCTGTTATGTCTGCAGCAAGTCGTAGCTATTCCAAATGGAGTAATCGAAATACGTTTAATTTACCTTCATAAGAAGAGTGTTTAGTGTTCTGCTATTGGAAATGTAACGATATAAAGACGCCAATGAATTAATTATAATTTTCGTCGCATGTTATTCATCCTTGTTGATTTGTTTCAAATGTTCAAATGTTTGTATAGTTTATGGGACTTAACTACGGGGTCATCAGTCCCTAAATTTACAAATTACTTATGAACTACCTACGAACTAGGACGGCACAAATATCCATGCCCGAGGGGAATTCGAACCCCCGACCGTAGTGGCCGTGCAGACCGTGACTGGAGCGCCTCAGTCCCCTCGGCCACCGCGGCCGGCGTTGATTTGTTTCTATGTTTTAAAATATACGTTACAGACTGCATAGTTTTCATGGGATCTTCTTCCAAGCATTATTTCGTGCTACTTCAAGCGCTGAACTGCAGAGATTGGAGTTATAGTACCTGACATTCTACGGTATTGAACTCATCCACGCCTCAGACTACAACAGTCTCCTATTTTCTTGACACCCAGCAATAACTTTGTGTCATCTATTATATCCCCAACATCCAATGTATATCCTTAAGTTTGTTTTCCACCCATCGCTTTTGCAGGATTTTTGGTCACCTGAGTGTTAACTCAGACACGCGACACTGTTTTGTTATCAGCAAAACGTTTGCAATAATTCTTAAACAATGTTATATTGTGCATGCTATTACCAGATAGATCTTCCCAATCACATATCATTGGAAACCTCTTCGTTTCTTTGGCTATAACAGCTTCCTTGTGAAAATTTTATGTTTAAAAACAGTCTAGAGCGCAAAACATTATTTCCGACTAGTTTTGACCCAATGTTGGGTCATCTTCTGAGATCGTTTGAAGTGTCAGAGGAGCTGCGACCTCCAGAAGTGGTGTCACTGGACAACACCGTCAAAATGGGCAAACATTGGCATTGGGTTGAAACTAGTCGGAAATCAATAATCAAATTTGCGCTCTAGACTTTTGTATATATAATACAGGGTGAATCACCTAACACTTGCACCCCAAATATTGCGGACGAAAATTGCGACTGATGTGCGGTTTTCACAGAAGGGACTGGTAGCCAAAGACTCGTATTGTTAGCCAATAAAGAGATTGTAAAAATACCCGAAAAGTGTATTTTTTATGCATATATACAATTTTCCAAATGGAACAATGGTTGTTTCTATCACGCACTGGAACTTTTAACAGCAGCTGTGTACAAAGAATTTTGAATGCCATTTTTATCACGTTTAGTTTGGCAACTACAACCATTCAAAGTTTTGGGGGCGAAGGCTATGACAGCGTAGCTGACTGGCTGGTGGTCATGAGACAGTGGGCCGTCCCCCGGGGCTACCCACTCGGCGAGTCAGCTACGCTATCGCAGCCTCCACCCCTGAATAGTGGAACGGTTGTAGCTGCCTAACAAAACGTGATAAAAATGTGTCTTTGTACACAGCTGGTGTCAAAAATTCCAGTGCATAATTGAAACAACCATTTTCCATTTAATCCACTCTGTAAAAACCGCACATTAGTCGCACTTTCCGATTTACGAGGTTGTAAGTCGCACGTTTCTCAAATGTTTGTAAATCTTTGGGGCTTAACTTCTATGATAAGGCTTACAAACTACTCAAAGTAACTTCAGCTAATCTAAGGACAACATGCACACACACACACACACACACACACTCACACTCACACTCACACGCCCTCACACACCCATGCCCAAGGGAGAACTCGAACCACGACGGCGAGCAACCGCGCACTTTGGAACAAGACGCCTTAGAGCACACGGTCACTCCACAGCCGCTCGTAGTTTGCAGTAGAGTATCTGTGTGTACTGTAGTGTCTCGAATATTTGTAAAGTGGCTCCATTTGAGGATACTGTCATTAGATACTGTACGCGGAATGAAAAGTGAGTGTAATTATATCGGATTGGAAAACTTATGAAATGTGTTGTTTTTTCCTTCCCTGCTTTTTTCTCCCGCCGTCAGCTACCTCACTCTACATTTCCAAGACCTTCCAAATTCCTTCATTTTCTCTTTCATGGCCCTCTCTCCTCTCTCTTTCGCAATTTATTACCGATTTGCAAAACGTATAAATCGTATTTTGTTTTTGTTCCGTGTTTTCTTTTCTCGTTGTGAGGTGTCCAAAAATATTTTCTTTTTTTACTCTATTTTTGTTTTTCCCCTACCTCCCAAAGTCCTTCATTTTCTCTTCCAAGCCCTCTCTTTGTCTCTCTCAGAGAATTTATTCGTCTCTATCTCTCCCTCTCACAATTTATTCGTCTCTCTCTCTCTCTCTCTCTCTCTCTCTCTCTCTCTCTCTCTATGCTGCTCTCCGCTGACTCTCTCTGGCAGCACGACAGGCGATGGCGCGTGTTTGCAACAACGCGGCAGCAGATATGCTAAACAGGCGATGATTTAGGAACACTTTTAATCCACTGTGCCCACACGCGCGCGTTTCAGTTACGAAATTACGAGACTGTTAGCGGAGGAGTGAGAGGGCAGGGAAATTAAACACTGATGAAAAACGTAGCGCCGCGCGTTTGCGAAACGCGGTCGTCAAAATGAATTAAGAACGTGATATACGGGCGAATCTATAGGTAATGTCCGGAGAGCGGCAGATTGCGCGTGAGCCTGGCCGCACGGCCGCCCTGAATTAATTATTCAGAGTAGCGGCGGTAGCTGGCCAGGCGCCGGCGCCGTGTTTTGGGAGGCGGGAGGCAAAACCGCGGGATGCGGAGGGCTGACTCCCGGCCGCTGGTTTTACGTCGCGCTCCGTTTACACTGACTTGACTGCTGCTGCACGAGAATATCTGTGCTGCTCACTTATGTCAAGTATCAGATCAAGGGAAAATTTAGTTCTGTGTCGAATGTAAACACGGTGGTCACTCCAAAATAAATGCACACTATTTTTTTCATATACAGTTTCTGTTCTACATGTTAGAACATTTTACAGTGTGTAGATACATCCGTTAGGAACAATATTTTAATTTTTACACATAATCCCCATCCCTCTCAACTGCCTTTTACCATCTTGGAACCAGCGCCTGTATACCCGTTACGAGGACGATCCTCAATATTTCCATGCCCGCTTTCAACACGTAACCTGCTTCCTCACCGACTACATCTACATGGGATACTCTGGATATGACATTTAAGGGCCTGGCAGAGGGTTAGTCGAACCACCTTTATCCTATTTATCTCCTATTCCATTCTCGAATAGCGCACAGCAAGAAAGAATACCTGAATCTCTCAGTTTTAGCTCTGATTTCTCGTATTCTATTCTGATGATCAGTTACTCCTATGTATGTGGGAGTCAACAATATATTTTCGCATTCGGAGGAGAATCTTGGCGATCGGAGTTTCGAAAGTAGCCCATGCCGCAGCGATAAGCGCCGTTGTCGTAATGACTCCCATTCCAGATCCTGTACCATTTTCGTAACTCGGTCTCCCCTGCATCGTGACAGTCCAAAACGAGCTGCCGTTCTTTGAACTCTTCCGATATCCTCCGTCAAACCCACCTGATAACGATCCCACATTGGGCAGCAATACTCGATAAAAGGACGGACAGGCGTAGTGTATGCAGTTTCTTTAGTAGTTCAGTAGCATCTTTTAAGGGTTCTACCAATGAAACGCAGTCTCTGGTTCGCCTTTCCCACGACATTATCTACGTGTCATTTCCAGTTTAAGAGTGAAGTAATAGTAATTCCTAGATATTTTGTGGAGTTTACGACCTTCACTTTTGATTTATGTACCTTGTAAACAACGTTTAATGGATATCTTTTTGTACTCATGTGGACGACTTCACACTTCTCATTATTTAGAGTCAATTGCCAATTTTCACACTATAGTTATATCTAATTCAGATCGTTCTGCAGGTGGTTTTGATCTTCAGATTATTGTATTAGACGGTAAATGACGGCGTCATCTGCAAACAGCCTAAGAGCGCTATTTAGACACTCTGCCAAACCGTTTATGTAAATAAGGAACAGCAGAAAACCAATAACATTACCCTGTGGAACACCCGATATCACCTCTGTTTTGCCGGCCGCGGTGGCCGAGGTGACTGAGGGGCTCCAGTCACGGTCAGCACGGCCACTACTAGAGGCCGTCAAACGCTGCCTGGCTCCCGCTCGTTCCCGCCAGAGGGAGCGGCTAGCGAGACCGCCACACCCGGGAACCGGCCGTGCCGATAACGCAGTCTCGGGAGCGAGAAGTCTCGGTACTCCCAGCTGGCATATGGAACAGCCGACAGCAGTGCGCATGCGCACGGCCAGCCCTCCTCACGACGCCGTTAATTACTGCGCCCGTCCGGCACACGTCTAGGACGGTGCGTTCACACTGCCGGCCGGGCCGAGCCGAGCGGAGATGTGCCAAGACGAAAAAGAGGGGGAAAACAACTTTTTCGATTTTCAAGTTGTAAGAAAGTTTGACGGTATATAAGACCACATCGCATCCTTTTATCAACTTATTTTTTTCCTTTTACGCTTTGCGTTGCCTGTGTAAAAATAAAAAGTCTACTTTTCATTCCGCACGAGTTTTCAGTTTCGTAAAGCTCCTCACTCGATTTTGATGAAAGTATTCGGTTAAAAAATCTGATTTTTGGACACAGGATAGTACAACATCTTCGCTTTCCAATAAAACATTCACCTTTTCGAAATTCGTAACAATCGTTTTCTAATAATGCTTTTTGTCAGGTATGGGCACTTGATTTACAAATCGTGTATTGAAAAAGTTCGATAGCGGGCAGCATACTGTACTATGCATTTTAGGCCATACATTACAGCGAGTGAAATGGAGCTAAAAGAACAGAAAAGTTTTTGAAATGGTAGTCGCACTGATATCTACCTCCTTTCACAAGTAATTGTGAGTTATCTGAGCGGCATCATGCCGCGACCGTAAGCCTACGAACTCGGCGTGTGTTGAGCGTGGCGTAAAGCACTGCAGTGCCGAAAAAATTATTTGCTGGCCACGTATGTTAGTCCCTCGTGATGTGTTAATAATTCATAACCAGAAAATAGCAATACCCTAATTTTTCTCGGGTGGCAACCGATTACAATGGACAATGATCTGCTATGGTTTTATGTGAGGTAATACTTCACTTAAGAGGTATACAAGTAGTTTGTTGTCCACATTGTACAATTGATGGAATACATATTTCGTGTTTCAAACTACAAGAGAAGAAACAATTAATGTTAACTGCGAATTTGCTGTTGATGGACTGAAATAAAATTTCTGAAATTCTACTCAATGACTTTCTAGTTGAGGATAATAAACGGAAGAAACCCAAAAATATACTTACATTTATTGATGCATATACACCTAAGATTACACTATTTAGCTTTCTCTTAAGCTGGCTGCAGTGGCCGAGGGGTCTGCGGCGCACCAGTCACAGTCTGCACGGCCGCTACGGTCGGGAGCTCGAATCCTCCCTCGGGCATAGATACCTGTGTCATCTTTAGTATAAGGTAGTTCATAAGTAGTTTGTAAGTTTAGCGACTGATGTCCCCGTTGTTAAGTCCCATAAGCTTAACAAACATTTGAACCTTCTCTTAATTTTTGCTTTCGTAACTCCCAGAAAATGTTCTACCACAAGGTGAAACAATTTATATACAGTGTCTCACATAAAAGCTCTATCCCTCAGACCGAGACTAAAGTAGGAGTACATAACAGTAAAATTAAAGACATTTAGTTACCTCCTGCTAAGGGATGCTGCAACTTATGGCCATGGGGGTACGTCAGGTGTGCCAGATTTATGTGGTACACGCTGTACCATGTTTCAGCTCATCTCCACTTTCAAAGAACTCTACACGGTTCTCAGAATTTTTATTTATTTTGTTAGGAAGCTGTCTGATGGGAACTGCTTTTCTATGAACATATCCTGAATCTCACAATTTTCCTTGCCGGCCGCGGTGGCCGAGGGGACTGAGGCGCTTCAGTCACGGTCAGCACGGCTCCTACGGTCGGGGGTTCGAATCCCCCCTCGGGCATGGATATTTGTGCCGTCCTAGTTCGTAAGTAGTTCATAAGTAGTTTGTAAGTTTAGGGACTGATAACCCCGTAGTTAAGTCCCATAGACTATACAAACATTTGAACATTTTTTAATTATGATACTTGATGACAAATCTGCGAATAAATACCTTTCGCTTAAAGCGAAAATGAAGGAAATGGGTCGGATAGAACGGCTTGACAGAATGACTTTAGTTTACACCCAGGACATCCCCATAAGAAATATACAGAAGGAAATCTCGTTTGAGTGCAGAAAAAGTTTTACACAAAAATGAAGGAAATCAGCTGGGTAGTTTAGTCTGTCCGACTGACTTTAGTTTTCGTAGATTCTTTTAATATATAATACAATAAAATCAATGAACTGTTAGCGGGATTCTTGAAGTGGCCAGCAATAGATCTTCTGCTGACAGTGGGTTGGGATTCCTTATAGCTGGGGACAAGCTCTCCCCCATCTTGCAGACAAAGAAAATTGTCTTCAAATGATACAGCAAAATGTTCGTAGAAACGTTGTTCGCCTCAGACAGGTTACTAAAAGCAACTCAGTTCATTCCTACTTTCATCTCAGACGTGAAAGTACCGCATTTATGTCGGACACACTGTATACAATTATTTTCACCCTGTGGGAACACATTTTCCGAAAGCTACAAAAGCGAAAAGGTATATATTGTGTCTTAGTAGTAGATGCATCAATAAATATAAATATCTTTTGACTTTCTCGTTCATCTGCAACTAGAAAGCCGTTAATTGTAATGTCACAAAATTTTATTTCAGTCCATTATGAGCGAAGTCACCGTTTACATTACTTTGTTCTTCTCTTCTAGTTCCAAACACGAAATATAAATTTCACGAATTGTATTATGTGGAAAAAATCAGATGTATGCCTCCCAAAGTCAAGTATGATCTGCTGTAAGACCGTAGCAGATAGTTGTCCATTGTAATCGGTTGCCACACAAGAAAAATTAGTTCATTATTGTTCTTTGATTATGGATCTTTAACACATCATGAGGGACCGACAAACGTAGCCAGCAATTCAGATTTTTCGGCACTGCAGTGCTTCACGCTACGCTCAACACAGGCTGAGTTCGTAGACTTGTGATCGCGGCCCGAGGGCCCTCAGATAACTTGCAATTACCTGTGAAAGGGGGTAGATATCAGTGTGATTACCATTTCAAAAACTTTTTTGTTCTTTTAGCTCCATTTCACTCGCTGTAATATATGGTCTAAAAATCATAGAACAGTAACCTGCCCGCTATCTAACTTTTTCAATACACGATTTGTAAATCAAGTGCATATACTTGAGAAATAGCGTCATTTGAAAACGACTGTTAGGAATTACGAAAAGGTGAGTGTCTTATACGAAAGCTTAGATGTTGTACTACAATGTGTCCAAAAATCAGATTTTTTAACCGAATACTTTCATCAAAATCGAGTGAGGAGCGTTACGGAACTAAAAACTCGTGCGGAATGGAAATTAGCCTTTTTATTTTTTCACAGGCAAGGCAAAGCTAGTAAGGAAAAACTAATTTCATAAAACGATGTAGCGTGGTCTTGTATACCGTGAACAATTTTTACAACGTGATAATCGAAAAAGTGTATTTTCCCTCTTTTTTGTCTCTGGTACGTCCGGCGCGTTGTGTGAACACGCAGCCGGCGGCGTGCGCCGACTAGGCTGAGGCGGCTCAGCCAAGCTCAGCTCGTCCCGGCGGGCGCGCGTGAACCCGGGAGTATCGTGACTCGTCCTGCCCGAAACATCTCGCTCTCGCGACTGTGACGTCATCGCTCCCCCTCTACCAACCCTTTACCCGCCGTCAGCCGTCGAGAGCGAGGCGCGAGCGCTGCGGGAACCGAGCGGGAGTGGCGGCCGTTTTGACGGGCTCTAGCCACTACGGTCGGAGGTTCGAATCCCCCCTCGGGCAAGGATATTTGTGCCGTCCTAGTTCGTAAGTAGTTCATAAGTAGTTTGTAAGTTTAGGGACTGATGACCCCGTAGTTAAGTCCCATAAGCTTAACAAACATCTGAACATTTTATCACCTCTGTTTTAGGCTATGCTTCACCAGTGATTACTACAAACTGTGTGCTCTCTGACAGAAATTCCCCTACCCAGTCGCATATTTGGGGAGATAAACCATAACCACGCAATTTGATTAAAAGCCGAGTAACTGTCCACACACCTTTTTCAACCTCTTCTGGATGTTTCCAACTGTCTCGTTTTCACAACATAGGAATTCAATGACAAGCACATTGCTTCTCACGAACGTCAAGTGTAGCAGCCATCTTGAAGACATGCTGTGACGGCGCCACTCGCAGGGAGAGGTTGAACTACGTTTGGAAACAAGCGGGAAGTATGTACCTACACACTGCAGAACTTTCAAACGCGCAGAATGAAAACTGCATTTTCAAAAAAAATATTGAGCATTTCTGATGGAGTGGCCCTCGTACATGCGTAGGTCTGTATACGTTACATTACCGCATTTTGCTACTTTTGAACTACCTATAAGAGAACGAGCTATTAATCAACAGTCAACACGGATTCAGAAAGTATCGCTCTTGCGAAACACAGCTTGCTCTTTATTCACGTGAAGTGATAAGTGCCATCGACAAAGGATCTCAAATCGATCCCATATTTTTGGATTTCCGGAAAGCTTTTGACACTGTACCTCACAAGCGGCTTCTAATGAAATTGCGTGATTATGGGATATCGCCCCAATTGTGTGACTGGATTCGCGATTTCCTATCACGAAGGACACAGTTCGTAGTGATTGACGGTAAGTCATCGATTAAAACCGAAGTGATATCTGGCGTTCCCCAGGGAAGCGTTATAGGTCCCCTACTCTTCCTTGTGTTTATAAACGATTTAGGAGACAATCTGAATAGTTCTCTTAGTCTGTTCGCGGATGATGCTGTCGCTTATCGGTTAGTGAAGTTAACATAGGATCAAAAGCAACTGCATAGCGATGTAGACAAAATTTCTACATGGTGCGAATATTGGCAATTGACAGTAAATAATGAAAGTGTGAAGTAATACTCATGACCACTAAAAGATATCCGCTGAACTTCAATTACACTATAAGTCAGTCAATCCTTAAGGTCGTAAATTATACCAAATACCTAGGAGTTACAATTGTGAAAAACTTAGACTGGAGAGATCACACAGAAAATATTATGAGGAAGACGAACCCGTGGTTACGTTTCGTTGGCAGAACGCTTCGAAGATGCAACAGCTCCACCAAAGAGACTGCCTACATCCTCTCCTGAGTACTGTTGCCCCTTGTGGGAACCTCACCAGGTGGGACTGACGGAAGACATTGAAAAAGTTGAGAGAAGGGCAGCTAGTTTTGTTTTATCACGATACAAGGGGGAAAGCGTCACTGAAATGTTGCACGATTTGAGGTGTAAATCATTAAAAGAAAGACGTTATTCGTTGCGGCGAGATCTATTTATGAAATTTCAATCACGGAATTTTACTTCTGAATGTGAAAATATTTTTCTAGCACCCACCTACATTGGGAGATATTACCATCCAAATGAAGTAAGAGAAATCAGATCGAAAACGGAATGATTTAGGGGTTCTTTCTTTCCGTGCGCTATCAGAGAATGGGACGATAGAGAGAGGTTCGGAAAGTGGTTAATGATCCCTCTGCCAGGCACTTAAATGTGACTTATAGAGTATCTATGTAGATGCAGAAAAAATAGTCTAATTCCGAGCAGAAACATTTAGATTTAACGCAAATAATCTTCAGCGGTCAAGTGTAAAGGAAATATTTTGTTGTTTCATATTTTTGAATGGTTTGTACTTTACTCTATCGTGAACAGTTCTCATGCCATGAGTTTAATTTATTGGGAATAAAATGAAATGTTGAGATTCATCACGCTTTGGCCCACTTTACGTTTCGGTAGTAACACTAAAAGTAGACCTTTTCAATCGCGTTTTGACAGCTCTAAATTTAAATGAAAATAACGGCTTAACCGTTCATCTAACACAAAAATTTAAAATGCGAATTTATAGAGTAGAAAATTCTCTACAACTTTGATCTTTTCTGTTTTTCTCATATCTCATATCGTATCAGAGATAGTTGCAAAAATAACGACGATGTCTGTCTGTCCGTAATGTGTTCCCACTCTTTAAAAAAAGTCCGTTTGTGATGCCTTTTCGACAGCAAGAATTTTCAATTAAAGCGTTCATCTGACAGAAAATTGGATAAAAGAATTTGTAGAGAAATAAATTCTCTGTAACATGCCTCCCTTATATTTTTTTCATAACTCGTACCGTTACAGAGATACTCTCAAAAATAACGGCGATTTGATACCGTCACTTGATTTTACGTAAACCAGGTGTTGGGAAAAGTCACGTGACATTCCTCGACCATAACTGTCTCTGGCGTACGCCATCTTCTGTATTTTATGATTTTCTTATTACAACTTACACGATCTTATTTCAGAGCAATACCGCACTGAATAATTAACAGAGACACGCCATACACAATACGATAAATTATAACCTAGTGTCTGAAATGTCATTTTAGCAGTTAACAATATCCATCAATAATACGAGAATTAAGGATAAATTTGGTGTTTGTTCGCTGTGATGTAGTATGCAGCGTGTTATGTTGTGATGCATATAGTCGGTAGTTCGATACCTGTTACTACTATTTTTTTTCGTTTGGCTCCTAAAACTTTCAGGAACTCTTATCAATTAAATATAGTTATCTTTTGCAATTTTTAGAGTTGTACATATGTAAGAGAGCTCCCTAAAAATGTGTGGTAGTTCTAGTTCGCGAAAATGCCTTGAAGTAAGTAACAACGAATTGAACAATTATCTTTGGAAGCATATGCACGTAAACTGGGAGGATACTGTTATAATGAATATTCTAAACAACGTGCTGATACTGATTGTTACATATATAAATGAACTCCTAGTATTCTGTGGCAACTATCGTCCCCTAATGAAACGGAAGGGAAATGACACACCGCAACAAATTATCTTGCTTCTTATTTTTCTAAGCATTTATTCGCTGTTTATGGAATATGTTGAAAGTCATTATTTAGAATCAATGCATCTACTAAAATGTTTGTCTTTTTTATGGTGGCTATGATTGCTTTTAACGTAGAGGTATTTCCTTTTCTGTAATTCAGGTAGGACCTTGTTAATGTTACTTTGTTGAGCTGTAAATTAAAAAATCCATATTCTGTTTCAAACAGGAACTACGTTTTCTTATACAGCTTTAATAACAAACGGAATAAGTGTGGTAACGCTGAATTTCACGTAAGTAATCTACATACAAAGTTACTACAATCAGTTTGTCATTTACAGCAGTCACTGTAACAGTTTATGTACATGTCAAAAAGAAGTCTGTGTTTCCAATTCATTGGTGTAAGTTTTATGGTATGTTCACAAAATAGAACAAATGTAGTTTTGAGAGATATCGCTATTATCTTTTCAGCAACAAGGAATCTTGTAGAACATAGTTGTGTTGAATTAACAAGATTGTGTGAAAACCGTTTATGAATCAGGATTTAAAAAATGCCAGTGGCGATTTTTTATTTTCTTGTTTTTATTCATATTTTTTAGTTCTTCAGTTTAATCGATAATTTTCGGTCGTTTGTTCAAGTTTGTACTGTGCTGTCCGTTGAGATTTTTGTATTACAGATGGCGTTCAGCCCCCTTTCTTCATCACTCTTCTGATTGGTTCTTTTATTTGATCGGTCCTTTGTGGACGTTGCTTTTAGTTTTAGTTTGATTGTTTCGTCGTTGACTTACCTTTTTCCTTACAGAAGGAATCAAGCACTCTGACCGAGCACGCTGAGTCTTCGCACCTGGCAAGTTTCGAACCACCGTCTAATATGTTCGCGCATCACAAACTAATTCACCGCCCATTACGCTACGCCGAATAGCTACGAGAGAAATCCGTAATTCTCGTACCATCGATGGCAGGTGTTGTCTGCTAACAAGGCCTATTTAGACATTTCATTATAACCCATTTTTCTAAGAATGACGAGTTTTTGACGACGCTTAAGTTATAATTAGAAATCATTGAATACTTTCTACATCTGCATCTACATCTGATACTCTGCAAATCACATTAAAGTGCCTGGCACAGGGTTCGCCGAACCACCCTTATATTATTTATCTCCCATTCCATTCTCGAATAGCGCGCGGGAAGATGGAACACCTGAATCTCTCCGTTCGAGCTCTGATTTCTCGTATTTTATTCTGATGACCTTTTCTACCTATGTAAGAGGTAAACAATAATATATTTTCGCATTCGGAGGAGAATGTTGGCGATTGGAGTTTCGTAAGTAGCCCACGCCGCAGTAATGAACACTGTTGTACGGACAAGCGTAGTGTATGCAGTTTCTTTAATAGTTCTGTTGCATCTTTTAAGGTTTCTGCGAAAAAAACGCAGTCTCTGCTTCGCCTTTCCCACGACATTATCTACGTGTTCTTTCGAGTTTCAGTCTGAAGTAATAGTAATTAGTCGGTATTTTGTGGGGTTAACGGTCTTCACTTTTGATTGATTTATCTTGTAAACAAAGTTTAACAGATTTCTTTTAGTACTCATGTGGACGACTTGACACTTCTCATTATTTAGAGTCAACTGCCAATTTTTACACCATAGTGACATCTTATTTATATCGTTCTGCAATTGGTCTCAATATTCAGATGATTTTACTATACGGTAATTGACGGCGTCATTTGCAAACAACCTAAAAGAGCTGCTTACATTTTCTTCCAAATCGTTTATGTAAATAAGGAACAGCATTGGACCAATAACGCTACCCCGTGGAACGCCGGATATCACCTCTGTTATAGTCGATGCCTTACCATCGATTACTACAAACTGTGTCCTCTCTGACAGGAAATTCCCTATCCAGTCGCAAATTTGCGGCGATATACCATAACCACGCAATTTGATCAAGCAACATGGCGTACGCAAAAGAGAGTTTCCGGCGATGGGTGTCACGTGAGGGACTTCCGAACGCCAAATTTATGCATTGTTCCGTCTAGGCTATAGTCATTAATAACCACTACCGGCAAAGAAAATAAACTTAGAACAAACTACCAAAGCAAGACAGCTGATAATATTCTAACGAAAATAATAATGAAAATGTGGTAGCGATATTAAAATAATAGTTTAAGAAGGTAAAATTTCCAAAGAGAGTATGTTTTCAATACAAAATTAAAATATAGAATAATTTTTGCTGTTTGTTAAAATTCGGTCAGAAAGTATATTACGTGTTGGGTGCACAGATATTATCACAATAGAGAGTTGTAATCATATCGTCCACTTTTTAATTATTTATATTTGTATTAATTTTTTCCGAAATGTTTGTAAAAAATGTCATAAAACTACAGGAAAATCTAACGTGGGCCATAAAACACGACGTTGTGATTTTATATTTCCTTCTTCACATGTCTTTTGTAGTACTTACATTACAAATTATGCTTTCACTCTATTTTCAGTTAAAGTTTTTTTGAAAATGGCTATTTCATTAGCCGGGAGGATTGCGTTTGTCTTCCGTTTGGTTTTAATTTATCGTCTGTATGTGTATTAACTTACTACTAGCTTGTGGAAATAAACTGACATTCAGAATACAAAATATCCTCAAGACACAAGGAATAAAAATAGTATATAAAGTGCCATAACTCATAATAGAAATGCCTAACAAAAAACATAGAGCACTGACACCTACCACAAATCGGGTATTTACAAACTCCATTGTAAACAGTTATGATGCTCAATACTTAGGACATTTGGCACACGACATAAAGAAGACAAACGATCATGGAAATACGGCAACAGACATTCAACATTTGCGGAACAGCTTAGACAAGAAAAGCACTATCCTACAACCATAGAAGGAGACGTGAAAATGGATTTAGCAATAAGAAACTTCTCCTAACTCTCCAAGGGGACTTTAAAATTAGCAAAGCAATAACAGAAAAGATACACATACTTAATAACCAAGTAAACATCAGCAACCAAACGTCAATAATTTTCAGCGAATAACACACAATTGATCTCTATACTTCAGCTGCACCTCAGCTGTCTAACCGTCACTGCCATAGGTGATCATGTTTAGTTTCCCGCCAAATTCAAATATGTCTACTATGAAGTATTACAAGAAAACTAAAAGAAAGTACGTTTAGATTCCGTTACCATCTCTGCCTACATCGCATATTGACTTAAAATTGAAATTATGACGTAATCAAGCAATTCTTCGTCACCTAATAACTAATGAAAACTCGTTTCCCAAATTTAAACATGACGGACAATTCAAAGTAGTGTGCAAAACATATGAATGTGCAAGCACGCTGCAATTCTATATTCAGACACCAGAGTCACACATTCAGTTTCTATAGAGATTACTGACTAAAACACATAATAGACAAAAACAAACCTTCGGCACACCGTGTAATATGACCATGCAAAGAAAACAACAACCCCCTTAAAAACACACACAAAAAGACACATACACACATACATTCATACAGACCTTCCCTGGTTGAACTAACATCATATTTTAAACACACACACAATATAGGCAGAACCTTACATACAGGTTGCTAGAATACGCCTATTTAACAGAAACAAAACATGAACTGATCTCACAATGCGAGCCATAGAACTTACAAGCACATTAACACACACACATACGATAAATAAAAATGAAACAAAAGAGAAATGCATCCCGTCAGGCTACAGAAATGGCGAGTTTTTGGCAACTTTCGGAAAACGTGTAATTAAAAATAGAGAGATAGTTTATATGGTAATGTGAGTGCTAGTTAAGAAAAACGTCACACACGTTGGCAACAACTTAACAAGTCTGCTGTTGCCGGACACTGCTTGGACACAGGATGGAATACAACATAAGGGAAATCTTGGCATGCACTTCCAGCTATTGGGATTGTGTTATAAAGGAAGCGATTCAAATAAAACTAGTGTGTAACCTGTTGAATAGGGACGGAGGATTTTGCTTAAATTCTGCATGGAATACTGCACTCTCACTAGTCGAAAAATAAAGGGACAAAATTAATGCCATTCCACCGGCTGAAAACTCGTGTTTGCTATAGATATTTCTGTTGGTTTTCTTCTTTCGTCGTGTGATCGCACTGTGTGCTTTCTTGCTCAGTCTTTCTGTTGTCATGGAGAACCTAGGTTTAGAACGCCGTTGCACATTACTTCCTCGCTGCAGTATTGCCTTGACAATGGCAGGATGTGCTCTTGCTGAAATATCGGCTGACGTCTAGTTTCGTACCTGGCTGAATTACCCGTAAGTTTTTGAATACGTCTTACGCCGGAAGAAATTGACGAAACACATGAAATTCCATATTTAGTGACCGATTGAAGACCTGTGCTTATGCATGGTTCTTGTTTGGTTTGGGCTTCCTTGCGCAGTTGCAGTTATACAGTTTGTAAAGGTTAGATTAACGTTTCTTTCAACTGTAAAAATTAGTCTAATTTAGAGCAGAGGCGTTTCGCTCTATTTCAATGCATCTTCAGTGGTCAACTGTATTGAAAAGTTCCACAGGTCACACCAATATTTCAGAAAGGCAGTAGGAATAACCCACTAAACTACAGGCTTATTTCATTGACTTCAATTTGCAGCAGGGTTTCGGAACATATCCTGTATTCAAATATTATGAATTATCTCGAACAGAATGATCTATTGACCCAATGTCATTCATGTGAAACACAACTAGATCTTTAACAACACGAAGTGATGAGTGCTATCGACAACGGTTCTCAAATTGATTCCGTATTTCTTTATTTACAGAAGGCTTTTGACACCATACCTCACAAACGGCTTTTAATCAAATTGCGTGGTTATGGAAAATCGCCGCAGGTTTGTGACTGGATAGGGGATGTCCTTCAGAGAGGACAGAGTTTGTAGTGACTGATGGTAAGGCGTCAACTAAACCACAGGTGATATCCGGCGTTCGCCGCGGAGGAGCGGCCGAGCTCATTGAGGCGATATGTTACGATGCGCGAAGCCGTTTCCCGTCTGGGGTTTGAATCCCCCGTTGGGCATCGCGGTTTGTGTCGTCTTTAGTATAAGGTATTTCATAGGTAGTTTAGAAGTTTAGGGACTGAAGACCTCGCAGCTAAATCCCTTAAGCTTGACAAACTTTTGAACATTTATCCGGCGTTCCACAGGGTAGTGTTATTTGTCTTTTTTGGTCTTTATCTACATAAACTATCTGGGAGAAATCTGAGCAGCTCTCTGAGGTTGTTTGCAGAAGACACGGTCATTTATCGTTTAGTATAGTCAACTTAAGATCAAAGCCAACTGCAGAACGATCTAACTAAGCTATCAGTATGGTGCATAAATTGGTAACTAACTCTAAATGATGAGAACTGTGAAGTCGTCCACATGAGTACGAAAAGAATGCGTCAAACTTTGTTTTCAAGATAAATCAATCAAAAGTGAAGGCTGTAAACTCCGTTATACACCTAGAAATTACTATTACATCAGACTTAAACTGGAAGGAACACGTAAATAATTTCGTAAGAAAGGCAAATCAGAGACTGCGTTTTATTGGCAGAACACTTAAAAGATGCAACAGAACTATTAAATTGACTGCATACACCACGCTTTTCCGTCCTCGTGTGAAGTATTGGTGCCCAGTGTGGGATCCTTTATCAAGTTGGTTTGACGGAAGTCATCGAGAGAGTCCAAAGAAGAGCAGCCCGTTTTGTACTGTAACGATATAGTGGAGACAGCGGCCCGGAAATGATACAGCATCTGGGATGGGAACAACAACGGCGTTTATCGCTGCAGCGAGGTCTACTTACAAAACTCCAATCGCCAAGAAAAAAATGTTTAAATGTTTGTTAAGCTTAAGGGACTTAACTGCGGGGTCATCAGTCCCTAAACTTACAAACTACTTGTGAACTACCTTATACTAAAGACGACACAAATATCCATGCCCGACGGGGGATTCGAAGCCCCGACCGTAGCGGCCGTCCAGACTGTGACTGGCGCGCCGCAAACCGCTCGACCACCAATCGCCAACATTCTCCTCTGAATGCAAAGTTGTATTTTTACCCTCACCTACATAGGTAGAAATGACCATCAGAATAAAATACAAAAAAATCAGAGCTCAAACCGAGAGGTTCAGATTTTCTTTCTACCCGCGCGCTTTTCGAGAATGGAATGGTAGATGAACAGTATAAAGGTGGTTCGATGAACCCTCGTCCAGGCACTGAAATGTGATTTGCAGAGTATCCCATGTAGATGTAGATGTAGAATGGGAAGGAGACTGCGGCAGTGGCGCTGAAAGTGACAGATGGTAGTAATGTGACTACAGGAGATATAAGCGAAAGCAGTAGTAGTAGAGGAAACATGTAGGAGAAATTCACGGTGGGAGGAAGGAAACAATGGAAGAGAGATGTATACACGTAGTGTAGGCTGTGAGAAGCATATGTTAAATCTGAAGGCTTTTATCAGAAAGTGACCAGGGAAATGGATTTAGAATAATCTGTGTTAAAAGATAACTAACATTTTTGCAAGCCAAAAACTATCGTGGATCAGTGGAATTATGATTGAGGCACCTAGTTAGAACTTTTCTATCAGTCCGTTTTCACATTTTATCGTGTTCCTGCAGCTGGTAATTATACATTCATGATAATGAGTTTGGAAAACGTTGTTGCCTATTAGGAAGGCAGCGAACTGGTACATGATTCAGTATGAAATTTTCTGCGAAGTTCGCAAAAAAGTCTTACATATTTATTTATAATACGGTAACCGGTTTCGATCTATGCTAAGATCATCCTCAGACCGATTTGTCTGTAAAGTGAAAGACATTATCCTACAGAGGGAAAGAGTTACAACAAATAAGCCATACAACATTTTACATGAATGAATAACAAAATTAAATAGAAAAGAAAACCTCACGTTGATGCCGAGAGATGAGCTTGCGGCGACTGCTGAACAGCGAACTACGCCGCCCGCAGGTATAAAGGATAAGCCCCGCTCGTCGCCAGGACAATCAACACATTGCGAGCCTATGAGTTGAATTATACAACAAAAGATAAGGTAAAAATATACATAACCCACTATGGATATGAAACGTATTTCGTTTACTACAAAACTTATTTACTTTGTTACCATGTCATTAATAAAGATAAATTGAAAGTATTTAACAATAAAAAGAAACTGGCAGGCTGAGAAATACGTTTCGTCTATTGGCACTGATAACGAGACAATTTAAATCGAAGTCACAATCTGAATCAAAGATAAAATGCAGCGACGCCAATGGTTGCCGTGGATACCGCGGCATGGGGTCAGTCGATAAGTCGCGTAAGTGGCGAAGCAGACGACGCGACAGAGACGTAACGGCCAGGAGACACCGTCGGTCACTGTGGACACAGGCCGCGATTGCAGTGATGACTGATGCCTGCACGCACATAGGTAAGATGCCTAGAACTCGCCGATGCCGTACGTTGCGGGTAAGAATAATATTCAAAATTCCGGTAATTTCGCAGGTATGCTGCATAGCGCGGCTATAGCGAGGCTTCGACCTCGAAACGATATATATCGAATCCATACGTTTCGAAAAGAGAGGTATGGAACAAGCGAATGTCGTAGTACAATAGTGGATTAAATTTACGTGCCATTTGAATAGTGATATTCAATTGTTTGGTGTTGAACGTTATGGCTATTGAAAGTACAGAGGGAAGTGCGGTGTCGTTACTGACATGAATAGAACTGATTTCGAAACTGTCCACTACATAGTTTTGCCGTGTTTTTAAATTATTACCAGACGAGAAGCTTAAGAAATGTATTGGCTGTCACAGTGATCGTAGTGTGAAAGTTATCCATAAAAGTACTGGGAAAAACTCCACGTGCATGTTATTTTGCGGTAATTGCAAGAAAGGAACGTATGTTCAGAAGAAATACGTGGTTGGAACACTGCAGATTTGCAATAGCTCTAAATATTATAATAATTTCATGTTGGGTAAAGAACTTCAGAAACTGGTCTCGCATTGAACACTGTTTGCGAATATTATGGGTTTTGTAGGGAAATATGTTACGTTACTGTAACGAATAGTAGTGGGCCTATCGAAGTAGTCGGGAAAATCGTTGAAAGAGACGAAACTCATATTAGTAAAAGAAAATATAACAGAGGACGTGTACTGAAAAAATTGATGGGACACATATGGGTGTTTCGGGCCATTGAGAGTGTTAAAAGTGGGACGGAAATTGTAACGGATGGATGGGCTTAGTATCAAACATTAAGAAATGAAAGTTTCCAACACGAGTTTGTCAATCATAGTGTCGAATTTTTATCGCCGTGGTGAAGTAGCCGAGCGGTCTAAAGCGTCTCACTGCGGAAAGCGCGGTTGCTCGCCGTGGTGGTTCGAGTCCTCCTTGGGGCATGGGTGTGTGTGTTTGTCCGTAGGTTAGTTTACCTAGGTTTAAGTCGTTTGTAAGCTACGGACTGATGACCACGCAGTTTGGTCCGATAGATCTACAAACATTCGAACATTTGATTTTTGAATTTTTATGATCAGACGACTCATCTGTGCACACACAGAACGTGGAACGACTGTGGAAAAGTGTGAAGAGTGATATCAAACGGGAGGGTTGGCCAGGTGAACGCGACGGGATGTACTTGTTCCGATACATTTACTTCCATAATTTACGTCTTGAAGGGAAAAAATTCCCTTTCGATATACTGCCACTGTTCCTCAGAGACATATCTCGTGTATACCCAGGATACGGCCAACAACGACTCAAACCACTAGCTTACACAAGGAAAGGAATGGAGGAAGACTTCAGCGATACCGAACAAACTACGCATTAAGAAAGGTGTGAAAAGGATATATGTAATTAATACTTTTTTCTTGTTTCCTTTTTAGCTCGTGAGGGCGCGTAACGGACAAATCTACAGTTCAGACAGCGGTAATTTACAAGAAAGCTTATACTCGAAGTAGCTCGGCCTGAAATGATATATATCAAACGTACAACTGTAAATCCATGAATTGTTTCTGAACTGGAGATTCGGGCGCTACGCGCCCTCGCGTACTAAAAGGAAGATAATCTTGTTTAACCTATACCAAACCTTCTTAAGGCGACGCTACAGATAACTTTTTTTAACGTGAATGTTACGTTATGTATAGGTTAAACAAGAAGTTTTTTTGTAGTACGTGAGGGCTCTTGGCGTTCAAATCTGCGGTTCAGAAACACTGAATGGATTTACAGTTGTACGTTTGGTATATATCATTTCAGGCTGAATTATTTCGAGTGTAAGTTTTCTTGTAAATTAGCCAGAAAGCTGGACTCTTAGGTTCCTGCCTAATCACATCCTTTAAAATCACAACATATTCGTAAAAATCATAACATTCGCCTATTCGATACCTGTCGTTTCGATACGTTTCGCTGTGTAACATGTTCTGGTATTGAAGTTTTCGCAAACGACATGTCAATCACAAAATAACAAATAACAAAACGTTAAAGGAAAGGTAGCGAAAGAGCAGATATGCAGTATAGCAAGTTCTCGAAAAAAATTGTAAAAAATGATTCTCTTTATAGTCCAGTTGCTCATTTAATAGTGTCAATTTTTTTTGACTTTTCGTGTCATTTCAACTTCTTCAAAGGTTATTATACTGAAGTAGAGACATTTAATTAAGATTTATGTTGCGGCCGGGATTCGAACCAGGAACCTCCTGTTATTGCGTCTGCCTAGTAAGCAGAAGGTTCCACGTTCGAATCCCGAAGCGACATAAATTTTAATTCAATGCCTCTACTTCAGTTTAATGTCTTCAATAGATGTCAAGACCAAATATGTCTCTGGACATTCATTATTTGGTATATCTTCTTCGAGGTCTTTTAAGAAGGGCCCTTTAGGTACATTGTGTAATACTTGAGATTCGTTTGAATGGAACTTTCAGAGTGTTTGTTTTGTAATAGGCGTTGACCAAACACAGATTTACTAGCTGATAGACCGTTTGTGTGCTCTTTAAAGCGAATGACGAAATTTCGACCTGTTTTGCCGATATACTGTTTATTACAGGCATTGCATTCAACCTCATACAAACCGGAGTTGATAAATTAAAAAAAAAAAAAAATGTTCAAATGTTTGTAAATCTATCGGACCAAATTGTGTGGTCATCAGTCCGTAGCTTACAAACTACATAAACGTAGGTAAACTAACCTAAGGACAACACACACACCCATGCCCCAGGGAGGACTGGAACCTCAACGGCGAGCAACCGCGCGCTCCGCAGCGAGACGCTTTAGACCGCTCGGCTACTCCACCGCGGCAGTTGAGAAATTGTCTTCATTGTTACCAACAATATGTTTAAGAATATTCCACTGTTAAATACCTTCATTTATATTTATTAATTACATGGTAACTAAGTTTAATAGAAAAAATACCTTAATACATCCATAATGGGTTATTTATATTTTTACCTTATCTTTTACTGTCTGACACACTTGGGTGATGCACGATGTGTTGATGCTGCAGCCAATGGGCGGGGTTTATCCTTTACAACTCGCAGCGTTCTCTGGCTGTTCAACAGTCGCCGCTCGCTCATTGAATCGGTATCAACGTGAGATATACTGTTTTATTTGTTTGTTAATACATTTTTGTAATATTTTACAGGCAAATGCGTCTGTGGATGATCTTAGCAAAGATCTAAGCCGGTTATCGTATTATAAAATGAAGTATCAAACTTGACTGAGAACTCGAATGATATTTTCATAATGCAAATATAAATGAAATAAATTTTCAGCCTGCATCGAATATATATTTGTCGTTAGTTTGCGGGAAAATGAACTCTCGTGAAAATGCGTCATTGAGTGGGCATAGTGACAGTCTTTATCATATGTTCAAACGTTTGTAAAACTATTCTACCAAACTGCTATGGCCATCAGTCCCTAGACTTACAAATTACTTTAAATAACTTACATTAAGGACAACACACACACACAGACAACAAACGCGAACACACACACACACACACACACACACACACACACACACACACCAGTGCCATAGGGAGGACTCAAACCTCCGGCGGGAACAGCCGCGCAGACAGTGTAGCATGCCTTAGACCATGCGGCCATTCCTTATGCGAAGTTATTTATCAAATGAATACTTTCTGTAACGTTATAGAAACAGAAAGGCTTTGTTGGAAATGGAGCTCAGGTGGACTGCATTTACAGGCAACGGTATCTGCAGTTAGTAAATCGCTCTGAAGCCAACAATCAAGAAAAGAGCTGAAAATTTAAAACAAGATAAAAGAGTTTTGTGCACAGAAATTGTGATTCCATAGGAACTTGTTCAGGAATTTGAAGTTAATAAACATATATTTAATGATACGATGTTCCTTGTATGTGTGTAAGCTGAAAGAAAAGATTTTTATCAGTATTACCCCAAAGTTAGTGAAAAAAAATTACGGTATAAGAAGGAAACATAAACCTGATCAACATCCTGTGAAGAAACAAAGTTATTCGAAGAAACGGTGATAAAATCTAAAATTATAGGTTAACCTGCAAACTAGGAATGTTTTGGAGATTCACTGGTGAAGTCACCAGAAATATTCAAATAAACTTGGAAATGAAATGCTGTTTGTAACAAATTGAATGGAAAAAATTTATGGAATGCATGACATGTAAAATTCTAATTCGTAGAAAGTGTGCAGTAGTGAGGAAAGGGCTGAATATATTACAATTCTTAATTAATTCCAGTTGATAATTAATTTCCATTCCGGCGAACTCATTATCACTCTAGTTGACCGATTCACTTTCCACCTGTACGGAGAACATCGGGGCATTTTATCTTCGCTGTGTTTCTGTATAATGATGTATGAATACAAAACAACTTTCTCATTTATCATTTTCACACGTACTTGCTATCTGTAAGCCATTAAAACGTTTGGTATAGATAAATAAAGAAAAATGTTAGGGCACGTTGGGGGCTTTAGCACATTAAATCGTATCATGCAACGTCCATTCATTGAAATATATTGTTGTTGTTTGGATGTTTTAGGGGGACAAAACTACGGAGGTCATCAGTCCCTCCAATGAAATATATCAAGTGACTTCATAATCATAGAAGTGCATAAACTCATTTTCTAATAAAATTATAGGAAGATTACAGAATGATATATTCATTCCGCAGCTGAGTTTGAGCAGATGCGAAACTTCGTGACCTACTACAACATTGTGCCGGATCCGGCATTCGAACCTTGGATCATTGCACTTTACCGTCTGACAAGGAGAGTACACATACTCGTCATCGCCGAATTCGTCCAAATGTATGGTACATGTAGGGCGTGGTGAGACACGAAAGTGCCCCAAGTGAGAACCCCAGATGGCTAAGCATTTAGAAAATAAATGTAAATTTGCTAAGGATCTATCACCATATGCATGCGGTAGAAGAACGGATTCGTATTGAGATGGTCGTGGGTTCAACTATACCCGGCGGAAAAATTTTTCTGCTCATTGGCAATGCATACACCTTCATATTGATCCCGTAGGGGTCGTGAGGACAAGATTAGCTTTATTATTGCACGCACTAAGGCATTTAAACATTCTTCCCACGCTCAATACGTGAATGGACTGGGAAAAACCCCTAATAACTAGTACAGTGGGAAGTACCCTCTGCCATGCACTTCACAGTAGGTTGCAGAGTATTGATGTAGATGTGTACTGACGTCACAATTAACCGCAACATCATTATATCTTACTTTATTAATTCATATAAGCAAAGAAGAGAAAGGGCATTGGATGAAATTTGGAACTACAAACATTTAAAAAGGGACTGTAGTTACCGCGTACTTGGGGACGTCGTGTATGTAAATCGAAACTTCCATTATTTTGCAAGCGATCAGTTACATGCATTCTTGTTCCCTCGCGCGAACTCCACCCACGTCTTCTCAAATAAATTGTTTTCATCCTTTACAATGGTTCATTCGTCCGAGGGAGCATTGATATTCAAAATATCGTCTCATACCCGGCACACGCAAGGTACGGGGAGGATCCAGAAAAACACTACGCAGAAAATTTGCATAGTGTTGTCGGCGTCTTGAATTGTGTAGTAGAAACACGAAGCAATCTTGGAAGAACGTCCAAAATTCAAACACACTCTTTTCTCGATCGTAAAAAAATAATACGTAGATAGACCTTTGATCCATTTGACTACATTTGTCTTTGCGCGTGGAAAAAGCTCTCTTACTCCGGAAATAGCCACGCCCACGAACCACAGACGTTGCGGAGGTAGGGGGGTCCAGGTCTACTGACACTAAGACAACACGAAGGGGCAAGTCTCTGCCAAGGCTATCATGTCACGATAATCACTTAGTGCTGTCTGCTTGTTAATTCTGCCACCAAGGCACGTTTCATCCGTAGAGACGACCTGAGGTAAGACGCCTCAGAGTCTGTAAGTGAGGACCCTCGTAAAAATATAGAAGTCATAGTTCAGCATGGTTAATGGCCGATAATGTTCCACAATTTGTCCCCTGGACTTCTTCGGGATCAGAATTATCAGGCCTTCGACAAATGCAGTTGGGAGTGGGACGGCAGGTGTCATCAGTTTTTTATACATTTCTATCAAGCGAGGAGCCATTATGCCTTGCAAGGTGCGGTAGAACTCCAGCGAGAGGCCATCCGGACCCGGGGATTTATTTTTTGCTCCCCTATGGAGAGCTTCAACGAGATCTCTAAGGTTCTGCGCAGCTTCCCCATCAAGGGTACTTTTTTTTTAAAATGTTTGTAAATCTATCGGACCAAACAGCGTGGTCATCAGTCCGTAGCTTACAAACTACTTAAACCTAGGTAAACTAACCTAAGGACAACACACACACCCATGCCCCAGGGAGGACTCGAACCTCCACGGCGAGCAACCGCGCGCTCCGCAGCGAAATGCCTTAGACCGCTCGGCTACTCCACCGCGGCCATCAAGAGTACCAGGCACGTAGTGGAGCACTTATTCCGTTGCTACAGCATCCTGACCCACTGCTGCATACAACTGTCGATAGTGGTCTATGTCATTGTGAGATGTCAGTCGACGACATTCTGGGGTATTAATAGGGCGTACCAGCGCTCTCCTACACCGTTGCTTCTCACGTATAATGTGATTCATGGAAAGAGGTTCGCCATCAACTGTATCTTGACACCTCGCACATGTCAGTGTTCCTTCAAGACGGCGGCGCATAAGTGAAGTAATCTTCGCCTTAATCCGCTGAATTTCAGTCTGTCGTTCAGGAGACGGTTCTTGGCTAGTAAGTTCACGGAGTGCCGTAAAGTACAATTCCATAGTACGTCGATGCCAACACATTTTGTAACGTCCGTACTGTATCAACGGGCGACGCAATGCGGGCTTAGCGCAATCGAGCCACCATCGACGTGTTGAAGAATATGCCATAAGACGTCTCTGGCAGTTGTTCCACGTCGCTTCTATATGCTGTCTGCACTCTGTATCGTTAACATGTGCATCATTTAACCTCCAAGTACCTCGACTGCGCCACACCGTCTGCCGTGCAAGAGAAACAGCGATGTGGTCAGAGAGGGCTACAGGCCACAGCTCGGCATCAGGCGTTGCCGTTGTGAGTCCGTGGGAGACTTAGAATCAGTTTAGACGGCTCGCAGAATGGCTGGTGAAGTAAGTGTATCCAGGTTGATCACCACGCGTATGCTCTGATGCGTCTATCAGGTCCAGTTCTTGAATTAGCAATTTAAGGTTTTGGTACGTGGTAAAGTGAGGAATTTGGTCCTTTATGGCGAGCACACAGTTGAAGTATCCTCTAACAATAATGTGATCGTATTGACCTTCAAACAACGGGGCTATTAATTACGAGGAGAAGTTCGAGCGTTCACTTCGTCTGTCCGTGCCGGAGGGAGCGTAAACGTTGATGAACCAGACACCCTGAAACGTCACAGCAAGGCCTCTGGCCAACCTATGATTAATAAGCGACGACTTCAGCCATGATACCTTCTCTTAGAAATATGGCGGTCCCACTACCGTTGCAAGCAGATGGCGTTACACAATCATAACCATAAATATCTGTAAATGAATCCAGGCGAACTTCTTGTAGAAGGGCAATATCTAGATCTGACGCCTGCAGCATGTCACGGAACAATTGACACTTGATCTGCGTTTGGGTTAGGTTAATGTTGATAGGTCCAATTCTGTATGCCTGCCCTTGGACCATATTTACTGGGATGCTCATTGAAACACAAATGTCAGGTAGCAAATGTTCAAATGTTTGTTAAGCTTAAGGGACTTAACTACGGGGTCATCAGTCCCTAAACTTACAAACTACTTATGAACTACCTACAACTAAGGACGGCACAAATATCCATGCCCGAGGGGGGTTTCCAACCCCCGACCGTAGTGGCCGTGCTGACCGTGACTAAAGCGCCTCAGTCCTCTCGGTCACCGCGGCCGGCTCAGGTAGCACATTCTCCCCCAAAACCTCAGTAGATTAGCAGACATTTGGATAAGTAGCAACATCCGCTGCTACTTCCGCTGTATATGATTTACCTCCAACATCTTTGTGCCATGCAGCGTTGCGTGGACGTCGGTCTTCAATCGAATCCCCTGGTGAGTAAATATGCATTGATGTGCCGTCAGTATACGACTGACGAATGGCTGACTGCTGGGCATCATCCTTAGAGGCACATGTAGACATACGTATTGCCGATTCAGCCTCCGTCTGGGGACGGGCATGAAGGTTCCACTATCGGGTCTTCTGATGGTTGAAGGTATTGGGATTCATCCTTGGATGAAGCCGACGTTTATTGCTGCTATTTGGTGACCGTTGTTTCCTCACGTGTATTTCAGTATCTGACGAAGTCTGACTATTCTGTCTGTCTGTCACGAAGGCGGCAGTAGCCACGACCATAGAGGTGGCATCTGTTCCCTCCATCGAAGGGGTTCAGTGGCCGCTACAAGGGTAGCCTCCATCCTGTCCTCGCTGCCCAGACGTTTGTCACAGTTTCACCAAGTGGTGTCTGAACCGGCTGCTGGCTGGGTTCATTATGAAGAACCTGTACATACGTCAATTGGAGCGTCGTCGCTGCTTATAGGATCTGCTTATCACCTGGCGGTAACTAAGTTATTCTGCGCTGCATACAGGCAGAACGAAAGTGTCCTTCTTGGCCACAACCTGAGCACATCTTCGGCTGCCCATCATAAATGATGATGACACGACACCTGCCAATATATAAATAAGATGGCACGTGTTTGGTCAATTCAATGCGGATCTGCCGCACCCCATTGAGTATTCGATATGTGGTAAATTGAGCCCATTTCTCGGCCACGTGGCTCATAACTTTCTCATACGGGCGCAGTGCAGAAAAACCACGCCTGAAGGTACTTCAAATGGAAATTCAAACACTCTGATTGTTCGTAGTCCAAGACCTGCCTGTTCGATAGTCACTTCACCGGTACGTCTGTCTGTGTGACGGAATTGAAGTCAATTTCTAGATCTATTTAGAATCTTCTTACAGACGGCGTCTCTGGTTAGCTCCATTCACAAAATCTACATTGCTCACTATACAGAAGTGGATGCCGACAAGATCGTCACAATCAATCGTCACTTCTTATCTAATAAATTGTTAAACTTGAAGCGTCTTCGGTCGTGCATATTCATTCGAAAAACTGATTTCCAACGTTGCTTTTCGCCAGGAGTGGGCCATTCTTGTTTTAATTAAATAACGCAAACTAAGGCGACTGTGTCACGTAAACACACGCGAGCAGGAAACTCGGCGGCGGGACGTAAACAGCCCATTTGCACAACTGCACTGCCTGGCGCGGACTTCATTTGGCTCAGCTTTTTTATTACAGGGTACGTTCAGCCCTCTAACCGGGCGCGCTGAGCCACGGCGCCCAGTGACCGCTGAGTCAAACGCCGCTTTCTAAACAGACTCTCTCAAGGCAGTTTATAAGGTGCATACGGTGATAGATCCGTATCAAAATTCCTTTTACTTCCTAAACACTTAGATATCTGGAGTTTCCACGTAGTGCACTTTCGTATCTCACACGTACCATATATTTGGACGAATTCGGCGATGACGAGTATTCGTCCTTTCCTTGTGAACTATACCGGCACGCTTTACGATCCATCTTCTTATACAAAGATTGTTAATGGTTTTTAGACTATCACGTTGACCACAGCTGCTTATCTATTGTCTCTATGCCACTGGTTTCTGTTTTTACACTATTATCAAGCGGCAGCAGAACTTAGCGAACTTACCGAAAGCGGTAGTGTTGAGCCAATAAATAAGCATCTGTGGTCAACATGACATTCTACAAATTTTTAAATGCATTTCACTTTTCTATGTTGTTAATCGGTTAGAGTAACTAAAGTGCCGGCCGCCGTGGCCGAGGGGACTGAGGCGCTCCAATCACGGTCTGCACGGCCACTACGGTCGGGGGTTCGAATCCCCCCTCGGGCATGGATATTTGTGCCGTCCTTAGTGTTAGCTAGTTCGTAAGTAGTTTGTAAGTTTAGGGACTGATGACCCCGTAGTTAAGTTCCATAAGCTCTACAAACATTTGAACATTTTTTTTAGTAACTAAAGTTGACAAATACCGAAATCAGTGATGTGAACATTTTTAACCCTCGGACGGCAGCGCCAGTTATTATAACTTCAGCAGCAGCGCGGTGCAGATTTGCTACCACTGTGTATTCCGTGTTATAAATGTAGTATATAGCTATTAAGTGATCGTAATGACAAAAGTAATTTCACGTACAGGTAGAAATATTACCGCTGTTAATATCTCAATTAGTATATCAATTACCTTCGGTGTATAAATATAACAAATGTAACGCTATTTCGAATGCGGACAATAATCATGTATAATAGGCCTAGCAGTAACATCATTTACTCTTTCGTTACTTTCCTCTAGTTCCTGTCTCTTGAGTAATTAGTGTCAGATACACATAATTACCTCATGAATCATATTATCATGAATGAGGAAGCTTGTGATTCTGACCTCACGCCCCTTCACTCCCTTTTGAACCAGGGAAGATTTTTATGATGTATTTTTTCAGTGTTTTGGAGTGCTGCTTGTATGGAGTTTTACTCACAGTGTGGTACCGTCTTCAATATCAGATTCATTGCGTCTGAAATCTTGTTCGGGATCGGAACTAGGATTTACATGTCCCGTTCATGATCTGATGAGGAATCTAGACAAAAGTCACTAATAACTTCATTACTTGCCGAAATTATTTTCTCATCTGTTACACCCATGTGACGTCTACGAGACCGATCATTAAATTATGTAGTAGAATAACACTTATTTTTGTATTGTGTTACGCTTAAAAAAGGGTAAAAGATGAGTGACGGAAATTGCAACATGGCTAATCAGGAGAAACTAGAGGAGAATTTATCGAGAGTTAAAATTCTGTTTAGGAAATAAATTAAAATTTTTGAGCATTATAATATGTAGGGTAAAATTTACACAATAAATATTTACTAGAAACTGCCACAATTCCATCTGCAATGAAAACTAGACGTAACACAAAACAATTCAAATCTACTTACATGACAGGCAGCGCGGCGCAAATCTGCTACCAGTGATGCAGTTCCTAACAAAACTTTTTTGGGTGGACACAGCCGTGCACTAGAAACTTAGAACAGTCAATGACATCATTGTTGTGGCTTAATTGAGGAATAGCTAAAGCGGAAATTCGAATCTCCATTATTGCGACAACAGCGAATTTTAAAGAAAAATGGTAGCATTTTTGCACCAGCGCTACCGCTCGAGCGTTAAGTTAGCCAGTCATGGTGGAGTAGTAAATTATTACAAAAAGAGTTACAAAGGTTGTACATTTCCGATTGGCAACATGCTAGTTAAAGAAAAAGATAAGTTTCCACCTGTTTGCTTGTGAGTCCTTACAGTCAGACCAAATGATTCAAGAGCATCATTATATCATCTTTAATCGTACCAATCTAACTGCGCCTGTCACCTGCAATCATTGAGAGAGATTAGTTGAACGTCCAAGCTATGACAGACCGTAAGGGAGAAGTATCATTCGTAGTAAAAAAAGAACAAAATCTGCCCGCAGACACCAGGTAGCACGGGCGTACGAGGGTAGAAAAGTGCACTAAATCAGTCGACGTATTAGACAGGGAGAGGGCTAAATCCGCCACAGCGAACCCCTCGTGAATAAATGACGAGAGCGGGCTTGTTTGAGCTGTGGAAATGATAGCATTAAATATTCCAGGACAGATCATTTGGCGTAATCGGTTGATCGTCACCACAACAGCATTGGTTAAAACATTACGCGCGGGACGGGACCGCTGGAGGTATGGGACAGAGAAGGAAAACACACACGCGCACACACAAAAATAAAAGAGAGGAGCAGAGTGTAAAAACAGGGAGGCGGGCCGGCGGAAACGTAAAAACAAAATCGGCGGCGCGTGTTTCTGCGGGGACGAATCGACAGGCGGTGGCGCGCCAATAATTAAAACTGCCCGCGGCGCCAGGGGTCGCCGTGACTGGCGCGTCACACTTGCGCCGCACCTTCAAACATTCATCACGCGGTGTGTCCATTTCGGGAAACAGGGCCTTCTGCCTATATCCCCGGCGCGGTGAAAGAGCGACCGCAGCGCGCAAAATAAAAGAGGGTAACGACTGAAACAAGTAGTTTGACAAGCACCTACTAACAATAGCTGTCAAGCTTCTGATTACGGGAGGGGGGTTAAAAAAAAGGGAGGAAGAGACAGTGAGGGGAGGGATGTTGGATGATGATGGGGGGAAAAAAGGAAAAAAAGAGAGAAGAGAGAGAGAGTGGTGGAATGAGGCAGCAGGGTAGAGGGGGTGAGGCGCACAGTGGACGCTAGGTATTCATTTCACGGTCGGACAATCGCGTCTTCGCTGTCGCCATGGCGGCACGCGCAGGCGGCAAATAGCGCGCTGGTGGCGTCATTAATCATTCGATTTGGGACGGACGGCACAAAAGGGAGCCGCCAACCAGCCCAGCCACCATAGCCCGCGCTGCCGCCACACCGCCCACCACTGAATTCCGACACCTTCCCCTCTATCTACTGCAGTATTTTTCAACGTTAAAAATATTCGTAGCGAAATTCACAACAAACCAAATCGGTAATAACTTTAAAAAATGGAACCTGCTAGACAACAATGCCGCTACTGTAAATACGCACGTCGAAAGAGGTATCCCGTAACCACGATTCTAGGGCTTCATCAACCTTTACATATAAATGGACTAGACACGTATGAAACTAACGTTTTAGCTCCCTTATAAGGTTTGCCGATAATGCTGTCATTTATCTGTTAGTAAAGTGTAAAGTCTCACCTGAACTGATAAAATAACATCTATTACTGACGCCACTACAGTTGTGTGTAAACGGAGTTTTACACGTTACCACTAAATTGTTTCACGGAATGTCAAATCACATAATTATTCTCTTTCCATAGTGGGTATTAGATATGCATGATGGACATACAGCAGTATATATTGTAATCCATACGTAACGCATAGGATATCCGTATCGGAAACTCGGAAACCACGCTAAATTTTGAGGCATCATGGTGAACAGTCTTTTTGAGATATATATTACCCGATTTAGTTGCAAGAACTGTCTTCTAATACGCGACCAAGTAGTGTATTTTGTATACAACAGCCTCATTAAATGTTGTAATGGTTTTAAACCTATTGCACCAAACTGCTATGATCATCAGTCCCTAGTCTTACAAACTTACTATAAGGTCAACGCACACCCAGGCATGCTCAAGGGAGGACTCGAACCTCAGGCGGAAGCGACAGCTCAGTTCGTAGCATGATGCCGGAAACCACGCGGCTACTTCCGCGTCGGTTCATGTAAAAAATGAAAAATTGGTAGACTGCTGTGAACCCTTATTGTAAACTTTGCATGATCACTGTGAAATTTTCGTTACTTCCGACGGGCTAAGAGCGGTCGCATAAACTTATCTTCCTTCTCGTGTCGTAAGTACTTGCCATACAAACAGTCTCGAGTCTTTGACTGCGACGGTGGAAGGCTCTTTACTTTGCCGAGTGACAGCTGCTGCTGCCAGCAAACATCATAAGATTCATGCGGTTCTTTTGATATACCAATTGTAAACATTGACGTCTACTAGCGACAACGAATATGTAGCTTACCTGACAAGACACAATATTATGATATCAAAACGAAAACTTGAGATGGAATGGGGGCTATCAGTATAACTCGTTTACCTCTTGGGTAGGCTGAAATGAAGTATTGGTAAGTGAGCCAACTAAAGGCAATTGCATGTGTGGAGACAGGCTTACTGATGCTATCTTACAAAGGTAATTATAGTAATGAATATAGACTCAGGAATTATATTTTAACTAACACAGGGCGATAAATCATGTACCGAGTACGAATACACTCATTACAATACACGTTACAAGAATATCTCCTTCCTGTAAAAATTAACAGGATAACTGATATTGTTGATAATATACTCAGGTCAATCAGAATACAAAACTAGTTGCAAGGAAGTTCAGGGGCTGGAAAGAGTATATTGAGCATTCCTTACAGTTAATGATTTAAAAGAACTTAACTTTCATTTGTGAGCGGGAAACGAAGGAATAGAGCTCTACTACACAAAAGATATGTTTCTCTATGAGATATTTTACTGTGGAATTGTTAGAAAACAGTTGTGTATGATAAACTCTACTACAGAATACCTTTCCGCTTTCAGATTGAAGAACAGTTTCATGTAAGAAGCCCACCGTTAGATGATTGATTGGCAACCATTAGTAATCTTTCCTCACTAACAACATGATTCAGTTAATTTGTAATACTCCGTATTACAATCTGCGTATGATAGTAATTGATTGCCTTGATGTTAATAAAATGTAAGTATAAATACGCTGTTTCCTTGACTTACGGTGTTGGTTACACCTAGAATTTACGAATAGGCTTCACTTCTCACTGCACGAACAAATATAGTATGTTAGCAAAAATGAAAATTCCTGATGTTCTTCAAAATTGTTTATACAGTTACTAACCTGCTTTCGGCTTATTTGGCTATCGTCAGGTAACAGCTGAATATCGCCATCATTTCACGCGGATGTGCGATTACAAATATGTTATTAAATTACAGAATATACAAATTCAATTGTTCAGAGAAAAGTGTTACATTTTTTATGGCACTGAATCAATTGTTTAAAAGAGAAATTACATTGGTAACAACCCCCACATTTCTCCCCCCTGATTTAACGATAATATGCAAGCTTTGAACTTATAATACAAAATTAGCGTATTATATATTTTTATATTTTGTGTCCTGATTTCCCTCGCTGCTGTACTCTCAGGATCTTGACTCCAATTTCTTAGTTATTTGTGTGCGTTTTGTTCACAAAAATGTGCGTTATTCTCCAAAAAAGCTGCTGACACAGTGAGGGGCTTTGAAACACACAGCAGACATACAATCTTATAAAGTTATCTCTTGAGATAAGTATCTAGTAAAAATAGCAAAAGAATTTCGTTTGTGCACTGGTTGTATGGAAACCTCTTGAAGCCGGAGCCCATAAATCAGTATGTTAAGGGAATCACAAGTTTCATCGCCGTACATTGTGTATGTTTTTCGTTGGTTAGTCTGCTCGTTCCTCGACCCATCTCACTTGCATGGTGCTACGTGGTCAAAGGCATCACGCCATGGACCGTACGGCCGCTCTCGCCGGAGATTCGTGTCCTCCTTCGGGCATATGTGCCTGTGTGTCGTCCTTAGTGAAACTTTTTTTAAGTAGTTTGTAAATCTAGGCACTGACGACCGTACCATTTGGTCTAATACATTTAGAATCATGTGATTCTGACCCATCTCATTGGCATCGACCTCTAAAGTGTGAAGTACTATTCTGGCCATTAAAATTGCTACACCACGAAGATGACGTGCTACAGATGCGAAATTAAACCGACAGGAAGAAGATGGAGTGATATGCAAATGATTAGCATTTCAGAGCTTTCACACAAGGCAGACGCCGTTGGTGACCCCTACAACGTGCTAACATGAGGAAAGTTTCCAACCGATTTCTCATACAAAACAGCCTCGTGTACGGAGGAGAAATGGGTACAGTCACGTTTCCGACTTTGATAAAGGTCGGATTGTAGCCTATTGCTGCTCGCGTTGGTCGCGATCCAATGACTGTTGCCAGAATATGGAATCGGTGGCTTCAGGAGGGCAATACGGAACGCCGTGCTGGATCCCAACGGGCTCGTATCACTTGCAGTCGAGATGACAGGCATCTTATCCGCATCGCTGTAACGGATCGTGCAGCCACGTCTCGATCCCTGAGTCAACAGGTGGGGACGTTTGCAAGACAACAGCCATCTGCACGAACAGTTCGACGATGTTTGCAGCAGCATGGACTATCAGCTCGTATAACATGGCGGCGGTTACCCTAGACGCTGCATCGCAGACAGGAGCGCCTGCGATGGTGTACGCAACGACGAACCTGGGTGCACGAATGGCAAAACGTCATGATTTCGGATGAATCCAGGTTCTGTTTACAGCATCATGATGTTCGCACCCGTGTTTGGCGACATCGCCGTGAACGCACATTGGAAGCGTGTATTCGTCATCACCATACTGGCGTATCACCCGGCGTGATGATATGGGGTGCCATTGGTTACACGTCTCGGACACCTCTTGTTCGCAACCACGACACTCTGAACAGTGGCCGTTACATTTTAGATGTTTTACGACCCGTGGCTCTACCCTACATTCGATCCTCGCAAAACCCTATATTTTATTATGGAAAAGCACAACCGCATGTAGCAGGTCCTGTACGGGCCTTTATGGAAACGGAAAATGATCGACTGTTGCCCTGGCCAGCACATTCTGCAGATCCCTCACCAATTGAAACCGTCTGGTCAATGGTGGCCGAGCAACTGGCTTGTCACAATACGCCAGTCACTACAATTCATGAAATGTGGTTTCGTGTTGAAGCTACATGGGCATCCGTACCTGTACGAGCCATCCAAGCTCAGACTCAATGCCGAGGCGTACCAAGTCCGTTATTACGGCCAGAGATGGTTGTTCTGGGTACTGATTTCTCAGGATCTATGCATCCAGATTGCGTGAAAATGTAATCACATGTCAGTTCTAGTATATTTGTCCAATGAATACCTGTTTGTCATCTTAATTAATTCTTGGTGTAGCAATTTTAGTGGCTAGTAGTGTATGTCTGCAGTTTCTATCCGACACGTGCCGCTCTGGAAGGGGAGGGCCTCGATTTCTCACCTCCTGCTCTAGAGTCGGTTAAGGTAACGACTTTGCGCTCAGTGTAAGAGTTTTCTAAATACTCATTTTCGTCTGCCTATGCTGTTATAATAATACGGACAACTTATAATTCCAAGCTTGTCTGATTGCAGAATGCACGTCCAAATCCATTTACATTATTGGCTTCATTGGCATGTACTATTTTGCAATCCGTTAAGTGTGCTGACACTTGTATCTCCTTTATCTACTGTAAAAGGTTGTCATCGATATCTTTCTCTTTTAATTATGTAGAGAATTTTGTATGGTAAAACTTGTCGTGGAGAGCTGCCGTGCGCAACAGTTTCCGCTAGGTATTCTGCTTCAAAATAATCTAGACATCATCACTCGTTCTTTATTTCATCAGCGTCCAATAAAATAGTCTATCATATAAACGAGGAGTTCGTAAACGGTTGTATTTCAAGATGAACTTCTCTCCCGGATAATGCTTCCTGAAATGTAATATTTTTGTGCCTCTAGTTTGTTCCATGACAGTACCCACGCAGACTTCATCGCACAGACAAAGACGTCGATTATTAGTGTAAGTAGGGTCGAACTAGTGCTTGGTATGTTTACATTGGGTATTAAAACTCCAAATTCTACGTTAAATCTGAAAGCAGAGATGCAGTCTGTAACATCTATATACGACAGGTTTCGTACAGTCCATAAATGGGTTTTTATTTGGTACAATTATCATTAGTATTGAGAAAGTTAGCAGAGGATGAAAGATAAATTAATGTTTAAAACAGAAAGGAGAAGACCTTCTTCTTTTTGTATTTGTTGGTTTGTTTTACATACAATTATAACAGCACACTTCGTACAGTGTTAATAAACATAAAATGCATTTCATCATTAATGAAATTTAGTTAATAGCGTAACTCCTCTAAATGCGGTGTTTGATAATCTTAGCGGGATTTTCTTAAAAGCAATTACTGTTAATGAATCAAAAATTACATGCACAGATATAGAGATATGTATAGTTTTGTTGTTGGTTTCTTATCATGTGAAGGCGAAAGTTTCTATCAATTTTGAGAATCTAGAAAGCTGTTAATAAACATGGAAACCGTAGACCTTTGTATCTTAACTTCACGATGAACTGAAGAGACGTTTGGTTCATTTTCGCGGTTATCCTTTATCTTATTTGAGGAAATTGCTTTTTCTAGTGTTTTGTAATAAGTCTAGGACGACTCATTTTTATTGGTTAGCAGTGGTCTAAGGCATCATGCTACGGCCACTCCCTTGGACATGTTCGTGTGTGTGTGTGTGTGTGTGTGTGTGTGTGTGTGTGTGTTGTCCTTAGTGTAAGTTAGTTTAAGTAGTTTGCGAATCTAGGAACTGATAACCGTAGCAGTTGGGTCCAGCAGGTTTACAAACATTTGAATACTTTTGAACAGGAACATCTACGATGGAAAGGGGTTGGATGAAAATGCAAAAACAATTTTCAGATATTATCGAATGGTTTTGAATAGGTTAGGTAACAACCTTCAATGAAGGTCGGCAAACTGCGGCAGACTTGGGTCCGCGAAGGTCAAAAGTGCGTCAGAGCCCAAGTATCGTGAAAGTTATAGTGATTCTTGTTTACGACTGTTAATTGTGTTAGCTTAACGAAGTATGTTCATCCACGGCGTAGCGTCAATGCACAGTACTAATGTTCGATTAAAGCATCACCTAAGACCAGCTTTGCAAAAGAAGAGGCAACACTTTCTGCGCAGATCAAACATAAGTTTACACGACAATACGCGGGCACCTACGACGCAAACTGTGGCTGCTCTGTTCGGTCGATGGGACTGGGAAGTACTGTACCATCCACCGCAATCCCCGGACTTAAATCCTCGTGACTTTGATTTGATTCCAACGATAAAGGAACCACTTCGCGGCATTCGCATCAGAACTGTTCCACAGATTCGACGGACAGTAGACCTCTCCATTCGCACTGTCAACAGAACAGGCTCTGCTGACGGTATACTACGCCTTCTACATCGCTGGCAACGGGCTTTACACAACGCTGGTGACTACTTTGAAGGACAGTAACAGGTGCAAACATGTAACTCTTTTGTATCGGTTCTGAATAAATAATTACCACTCTTTAACTTCAAACCCTCGTACATTGTCAGACACGAATAAACAAATTTGTGTAGCAAACTAAATGTAATAGTATTTTGTTTTTAAAATTAGGTATGATGTCATCCACTTGTGTCCACGATTGCAGTGGATGCATTCTACATCTACATACATACTCCGCAATTCACCGTAAGGTGCGTGGCGGAGGGTACACTGTACCACTACTAGGCATTTCCTTTCCTATTCCACACCCAAAATTAAACGAGGAAAAAAAGAATGCCTATATGCCTCCGTACGAGCCCTAATTTCTCTTATCTTGTCTTTGTGATCTTTACGCGAAATGTAAGTAGGCGGCAGCAAGATCGTACTACACTCAGCTTCAAATTCCGGCCCTCTAAATTTACTTAACAGAAATTCACGAAAATAACGTCATCTTTCTTCCAGCGATCCCCAATTGATTTGCCGGAGCATTTCCGTGACACTCGCGCATTGGTCGAACCTACCGGTAACAAATCTAGCTGCTCGTCTCTGAACCGCCTCTATGTCTTCCTTCAAACTGATTTGCTGCGGGTCCCAAATACTTGAACGATACTCAAGACGTGGTCGTACAAGCGTTTTATACGCGGTATCCTTTACAGGTGAAGTACATCTTCCCAAAATTCTCCCAATAAACCGAAGTCGGCAGTCCGCCTTACAACTGTCCTTACATGCTCGTTGCCGGCCGCGGTGGCCGAGGGGACTGAGGCGCTTCAGTCACGGTCTGCACGGCCACTAGGGTTGGGGGTTCGAATACCCCCTCGGGCATGGATATTTGTGCCGTCCTTAGTCTTAGCTAGTTCATAAGTAGTTTGTAAGCTTAGGGACTGATGACCCCGTAGTGAAGTTCCATAAGTTCTACAAACATTTGAACATTTTGGAACATGCTCGTTCCATTTCATATCGCCCTGCAATGTTACGCTTAGATATTTGAATGACGCGACAGCATCAAGAAGCTCACTACTAATGCTGTATTCGAACATTATGGGATTGTTTTTTCTACTCATGTGCATCACCTTCCATTCCAGTGTGGAATGAAGGCCGAAGATTGCCATCGGGTGTTTTCAGCAACGGTGTTTAGGAGGCGCCGAGGTTGAGCCGGCAGGCAGCGAGTACACGCAGTGGATTAGAGCACTCTGCAAACCAGCGGCGCCGGGAATCACGTCAGCGCGCTACGTGCGCGGCGCGCGTCCGCCCTGAATTATTTACGCCTTCCGCCGCCAGGGGACAACACGGCGCTGGCGGCGCGGCGGCCACTCCTGCAGATGTCTGCGCGCCCGCCGGTCGAAACGCTCGCCGCTGCCCGTCATGCTTCACTCACAATCAGACAGCGAGACACGGCAGGTGTCACGTGGTCCGCGACCGCAGGACGCTGCATTATCAGCGGCGCACTCTGGTCGCTGGATTTGCCGAGAGACACGTGTCCGGCAGTGCGGAAACTCGTCCCACACTGTGTCTCCCTCTTCCTCGATATACTCAACTTCACGTTTGTGTTCTTTATTAGGAAAGTTCCTCAATGTTCATAACAGTGCAATTGACGAACAGAAAATTATCAGGAGCACTGTATGAAGACATACGAGGTATGTCCACAAAGTAAGTTCCGTTTGGTTATAAAAATGTTCATATGTTCAAACGTTTGTGAAGCTTATGGGACTTAACTACGGGATCATCAGTCCCTAAACTTACAAACTACTTATCAACTACCTTATACTAAGGACGGCACAAATATCCAAGTCCGAGGGGGGATTCGAACCCCCGACCGTAGTGGCCGTGCAGACCGTGACTGGAGCGCCTCAGTCTCCTTGGCCACCGCGGCCGGCGTTTGGTTATATAAACCAAACGTGAACAGATACAGGGAAAATATTAACTGTATACAAATCTGCAATCGTTCAACTACTTTTCTACATAACTTCCGAAATATTGTAGGCACTTGTCATAGCGTGGGACAAGTTTTTGTGTGCCTTCTTTATAGAAGTTTGCCACCTGTGTATTCAACCATGTGGCAAACATGTTCTTTCAGCTCATCATCGTAGAAGTGTTGACCACCAAGGACAGATTTTAGGTGTAAGAAGAGATGATGGGAGTCTTCTTCTTGCCTTCACGTTGCCGCCCGACCTCACAAGGCGAATGTGACCAAACATCTCTTACGGGAATTTCCCTGGGACGTGTTTGATCATCCTCCGCACAATCTCGTTCCTAGCGACTTTCTTTCTTACACCTAAAATCTGTCCATGGTAGTCAACACTTCAGCGATGATGACGAGCTGAAAGAACATGTTACCACATGCTTGAATACACAGGCGGCAACCTTCTACGAAGAAGGCATACAAGAACTTCTGCCACGCTATGACAAATGCCTACAAAATTTCGGGAGCTATGTAGAAAAGTAGTTTAATAGTTTTATATTTTTCTACAATAAATAATTTTTTCTGTGTCTTTACGCGTTTGTTTTATACAACCAAACGGAACTTACTCTGTGGACATACCTCGTATTTCTATCAACACTATTCCTATTTAACAAACGGTCCAATTCTGTAATTTCAAAGGGAATGCCCACTGCTTGCTAAACACCTTCATTTCACCATTAGTTAAGCTAATGCGCTGTTATAAGAAAAAGAGTGTAAATAGGGCCTGTTTGTTTTCTGATCTAACGTTCAAACATTTGTAAATCTGTGAAACAACTCCTGCCGTCATCAGCCCCTAGTCTTACAAACTACTTAAACTACCTCAACCAAACCAACGAACAAAGAGACATACCCATGCCCGAGGAATAACTCGATTTTCTGACGGCAAGCAACCGCG
Organism: Locusta migratoria; assembly: GCA_026315105.1. NCBI lineage: Eukaryota > Metazoa > Arthropoda > Insecta > Orthoptera > Acrididae > Locusta > Locusta migratoria. Next base: position 170,509,661 of record CM048748.1, read on the forward strand.
CGCTCCCAAGGAAGCTGCCACTTGAACGCGTAACGTGTGATGCTGTCTTTATTAAGAACTAGTTTTATGCTTGTCAGGACAGTGTCGTATATAAGGGTTATGGGACAAGTGCCCCCCCTGCCTCCCGAAACGATAGATATAAAGAAGAACTATACGTACAACACGGTAACCTATTTTAATAAAAATTAGGTCAATGATTGTATGTCTCTTCTGAAGAAGCCATAACCAAACATGTATCGGAACATGCAGTAACTTTTTGTTTTTTAGGCATCAATTTCAGAGATGATGCCATAAAATTTTTAGCATTCCCGCTACGCCTCCCCTCCGCTCCCCACCCCTCCCCCTTCTCCCAAACTATATGCCATATTGGTCACTTCAAGAGATTCAAGGATGATGCGATGTCTTTTTTACATTTTGCGAATAATTTGATTTACAGCAGGATCACTTGACAAATATTGCAATTTGAATTACTAGCGAAGTGCAGAATGTGATGCTACTACAGTAAATTTAAATATTTCAATGCACTATAGAGTACGCTTTGGCATACGTTTAGTGGTCATGGTGAGTAATTTGTGGCAAGAGTGCAAAATATGCGAGATGACCATCTTTTACACGCATTCAGGAATTGAAAGAATAACATCATTTACCGTCTTTTCCCTATTGTAGAAACTACGAACTCATTGGATAAACTGTTTTTAGACCCACTATTAAACCTTTTATAGAAAACGTAACATGAACCAGCAGGCAGATTGATATCCACACAAGGACCCAAACGCTATTTAGCTGGATATGTTTACTTTAGCATTTCTTGATTTGTAACTGCCACAGTGTTCTCCTACTTCTTTTGAACAGAAATTTTCTCCACCACCCATTTAACTCGTACATGAATTACAGCCTTGTAGGTTCAATAATGTTTGTGGGTTTGTATAACTTATATGATTGTTACTGGTCTCTAGCTCACAGATTACTAGTTTCAACCAACTGCAGAACGACATAAACATCCATGCTCGAGGGAGAACTCGACCCCCGGCTACGAACGGCAGCGCGTATCGCAGCACGGTGACTCAGTGCGCACAACTATTCCGCCGCGACACATTTGTTGGTGGGTTTAGGAAGAACAGTCTTCTCAAGTCCCAGCCCATTAGCTACATCGTAAGAAGTCAATTAACTTCTTTCTGCTAAATGTGCTTTGCTGTTACATGTATTGAATCAAACAGGAAATGGTTAGCTGAAGGCCGAAATAGCTTTCGAAAGAAATCGCTACCATAAATAGATAACAATATGGAATTCAGCCTCTGAATAGAACTATTACACGTATAAGTGAAACGCCAAAGACAACTTTTAGGATTTAACAATTTTATTTCTTTCCTAGGTATGATTTTTTGCGCAAGAAAAATTGTGTGTATCAGTGAAAATTGTCATCATGCCCACTGATAGCTGACTATACAAACGGACAAAAAATAGAATGGCGGTGAATACTTGAAAACTCCGGTGAGACTGCAGCTTCGTCAAACGGGGCGGAGAAGCGGACAGAGGTCCAGGACTCCGCGGAGCCCGACATGCGCAATCCTTTCAGCGCTGGTCAATAACACTTCCTTGGTTCAAATGGAATATATGTTTGCGTCGAGAGTCATCAGCGATCTTCAGTGCCTACGTTTACAAACTACATAAAGTAACTAACCTAGTGACAACACACACACACACACACACACACACACACACACACACACACACACACACACACACACACACACACACATGCCAAAAGGAGGAGTCGAACCTCGTGCGGGAGCAACCTCGTGGTTCCTGGCAAGAGGCCCAGAAACTGCTCGGCTATTCCCCCGTGGCTGGCTGAATTGTCGCGTCTCCATTGGACAGTACGGTGCATTCATGTTGAGGATCTGTGTTCTGCTTGGCTGGTGTGCACTTCAAATCTGTCATCTGAAATTGGCACTGTATTGCAGGAACAAGACTAGAATATTCCCTTGAATGCCGTATAGGACCTGTATTTAATCATTGAGAATAATTTTCTGAGAAGGGCAGCCACAGCTTAAGAACATTTTGAATGATATTACAACACACACTACTCTTTACACAGTGAAATAGCGCTCCACCGTCAGACATTCTTCCATCGGCCGACAAATTTACAATTTTGCATTTACCAGTCATATGAACATGAGTATCAAATTGTCACCAATTTGCTTAACCCATTTCTGATATGGCATCTTTTTTTGTATCATAGTGCAAAAGGCTCTTACTAAAACAGCTTCCATATACGTGCATACCAACCCCACGGGGCTCACTTGAGTTCATAACTTTTCAAAATGTTTATTGGCATTAATTTTTTGAAACAATAGTGGGATAACTGAATCACGAAACTTGTAGTTGTAAAGTCTTACATTATTCGAATCTATTTATTAGCATTCGCAGTGTTGTTACGTAAGATAGTTGCAGAATGGCCCCATAATAGTTGGCGTTGCACCAGTCAGTTTACCTAATGACGTTCCCTTGTACTCATCTTGTATCCGAACGTATTATTACCGTCGAAGGTGTCCACTCACAGTCATTATTAATGCATAACAGTAAGGAAATTTCACTGGACCGAGAGCGGGAAAAGCGCGTTATTGACATCCTCAATCTCTGGAATTATTTCTTCTGAATCGATTATCCACTTTGTCTGGAATTGCAATTATCCATTTGTCTTTACAGTAAATGTGTCGGTTTCCGTAGCTTTTCCTCGTACTTTTCTTTTTTCTTTTCGTTTTCGAGTGTGTATGTGACAACGCATGCTGCTGCTTTCGTTTTGTGCCTAATGACGTAGGTTTGCACCTGATAATTCGGTCCCAAAACACGTTGTGCAACACTATCGCACACTTGACAAATGGATGGTTTCATTCACTGAGCTGACCAGATGCAGCGCCTTTCTATACAGAGAGAGGAGTTGTGTCACAGCGCGGCCGCCACAGCGGTCCCAGGTCTCGTGAATATATTACAGCATCCGCCGCCACTGGAAGCGCAGGAACGAAACGGAAAGCGAAAAAAACTCGTAATCCGGAACGCAAGCCGCACGCGACACGGCCGCCTGCCCCGTCCGCAGCTGCGCTGCCGGACTTTTTCTACACAGCTGAGACACAGTGGCCGAGCTACAGGGCCGGGGGTCACTCCTTGGCACTCAGAGACCTTTTGTTAGGCCCAGATTTGATTTTTCTATAACAAGTCTTGAAATGGCTGGTTGCTCTGGATGGCTTACTGTTGCGATTTTTCGTACAAGTGACGCCAAAAAGGGTGGCTTTGAATCTCTTCCCTTGAGGGACATTGTTGCTTTCCGCACGTGGAGCATTGCGGAGGTACCTAGCAAATCTGGTACTTCGTATTTTGTTTCTGATTGGGGACAAGGAATAGTCGACGTGTTTCAGGCGACGAAGGATTCCATGTGTGGGTGAAGCTGTCTGGCCCGTATGAAGAAAAATGTAATGTACAGGGTGATCTAATGTTGTATTAACACTATTAAATAAAGTCTATCCTTACCTCACTAAGGGAGTTTGCCTCTGTAACTTATAAAATAATAGGTGCCGGGAAATTTTAATGCTGTAGGTCAACACAAGAAATGTTACACTTTCTGCGGAGCTATGAACATAGTTTATTGTATCATTTTCCAAAGAGTTACAGCACAAGATATAATTTTTTAAATGGAACAATAGTTTTTTCTATCGTGCATTGGATTCGTTGAAACCAGGTGGATCCAAATCAATTTAAACTACATTCCTATCACTGTTAGTTTGGGAGCTACAACCCTTCAAAGTTTAGGGGGCGGAGGCTACGACAGCATAGCTGACTGGTGGTCATGATACAGTGGGCCGTGCCCCAGGGGATAGCCACTCGGCAGTCAGCTACGCTATCGTAGCCTCCACCCCCGGAACTTTGAAAGGTTGTAGCTCCCAAACTGTGATAGGAATGTAGTTTAAATTGATTTGGACGCAGCTGGTTTCAACGAATCCAATACACGATAGAAAAAACTATTGTTCCATTTAAAAAATTATATCTTTTTGGTGTAGCTCTTTGGAAAATAATACAATAAACTATGTTCATAACTCCGCAGAAAGTGTAACATTTCTTGTGTTGACCTACCGCATTAAAATTTCCCGTCACCTATTATTTTATAAGTTACAGAGGTAAACACACTTAACGAAACACCAATTGATCCTGCCAAAAGTCGAGATTCTATTCTTCTTTGTGTTTTAGCTCTCAGGGGCATCATGGGATGCAATCTGTGTGAGGCAACATCGTCATTATACCAAATTGTTCACAGTATTTTTATTACCAAGGTTCTTCTGTTTCATAGTGGCCTTAATGCTATGGACCGCTGTAGTCGTTCGAATGAAACGTATCATCGGTTAACCTCGTGCGGACACGGAAACTGGAACTGCCTTAGGCATCTGTCCTTCTTTCTCCGAACGACAGAGGCCACTATATTGGCCGAGATCCTCATGTTTCTCGATTGAACTTTTTTTCCCAGAAAGAAGAACAATATGTGGCTCATCGGGTATTGCCTCCATTACGTAACGTTGAGCGGCTGTGACCCAGATCATTTAGCCTTCTCCTAGCATTTGTTCACAACGCACTGGACATGATACAAGATGCCACACTACCAGGCATGTTTTGAAATATATCTTGTCGTTAATCGCCAGGCAAATAGATGAGATGATAACCTACTTCCATCTTTTCATATGCTCCGTCCTGTTTTGAAAAGAAAATAACAGTAACTTAATTAAAAATGCAACGAGAGCTGTAAAACAAAACGTAACGAGTTACGTCCTCGTTTACGTTTTTTTCGTAAATTGATGGTAACCATTTTAAGTGTTAAAAATAAATAAAATGAACAAATAAAAATAAATAAAGTCACTAATCTATGTGAAGGAGCTTTTCGGAGACGAGAACAGGCAGGTGTCGTGGCCAGGCCTTGGGATCGACCCCTGCCCGCTCTGTCTTCGCTAAACTGAACTGGAGCTGGTTGCTTCCTTTCCCACTTCCTTCGTTGCTAAACTAAGTGATTAAGTAGGGTTTTATAACTGCTAGATAATTGTGAAACCGTTAGCATCGGAGTAAATTTATGAAAAGCTTCTGGTCAACCACAATGATGTTTCCCAAATCTGCGTTCCTGTCTCTGCAGTCCTACACCGAGGAAATAAGTGAATGAAGGGAACCGCCTAGTAAGCAAGTGTTCCCTTTTTAGAATCCGGACCGCGCAGAAATTTTAATTCAGTGCCATGCTAATGCTCCATATTTTGAGACAATGTCAGTGTCTTGGTTGGTTGGGGTTATAAAGGGACCAAACTACTACGGTCATCGGTACCTCAGTCTCTGGACAATAAAATTTATATTAATATTTACATTATTTGGCAGTCCTGCAGATGAGCTGGATAGTTGGCGAAAACTTTCACAGGTCACACTTCAAGTACACAATGAAGTTGATTACGCGTTTCAAACACTCCCATCATCTGTTTTGTGGCGACCGCAACACGTATCCGATGTACATAATATAGATTTTGTTAAACTTTCTTTTTAATACATACATAAGCAGACTAGTCTTCACTTAATTTGGATGAAAGAGGCAAAATAGAAACATTATTTTAAATGCTACATTAAATCGTGAAAGAAGCAGGCGACCATGAGGAACTTAACTGGTACTGCTGCAGATAAGCTGACTAGTTCACATGTCTTCTTCTTCTTTTGCCTCTACTTCTTAATATGCGGGGTATTCCAAAAGTCTCTCCACAGTGTCATATGGTTGTTAGCCGCGCGTGCCGTATGCCGCAGTGAATATACCGAAGTGAAACTCAGTGAAATACAAGTTATCCATTTATTGAATACTCAATTTTACTTACAAAATTTTCACAATTCAATACCTGTAGTCATGTTTCCAAACACAAGTTGTAACTTTTTTTCTTTGAGAGAAGCAGTGAAAGTAGATATTGCATTTTTCAGTTCCTCGATGAATTTTGGTCGGTTTTTACAGACAATTGTTTTCGATGCACATCAGGGGAAAAGGTCAGTTGGTGTTACTTCAGGCGATCGTGGAGGCCAGAGTACCTGTAAAATTATGGGATCACCAAAAACATCAGAAAGCAGTTACATGCAAACGCGAATTGTATGCATGGTTGCACCATCTTGTTGAAAATAGCCTTTCGGTATTTCTCTTAACTCAAGTTCTTCTGTGAGTGCGTACAGAATACCACTGCAGTATAGTTGTGCATTTACTGTTTCGTTGTAAAATATGGGACCCACAATCCGATGTATATAAATTCCAACCTAAATTCCTATTTTCACAGAACGAAGTGGTTCTCTGAAAAGACAATGGATTTGTAGTACTTCACATATGGAAAATTTGCGAGTTCATGTACCCGGATAAATGAAACTACGCGTCATGAGTGAAAAACGTTTCATTAAGACTAGGCATTCCATTTTTAATGAAATTTTTGAACCATTGACAGTAATGCAGTTTCTTGCCGTGATCAGTATGTTTCGATGGTAAAATTTCTAATTTTTTCCTCACAGCTGTGGGGGCTGTCCCGTCACTAACATCGATTTCCTGGGACAGTTTTATTACTGACTTGTTCGGACTCATAGACCTTTTATCGGAAACATCGAGTAGCTTATCCTCAGATAAAACGCTAGGACGACCACTTCTAGGTGCATCTGGCATGGAACTAGTACTCCGAAATTTATTAATCAAATCTCGTACAGTATCCTGATGTCGGATTATTATCTCCGGGAAAACTGAATTATGTTTGAAATTACAACAATTATTCCACTGTTGTAAATGCTTTTCTTCATTTATTGAAATAAATTCGTTTTTATAAAGATTAAACTTACATAGGCTTCAGCTCGTTTTCTTCTTCTTCGTCTTCTTCTTTTTCTTTTTTTTCTTTTACACGTTGTTATCCGTTTTAAGTTTTATGGATTCTCTTATTTTCAACAGGAGAAAAACGGTAATTAAGTAATAAATACGTAAGCTCGCGCTGCATTTGCAATTCGTCTGCAGCGGGATGCCGTCCGCCTTTCGAGAGGGGAAGACGCCTCGTAGCTCGACAGTCACCAGGGGACTGAAGGACTGACTGCCGGCCGCGGTGGCCGAGGGGACTGAGGCGCTCCAGTCACGGTCTGCACGGCCACTACGGTCGGGGGTTCGAATCCCCCCTCGGGCATGGATACTTGTGCCGTCCTAGTTCGTAAGTAGTTTGTAAGTTTAGGGACTGATGACCCCGTAGTTAAGTCCCATAAACTATACAAACATTTGAACATTTTGAACAGTCAGGAAATTACGTTACTTCTGCTCCTAAACAGACAACCGGAAGCGTTTGTGTAACACAGTTCAGAGTTTGTCAGAAATATTATCGTGTACTTTCTACGACAGAAAAATAAATCCCACAAAAATGTAAGGTTTCCTGCTGTCTGATATGAAATTGACTTCCCGTACACCTTCTAGTTTTCATGCATGAACCTCATTGTCAATTTGACGGGCTAGTGATTTCACCACAGATTCCGAGGGGGGAGGGGCAGTGATGGGGAGATTCCTCGAGTGGCTGGCCTTCTTTCCAGCGTCAGTGTGTTTCGCTGGCTGCCACTGTGCGGCCCTCGCAGCTGAGAGTCGTCCGTCGCGCGGGCGTCCCCACGGCCGCGGCCGCGGCCACACTTCGCCGCTAGTCGCCGCCGCTGCCGCCCCGCTCAGATCATTATCCGCTGGCGCCCGGCTCGGCTTACGCTGCCGGGAATTGGACTAATCACCTGGCCCGGCCCGCCAGGTATTACGCCGGAATAATTCAGCTGCGCCAAGGCCGGACAGCGGGCCCGGTTCCATAATTAACGCTCTTTTTCCCAGTTTTCGCGTTTAATTAACAGCTATCGAAGGTAACGCCCGGATCTGTCCGTAATATTATTTATTTGCGCTCTCTCGGCTCGTGACTGGCTGTCGTTAATTAAAAGGCCTAGTGTCAACATTTTCGAAAATTCAGTTTTTTTTCTGTCGCACTGTGTCAAGAGTCTCTGTACCCATTTTCACAGTTCTACTTCTGGCTGTCTGTTGCGCACTCATCTAGGAAGAACTACAGTTTACCTGCGAAAATTCTTGCCCTGCTTCGGGCGTGGACAAACTTTGCGTACCGGAGGGTCTGATTCGCTCTACCTATACGTTTTTGGTTTTGTGGTTGTATCCCTCCAAATGTTATGTATGTGGGCAGACATGGATTAAATCGGTACAATTCCGAAGCGCCGCGGTGGAGAGGCCGAGCGCTGTAAGGCGCCTTTCTGCGAAGCGCGCGATTGCTCGCTGACGGGGATTCGAGCCCTCCCTCAGGGATGAGTCTGTGTGTTAAACTTACGTTAGTTTAGTGTAAGAGGTTTAAGTAGTTTGTAAGCCTATGGACTGATACCTGCAGTTATTAAGTCCTATGGATTTACAAACATCTGAACATTTTCGAAACACGGAGCCAAAGAAAATAAAATGTTCAAATATTTGTAAACCTATGGTACCCAACGGCTTAGGTTATCAGGCCCTAAACTGACAAACTACTTAAACTAAATTACACTGATGACGAACAATACACCCATGCCCAAGGGAGGACTCAAACCTCCGACGTGGTACTGCCGCGCGCACCACAACAAGGCGCCTTGAAGCGCTCGACTCTTCCGCCGCAGCAAAATACGGAGCCACTGTACATGTAGCCTAACAAGAATATAATACAGATCTGGTTAAATTAGCTTCTGCTTTGAGGCTGGGTGAGCGAGGTCATTCGAAGAATGTTGTTGTTGTGGTCTTCAGTCCGGAGACTTGTTTGATGCAGCTCTCCACAATACCCTATCCTGAGAAAGCCTCTTCATCTCCACATAAGAACGGCAACCTACATCTGTCTGAATCTGCTTACTGTATCCATCTCTTGGTCTTCCTCTGCGATTTTTACTCCACGCACTTCCCTCCAATGTTAAATTCACAATTCCTTGATGTCTAAGAATGTGTCCTACCAATCTATCCCTTCTTTTAGTCAAGGTATGCCAGAAATTTCTTTTCTCCCCAATTCTGTTCAGTACCTCCTCATTAGTTACGCGATCCACTCACCTAATCTTCAGCATTCTTTTGTAGCACCATATTTCAAAAGCCTGAATCCTCTACCTGTCCGCACCGTTTATCGTCCATGTCTCACTCCCATACAAGGCAACACTCCACACAAATGCCTTCAGAAAGGACTTCCTTAGGCTTAAATCAATATTCGATGTTAACAAATTTCTCTTTTTCAAGAACGCTTTTCTACCCATTGCCATTCAGCATTTTATATCCTCTGTACTGCGACCATCATTTGTTATTTTACTGCCCAAGTAACAAAACTCATCTACCTCCTTTATTGCTTCGTTTCCCAATCCAATTCCTTCAGCATCACCTGATTTTCTTAGACTGCACACCATTACCATAGTTTTGCTCTTGTTAATCTTCATCTTATATGCACCTTTCAGCACACTGTCCATTCCGTTCAATTGCTCTTCCAGGTCCTTTGCTGTATCTGACAGAATTACTATGTCGTCGGCAAAACGCAATGTTTTTAATTCTTCACCCTGAACTTTAATTCCTTCTCCAAATTTCTCCTTGCTTTCCTTTATAGCTTGCTCAATGTACAAATTGAATAACAATGGAGAAAGACTACAACCCTGTCTTACTCCCTTTCCAACCACTGCATCCCTTTCATGCCCTTCAACTCTGACAACCGCTGTCTGGTTTTTGAACAAGTTGTAAATAACCTTACGCTCCCTATATTTTACTCCTGCTTGCTTCATAACTTGAAAGAGTTTATTCCCATCAACATTGTCAAAAGCCTTCTCCAAATCTACAAAAGCTAGAAATGTAGGTTTGCCTTTTCTTAATCTATCTTCTAGGATAAGCCGTAAAGTGAGTATTGCCTCCCGTGTTCCTACATTTCTCCTGAACCCAAACTGATCTTTCCCGAGGTCGGCTTCTACCAGCTTTTCCATCCTTCTGTATATAATTCGCGTTAATATTTTGCAACCATGACTTATTAAACTGATGGTTCTGTAGTTTTCACACCTGTCTGTACCTGCTTTCTTTGGAATGGGGATTATTACATTTTTTGGAGTCTGAGGGTACTTCGCCTGTCTCGTACATCTTACACACCAGGTAAAATAGTTTTGTCATGGCTGGTTCTCCCAGAGACTTTAGTAGCTCTGAGGGTATGTCATCTACTCCAGGGGCCTTGTTTCGACTTAGGTCTTTCAGGGCTCTGTCAAATTCTTCTCTCAGTACAGTATCTCCTATTTCATCTTCATCTACATCCTCTTCCCTTCCTACAATATTTTCACGAAGTTCATTTCCTTTCTAGAGCCCCTCTATATACTCTTTCCACCTTTCAGCTTTCCCTTCTTTGCTGAGAACTGGTTCTCCATCAGTGTCCTTGATATTCATAGCGCTGTTTTCCTTATCTCCAAATGTTTCTTTTATTTTCCTGTAGGCTGTATCTATATTTCCCCTATTTATACATTCTTCTACATCCTTGCATTTGCCTTCTAACCACTCCTGCTTAGTCATTTTGCACTTCCTGTCAATCTCATTTCTTAGTCGTCTGTACTCCATTTTGCCTGTTTCATTTACGGCATTTTTATATTTTCTCCTGTCATCAATTAAATTTAGTATCTCCTATTATATCCAAGGATTTTTTGTAGGTCTTTCCTTCCTACTTATTTTGTCCTCTGCTACCTTCACTATTTCTTCTCTCAATTTTACCCATTCCTCCTCTACTGTTTTATTTTCCCCTGTTTCTGTCAATTGTTGCCTAAAGCTCCCTCTGAAATTCTTAAGAACCTCTGGTTCCTTCAATTTATCCAGGTCCCATATCCTTATTTTCCTACCGTTTTGTAGTTTCTTTAGTTTCATCCTACAGTTCATAACCAAAAAGTTACGGTCAGAGTCTATATCTGCCCCTGGGTATGTCTTACAGTTTAAAACCTTGTTCCGAAATCTATGTCTTACCATTACAAAATCTATCTGATACCTTCCGGTGTCTCCTGGTCTCTTCCATGTATACAACCTTCTTTTGTGATTCTTGAACCAGGTGTTTGTTATAACTAAATTATGTTCTGTGCAAAATTCTACCAGGCGGCTTCCTCTTTCATTTCTTTTGCCCAGTCCATATTCCCCTACTATCTTCCCTTCCCTTCCTTGTCCTACTACCGAATTCCAGTCTCCCATAACAATTAAGTTTTCCTCTCCCTTAATTGTCTGAATAATTTCCTTTAGCTTCTCATATATTTCTTCGATTTCCTCATCATCGGCAGAACTAGTTGGCATATAAACCTGTACTACTGTTGTCGGTGTTGGCTTCGTATCTATCTTGACAATGATAATGCGATCACTGTGCTGGTCATAGTAGTTTACCCGCATTCCTATTTTCTTATTCATTATCAATCCTACTCCTGTGATCCCCCCAATTGATTTTGTATTTATAACCCTGTACTCACCTGACCAGAAATCCTGTTCTTCCTGCCACTGAACTTCACTAATCCCCACTATATCTAACTTCAACCGCCTCGCTTCCACGAAAGGAATTTTGTTTCTGTTTGCCTCCTGGGTGGAGATATATTACTATTTCTTCATCTTCTTTCTTTTTACATTTATCATTCTATGAATTTCACTAATTTTCTGAATTTGGCATAGAGGATGAATGTTGCTACTAATTTTTTGTCTCCTATAGTGAGGAGAGTGATAGCACTTCCCATTAACATGAGATCTATTTCTTTACGTTGAACTGTTACTCCAGTACACATAGGAGTGGCAACGTGCTTCTGGAGCACCCGGTTTTCGTGGATTGTTTCCGTTTATTTGCAGAAAGTGAGCATCTTTCTTTATTTGTCATCAACTACTAACTTTGTTTCATTTTGTTCACGTAGGAGAGTTACTGCTGTAGCTTTCAAGTTTCCTTATATACGTTTAAAGGAACTCTATATGTTCACCTGTTGCGAGGATATTGCATACTTTTATTCACTTTAATGGACAGCAGAGTGCACCTTTTTTTACAGTAGAGTCATTAAGTTAGTAAGGTTTTCTTTAATTTTCTAATGGTGTGTGTTATATAGGATTGAAGGGGAGAAAGGAGACTCAGAAAAAATAAAATGGTATGCCCTTTAGCCCCACTATTATGTTGTCTGATAATAGGCTGAATAGAAACACGTCTCTTTAAGGGTTGGATCTCTAACAGCCCGTTCCACTCCTTTGAGTGGAGAATTATAATAATTTTTTTTTTCATCTACAAGCGATACCTGGACCATTCGACAGAGAAATAGGTGTCTGAATGCATTACTATAGCTTTCGACTCATTGGGATTCAGCCATAGAGAAGCAGGGAGACTACTGAACGATGGTAAAGATGAAAAAGCAATGATCACGGATATAAAAAATAGTATGCATTATTGATGAAAAATGCCGCTGGTAACTTGTCTCAGACTAGCGGCCAGCTTCCGCGCCCTCGGCCGGCCTCATTAATTCGCCGCACCTCGCCTCGCGACACCCCACCCCATCCCTCGCCCACCCCTCGCCCCTGGCAGCTGGGTGTGAATAACCGCAGCCTGCGGCCTGCGCCTGCAGCTAGACCCGCCCGCCGCGCAGATAACCCTCAGACAATGGCCACGCGGCGGCTTCTTCTCTATCGCCGCGGTGTGCCGCGCGACCGCCGGCCTCCCAGAGGGATTCCTGGGATCAGCGGGCAGGCGTGTGTCCGCGCGGCGCGTGCGTTATCTCGCACTGGGAGCACGCGTGCGCCGGCCGGTTACCCGCTGCCCCTCTCGCTAGCCCACATTAGCACATTTCAGCACGGCTCCTGCGCCCGAATATGCTGGGATACATTTCAGTCTTCAGAATCGTATCAGGTATGATGTGGCCAGCCATGTACGAATTACTCTCCTTTATCAACATCTCAATTATGTATTCGAATCCGTATGGCATCCTGCATTACTAAGGAGTTTAGTCCCTAACCGATTCAACCTAACGTGGAAGAAAAGGTAAATTATTGCAAGTAAAGAATGTTTTCGGAAATGAAATGCCGTTTCCTTGATGCAATTTAAATCTAAATCTTCATCTAAATAACACCTCTGCAACCCACATTGATGTGCATGGCAGAGGGTTGTTTGAACCACTTTTATGACGGTTCTCTGCAGTTCCATTCTCTAGTTGCGGGAAAAAGGAACACCTAAATCTTTCTGTTTTCGATCTCATTTATCTTATTTTCATGACCTTGTCTTCCTATGTAGGTGGTTGGTAACAATCTATGTTCGCATTCAGAAGAGAAAATCGGTAAAAGAAATTTCGCAAATAGATCTCATCACAACAAACAATGATTTCCATCCCAACTCGTGCTTCATTTCTGTGACACTCTCTCTTCTATATCACATTAGTAGAAAACGAACTGCCAATCTCTGACTTTCTCCAAATCGTCCTTTAGTCCCACTTGGTGGGGATCCCACAATGCGCAACAATACTCCAAAATAGGACGCACTAGTGTAATGTTTCTTTATTAGAACTGTTGCATTTTCTAAGTGTTCTGTCAACGAAACGTAGTCTATGGTTCGTTTTCCCTACAATATTTTCTGTGTCTTCTTTCCAATTTCTGTTGTTTGCAATTGTTATTCTCAGATAATTAGTTAAATTTACAGCTTGTAGTTTTGACTCATTTATCGTGTAAATGAAGTTTAATTGCTTTCTTTTAGTGGTCATATGGATGACTTCGCACTTCTCTTTATTAAGGGTTAATTGAAACTTCTTGCGCCATGCAGATAACATATCTAAATCATTTTGCAGTTGCTTTTGATCTTATGGTCACTGCAACAAAGTTTGCATGTAATTTCGGACGTTTATGAAGCGTTTTGTAACTGACACTCCCCCCCCCCCCCCCAAAAAGAAAATTATGAAACGGAATGAAGTCTACCGCTCACAACAGTTTCGCTGCAGTTGCCGTAAAACTGTCGCATCAAGCATTACCTTGCATTTTGTATAACTGAATTCCAAAACGAAAAAAAAATCTGTTATAGTAGGATTCCAACCAACGACCCTATGGTTTTGAGGCCAGAACACTACTACCCGAGCAACACTGACAAATGCTGCAGCTGGTTTAATTATTGGTACTTACGTGTACTTTGCAAAACTTCAATGTCGATTTGATCGAGTATTTTTGAGAGTTCCGTCGAATTGGTTTGGCTTATTTTTTTTAAGTTCTGTATTTCACGTACCATAAATACAAAGAAACTATAAAATCCGATATTCATGTTTGCTCCTTGTAAGATAAGAAACGAAGGGACTGCTGTTTCCAGGGACACTTTCATTTTACTATTACGATTAACAATTCACAGGGACAATTTTTTAAATACTGCGGAGTGGATTTGACATAACCATGTTTTTCACATGGACAATACGTCACCCGCTCAAGGGAGGGCTCACGAAAGAATATATTCAGACTAGCTTTTGTACAATAACAAGAAATATTGTTTATACTCACGTTCTTAATTAAATTAATGTTATACATCATTAGAATTTTATTACAACTTTTGTCCTTTCCAACACACATATAATTTTGTACATTATGCATATTTCTTTGTTTTACAGTTTTATAAATTCTAAGCTGTTTCCATGATACATGAAGATGATATTTTCTCCGAATTTTATTTTCGTTTTTAATATAAGACTGGTAAAATTCGTATATAGCCGGGAAATACCGGGTTTGGCAGCTGTCGTTTATAAATATAAGGAACAGTAGGGCCCTACAAAACTCGCCGGATGAACTCCAGATATAACTTCAGTTCTACTCGATTACTTTCCGTCAATTATAATGTACTCTGCCCTGTCTGACAGGAAATCACGAATCCAATAGCACGACTAGGGCGGTATTCTACAAGCACGCAATTTGATTAGAAGTCCCTTCTCAGGTACAGTGTCAAAAGCCTTCCGGTAATCTTGAGATACGGAATCTATTTGACATCTATTGTCGATAGCACTCATCACATCATGTATGAGTAAAGAACTAGCAGTGTTCCACAAGAACTATACTATCTGAATCCGTGTTGAATATGGGACAATAGGATATTATCTTCGAGGTAGTTCATAATATTTGAGGAGAGTGCACGTTCTCAAATGCTGCAGCAAACCAATGTCAATGATATAGGCCTGAAGTTGTGCCGATCACTCCTATTGCCTATTTTGAATATTGGCGTCACCTGTACAACTTTCCAGTCTTTTATTTCCTCCATATGCGTTCCGCTCTTTATTTTAGGGCAAGGTGTATCACACTTGTCGAATTTCAGCCCCCATTCCAATTAAAAAATTCTGGAGACAGCTTCTCCAACCGCGAAACGAGTGTGACTTCAAGCTCAACGAATTTGTTTACCTTATTTTCATACATATTTGTTGCAAGCAACATGTACAGAGTCATACATTATAGAATGATTTTTTTCCGGATTTGAACACATTATCTGAATTTCAGACTAATTCCGACGGAAAAATGTTTGTTGCATAACCAGTTTTACACATTACAGGCAAGACGCAGAATCAATATATCCTCGGTAAGGAAGGTCTTGATATAGAGTCAGTTTTTTTTTGAGTAAGTGACTACATATGGTTAATTTGGCTAACGATTCGCTTCTGAAAACATTTTCCTGGGTTTTCGTTCCTTCATCATTAACACGATTTATTTACCGTCATAATTACGAATTACGCGACGCAATTTTAATATAAGTTTTAATTTTCTTGGGCTAATGATTTGTATTTTTCAAAAATGAAACGCCCAGATCGCGAATTAATAATTTATTGTACTGTACCTGCACCACCATCATCTGTCCATATACATTTTATAACTGATCATCTTGTTTAAGAAATGGATGTAAATAATAAGTGCAACATTGTCTTTAGTCATCATATAAAAATGCATAAGTTAAAACATGACAGCTTATAAGACAGTGTCAGCTTTGAGGATTCCTGTGTAGATATTGGCGCATGGTGGCAGCACCATAACAGGGTATTTTTAATTCGCGATGTTGGCGTTTCATTTTTGAAGAATATAAAATTATCATAACGCCTCCTAAACCGGCAATGCACGCACGAGGAATTCCATGAATCCTCTAATCACACACCTAATGGCCAACCAAACGAAACACACGACCGTCTTCTTCTTTGTCTTCTTTTCCATCTTCAACTTCTTCTTTCGTTTCGGCCATCTTAGAACCACATTAATTGATATCAGCTTCGTTTCTCTGGTCTTCCTCCTTTTCCAATATTTCTTCATTCTCACACTTTGCATCTTTATTCGCTCTTCTGTCCATGACGACTTCGTTATTGGTCTAATTCTGTCCTCGACACTGGTGAGGGTCCCCTGTTGCGTATATCTAGTTTCCATATTCCCATGTCTTCCAGATCTGATTGTACGACTTGGATCTACCGTATTTTGCCCCTCTTGTACCACAAAAACTGTGTAATTTGCTGCGTTAATCTTCCCTCGTCATTTCATCTAATGTATCCGAGGAACATGCTCCTTCTTTTCCTGATGACATTGGATATTTATTTATATCTAGGAATACCTGTTGATTATAATATAGGGTAACCCAGCACTGTCCGTTATCTACTTTCCCGAACCAGCAGACACGATTCAATAACGATGTCCAAATCCCACATACAATAATAACTGGAATTACTAGTCTAAGCAGCATCTGTGCGTAAAGCCAGAGACGAGAAGAAGTGGGGGTCGCGGGCGTCTGTGTTCAAAACACTACAATGCCCCATTCATATACACAGTTAAGCTGGCAACACCTGTAAACAACCGAATTCCTAAACCACACACGCCTTCAATGCTGTGAAATAATAAACATGTAAAATGATTTTAAGATCTGTCGATTTGCAGAGGTTAATTGAATTTATATCTGTAGATAATGAAAAAGTGTCATCGAAAGTGGTCATCTGTAATCGTTGTTCTGGTTAATACAGGAATTAAAATTTGATTTTGAAGTAGTTAGCCATATATTGAATATATTCCTCCATGTAATATACAAAACGAAAGATCACATATTCTCGGTGACCGTTTCAGGCTATATAAACTGAGGAAAACAGTTGATACAAATATTATCAACAGTTGGAAGATAAATATAAAGTTAATAATTGTTACCTTATATAAGCGAGTATAACCTTATATCACGATATAATATTCGTAACATCAGCTGTTAATGTCCACAAAATATAACTGTCTACATCGCTTAAATCATCACAGATAGTCATAAGTTCATCATTATCATTATTTGTGATATAATTCTGTGTTGAATTTGTTGGAATAGCCCATATTTCATATGAAACTCGTCTAATGTCTGCACACCATCCTTGCAGATATTGCACAATGTAAAGAATGGTTGAACTCTTAGAGTGACACTGACGCTATTATTATAAAGTGGCCACAATGTGATGCTAGTAGTATACAGGTTCTACATCTACATCCACAACCATACTCCGCAAGCCAACTGACGGTATGTGACGGAGGGTTCCTTGAGTACCACTATCGATTATCCCTCTTATCTCAGTCTCGTATTGTTCGCGGAAACAAAGATTGTGTATATGCGTCTGTGTGGGCACTAATCTCTCTGATTTTATCCTCATGAACTCTTCGCGAGTTATACGTAGCAGGGAGCAATATACTGCTTGACTCTTCGGTAAAGGTATGTTCTCGAAACTTTGACAAAAGCCCGTAACGAGCTATAGAGCGACTCTCATGCAAATATCGATCATCTCCGTAACGCTTTCACGATTACTAAATGATCCTGCAACGAAGCACGCTGCTCTCCCCACCTGGTACGGATCCCACACCAGTGAGCAGTATTCAATCAGTGGATGAACAAATGAACTGAAGCCCACTTCCTTTGTACTCGGACTGCATTTTCTTATATTCTTCCAATGAATCTCAGTCTCGCTTGTGCTTTAACAACAATTAATTTTAAATGGTCGTCCAATTTCAAATTACTGCTAATGCCTTTTCCCAGGTAATTTATGGAATTAACTGGTTCCAGTTTCTGACATGCTACAGAGTAAGTGAATGATACAGGATCTTTCTTTCTTTGTATGCGTAGCACATTACACTTGTCTACATTGAGATTCAATTGCCTTTACCTGCACCATGCGTCAATTCATTGCAGATCCTGCTGAATTTCAATACTATTTTCCATTGATACATCTTCTCGATATACTACAGCATTATCCGAAAAAAGCCTCAGTGAACTTCCGATGTTATCCACAAGGTCATTTATATATATTGTGAATAGCAACGGT
Organism: Locusta migratoria; assembly: GCA_026315105.1. Taxonomy (NCBI): domain Eukaryota; kingdom Metazoa; phylum Arthropoda; class Insecta; order Orthoptera; family Acrididae; genus Locusta; species Locusta migratoria. The sequence continues at coordinate 170,528,003 of CM048748.1, forward strand.
CCCACAACACTCCCCTGTGGCATACCTGACGTCACTCTTACTTCGGAAGACTTCTCTCCCTTGAGAATGTCATGCTGCGTTCTATTATCTAGGAACTGTTCAGTCACACAACTGGTCTGATAGTCATATGCTCTTACTTTGTTCATTAAATGACTGTGGGGGACTGCATCAAACGCCTTGCGGAAGTCAAGAAACACGGCATAGACCTGGGAACACGTGTCTTTGGCCCTCTGAGTCTCGTGGCCCTCTGAGCCAGCGTGAGCTGGGATTCACACGATTGCCTTTTTCGAAACCCATACTGATTCCTAAGGAATAGATTTCTAGTCTCCAGAAAATTCTACAACTGATTAACTTTACAGATGTAGGCCTATAGTTCTGCACATCTGTTCGACTTCCCTTCTTGAAAACGGGGATGACGTGCGCAATTTTCCAATCTTTTGGAACGCTACGCTCTTCTAGAGATCTACGGTACAACGCTGCGAGAAGGGGGAAATGTTCCTTGGCGTACTCTAAGTAAAATCGTACTGGTATCCCATCACGTCCCATCGTTTTTCTATCCCTCTGTCATTTAATTTCGATATCTGCCATTTTTTCATCTATACGACAATTCAGAGAGGAAACTACACTGATGTCTTCCTCTGTGAAACAGCTTTGGAAAAAGATATTTATTATTTCAGCCCTTAGAGTGTTATACTCTGTTTCCGTATCATTTTCGTAACAGTGTGTCGGGACATTTTGTTTTAATACACGTAGCGCTTTGATATAAGGCCAAGAATTTTCAGCCAAGTCAGTACATATAATTCGTTGAACGCCGCTCTCATAGCCCTTCTCACGCTACATTTCGCTTCGTGTAAGTTTTGTTTGTCTTCAAGGCTATGGCTATGTTTGTGTTTGCAGTGAAGTTCCCTTTGCTTACTTAGCTGTTTTCTAACTCTGTTGTTGCACCACGGTGGCTTCTTTCCATCTCTTACGATCTTGCTTGGCACGTTCCTCTATACTATCTGTAGTTGAGATAAAACTTCTGCGTTGAGCCGTCAAGTACTCTGAATTCTGATTTTTGTCACTTTTGTTAAACAGAACAATCTTCCTACATTTTTAATATTTCATTACGGCTGAAATCATCGATACTGTAACCGCTTTATGATCGCTGATTCCCTGTTCGTCGTTAACTGTTTCGAATAGTTCGGGTCTGTCTGTCACCAGAAGGTGTAATATCTTATCGCCACGAATCGGATCTCTGCGTAACTGCTCAAGGTAGTTTTCAGATAATGCACTTAAAACAATTTCACTGGATTCTTTGTCCCTGCCAGCCGTCTCAAACGTTTGAGTACCCCAGTCTATAACCGGTAAATTAAAATCTTCTCCCAAAACTATAATATGATCGGTTAAATCTACTCGAAATATTTTCCACATTTTCCATCAGGTCATAACAGCTGCTGAGCCATGTTGTCTATAGAAACACAATTATTGTGTTCGAGCCTGCTTTAACCGTAAGCTTCACCCAAATTGTTTCACACTTCGGATCTCCTTTAATTTCTTTCGACACTATTGCACTTTTTATCGCTATAAACACGCCTCCCCCTTCACTGTCCAGCCTGCTTCTGAGGTATACATTCCAATTTGAGTTTAGAATTTCATTAGTGTTTACATTTGGTTTCAGCCAACTTTCCGTCCCTAGTACTACGTGGCTATTGTGTCCGTTTATTATGACAGCAGTTCTGGGACCTTTCTATACGCGCTCCTGCAATTAACTAATACTATAGTGGTATTATGATTTTGGTTTGTCATTACATTACAGTAAGTATCGAGGCGAATGACGGACTAGCTGTCACTTGTAAGAAATATTATATCAGCACGACATGTTACTGGAAATCTTTATTCCATTCTCTAGTCCTTGAAACGAGGAAGACGATATTAAAGTAGATCGAAACATTTCGACGACTCATGCACGAAGTATGTAAATCACAAACCTACATACCTATAAAATTCGTCTGCCGTTAGGCAACTTCATTAATAAAATACATGCAGCAAATATACTTTTTCTAGGTCATCGGTATGAATGAAATATACTGCTGTGATGACGCACAGTTCTGGACTAACAGACAGCAGCGCTCACATATCAAAGTTAATCCGTATGCACCGAAACTGTCAAAGGCGACCTACGTTAATATTGATGTGACATCTGGAAAATTATGCGTCCGTCCGTCGTCAGTTTATTTTCCTTCCAAGTTACAAGGACGTGGTTACCAATTTTGATTTACAGTCGCTCGCGATTTTTTTTTTTTTTTTTTTTCCTGCCGAACATCTTTTACTTTTCTCTTTTTCCATTTTTCTCTCAATTCAGAACTGAGTTTTATCCCTAACATCCTTTGATCCTTGATTTTTAATCTCACTACTGAACTGTCATTTTATATTTATTGATGTTTTATTGCCTTGGTCGATGTATCGTACAAATTGACTATTGGTTATGGCAATAAAATAACAAAAATGTAATATTAAACGGATCAGTAATCAAATACTTTATTGTTGACGGAAGGGCATAAATAATATTACTAATTTCAATTTTACTAATTCAAATAAAATATACGTATAAAGAACAGTCTAGAGTACAAAACTTTATTTTTTCCGACTAGTTTCGGTCTTCTTTGAGACAATCTCCAGAAAATTTAGCTCTGAAATATATCGTAGTTACATTTAGAGGACTTTCAGCAATATACATTAGTGTCAAACGTCAGCTAAATTAATAAAGAGAAATAAAGCGATGTTATACTCATTGATGAGTGGAGCTGGCGGGAAACTTGGAGCCTTCTAGTGCGTCACTGTTGGCTGGAGCAAGGTTTACTGCTCTTAAATAGCTGAGGCTCCGCCCCTTTGCCAGCCTTTGATAGCCAATGAAAAAACTATGTATATGAATTTAGCCAAAAAATATAAAATTATAATTAACCACACATTTCTTTGTCAATGTCTCAAATAAAACAATTATAGTCAGCTTTCTTAGATTAAAATAAAGATTAAAACATTAACATACTGGCAAATAATTGTATCAGGTTCTTATTCATATTTTCAAAGATTTTCTGTGAGTGGTACTACAGCGCTGTATGTAATTTTACTGGTATTAAGAAATTAACTATAAAATTTATTGAAGATACATGGAAAAACAATTCAGGATATGATACCTTGCAGAAAACCGTTTGGTTCATTTATCGTTGAAATATCTGTAAAGCTATTGTTTCCTTGATAACGTACAAGGAACGGTTGATTTTACTTTTTACAATGCTATTGTGATAAAGTAAGGCAAAGGGAATGTACTTTATATACATATGAAAAGTCCATGATCTATTGTATAAAGCTTTAGGTTGTCAAATAAAATACCTTGAGATCGACGCAGTCGCGTGTTCGTCACTTTAGGCGTTGCCAGAGTGTGTACTTATTCCATTCTCATGTCAGTACATCTCTTCCCTCCTCTCCTTCTACAACACTCTCTGTCCATGTCGGTTTTCATGCACCTTAATTCTTACGACGTCACATCTAAATAATATTATCTAAAAATGATATAATTTTTCAAAGATTTACTTCTGGAAAATTGTCTGTTAAATATTGCTAACAGAGTTCATAAGGAAGACGTAATAAATTACCCCTCTTTTGCGAGGGAGCAGAATTTGGAGAATTTCGTTATTTTTTTATATCTTTCTCCTTACCCATGTATAGTACTGTGTTACAATTTAGAAGGTACATTCAGCGTTATACGTGCATATTGTCAGTAAAATATGTCGCCAAGATGCGTGGGAATTGTCATCTGGTTCTAAGCCCATTTGAAAGACTGCGTTCCAACTTTTGGCGTTAAGGTACTTTGTACGTCTGGGGATCGACGACCACAGTATTTAGGTCCCTTACATTAACAAACATTTGAACTTTTCTTACGTCGCGAATCGACTTAGTACTAAAGTCGAAAAGTCATGGGGCAATTTTTCAGTAAACCAATTATTTATCACCTCATGAACAATGTGTCGCAGAATGATATAATTTATAAGGTAAATTATTAGTGCGAGTGTATTGTGTATGAAGTTTCTCGTGAAACAAATTAGTGTTACAATATTAATAAATAATAGCGTCATGCAAAATACCGCTGTAATACCATATAAACAGCTTGTTTGGTTCGCCAGAATATGTTTCGTGAAGTTTGGGAGACAGAAGTGCAAAATTTTTAGCAAGTTACATAGTGCTGTCAGTCTCAAATAATAGATCATTAATGACTCGTATACACAGGTCTTTTGATGCAATAGTATTTTTTAATTTTACCGTATATAACGTTATATCTCTTGGACTATGTGCCGTAGGTTGTTTTTACCCCCATAGATACTGTTTCAAGGCGGAAAAGGATATAGGTTTCAGAAATTACTGCAACCACTCGCCTTTTTTCTTCTCAATGAAGATTTATTGCACCATGATTGGTTTCAAGCTGCCTAGCAGCTCATCATCAGATGGTATATATACATTTAGTGCAAATTACATTTGTATAGTTAGTAGTTTCACATTTCGTATGTCTATGTGTGTTCCGCTTTTTTATAGCATTTCAGAACACTGCCCTTCCATCAGCAAACCACAGAAACTCCGTCGCTCGCGACTTGTATTGTCCTCTCGTGGACTTCTATTTCTCTTTTCTACCATTGTTTTAAATGACGAGATAGTTTCATTTCTACCAGGAATGTGCTTCATTATTTAACAGTAATGATTTTTTTCCAAATTGTTGATAAATTGTAGCATACACTTCCCCACCGATTTTTTCTGTCATACAAGTATCTGTATCTTTTTGTTAGATCTATTTTGAGAAGGCACATGACAGAGCGCCGAGGCCAGAGGTATGGAGATGTCTGAGAAGTAAACACGTGTCAGTAAAATATAACAGGGTGGTAGAAGACATGTGTGAAGATGCAATGACAAAGTGCAGGAGCAGTTTAGGTGAAACAAAGGCATTTTCAGTGAGAGTAGGACTACATCAGAGATCTGCTCTCAGCCCATATCTCTTTGACCTCTTCATGGATGTACTAGTCAAAGATGTGGAAAAAGAGGCACCTTGGAGCATGATGTTTGCCGATGATGTTGTAATGTGTGAACTCACTCAGGAGGCACTTCAAGACAAGCTTGAGAAAAGCTCTAGAGGAAAGGAGAATGAGATTTTGCAGGGTGAAAACGGAGTATGTGTCTACAAAGCATGTCAACGATCTATATATTTACCTGGCAGAACAATAAATTACACGGGTCAAGATATTTAGATACTTGGGCTCTTACATGGAATGTGATGGAGGACTGGAGGTCGAAATACAGCACAGAATAAATAGTGGGTGGATGATCTGGAGCCAGGTGGATTAGCCGTGCGTACTGGGGCGCCGTGCTGTGGTGCATGCGGCCGTTCGCCGTCGGGGGTTTGAGTGCCCCCTGGGTGTTTGTGTTGTCCTTAGGTTAGTTTACCTTATTTTAAGTAGTTTCAATGTTTGTATAGCTTATGGGACTTAACTACGGGGTCATCAGTCCCTAAACTTACAAACTACTTATTAACTAGCTAACACTAAGGACGGCACAAATATCCATGCCCGAGGGGCATTCAAACCCCCGACCGTAGAGGCCGTGCAGACCGTGACTGGAGCGCCTCAGTCCCCTCGGCCATCGCGGCCGGCGTTTAAGTCGTTTGTAAGCTACGGACTTATGACGATGCAGTTGAGTCCGATAGATATACATACATTTGATCTTTTTTTATGAACTGGAGGAAACTGAGCGGAGTACAGTGTGATAAGAAGGTTAGCTGTAGAATGAAAGGAAAGCCTTACAAGTCTGAGGTGAGGCCTGTGATGCTGTATAGTGGTGAAACTTGGAAAATTACAAAAGCCCAAGAGAATAAGATGGAAGTGGCAGAAATGAGAATGGTAAGGTGGATGAGAGGGGTGACACGAAATGATAGATTAAGGAATGAGTACATTAGGGGAACAATGAATGTGGGCACATGGAGGAAGAAGGTCCAAGAAAGTAGTGTAAGATGCTATGGGCATGTGCAGATGGGAGGGGAGTACCATGTGGGGAGAAAAGTTGAAAATCTGGAAATCGAAGGATCATGGAGAATAGGAAGACCGAAACTGAGGTGGAAAGACAAGGTAGCAGGAAACCTACGGGAGAAAGGATGGCTTAGAGAAGAAGCAATGGGTAGACATTTGTGGAAGAGAAGGATCCAGCAAAGTAACGACGAACCCACAGGAAAAGGCTGAGTGATGATGATGGAGTATCTCTAACTTATCAAAGGGTCGTAAATTAGATTTGAAATAATTTAATTTTGTGAGTTTCATGCACCACGAATTCTAGGGTTGTTTACATCATGATGAATGTCGAGAAACCAGCCTCTGAGAAAGAATTATCTACGTTGTGAGCGTCTCATATAAAAGGGTAGTCGAACACTAAAGCTTCAGTGCAACACCCATCGTCAGGTACCACCGACCGCCACTGTCTGACTGTAAGATTTCTTACTCTGAACCAACACCTGACCGTGCCTTTCGAAGCTAGCCATCATGTCCCGAAGAAACTTGAGGTGGAGGTAGCAGGTACCCGCAGGTAGTAAGACGAGGTGGCTGGGGAGGCAGGAATGCGATGACACGACACCTAGTTTGGAAAACTCTGTTGTAGACTAACACTGAAGCTTCAGTGCAACACCCATCGTCAGGTACCACCGACCGCCACTGTCTGACTGTAAGATTTCTTCCTCTGAACCAACACCTGACGTGCCTCTGGAAGCCAGCCATCATGTCGCGAAAAAACCTGAGGTGGAGAGAGCGGGTCCCCTCAGTTAGTGAGGGAATGCGATGACGCGACACCCAGTTTGGAAAACTCTGTTGTAGACTAACACTGAAGCTTCAGTGCAACACCCATCGTCAGGTACCACCGACCGCCACTGTCTGACTGTAAGATTTCTTCCTCTGAACCAACACCTGAAGTGCCTCTGGAAGCCAGCCATTATGTTCCGAAGAAACTTGAGGTGGAGGTAGCAGGTACCCGCAGGTAGTGAGACGAGGTGGCTGGGGAGGCAGGAATGCGATGACGCGACACCCAGTTCGAAGAACTCTGTTGTAGACTAACACTGAAGCTTCAGTGCAACACCCATCGTCAGGTACCACCGACCGCCACTGTCTGACTGTAAGATTTCTTCCTCTGAACCAACACCTGACCGTGCCTTTGGAAGCCAGCCATCATGTCCCAAAGAAACTTGAGGCGGAGAAAGCGGGTCCCCGCAGGTAGTGAGGCGAGGCGGCTGGGGGCCAGGAATGCGATGACGCAACAACACCCAGTTTGTAAAACTTTGTTGTAGACTAACATTGAAGCTTCAGTGCAACACCCATCGTCAGGTACCACCGACCGCCACTGTCTGACTGTAAGATTTCTTCCTCTGAACCAACACCTGACGTGCCTTTGGAAGCCAGCCATCATGTCGCGAAAAAACCTGAGGTGGAGAGAGCGGGTCCCCTCAGTTAGTGAGGGAATGCGATGACGCGACACCCAGTTTGGAAAACTCTGTCGTAGACTAACACTGAAGCTTCAGTGCAACACCCATCTTCAGGTACCACCGACCGCCACTGTCTGACTGTAAGATTTCTTCCTCTGAACCAACACCTGACCGTGCCTTTGGAAGCCAGCCATCATGTCCCAAAGAAACTTGAGGCAGAGAAAGCGGGTCCCTGCAGGTAGTGAGGCGAGGCGGCTGGGGAGCCAGGAATGCGATGACGCAGCAACACCCAGTTTGGAAAACTTTGTTGTAGACTAACATTGAAGCTTCAGTGCAACACCCATCGTCAGGTACCACCGACCGCCACTGTCTGACTGCAAGATTTCTTCCTCTGAACCAACACCTGACCGTGGCTTTGGAAGCCAGCCATCATGTCCCGAAGAAACTTGAGGCGGAGAAAGCGGCTCCCCGCAGGTAGTGATGCGAGGCGGCTGGGGAGCCAGGAATGCGATGACAACTCAGGAGGTGGCTCCCCGAAGTGCCGAGGCGGACGGCAATTCTCGGCGCCTCAGGGCGCGAATAATACATGGCTGCCGGCGCGGGCGCCGCCCCACCGATGAATAAAACTTGCAGGTGCCGGGCGAGAGCCGACTGCAGCGCACCCACAGTTCAGCCTATCTAACTGCGGCTGAAGCGTAGATCTCAGTTATGGAGGGGCCTGCCGCTCACCTCAACAGTACCATCAGCCCTCTGCCACACGACTGGGTATCTGTCGCTGAAATTCAAGGAGTATCTGTTGCCCAGGGGAAGTGATTTCATAAACGTCACGGATTTCAGCCGAGACTATGCTTAACACTTTCAGCGCCTGTGCTACAATCAGTTATTGGGTTCGTGGAACTGCACACTTTTTTTCACTTAAACCGATATACGAGGGTCGTCCACAAAATAAGTTTCGATTATTATTCTATCCGCGGCAGCGCTACGATCGCAGTTCCGAGGGTGCGCAGCAGTTACTCTGTTCCAGTGCCTTACAAGCAGCCAATACTGTGACATTGAATGTTTCGGTATGTGACTCAGAATATTGTTGCACTTTTAACTTTTTAATCTCCATCTTTTAAGTACGTAGGAGGAGCACATTGTAAAAGTGTATGTTTCATATTCACAGAATATATGATATCAACTGCGAATAGGCAAATCTGAAACAGTGTACCAAGCTGGGACTAGAACCCTTGTCTCCTGCTCTCTAGGCAGTTGCGCTGACCACTGCCAGGCACTTAAATGTGATTTTCAGAGTATCCCATATAGATATATATGTAGACTACACCACTGTGGACACAGTGATCAACGCACCTGCAAGGACCACCTAAGCACGCCTCCCATTAGACAAAAATTTCCAGCTATACCCTGCCCACAGTACTCAAACTCGTGGTGAATTCCCGAAAGAGTAAGGGCTCCAAACTTTCCCATCCCTCCCCACTAACGAAAGGATCATTGCTCGTCACTGGCATATATACAGGGTGTTTCACTAAGTGTGTTTGCCTCTGTAACTTATAAAATAATAGGTGACAGGAAATTTTAATGCGGTAGGTCAACACAAGAAATGTTACACTATCTGTGAAGCTATGAACATAGTTTATTGTATCATTATTAAAAGAGTTACAGCACAAAGATATAATTTTTTTAATAGATCACTTGTTTTTTTCTATCGTGCATTGGATTGGTTGAAACCAGCTGCGTCCAAATCAATTTAAACTACATTCCTATCACTGTTAGTTTGGGAGCTACAACCCTTCAAAATTTAGGTTGCGGAAGCTACGACAGCGTAGCTTACTGGCTGGTGGTCATGAGACAGTGGGCCGTGCCCTAGGGGATAGCCACTCGGCCAGTCAGCTACGCTATCGCAGCCTCTGCCCCCGGAACTTTGAAGGGTTGTAGTTCCCAAACTAACAGTGATAGGAATGTAGTTTAAATTGATTTGGACGCAGCTGGTTTAAACGAATCCAATACACGACAGAAAAAATTATTGTTCCATTTAAACACTCATATCTTTCTGGTGTAACTCTTTGGAAAATGATACAATAAACTATGTTTATAGCTCCGCAGAAAGAGTAACATTTCTTGTGTTGACCTACCGCATTAAAATTTCCCGTCACCTATTATTTTATAAGTTACATATGCAAACACACTTAGTGAAACACCCTGTATATACAGGGTGTTACAAAAAGGTAAGGTAAAACTTTCAGGAAACATTCCTCACACGCAAAGAAAGAAAATGTGTTATGTGGATTTGTGTCCGGAAACGCTTAATTTCCATTTTAGATCTGATTTTATTACTTCTCTTCAAATCACATTAACCATGGAATGGAAACACACTGCAACAGAACGTACCAGTGTGACTTCAAACACTTTGTTACAGGAAATGTTCAAAATGTCCTCCGTTAGCGAGGACACATGCATCCACGCTCCGTCACATGGAATCCCTGTTGCGCTGATACAGACCTGGAGAATGGCGTATTGTATCATAGCCGTTCAAAATACCAGCACGACGAGTCTTTACATTTGGTACCGTGGTTGCGTAGACAAGAACTTTCAAAGGCACCTATAAATGAAAGTCAAGAGGGTTGAGGTCAGGAGAGCGTGGAGGCCATGGAATTGGTCCGCCCTACCAATCCATCGGTCACCGAATCTGTTGTTGAGAAGCGTACGAACACGTGGACTGAAATGTGCTCCATCGTGCATGAACCACATGTCGTGTCGTACTTGTAAAGGCACATGTTATAGCAGCACAGGTAGTGTATCCCATATGAAATCATGATAACGTGCTCCAGTGAGCGTGGGTGGAAAAACATGGGGCCCAATCAAGACATCACCAACAATTCCTGCCCAAACTTTCACAGAAAATCTGTGTTGATGAAGTGATTGCACAATTGCGTGCGAATTCTTGTCGGCCCACACATGTTGATTGTGAAAATTTACAATTTGTTTTCGTTGGAATGAAGCCTCATCCGTAAATTAAAGAGAAATACTCAAATGAGCTCTAACATAGACACATGCCCACATAACATATTTTCTTTCTTTGTGTGTGAGGAATTTTTCTTGAAAGTTTCGCCGTACCTTTTTGTAACACCCTGTATACACTTGTGGCTCTATGGCAGTGACAGGGAATGATCCTTTCGTTAGTGGGGAGTCGTGAGCAAGTTTGGAGCCCTTACTCTTACGGGAATTAGTACATAATGACCACGAGTTTGAATACTGTGTGCAGGGTAAAGCTGGAAATTTGACGGGAGACGTGCTTAGGTAGTGCTTTCAGGTGCGTTGATCATTGTGTTCCCAGTGGTGTAGTGGTCAGCGCAACTGCCTAGAAAACAGGAGACCCGGGTTCGAGTCCCAGCTGGGTAAACATTTTCAGCTTTGCCCAATCGCAGTTGATGTCATATATTCTATAAATATGAAAGAATTACAACTGCAGGATCAGACGTGACGTCTGTTCTTTCGGAATAGACGCCACTTGTATATAAAAATATATGTGACTGGAAGATGATGGCAAACTACATCGAATCCGGTCGGCAATAAATAAATCAAACAGCTATTTTGGCTTGTTTTTTCTTTTGGACCTAATTAAAATTCATCACAATTATTGCTATCAGAAGTCGCCCCCAGCATGCCGTCGGCCACGTGGAACGCGGCAGAGAAGCGGTCAGAGGATCAGTTCACACTCTTACCCTTGGGGAGGCAAACTGACTGTAAAAGATGGAAGACTCACTAGAGCTCAAATGTTTGTAAAGCTTATGGGACTTAACCTCGGGATCATCAGTGCTTAAACGTACAAACTACTTAAGAACTACCTTATACTAAAGACAACACAAACATCCATGCCCGAGGGAGGATTCGAACCTCCGACGTGGGAGGCCGCGCGATCCGCAACGTGGCACTCCAGACCAAGCGACTACTCCCGAGCGGCACTCACTAGAGATCAACGCCATGTGATTGGAGAAGGCAATGGACACCACAGCTTCCATAAATGGAGGTGACTATGCGAAAAATTGTAAAACCCAGTGAAGACATAACAAAATGTTCAATTATTTGTAAACCTCTAGGACCAAACTCTTATGATCATGTTCCCATGCTTAGAATCTCCTTAAACTTGTAGTAAGGACAACACACACACACAACACACACACACACACACATCTTTGCCGGATGGAGGACTCGAACCTCTGACGGGATCGGCCGTCAAGTCCGTAGCGTAATGCCTTAGACGACGCATTTACTTCCACGGGCGGAAAGATAACTCTATATGATCGTAGCATATGATGGCAAGAGTTTCTACAAACTAGAAAATGTATAAATCCTAAACAGCGAAATGAAAATGCTCACTAGCGAAGTAGTGGGGCCACTGAACTGAAAGATGATAACGATTTCTAGTAAGGCGAACAAAGGGTAGTACCAACAGCAACAGAAACTAGTATAGGAAAGTAGAATTTGTTAATAGTAGGAAACTACGGAGGGGCGTAGGCTATTGCGAATTTGTGATTCGACAGCCAACCAATGCGTACAACTGTAGTTCAGCTATACACTTAAAAGGAAATGAAATATTATTACGGGGAATGGTGTGCGGTTCTAGGTGAAAGAATAAAAGGAAGGCATGCCGGATAATATGGGTTTGGCAATAGGTATGACAGAGGTGAGACAGAGTAATTGATTTCCATAATAAGTTGTACAAGTTGATAGCGAATACTTTGTTATAGCGACACAAGTGGATACGGTATACTGGGGGAATACCTGGAAACATTGGAAGATTTCAATTGTACTACATCATGGTTAGACAGAAATTGTAAGGCATACCCATTATGGGATATATACTCAAATCACAATTTTGTAACGATGAATAGTAGACTCGAGTTTCAGAGAATCGTCTGAAAGAACCAGTCTGAAAGTACGTGAGATACTAAAGTACTGAGTGAAGAGGAGACGTGATTACAGTTCGATATGGCTGTGCCTACTGCGGTAAGGAATTTCCAAAGGAAGCTACGCTTTTCAGTTGAACATGCGTGAAGAAATACGTAGGTATCTAACGAAGATAAGTGGTCACTGAACAACTTAGTCCGATTGCTTAAATGACAGATAGCACATCTGATTCGTATCGAATTAGCATTACGTATTTTAGTAGTTCAGAGAAAGTAACATTTATCCTTGGGAGCGATCTACAAGGAAAATATCTGTGATAAACAGAGAGCAGGTAGTTGTAAGTCATGTAGACGCTGTACACGTGCAGAGGTATTTAGTTTAGCCAGTGGATTCTCTGCTTGTCCCAACTTTCCTGTAGGAGTAGTCTCATTTGCATGTAAGGAGTTGCTTGTGCGGAGGAGATGATAATGTAGCTGTAACTAGATATTCCAAACAAACTTGTACAGCGCTCGGCAGCTTTGAAGACACGACTACAGAGCACCTTGCTCGTGTTTACCGCTGCGTTGGATTTTGCTGGCAGTCCGTTGTAAGCTAATTACGTTGATTCGTTAATGTCATTATACAGCGGCTGAAGCTGCTGACGAAAATACTGGATGCAAGGATCGCATTAATGCGACGCGCCGCAGAAAATCACGAAATACTTAAAAACAATTTCGCTACAGAGAAAAGGGAATTGAAACCCGATTAAAAAAAGTGTAAAGTTATGGTCATTTTCATTTCCTTCTCAAACTCTCTTCAAAATTTTATGATATTACATTGAAAAGTGTAATATTTTAGCTAAATTTTCAGCAAGTTTCATGTCTTGAAAAAAATACATACATTTTTCACAAATCCGTCAGAGAGGAGGAATTGAAGCCTTCTCCTGCGAACCTTGCAGGACTTGCACTCCTGGAAGAAAGGATATGGTGGAGACGTGGCTTAGCTAAAGCCTAAGGGATGTTTCCAGAATGAAAGTTTCACTCTGCAGCAAAGGTCTCAGGTTCGAGTCTCGGTTCCGGCACACAATTTTAATCTGCCAGGAAGTTGGTTGTTGGCGTTTTACAGCTTCTTCACAGATAACAAGCTATGTAATATAGTTCAGCGCTGTTTGTTTATTATTAAGTTAATTTTTGCTATTTGAGTAGTTAGTTGAATGTATGAGCTTTGCATGTGTCGGAAAATTTAGTGAACTTAGCCGACACATGCAAATATCATACATTCAACCAACTACTCAAATAGAAAATTTATTACAAGCAGTTTTTTGTCAGTGAGACCAGATGATGATACCACAGAGTGTCGAATCTGGTCGTCTTTAAAAAGAATAAAATAAAAAAATTAAGATCTTGGCATTTATCCTTCCAATTATAAAATACGATCGCTCCCTAAGATGAGTAAATTATGTGATATTCTTCTGGCACGTCCAAGGCGAAGACGGCCATTAATCCACTGTTCGGTGCGTATATGTTAAGGGGAATCCGCGACAAGGCGCGATTAATGAGTGATAATGGACACGGGTCTACATCAATAGTGTGGTGTGATGAAGGATAAGTCGAGAATTTGCGTCTGGTGGGAGAATCTTGAAAAGGAAAAAAAGAAAAGTTTGTATATGCGGCAATACTGGGACCACTGAATGTCTACAGGCTACAAAAACAGTCTAGTTGTTCAAGATGGTCATATGTGTTTTGTGCAAGTGAAGCCAAAACTTTCAATATGGAACGTATTCTAGGAGGTATGTACTAATAAAAAATCTTTTATATCACTATTAAATCATTAGTTAGGCATGATTATTTTTCAATCAACGCACTATAGGAAAATGGACGAAAAAATTGTAAAATGCGCTTATAAATAAAGTTACGAAATCGTAGACATTCCGCTTTCTTCTGCCCTGTGCCCGCAAGTTTATATTATGACCTTTGTAAATCAAGCTACAAACTCTGCTACTTGTTGCTACTTTGGCTTTGAGAGACGTATTAGCAAAACGTCATTGTTGAAACATCTTCAAAAGTAACAATAGATTTAATTAATTATGAGCTGCGTTTGTACAACCGACGCGAGAAGCACTGTAAATAATAAAAATAATTACAAAAGTTATTGAAAGTGTAACACAGATTTTTTTATTATTATTATTTCTTTTCATCTGACCCTGCGTATTCCAGACGTAGATTTTCGAGGAAAGATATTTTCTTAAGGCTTACGAGATATGTAACTGTATTCGACATTTCATAATTATTTGTAAAAAATTTCATACCAACTTCTATCCTCCGTTTGGTCCTTTCTTCGAACTTTCCACATTTTGTTCTACATATTTAACCATTAACTACAACATCCCGTAAGTACTGACTGTTATATAAATATGAATCTATAAATAATATTTATCAATTTTTGACCACCATATTGGCCCGGAAATTGTCTTTTTATTTCCCTTTTTTCTTTTTTTAACTCTCTTTTTATAGGCAACCTAGATAATTCCTAGATATTACTTTTTTATGATCAAAATAACAGCGATTACATAGAGCACGGCATTTTTGATCCGACCTTTTGTTTTCTTTTTTTCCACTTTTTCGTATCGTATTCTTAGTCAGAACGTCGTTAACCATTACATACTATATTTGGTACTAATTCGACAACTCCTTATATTTTGACCAGATTTTGGGATTCTGACCCGCTTAGGGTCGTGGTGATCACTGTGTCTCTAGTGGCGTAGAGTCATCACAACTGCCTAGTCAGCAGGAGACACGGCTTCGAATCCCGGATTGGCACACATTATCAACATTTCCTATTGCTTCATTTGAGACCACACTGTTAGTATACTTAGTAAATTCCTTTGCTTGTCGACACATACATAAGAAAAAACCGCCAGGGACATATCCATCATCCCCACCGACGTCTTTTGACACCTCGGAAACTTTGACAGGTTATCTGCACTGCCCGAGATAACTCCCTGGTCACGAAATTTCCGTTCGTCAGCTCCTGGCGGCGACCGACTCTACATTATATCAAGTTTTAATACACTACAATTCTGTTTTTTAATTTATTTTTTAAGTCGTTTTTTTCTTGTGTTTCGTCTGACTGGTTCACACCGAACTCATACGCCTTCTTGTATTCCAAACATAAGCATATCACCCTATTCATCGGTCGACGTTCGCGTTTTCAGGGGCGCCGCTTCCGCTTAGCGTTTATTCGTATCTTGCGTATTTCAAAAACGTATTTCCGACATTAATACAATTTAAGCTTCATTGCAAAAGGCAACGTTTTTATTCAATCACATGTATGGGAAGAAAGTAGCAATGGTACCTGCAACGACGCGAATTATCAAATATATGGAGCTTTCAATATAGGTGACCCGAATGACACAGTGTATAGCAGTAACGTTTTCTAAAATTTTAAATACAAAGAGTGGGCATCGTTATTGAAATTCCGCTGCAAGAACGTTGCAGTGAACAAAGAGGCACGTGCACTGGCGAGGAAGAGAGCTCCGCAGTACCAAATGTCGTGCAACGTTATTGTCTGATGGCTGTACTCTAGCTGTAGCCTGCTTCTAACGTTATGCTGCATTATATGTCAACGTGACGAGCAAATGTTGCATTCTCTAGGTTACACTGCCCTGAAGAGGGTTGAGAGCATTGAAAGAGCAGACTTTCCATACGTTAGTGACGCACCCAGGACGATGCTCACTCGCGTAGAAATCTCGTCATTCCGCGAAAAGGGATATTTTTCAAAGTCGCTAAAATTTAAAACTTGACACGCAGGAGTAATTATTTCCGCGGTGGTAGTTTCCGTCACCATTCGCCGTATTTATCGTAAAAATTTCATGCTACTTCTATTGTTTTATGGATGACCATTTAATTTGTGAGAAATTTTATACTCATCTGAAAGTACTGTACCTTTCCATCGTTATTTCACATGCAGGAATATAACGCCCACTTGGAACCACAGCTGCTGGAAGCCTTTCAGTGGGAATATCGTAACAGCGCGCAGTGTTTGCCCTCGGTGTACGCTAGAATAATTATAGACTGAAAGGTCTAGTCTTTTGTTCATAGCAGTTCTCGTCCTATTTTTCAATTTCCTTTTGTACTGAGGGCGTTCGAACCACTTTGCTGACGGCGTCAGAGCTGTTCTGCGAGATGATGCAAATTTCAGTCTCTGTACGCACTGCTTTACACAGTGAAAGGAATTGTATTTGGATGTTACATTCTTTAGCATCGAATGATATATGCCAATTTTTAAATAAAAATCTGAACATGAAAAGGAGAACTGACAACAGAAAGCAAAAGACACAAAATTTCCAGAATTATTCTCCGTACAATGTCGGCAATGTGGATCACGAAATATATACCTATATTACTACTTCAAAAGTATACAAATTATTCCCAAAGATATATTGTAAGGAATATTCGAACTATTAAAATATGCAGAGATTTAAAAAATGTGGTTAACTTGTTGAGAGTTGAATTTCCGCTTCTGCTGTTTACTATAAACCGTCAGGATTTTACGACCAGTTCCTTCAGTCATACAGACACATCTCGAGGTAGATTTATTACCAGATTACTTTATTTTATTTATTGATTTTTATTTATTTATGTATTTATTTATTGCAAAAACTTCTAAGAGCTCACGTACCAACCACAATAAGGATTTGATTTTTTTGTAAAGAGACAAATATGAAAAAGAAAGAACACTTCACTACTAAACGACGAACCAGGTATTGGCCACCTCACCAAAAATTGATTTAAGCGATTGCCAAGATGCAGTGAGTAGCATTCTGAACGTGAAGTACACTGCGTGCCCAAACGCCAATCTTTCACAGTGGCAGCAAAAATTTGTGAGTACACACCGACACATAACAGCGACAGAAAATACTGTATTTTATTTATCAATTCAAATGTACGTCAGGCAGTACAGTACGATTTCCTACAATCAGCTTCCTCATAATCTACCTATAGACACTTCAAAGCCTATGAACAGATTCAGAAACTTTGGTAATGGAAAATTAATAAAACAGAACTGGATTCGGCCTGTGGATTCTGTAGTTAAGACAGATGAACCTATTGACTCCAACGTCATTCTAAACAAAACTCTAATTATTATTAAGTGAATCTATGTCAACTGAGAATGGTTTTTGCTTAACTGCTAAAATATATCGACAAATGGGTATAAATAAATTAAATAAAAATGTAAACTATTTGGTACAATTATTGTAAACATCTTTAAATTGAATTTAGAGGTTTACAGTGGATGCTCTTTCTCCCGTGCTGTGCGGAACAGCCCTGTCCTCGTGGTGACGTCATGAGTTCTGTCGTCTGATGTTCGGCCGTCTTCTACATTTGCGCAGGAGTCTAGAGTTGGCCTTCGCAATATCAGAACCATTCAGAAATCTGAACTGTGTTGTGGACAATATGTTATTTGTGCTCAGCTAATTGAGAAGCCACCTATACGTGATATTTTATAGAATTTTCTAGAATGCTGGAAAAAGTGCTATCGGTTTGTAGTTTGTTGGTATCTCTTTATCATGTTTCTTAAGTAGAGGTTTAATATCCGTATATTTTAGCGAATCATGTAATTTCCAAGTCATAATGGACGGGTTACAAAAATAACTTACGATTTTTATATTTCATAACGTTCATTATAACATTTTGTTTATGTTGTTGTTGTTGTTGTTGTTGTTGTGGTCTTCAGTCCGGAGACTGGTTTGATGCAGCTCTCCACAATACCCTATCCTGGGCAAGCCTCTTCATTTCCACATAAGAACGGCAACCTACATCTGTCTGAATCTGCTTACTGTATCCATCTCTTGGTCTTCCCCTGCGATTTTTTCCCCATACACTTCCCTCCAACGCTAAATTCACAATTCCTTGATGTCTAAGAATGTGTCCAACCAATCTATCCCTTCTTTTAGTCAAGGTATGCCAGAAATTCCTTTTATCCCCAATTCTGTTCAGTACCTCCTCATTAGTTACGCGATCCACCCACCTAATCTTCAACATTCTTCTGTAGCACCATATTTCAAAAGCCTCTAATCTCTTCCGGTCCGCACTGTTTATCGTCCATGTCTCACTCCCATACAAGGCAACACTCCATACAAATGCCTTCAGAAAGGACTTCCTTAGGTTTAAATCAATATTCGATGTTAACAAATTTCTCTTTTTCAAGAACGCTTTTCTACCATTGCCATTCTGCATTTTATATCCTCTGTACTGCGACCATCATTTGTTATTTTACTGCCCAAGTAACAAAACTCATCTACCTCTTTTATTGCTTCGTTTCCCAATCTAATTCCTTGAGCATCACCTGATTTTCTTACACTGCACTCCATTACCCTAGTTTTGCTCTTGTTAATGTTCATCTTATATGCACCTCTCAGCACCCTGGACATTCCCTTCAACTTCTCTTCCAGGTCTTTTGCTGTCTCTGAGATTATTACAATGTCGTCGGCAAAACGCAATGTTTTTAATTCTTCACCCTGAACTTTAATTCCTTCTCCAAATTTCTCCTTGCTTTCCTTTATAGCTTGCTCAATATACAAATTGAACAACATTGGAGAAAGGCTACAACCCTGTCTTACTCCCTTCTCAACTATTGCTTCCCTTTCATGCCCTTCGAGTCTAATAACTGCGGTCTGGCTTCTGTACGAGTTGTAAATAACTCTCCTTTCCCTATATTTTACTCCTGCTTGCTTCAGAACTTGAAAGAGTTCATTCCAATCAACATTGTCAAAAGCCTTCTCCAAATCCACAAAAGCTAGAAATGTAGGTTTGCCTTTTCTTAATCTATCTTCTAGGATAAGCCGTAAAGTGAGTATTGCCTCCCGTGTTCCTACATTTCTCCTGAACCCAAACTGATCTTCCCCGAGGTCGGCTTCTACCAGCTTTTCCATCCTTCTGTATATAATTCGCGTTAATATTTTGCAGCCATGACTTATTAAACTGATGGTTCTGTAGTTTTCACACCTGTCTGCACCGGCTTTTTTAGGGATGGGGATTATAACATTTTTCTTAAAGTCTGAGGGTACGTCACCTGTCTCATACATCTTACACACTAGGTGAAACAATTTTGTCATGGCTGATTCTCCCAGAGACTTCAGTAGCTCTGAGGGAATATCATCTACTCCAGGGGCCTTGTTTCGACTTAGGTCTTTCAGGGCTCTGTCAAATTCTTCTCTCAGTACAGTATCTCCTATTTCAGCTTCATCTACACCCTCTTCCCATCCTACAATTGTGTCTCGAAGTTCATTTCCTTTGTAGAGCCCCTCTATATACTCTTTCCACCTTTCAGCTTTCCCTTCCTTGCTGAGAACTGGTTTTCCATCAGTGTCCTTAATATTCATAGAGCTGTTTTTCTTATCTCCAAATGTTTCTTTTATTTTCCTGTAGACTGTATCTATTTTTCCCCTATTTATACATTCTTCTACATCCTTGCATTTGCCTTCTAGCCACTCTTGCTTAGCCATTTTGCATTTCCTGTCAATCTCATTTCTTAGTCGTCTGTACTCCATTTTTATATTTTCTCCTTTCATCGATTAAATTCAGTATTTCCTGTGATATCCAAGGGTTTTTTGTAGGTCTTTCCTTCCTACCTATTTTGTCCTCTGGTACCTTCACTATTTCATCTCTCAAATTTACCCATTCCTCCTCTACTGTTTTATTTTCCCCTGTTTCTGTCAATTGTTGCCTAAAGCTCCCTCTGAAATTCTTAAGAACCTCAGGTTCCTTCAAATTATCCAGGTCCCATCTACTTATTTTCCTACCTTTTTGTAGTTTCTTTAGTTTCAGCCGACAGTTCATAACCAACAAGTTATGGTCAGAGTCTATATCTGCCCCTGGGTATGTCTTACACTGTAGAATCTGGTTCCGAAATCTATGTCTTACGATTATAAAATCTATCTGGTATCTCCCAGTGTCTCCTGGTCTCTTCCACGTATAGAACCTTCTTTTGTGATTCTTGAACCAGGTGTTTGTTATAACTAAATTATCTTCTGTGCAAAATTCTACTAGGCGGCTTCCTCTTTCATTCCTTTTGCCCAGACCAGATTCACCTACTATCTTCCCTTCCCTTCCTTGTCCTACAACCGAATTCCAGTCTCCCATAACATTTAAGTTTTCCTCTCCCTTAATTGTCTGAATAATTTCCTTTAGCTCCCCATATATTTCTTCGATTTCTTCATCGTCGGCAGAGCTAGTTGGCATATAAACCTGTACTACTGTTGTCGGTGTTGGCTTCGTATCTATCTTGACAATGATAATGCGATCACTGTGCTGGTCATAGTAGTTTACCCGCATTCCTATTTTCTTATTCATTATCAATCCTACTCCTGTGATACCCCGAATTGATTTTGTATTTATAATCCTGTACTCACCTGACCAGAAATCCTGTTCTTCCTGCCACTGAACTTCACTAATCCCCACTATATCTAACTTCAACCTATCCATTTCCCTTTTTAAATTTTCTAATTTTCCTACTCGATTAAGGGATCTAACATTCCACGCTCCGACCCGTAGAGTGCCAGTATTGTCTTTCCTGATGATCACATCCTCCTGAGTAGTCCCCGCCCGGAGATCCGAATGGGGGACTATTTTACCTCCGGAATATTTTACCCGAGAGGATGCCATCATCATATTTTCATACAGTAGAGCTGGATGTCCTCGGGAAAGGTAACGGCTGTAGTTTCCCCTTGCTTTCAGCCGTTCGCAGTAGCTGTGTGGCAAAGCCATATTAGCTGATGTTACAATGCCAGCTCAGTCAATCATCCAGACTGTTGCCCCTGTAACTACTGAAAAGGCTGCTGCCCCTCTTCAGGAACCACACGTTTGTCTGGCCTTTCCACAGATACCCCTCCGCTGTGGTTGCACCTACGGTACGGCTATCTGTATCGTTGAGGCACGCAAGCCACCCCACCTCGGCAATGTCTGTGGTTCATGGCAGTGGATTTTTTTTTATAAAGACTTGATTATGGAAGTTATTTCTTGTGGTGAAATGTGTGCCGTATTCATGTACCTGAAGTTGTTTGTAAAAGCTAGCTTCAGATATTCATTGGCATTACTCACTAACCCTGACAATCCCATACTATCAGTAACAGATTTAAAGTACTTTTTAAATAGATCAGTTACTGATGTAATCTACTCTTAACGGCACCTGATCCTGTTCCTTTGTGGTTCTACCAACCTCCGCTTTCACTATATCCCATATTGTTTTTATTCTGTTGCTGGCATTGCTGTCTTCTTCTTATAGTATGCTTGTTTAGATGTCTGTATAACTTTCCTTAATATTTTACAGTATTCCTTGTATTTCGCTAAATTATCAGTATTGGAGTTATTCTTATCTGAAAGATACATTTTCCTTTTTGTCTTACAAGAAATCTTTGTTCCTTGTGTAATCCATGGACTCATTACTGTCTTCTGTTTAATATGAGTTACTTTTAGAGGAAAACCGCTTTCAAACATAGTCCTGACATTATCAATGAACATGCGACATTTTTCACTCATGTCTTGAGCACTATAAACTCCTTTCCAGTTCATATCTTTGAGAAGTTTCCTAAAATACGTTTTTTTGGTGGATTGACTATTCTCCTGCACTTATATTTAGCAGTTCTCATAATCTATTTACAATCTACACCTAAAAAAAGGAGCTGCATGCCATGATCTGATATGCCATTGATTATTGGTTTAAAATGTGATGGTGTTCCTATGATTTGTCTATAAAAATATTATCAGTGGCTGTCCTAGAGGATTTAATCATTGTATTTGAAATGTTTACAGTATGAGCGCGATTGGAAGACAATCTCACTAGTTGCAATAAATGTTTACTGTAAGGCTGCACAAGAAAATCCGTATTAAAGTCCCATCAAACTAGATATCTTTATTTTGACCTGTTAAACAACTGCAGAGTTTCTAGATGATTTATGAAGATTTTATAATTTCCTGCAGGTGCTCAGTAAATTGCTGTTGTTATATAGTATCTGAACAGTGTAAACATGTCTACAAACCTGGTTACCCATACATTAAATAGTGTTCCTTTTCCACGTGCTGTTTAACTTTTAACTACCCTGTGATGTACCTTCTCGTACCGTGACGTGTAAGTCGCTCACTCGCCCATCCCCTCTCGCGTCACTTTGTTGGTCTAGCTGTACGTATATGCATGTCGTTTCACTTTCGCTGTTATTATTACTTTTTTCGACATCACAAACAGGTTAGATCTGAATTTTAAAAAGAGAAAAATGTCAGAACCTTACATTAGACATTATTAACACAAATGTAATACTTTTGTTAACCACAAGACTATTACCAATTCCATTTTCTTTATTTATTTAAGAAATTTTACAACGAATCTGCGATGACTCATATACTTCTTATTGTTGTGGATATGTGTATATGTCCCTAGTTAATTCTGCGATGACTCATATACTTCTTCTTGTTGTGGATATGTGGATATGTCCCTAGTTAACTCAGCTTTCGTATTTACTTTTGTTTATTTGATTGTCCTTAACTGTTACAAATGAAGTTTATATTACGTAAACCAGTTTTCGGCTTTACGTCCATCAGACTAGTGCCTTAATTTGTCGCAAATGAAATACTTTGTGTCACATCCAACTTCCATAAATTAAAATGCTCATCATTATGACGCGGTCGAAGTTTCATTTTCTATCTTCTTGATCCCTAGATTCTGACGTCTTCTCCCATATCTTCCAACAGTCGTTTTCTGGTCTTCGTTTCGACATTCTTACTTTTTTTTTCAATGGAATAACGTGTTTGCATTCTTATGTCCTCCATCTTGAGAATGTGACCTTTTAATTTGCCTTAAAATATTAGCTCCTTTATTGAGTAGATTCATCTTATAATTGGTCTTTGCTATATGTATGTATATATCAGCTGTAGATGAAGCAACCTTCATATCATTAGTTCTTTAAATCTATGATAACGGGTATGCCCACATTTAATGTGAGGTTTTACTTTAATGTACATATTATATTAGTCCATGAGTAACCAAAATCCTTTACATGCTGCGATTAAAATTCTGCTCTGGCCTGCAATTTAAGGTTTTTTCCCCCTGCTCTACGGATTTCAAAAACGTATTTGACTGCAGACATTCAACAAGAAATGTCTGTGGAACATCATGGGGATACGGTGGCTAAATGTCAACTTTAATGAAATACTTATGGAAAGAACAAGCCAGAAGCCAACTGAGCTTCAAATAAGAAGTAGGAACTAGAGATGGCTAGGACATATACTCAGAAGACATGATGAACATATTGTGAAGAAAGCACTTCACTGGATTCCGCAAGGGCGACGAAGACGAGGCAGGCCCAAAGTGACGTGGAGACGATCAGCTGAAGCACATTCACAAATTCAGAAAATCTTAAAATGATTACAGATGTCGCTATCGTGAAATATGACTGTTTTCGTCCGTACAGTAGCATATCATTAACCACCGTACTTCTGTGCTCGGAGTGTATCACGAAATAATGCTGTATCAATTGCCTCTCCAGAAGACAGATAAACGCCTTCGATTTGGGAGGGCAATTCAATTGTCTCGTTCATATTACTGTCGAAGTAACGCGATGTTGTGTGAACAGTCCGAGGCATTGTCAGGCATGTGCATCTAGGTCTTCCTGGAATCGAGAGACACCCCTCTGGTGATGCTAATAGCGCGTGGCGAGCGCACGGTACCGCTGGTATGAGGTAGACCGTCCATTTCAATTGGTTTGCTCCGACAGCCGTAATACTCAAAGGGACAAGTGATGAGGCCGTGATTACGGTTACAGCACCGTCCATTCCTGCAACTGCTTGCTGACCAATCGCGTCCATGCACCGGCAACTCAATTGGGGATCGCTGGAAGAAAGACGACGTTCTATTCGTAAATTTCTGTTAAGTAAATTTAGAGGGCCGGAATTTGAAGCTGAGTGTAGTACGATCTTGCTGCCGCCTACTTACATTTCGCGTAAAGATCACAAAGACAAGATCAGAGAAATTAGGGCTCGTACGGAAGCATATAGGAATTCTTTTTTTCCTCGTTCAATTTGGGAGTGGAATAGGAATGGAAATGCCTAGTAGTGGTGCAGTGTACCCTCCGCCACGCACCTTACGGTGGTTTGCGGAGTATTATGTAGATGTAGAGTTGACAGTTATTACGCCATCAAGTACAGAGAACCTTCGATTAAATAGGAGAAGAGAACAAGCTGTCGCGGGACACTTTACGGGTTCGCATTTAGACAGCCTTGTAATGAACAAACCACCAATTTCAAGTTTCATATCCTGACATGAAATTTTACGAACTCCACTGTGTTTCTGAACTTGCAAAAAGGACTCCAAGTGTGAAAACAAAACCAGCCTCACACACCTACCTACGAATATTCTCCTGAAGTTTAAAATAATTGCAAACAAGATAATATTTTAGTCTTCAATTATTGCCCTTAGGTACACTTAATAGTGAAATCAAATTAT
The DNA here is from genome assembly GCA_026315105.1 of Locusta migratoria. Classification (NCBI taxonomy): domain Eukaryota; kingdom Metazoa; phylum Arthropoda; class Insecta; order Orthoptera; family Acrididae; genus Locusta; species Locusta migratoria. Next base: position 170,552,868 of record CM048748.1, read on the forward strand.
TTAGAAATATCATCAGAATTAAGTTGCAGGTTAACCCATTTCTTCCCAGTGTTGCGTACAGGGAACACAAAATTTAGCCTTACAAAATGCAGTAGAAATGGACTTACTATACAAAACTCACCACACGTGTTAAAAGGCATTCACGAGCTCTCTGTACATGTGTTAAAGGTTCACAATTACCTTAACACTTCGTAAAAAGATGCAAGATTTACAAAAGTCAGGCGATCTACATACACAAGAAATGTGAAGTTCAGCTTCACACAAGTGTTTTTCAATATTTCATGAGTGATACCATCAATGTAAGTCAGAGTTATCATATAATAGACAATATTGCACAGTTTGAACAAATAGAAGAATGTGATCACAAAAACTAATTTTTTCTATTTTTTTACTAGGAAACAGCGCAACATTATGGGTGCTGAAAATTACAACACATACTGCTAGTTTGTAATATTTGTAATGTTATTTCAATTATTTTAAAGAGAACCTGATGACTAAACATAACACTTTTTCACAATTTATATTTTGGGGAAGAAATGGGTTAAGGAAACATGTTCCTCAAACATGGATGAAACTTAATGAAAAAAATTCTTTTGATGACTAGAAAAGAGCATTTCATGACGATTACAAACATATATAGCTTATGGGATTTTTTTAATTTTCAGTTTGTTGTTAATCGTAGTTTGAACGAAATGTTGAGCGGGAACAAAGCCCGTCTAGCGATTTGAAGTGCGTCACAATCTACATCTACACCTACATCTACATACATACTCCGCAATTCACCGTAAGGTGCGTGGCGGAGGGTACACCATACCACTACTAGGCATTTCCTTTCCTATTCCACTCCCAAATTGAACGAGGAAAAAAAGAATGCCTATATGCCTCCGTACGAGCCCTAATTTCTCTTATCTTGTCTTTGTGATCTTTACGCGAAATGTAAGTAGGCGGCAGCAAGATCGTACTACACTCAGCTTCAAATTCCGGCCCTCTAAATTTACTCAACAGAAATTCACGAAAAGAACGTCGTCTTTCTTCCAGCGATCCCCAATTGAGTTGCCGGAGCATTTCCGAGACACTCGCGCATTGGTCGAACCTACCGGTAACAAATCTAGCTGCTCGCCTCTGAACCGCCTCTATGTCTTCCTTCAAACCGATCTGCTGCGGGTCCCAAATACTTGAGCAATTCTCAAGACGTGGTCGTACAAGCGTTTTATACGCGGTCTCCTTTACAGGTGAAGTACATCTTCCCAAAATTCTCCCAATAAACCGAAGTCGGCTGTCTGCCTTACTCACAACTGTCCTTACATGCTCGTTCCATTTCATATCGCTCTGCAATGTTACGCCTAGATATTTGAACGACGCGACCGCATCAAGAAGCTCACTACTGATGCTGTATTCGAACATTATAGGATTGTTTTTTCTACTCATGCGCATCACCTTACATTTTTCTACATTTAGAGCTAGCTGCCATTCTTCGCACCAACTAGAAATTTTGTCTAAGTCAACCTGTATGCTATTACAGTCAGTTACAGACGACACCCTCCCATACACCACAGCATCATCAGCAAACAGCCGCAAATTACTGAATAACTGAAGTGCCGTTTTCATTTTCCTGTTTTTCCATCTGAAATTTGCTGAAGTGATTTTTTGCTGGCCTGACAGTGCTGAAGAGATGATACTGTAATAACATCCAGCGGTGTTACCATTTCTAGAATTGATGATTGAAGAAAATGGATAAGCAGAATGGGAGGAACATGATATCAGCCGCAAGTAATATGAAGGTTGGAACTTAAATAGTGGCAACACTGCTGTGGAAACACTATGCAATGGAATTTAGTATTGTCGCTTATACCACTCGTTGTTGACGGAACTACCTTACGTCCGAGCAAATGGACTCGTCCGACCCATGTAATGTGTGTACAATCGAGCGAAACACAGTCACTGGTGAGCAAGCGATCTAAAGTAACGGCGTCACTACGTTACCGAAACAGGAACAACAGAGTTTGATCAGGATTGAATGTGTCAGAGGTTGTACAACACAAAAGTCTCATCAAGTTCTTCTAGAGGCGCGCCGGGAATCGACATTGCCATACAGAACAGAAGCAGGTTGGGAAAAAGTGTACGAATGTGATGGTGTTATACTAACGCATTACGTTCCTCCATGTCAGACCATCAATGCACAGTGTTATTGCTCGTTTTTGCAGCATCACCTGCGACCAGCGTAGCGAAAGAAGTGGCAACACTTCCTTCGCAACCCACACATAACTTTTCACGACAATGCGCTGGCGCATACAGCGCAAGCTCTGGCTGCTCTGTTCGGTGGATGGGTCTGGGAAGTACTGTAACATCCAACATACTCCCCGGACTAAAGTCCTTGTGACTTTGATTCCGAACATGAAGGAACCACTTCGTGACATACGCTTAAGAACTGTTCCAGAGATTCGACAGCAAGTAAACCGCTCCAATCGCACCATCAACAGAACAGGCTCTGCTAGCGGTATACTACGCCATCCACATCTCTGGAAACGGGTTCTATACAACGCTGGCGACTACTTTGAATGACGGTAACAGGTGCAAACATTTAACGCTTTTGTATCGGTTGTTAATAAATAGCTGCCACTATTTAAGTTCCAACCCTCGTATTTATAGACTGGGTATAACCAGATACAGCTCCAGTTCTGCTACTAGTGTCATCGTTGTTTTCATTTAACACGAACACAAAAATTCAAGGAAAAAAGCTGCATTTTGCAGAAAACTGTTTCAAAAGAAAATAAATACATACCTTTGAAATGCCAAATTTCTTTGGAACTTTTCAGTGATTTTCTGTTGTAAAATAATTAACAGGAAGTTATCAATTTGATTTCGACGATGGATTTGTAAATTCAGTTGTACTACTTCTGTGTGCCGCGGTGGACTGGCCGAGAGGTCTAATGCGCCTTGTTGCGGAGCGCGCGGTTGTTCGCGGTCGGAGGTTTGAGTCCTCCCTCAGGCATGGGTGTCTGAGTTGTCTTAAGTATAAGTTAATTTAAGTAGTTTGTAAGTCGAGAGACTAATGACCATAGCAGTTTTGTCCAATAGGTTTACAAACGCATGTAAATTTGTCCAAACTTCTGTGTGAAAAGTTTCAAACAATTTATGCAAGAGTTGTGTATAATTGATTCTGAATTTCTAATGAATCGATTGTGCACTACAGGAAATATTAAATTTGGAAATGCAATGCTTCTTTGTAAAAGATACCAGTTAGCCCTCCCACGCCGTCGCCCATTAACGTCAGTTAATCCAGGACACCACAGACGCCGAAAGGTTGGCTTAAGTAGAACGGTAAAGGAGACCCAACACAAACACAGAGGAGTCGTTACTAAATGTAAAACTGGCACTCGAAAACAAACACTTTACAGTTATAACTAGTTTTTGTAACCCGGCGATAGAAACCTTGCTTGCTGCAGGAGGTGTACTAAGTTCGCTTTTGTGCTACAAAAATTTTCTGTCTGAAAAAAAAATGACTGTCTGTCACGAGAATAGTGCGCACAATGGCTACCGCATATTAAGTATCTAATATAAACAAATGACATATAATATATTATGAACTAATGCTACACTTCGTGCTTCAGAATTAGCAATATTACGTAAGTGCTATTATATGTTTGATTGCTGTTTAAGAACAATGAATATAATGTTATTCCAATCTATGTTATAGACTGACCGATCTTTATTATTCCAATATCCACAATAACATGTTGAAATATATGTCTGTCTCGTTCGATGCATTGCTGAAAGCACCTTTCTGTATCAGTATGGGCATTCCAAATATTTGTGGAAATCGTGACGTATTAATTCTTTAAACACATCTGGATTATTCCGAAACAATGGTTTTCATACAACCCCATCAGAAAAAAAATGTAAGGGCGTCAAATCAGTTGATCTCGCTGGCCATAGCATCTCGACCTATCCACCCTTCAGTTTACACATTGTTACGGTAGTCTAATGCTTCCACAGTAGTGGATCATCGTGCTAATACCAACGGTACAAAGAAGTGGGATGTCTTCTAGGAAATGCGGAATATTCAGCTCATTCTGCAGGAGCAGCAAAACAGTCTGCTGTGAGCCAAATAAACTGGTTCATTGACGTCATCTAGAATGCCGCACCTTACTTTAACGCCACACTGTGCCTGCGTGTGATGTGGTAGTAATAGGTGACGATTTGATTATATCCATTGCCAGCGGAGTGAAAGGCGAAATATCATTTATTTCCCCATAAAATCTTACTTAGTTACTGTACGCGATCAGGCCCAGATGCCTTCTGACGCCGATGATTCTCTAATCAGATCTGCAACAAGCCATCATGGATTCCATCCCTCCCTCTGTTCTTTGGTCTTCCTAGTGGGCGTATTCCACAGGGAGTGTAATCTATAGATTTCAAAGGCATTTATCCATCCGACTTTCATGTCCTGCCCCCACAAGGCGCTTCGTTCTTATCAGTTCTACAATGCTTCGAATATTGTACATTTCGTCTATTTCACAATTATTTCTGATCGTCCATTATTCAGTGATCTCATCTTGTACCGGGCCAAAAATCTTCGTTAAGACTTTGCGCTCAAAAACTAGAAGATTGTTCAAGTTTCTTTTCGGACACTCCAAGTTTCACAACAATACGGTACTACTGGTTGAATCACTGTTTTATAAAGATGGATTTTATAATTCCTCTAGAAATGTAAGAAGTTGACTCAAAGTACGATCGGTTTGCGGCTTGGATCCTCGATTTGATTTCTGCTTCACATACTGCGTCTTCTGTAAAGATTACCCCCAAATATTTGAAATAATGAACCCTTTTTTAGAATCGGGGTTCAATTATAAAATGCTGGAGTGGATATCTTGCATACTCCATGAGTCATACTTATCAACAGATGTTAGTTCTTTGATTCGTTTACAAGAAGTCATAGTTTCCTAGCTTCCGCCTCCACGCTTTCACTCATCGTCCTCTGTTCCTCCTTATACCTGGACATCAGAGCTGTGTCATCAGCAAACGCGAGACATGACATTTCCCTAACATCTACGTCTATACCCTTGAAGCTATTCCGAGAGACTTGTCTCATTATCTTTTCTAATGACAGGTTAAACAATATTCGTGAAGCACCATCTCCTTGTATCAAACCTGTGTTTGTGTTAAGGTACTCCATAGGTGGTTCACTATTTTTGCCTTTTGAATCAGTGAGACAACTTCCAACTAGGCTGACGAGTTTCTTAGGAATTCCAAACTCCGACTCTCCTTGTGGATGAAGTAATACGCCTTTTCAAAACCTATGAAGAGCACATGAAGGTCTTCGCCATGCTCCCATAGATTTCGGTGAGTTGTCGCAGTACAAAGATGTTATCGACAGTCGAACATCCATTTCTGAATCCCCTCTATTATTCTCCTGTCACTTCTTTTGCAAATGGCTGTATTTCATTCGGTATAAGTTGGACAAGGTCTTGTAACAGACGTTCAGTAGGGCAATTCCTCTGTAGTTAAGGCAGTTCAATTTGTCACCTATCCTGTATATACGGCTGTCTTCCAATCTTTTGGGATCTCCTTCTGATCCCCTTGATTAATTAGTGAATATTCTTGTGTAGTCCTTCCCGTCCGGTTGAATGATTTATGCCTGGATTCCGTCATCTACTGAAATTTTGTTCTCCCTTAGCTTCCTTACCTGATTCTTTATTTCCTCCAGTGTGGGTGGAAGATAGTCTCAATCTGCAATGCCAGGAAACTAAAAATCAAACAGATCCACAGGTTGACCACACCTGAGGAGTTCCCTGAAGTATTGTTTCCACCTCTTGGCAATGTCCAGCTCATTTGTGAGTATGGTCCCATTATTGTCCTTGATGAATTTTTGGTGGCTCTGATATCCTTTCTTGAAGAATTTTACTTCCGTTGAGCCTCTTCTATCATTATTTTAACACACATTCTCTTTGCTCTTCCTGGGGTTGGTTCCATAGTGCTCCGTTGCCTTGCCACATAAAATCTGCCTGATCAAATCCGTATTTATCGATACTTTGTACAAGGGACGTCCGCAGATCGACACATGGTTTTGGATATCCTTTCCGTAGAGGTGTAGGTGAAGCTGCTCCATAAAGGAACATTACTTTCGTTTGTACTGAAGACTTCGGTAGTGAAAGGTCTGCTGCAGCTCTTGGAAAATGTTCATATGTTTGTAAATTGTGGTTACCGCTCCCTAGGCTTACAGCCAACTTAAATTAATCTAAGGACAACACACACACACACACACACACACACACACACACACACAAAAGCCCGATGGAGGACTCTAACCTCCAACGGGGAGCAAACGCAGCGAGGGACCTTAGCGCGCACAGTCGTTCGACCGCAGCACAGCAGCTTTATTGTTTTGTCTTAATTACGACGGCAAATGTTCATTATTCGGTGAGATCTAATTACTTACATAATACTAATAGCAATAAACATATTATTATCATGGGTATAAATAATACTGCAACTTAAATAACAAGATAACATTTTTGTTTATACTACATAATACGTACATATTATTTACATTTAAGCTAAGGTAACCCAGCTTGGTATGTGCTAGAAAATACTAACATTCCGGATGACATCAGGTACGTCTACGACACGTTGCACTAGGAAAGCCTCCGCGTTCTTAAACGCGTCTGTGTTCGTCTGAAAACATGTATAAAAGATAGACGTCTCGTTGGTATGCGTTGTGAATACAGTATTTTGCTGTATTTTCTCTGACTACATAAGACCTGACTCAAGCAGACGGCACCGCGACATCATAACAGTGAACTCAGGAGGAAGCAAGGAGACGGGGGAGAAGTGCTCACTGGAGGTTTTCTCGTGCAGTATAAGAATTGAAAATAAATAAATAAATAAATAAATAAAATATATAAAAAAAAATGAAAGAAAAACATCTCAAATATTTGTAAACCTAAGAAACTTACCTGCTGCGGTTCTCAGTCCCCAAGCTCACAAACTGCTTAAACTAAGTTGTGCCAACGACAACACACACCCATACCCGACGGAGAACGCGATCCACCGAAGACGAGCAACCACTTCTTCCGCAGAAAAGCGCCTTAGAGCGCTCGGCCACTCCATCGTGGTATGCGCACTGCTACTGGGGCCGTCAGAGGCGCAGAATCCCTTCTTGCACTCACGTACGCGAGAAACATAAAAATATGGACGGGGTCATTGGCACACCTGGTATAAGTATGTGTGATGAAACGTTTCATATTGCAGTGCGATGCGGTTACGTTTCTCTCGGTTTATGGTGAGATATTGTTCCAACTGTAAGCGGCTACTTACCTGAGCTTTCTGCTGCCAAGAAAATGCGAATTTTGTAAAATTAATTTCACTTTACGAATAAAATCAGGAACGTTCGTTTACAGCATACTGCCAACGTCGTTTCTCTTTATTTTTAATTTGTTGACGTTTACAAAGCCATTTGCTTTATCAATTGAATGAGGTCCGGTCCATATGCATGCAGGACTGAAAGATTTGCAACGTAATTACCAATTGATAGACGAATTATTTCTTTAAAAGTGTTTTACGAAAGAATTAATTGAGAATATTTTTGCACGTATTCTTAATGGGTCAGTTAAAGTTATACTCATGATTGGCTTAAACATGAGTATGCGTGTGAATGTTTTTCTTGAGTAATGAAATTAATGAAGTCAAGTTTACGTAGCAGCTTTGGTGATGACAGTCTGATGAACTGCCTCAGCATCAATGTCCCCACAGTTTGCATCAGATATCCGAGGTTGAGTCGCAAAGTGAGACAGACACGCCATTACTGCGTTTACAATCCTGAAAATTGCTTTACTTTTCATCTGACTCCACCTGTAAATTTAAAAACTTATTCCATCATTCTAGAAGGCTTTAAAAGCCAAGAGCTTGGAATTTTTGTGGCAGTGTTTGGATACTGTAAGTTACGCGCTTGAGCTGTAACTTTATGTGGTTCCTTAAACTCGTGCAACCCGCAAGACGGATGTGTCATTGTGTTAGAGAAATACCGTATTTTATCGCATAATTCCCCCCCCCCTTTTTTTTCTCGAAAAATTTTCTTGAAAACACTAGGGAGAGAATTATGCGAGTAGTTATTCAGAAAGGAAGAAAAACTATGTATTAGGCCGGTAAAAGATACCGGTATACGGCAATTTGTGAAAAAATGGTACCTACAGTGCGTTTAAAATTAGTTGCGACTGTTGACATGTCGGTGCGGAGCGAGTAGAGGGTTCGCATAGTTTCCAGCGTATGCTGAGCGCGCCAGCAACATCTAATGCCACGCTGGCACCTGGAAACATTCTTTGTCGGTAGGACAAAACAATGCAGGATAGAGAACGCAAAGGGCCACCGCGCGATACCACCTGCTACTGTTTACACACTCTTTGGCAACAGCGGTGCCTCACAAGCCGAGCCGGTGGCGGCGGGAGTGGAAAAAGCCGGCTCACTATTGCTGTTACCTGGGAAACGGCGTCTCCTTCACCCCGACAAGCCAAACGTCAGAAGTCACAACTAATGTTAAATTTTCTGTGCCGATATTCATTTTCTTAACACAATTTATTTTTTATTACCTTCACACGAAAGAACTGGATTACCAGTAATGCCATGGCTTCATTATGCCTACAATCAAGAGCAGCAATGCATTGTTTAATTGTTTACCGTATTTTCTCTCTCTATTCTGCGACCTTACTTTCGTCACTATCATCACTATTTTCAGGATCAGCTAACACGTCATCTTCTTCATTTTTACTATCGGTATTCCACAACATGTCGTCCTCCAATGGCACAAGAAATTACTGTTTTTTTTTTTTTTTTTTCCCACAATATCGACACCAATTTTGTACCAAGCACGGATTATCCACTCGCACATCGTCGGTACTGATGGCTTCCTTATCTTGCCTCCTGGAGTCAGCTGATGAGATCCCACCGCCATCCATTGTGAATACAAGTGTAGTAGGTGTTCATGAAAGGTTTGTTCACGCTGACGTCTAACGCTTGAAGAATGGACGTTCGACCTCCAGGAATGATAACAGGTTGGGACTTCAAACGTTTCATCCTTTACAGCTTCCACAAGGTGACCCCGGAAACTGTCTAGGACAAGAAGGGACTTTCTTTTGTAATAATGCCCCTGGTCGTCTTCCCCAGACTTTCTCCAGCCAATCCAACATCAATTCTGCTGTCATCCAGTCCTTTTCTTGAACTCGTACGTGAATCCCATGAGGGATAGTCTCCTTTGGTAATGTCTTCCTCTTAAAGATGACATACGGTGGAAGTTTATTGCCAGCCGCTGTAACGCAAAACATCACTGTGCATATCAGTTTCTCTGCTCCAGTCGTCTTCACAAGGACACTTTTTGAGCCAGTTTCAGCAATGGTTGTGTTCCGTGGCATATCAAAATACACTGGCGTTTGTCAGCGTTACCAATATGGGAGAGAAAATAGTCATATTGCTGTCGCACTTGTATTACATAACGATGGAATTCGATTACCTTATCTGTGTAGTCTCGAGGTAATCGCTGGCAAAGAGATGTTCTCCTTCGTAGACTGAGATTCTACCGTCTCATAAAACGAATCACCCAACCAATGCTTCCTTTAAAGTCCTTTCTGTCAATGTTTAGCATAGCATCTATGTCGCGAGCTTCTGAATAATTTCATAAGAGACAGCACAACCATCATTCCGAAGTTCATTGACATAAGCAATTACACCATTATCAATTTCGGGATATTTTCTTGTTTTAGGTCCACGGAAAGATCTGGAGCTTGCGTTTGCAGCCACGAGTTTATCTTTTTGTCTCCGCCAATACCGTATTGAATTAGGATAGGCGGAGAAATGCCTTCCTGCAGCTTTTACTCCGTTTCTACCGGCGTAAGATAACACATTTAGTTTTACTTTTGCCGTGTAGTTTGAATATTTCACCATTATGACGACTTGTAGCAAACTGACCTAGAAATATGTCTGCAGCTTAACGTTTCAAATTTACGGTATGTTGTGACAATGGAAATATTCGTTCGTGGCAGTACCGCTGTGTCCATCGTTATCCATTGTCAAGTTATTTGAAGGCCGCTCCTGTTAGAACGAACCAGGAGAGGGAATTATGCGCGATTTTAATAAAATAATTTTTCATTATGAAAAATCGTAGGGAAGGGGAATATGCGAGGGGGGAGCTTACGTGATGAAATACGGTACCTCAGTTTGCGACTTATTTTCTGAGTCACCCTCACAAAACGTACTATGTCTTTAACGAATCACAGGTAATTATCGACATGACACTGTCGGTCGAGGAATGGTACGTACTATTTTTTGCTCCCACGCTTTCGTCTGTAAAGGCTACGATGTCGACAGGTCGTTACACCCCTTCTTTCAAACGTAGTTCTGATAATTTATTCCATCCGTGACGTCATCCTATAGATATTACATTTTCTTTTTGCCTCTCTATAAATGCGTTAAAATGCACGTGTTTTATTTTTATTTTTTTATTTTTATTTATTTATTTATTTATTTTTTGACTAGTCAGTAACGGTGGAATATTCTTACGATCTGTAGCTTCTGTTATGCGAATTTCCTAATATAGCGCAATACGAAACCAAGACGAATGCCACGCAGCCTCGTGTTCAGTGTGCGACTCAGTACTTTATTTCCGTACATTTCTCACTTAGAGAGCAGAGCGGCGTGGTGGGTAAGAGTGCAGTAAGGCGACAAAGAGATGTCATGTGTGCCAATAGATCGCTCTTGAGCCATTTTCGTGGCCACCGATGACCTAAAGTAACAAATTAAGATATTTCACAATGGCAAAAAAAAAAGAAAATAAATAAATAAATAAAATAAAATTTAAATAAATAAAAATAAAACACGTGCATTTTAAAGCATTTATAGAGAGGCAAAAAGAAGACATAATTTCTATAGGATGACGTCACGGATGGAATAAACTACACACAGCAGTAAATTTGTGGAATAATTATCATAATTATAGCCGAAAATGTGTCTGCAAAGACAGTTATGTTGGTGAAGAAAGCAGCCGACTACAAAAGCTTGTTGAGTGCTTTTATTTGGGAACGATAACTTGTTTAGTGTATTTATGTGAATCTACAGAAGGAGAAGCATCAGAACATACAATGTAATGTTAATTATGCCATTTTGGTTTCAAAAATTTGCGAGAACCTCGATGATTTTTGTACAAGAATCTAAACATTCCCTAAGGTGCATGTAGGGACACTGGGGGAGAAGAAGTGCCGTCAGGTGAATAAACCTGACGCTGACATGACGAGTTGCTGATCTTGAAGAAATGAGCAGTTGGAAACTGTAGGTATAAGATCTTTTTTATTATAATGATGCTTCCTTCAAAATATAAAAATTCTTCATATAATACTTTTATTGTGTGTGAGAAACCTCGGAACGGAAAGATAACGATTACGATAAAAAAATTCGCAACTAAAGATTATTTTCCTTTCCTCCCCTCCTCCTCTCCTCCCTCTCGCCGTCTCTGTCTCTCTCTCTCTCTCTCTCTCTCTCTCTCTCTCTCTCTCTATTTTATTTTTTAATTCGTTTTAAAGGAATCCGCTATCAGCTCTGAACAGTGTTGCCGTCAACCAGTATCGATTCCGAGGCTGACAACGGGGTAGCGAGAACACTGTAATTAATTCATTGTGTCGACGAATTAAAACGTGTAATTATGAACGGCGGGGGCGTCACGGTGAGGCATTGTTCTGGCGCGCTTGACCGGTTCGGGGTGGCTTTAGGGGAGGGGGAGTGGGGCAGTAGGGGGACAAAGAGCGGCCCCTCCCCCACGAGCGGCCTTCAGGGAGGAGGGTGCCGCACCCCAGCCATTCACAGGCGGCGGCTTTTATTCCCGTGGCCACGTGCAGCAAGCGAACGCTGGTGTGTCACGCGCCACTTAATGCGTGCACCCATAATGTTTCCCGGTATTTTCCAAGAGGTATCTTCACCTCTACAGAAGTATTCTGATTGTTCTCGCATACACTAGATTACCAGAAGAGTATCTAAAATGATGATTTCACGAATCCAGCACAAGTCACATGTACACACTATTTACATTCTTACTAGTCTTTTTAAAGTTGCAACTTCATCATCAGCTCCAAATTTGCCGAAAGGAGAGAATCCTTTATTTATTTTTTTTTATAATTTTTATAGCTTACTTGCAGCCTTAACATAATACATAAAACTATTTAAACACTGGTAAGGTAAAGCAGTCAACAATCCGAAGATTGGTTTGAACACCACAGTGCTTTACTAGGCATGGTCCTGTTTGGAGGTGGTATGCCGTTGCCTTCCTCCGACCTTCGAACTGACTTACCCACCCTGTTACAGGGGGACCTACAGTTTAACGTGGGTTCCGAACCACGGTGCTACTCGGTATTTTCCACATGAGCAATACTGCCAGAGGTGAAAGAAGTGGAAAGTGACAGATAAAAATACTAGGACCTGGCGGGGATCGAACCCGCGCCCTTTGGATTTGTGGTCTGGCACTCTACCACTGTGCAACCGAGGCGCACTTTCTACTGACGATCGTAATATACACATAGCAAGTACAACTTAATTTTAATATCTAAGTTTCTAATTCAGGTGAGCACTGCTAAGTCAGCCCTGATGGAATCTAACTTTGGCTCAGAAAGGGGTGAATTTTGCTTTCACGAAAGTTTTTGGTCACTTACCAAGCAGCATCAAAAGTCAGACAGATAGACAACTAGTATTTAAAAAGAAATTAAAAGAATTTCTGAATGGCAACTCCTTGTACAATGTAGATGAATTTTTAGATTGAAAAAGAAATAAATGAAATAAAAAAGAACAAAAAACAACAATAAAAAATCCTTAAAATATTGATTGTTAAGTGTAGACAACATTTACTAGACTGACACGTTTCACATCATTACGAAATGTCGTATATATTATACCTAATCACTCGAGATCCTTTGGAAGGCTCTAATGTGTCTGATTGTCTGTTTCGGGGACCCACATCACATGCTGAAGACTACACATAACTCCATTTAAGTAAAGAGTCCGCACCGTGACCAAATGACGTATGTAATTTCACCAATAGGTTACTTTACAGGTCTTCGCCAGTAGTAACGTGATTGTAGTCGTAAAAACATTTACGTATCTTGAGATTTTCAATAGTTTGGCATTTCTGCTCCCACAAATCTCTAATTTTTATGAGTTTGTGAAACATAGTTTCCTACTGGAAAGTCAGCGAACTGATATATGTTTCGGAATGAGAATAACAGCCACGTTCACACAAATGAACGTGAGTTTTATTCTCATTCTCAAACTAATTTTTATGCTGTCACATGCAAGTGGTTCAGCTTTCCTTTCAACGAGTAGAATACAACGTTACAAGAAATGACAGATGTTAAAGGTGATTCAGGTGTGACGATCAGCAAATATTATAAACAACACCATAGGGATTCGAACCCGGGTCTCCTGCTTTCTAGGCAGTTGCGCTGACCCCTACACCACTGGGGACACAGTGGTCACCGCACCTGCAAGGACTACCCATGCACGCCTCCCGTCAGATACAAATTCCCAGCTTCGCCCTGCCCATAGTACTCAAACTCGTAGTTTAACTAATTCCCGTAAGAGTAAGGGCTTCAAACTTGCCCACCCCTCCCCACTAACGATAGGATCATTGCCCGTCACCGGCATATTATATATATACATGTGGCGTCTGTTCGGAAAGAACAGACGTCACATTCTGATCCTGCAGCTGTTATTATTTAATATTCATAGAATATATGACTTCAACTGCGATTGGGCAAAGCTGAAAATGCTTCGAATCCCGGCTGGGTACACATTTTCAGCTTTGCCCAATCGCAGTTGAAGTCATATATTCTATGAATATTAAATAATAACAGCTGCAGGATCAGAATGTGACGTCTGTTCTTTCCGAACAGACGCCACATGTATATATAACACCATAGGGGTTTGTCTTACTTCCGATAATGACAGTAAAGAGCAAAATAAACTCGTATAGGTATGCGTATGAAAACACAGATATAAACAGAGGTCAGCGCAACGGTCGCTAAGACCTATATATGACGAAAGGTGTTTGGCGCAGGCGTCACTTCTGCCACAGTGGCAGGTTATCAGGATTTAAGTGAGTTTACATGTGACGTTATAGTCGGCACACGACAAATGAGTTGTGTTGGTATGGGGATTTTCCCGTTCCAACATTTCACGAGTGCACAATCCATATCGCTGCGGACGGACAAAGATACTGCAAGAACGGGACCAACGATGAAGGGAGTCGTTCAACGTCACAGAGTGCAACCTTTCCACAAATTGCTACGGATATCAAGCTTGCAAACCATTCAACGTAACATCGTCTAAACGGGTTTTCGAAGCGAAAGGTCAACTCATGTACCCTTCTTGACTACACAATGCTTTACGCCTCGCCCGGGTCCTACAACACCGACGTTGTACTGTTGATGTCAGGAACAAGTTACATGGAGTAACGAGTCTTAATTGATGGATATTTACGGGTATGGGGACAACCTCATGAATCCCTGATCCTTCCGTGTCATGTGGTAGAGGCTCTGCAATGATTTGGGGCGTGTGCAGTTGATGTGGGACCCCTGATATGTCTAGATACGACTGTGAAAGGTGACACGTACATATGAATCCTAGCTGATCACCTGACTCCATTCATGTTCATTGTGCATTCTGACGGACTAGAGCAAATCCAGGAGGATAATGCAACACTTCACTCGTCCAGAAGTGCTACAGAGCGGCTCCAAGAACATTTTTCTGACTATAAAGACCACCACTGTCCACTAAACTATCCAGAGATGAATACTCTTGTGACTATCTGGGATGCCTTGATGTTAAGACGAGATCTCCACTCCTCTCATACTCTTGAGGATTTATGGACAGACCAGCATGGTGTCAATTCCCTCCAGCACTACTCCAGACAAATATATTCAAACTACAAAAAAGAGCACTGCGGATAATTTTTGGTCTCAAAAATATGGAATCCTTTAAATATCACTTCATAAAACCAAATCTTCTACATGTCTCATACCTATTCATCCTAGAAACAATCATATTCACCTGGGAATATACCATGACAACAAGAAAATTAATCCAAAACAAGGATATTAACACTCATTTTAACAGAGGGCAATCAAATCTCCACCAAAACTTTTCAAGGACATCATCATACCAAAAATCCATAATTCACCTTGTACAGCCAGCTTACGGGACATTCTTTTACACTAAATACATCAAATAAATTTCTATCACCACCCATCCACATTAGTAAGCTGCCTAGCAAATGGTCGCAATAAAAATACTATACATTACAATGAACAAAAACAAGATACGCTTTAAATATCAATGTTACATTTAATACCAGCATTTTCAGGGGGGGGGGGGGCACTCGAAGTTTTTCCGAGACCCTTCCACCTTGAACAGCGCGATAAATAGATAATTCTCACAATTTACGAGATTACAGGTCAAATGAAACTAGCTCCATATTCAATATTTAAAATGAACTAAAGGCACTTCTAACAAAGCACTCCTTATATTCAGTGGAAGAATTCCTGAAAATGAAAAACTAAATGTGTCTGCTCTATATGAAAAATTCTGTGGTTAAGAGTAGAAAATTTAAAGGACATGATTGTAACCTATACACTTACCATCCTTTATGTATTATTACACCTTGTTTGGTAGCAATTTCCAATGTCTGTGCATTCCCAACGATTTTTGTACTCGTCTAATTTGTATTTTTTTAAATATAGTTCTCTTTTTTTTATATTTCTAGGGGGCATTTTCAGTATTTTGTACCTCTGATTATTTGTGTAAATTTGTGAGTGAAAATCCACTGCATAGGTAATTATTAGTTGATCATGTTCATTGTTTCTATAATTTGTTGCCGCTACAGTCATCAATAAGCAGTTATTCTGATTCTATTCTCATTGAACAATTTTTAGAGAGTTCACTATTCCAAAACTACTTTTCTTTCTTATAAATGACTAGTCCTGTATCATATGTGCTTGTGTACCATAAGTGATCCACAGGATAAATAACAAATAGAAATACAAGTCGAGTCAATGCCACGTCGTGTTGTCGCAATTCTACAACCTCGCAGGTGCCCTAGACGATATTAGGCGCGTGTACCAGTTTCATTGGCTCTTCAGTGAATAATCAATGCTAATGGTGTTCTGTATATCTGAAAAATTACCAAACTACAGGTTTAGTTCCAGCTCCACTGTTATTTACCTTGTACATTGGAGATAACTGAGTTTTATAGTGCCCGTGACAGACTGCCAGCGCAAAGCACAAACAAAACGAATTATTCCAAAAAAAAAAACACAACTAGTAACAAACGGCGTAAGTATAGCAGGAATTCAACTGAACGATAAAATAACTGAATTATATCTGAAGTTAGAAGGCAGCCGCCAATAATTTCCCAAGTCGGGTCGGCATAGTCATCCCAGCTCAGCTTCAGATTCGTTTCAGTTGGACACTTGTTTTATTATCGTACTACGGCAGGTCTCTGGCACTTAAAATCCCATTATCAGATTTAGAACCAATTAAACAGCCCCGCAGCCGTCACACCCTTACAACGGGAGCTGGACTCTACTTGCGGACAGGTTCTCGTGTTCGACATTAATGTTTTACATTTAGAGATATAGCATAGCGTGTGCTAACGCCCTGTATCCTTAACAGAGAAATAAATTTTTAGAAAATTAAAGGAAAGTATGTAGATTATTTTGTTACTGAGTATGTGAAGGATATAAATTACAGTGTGTTCTCTTTTGTTACAGGTAAGCTTCTCGTTGGACGCAGTTCCTCCACAAGATAACGAAAATGGTAATGTAGAACTAACTCTCTACATTTGTTCCTTCCCCAAATAACACCTGTATTCTTTGCTTGGAACCGTGATTAACACGCGTATTTCTCAATGTATCGCAAGTGTATGACGCTATTTGAAAGGACTTTCCTATTACCATTGTGGATTAAGAGGTTCATGCTAACGACATTTAATGCGTCAATTAGCATCCTGCAATTACGGGTACAATTATGACCATTCTTAGTAAAACTACACAATTTTACTTTGAAATGATATGGATTAAGATCCCACCATGTTCCCTTACACAAGATTACAGAATAATCTTACAAATCAAAATAACCGTATTGAATAGTCCGAAATTCTGAAGGAAGGTAGAGAATCTACCTTCCTTGCAGTTTATAGGAGTCATTACAACAAACAAAATGTTTTAGTCCCAAAAGAATGCCTTCTTTTTCCGTTATCAGTCGTGTTATTTTGTCAACAAAACTTTCCGAGCTAACTATACTTTATTTATTATTGAATCAGTTACTGGGGATGAAAACAAAACACCATTACTTCCATTTGCTGTACACAGCTGCACTAAATATCGCGACTAAACATATTAAAATATTATCTTCCATGCGACATTTGTGAAATTAAATGCTTTAACTTTTTCTCCTGTCATCTTATTTCTAAGACAAATCCCGTCAGGAATAGCTTCAATCACTCCAGAAATACTATTTGCGAACTATCAGCTAATTTTTTCTTAATTTTTAACTGATTTATCATTTAGTTTGGGGCAAATATGTAGCTGCAGACTCTATCTTCCACCAAACCAAGAACAATACAAACACGAAAATGTTAGGAAATACTTCAGTTTCTATTCGTACGTCTCGTTCAGTTATACACATCAGAGAAGAGACTGATACATTGTTTTTCCAATGATAACGATGACTACTACTAATAAAACTAATGAACAAAAACTAAGAGTAATAAAGGTAGGGATTAGATGATCACATTTCAAGCTCTGTTATCAATATTATGAAATAATAGGGAACATAAATAAGGAAGAGTCTTAAAAGAAATTGACAATACATGTTAAGAAAAACAAACTTCAGAATATACAGGTAAATTTCCAGTATACTGATGATAGTACAGTAATAGTTTGGTTGTTGAAGGTATACATCATGAAACTAAATATCTCTTTCCATCATTTTCCTATATTCATCCTATACACTACATCAGTGCAGATGTGAATTCCTGTATACGAGCAAACTTAAATAGTGGCAACACTGCTGTGGAGACGCTATACGATGGAACGTACTATTGTCGCTGATAGCACACGTTTTCGACATACGTACCTCAGCTCCAAGCAAATGGAGTCGCCCGTCCCACATCAACGGAGTGCGCACAATCAAGGGAAATGTGCCAGAGGTCGTACAGCACGAAAGGGTCATAAAGGTCTTTAAAAGGCGTTCGGGGAATAGGAATTGCCGTACAGAACAGCGGCACGTTGATTAAAAGCAACGAAGGTTGGCAAACTAAGGTACACATGCAGCGGGCACATCGTTCTAGCGGCTCTAAAGAAGAAGTGCATACTGCTGCCGCATTATTTCAAATGTTTGTAAATCTATCGGATCAAAATGCGTGTTCATCAGTCCGTAGCTTACAAACTACTTAAACTAAGTTAAACTAACCTACGGACAAACACACACACCCATGCCCCGAACTTCCGACGGCGAGCAACCACGCGCTCCGCAGCGAGGCGCCTTAGACCGCTCGGCTACTCCACCGCGGCGCCGCGTTAGTGGACAGTGATCGACGCCAGACGATTCGTGAGCTCGACCACGAAACCGGATTATGTTACTGTGCTTCGCATCCTGATGGAATGCCTGGGTATCCAAAAATTTTTATCAGGACGGGTTTCGCATGAATTGACGGAAATGAAGAAATGTATGATTTGATTCCCAAGATGAAGGAACCACTTCGTGGCATTGGCTTAAGAACAGTTCCAGAGATTCGACAGGCATTAGACCGCTCCATTCGCACTATCAACAGAACAGGCTCTACTAACGGAATACTACGCCTTCCACATCGCTTGTAACAAGTCCTACAAAACGCTGGTGACTGCTTTAGAGGACAGTAACAGGTGCAAACATGTTACACTTTTCTATCGGGTTGTCAATGAATAATTGCTTCTTTTGAAGTTCCAGCCCTCTTATGATCTGTTGCCAACATGTACTCTGCTCCGAATATATCGATGCCACCATCCCGATACTGCAATGATGCCACTGTCGAAATTCGAAGATTACACCAATACAGTTCTACTGCCGCTAAGTTACATTCCACATAGGGTTCGTACAGAGACAGACAAGCATTCATATTTCCCTCGCCACGAATTTTATGAAGACTGCGAAGTATGATTGTCCATGTAGATGATAGCAACCCAAACTCTCCACTACCATGAGGTCGTAAAATGAGGCTGTGAGTAATCTCCCATGGCAGTCCTGCTTCTCTTCCAGATAAAATATTTCTAGACAAACATTTACAGTCCTTCTTAGATATCTTCACCCAATTACACTAAAGCCAAAATTCTAACACTGTCAACTCGTTACTGTATGATTACTGTTACTCGATTTGCATTTGTTAACCCACTTAACGAAAAAATTTCATGCGTTGTAGAAAATGAAATGATGCTATAACACAGTAAGACTAAGTTCGTACTGTTTATAACTCACAATTCCACAAAAATCTGACATTTTTTTACGTGTATGGCCATATGATAATTGAGACTGAACACTTCAAATTTTTATGCGTTCAGGTAGGTAGTAAGCTGTCGTGGAAAGCGCACGTTCAGGATATATTTCAGAAACTGAATTCTGCGTTATTTACCGTTAGAACAGTATTTGAAATTATTGTCCTTCAGCATGATATTGTAACAACTACGGTTGTATCTGTTTAATTGCATGTGGGCAAAACCTTCTCCGTTAATATGGAATAGAAAAATGTTAATATATTTGTAAATCTGTGGGACTTGATTACTCTGATCATCAGTCCCTGGGCTTACAAACTTCTTTAAGAAATTTATGCTAAGGACGACAAATACGACCATGCCCAAGGAAGGACTCCAACCACCGACGGCGAACAGCGGCGCGCTCCGCGCCTAGGCGCCTTGGATCTATAGATAGAGTGTGCGAATATAACATCAGGGGAAGTTGCAATTTTGTGTCGTAGAGGTTGTCAGACTCAGTTCTTCAGCTAACGTCAGATAAAGTGGAAGTACTATAGATGAAACAGCGAATGGTATCTATGTTTTATAGATTCAGAAGAGGCCTATGTCCGTCTTCCTAGGAGGACAGTATGTTAGATTTACAAGATTACGGAATAGGAGGCTAACTTCTGCAGATAAATAAAGTTATTCGGTAGATATTCACGCAGCAGTTAGTATTGACGGCATATTGAGTTCATGGTTGAGGGTAGCTTCAGTGGCATGACAAGGCTGTATGTAACCTGTAGCTGATGTTGTTCATGTTATTTACGGATCATATATTGAAGACTTAGTCTGTTACGTTGAGGTTAAATACTTAAAAACAAAATAAGCACACTTGTATATGGAGACAGAGTGATGGAAGATTCGGTTTAAAGGTTTCGATCTCATACTTCAGAGCTAGATAAGAGATGAAAGGGTTAGTGTATGAAGATTATATCTCGAAATCAAAGGTAATGTCTGTGGGAGACAGGTTTAGACATGATTAGTGCGAAATAGGTGTAACAAATAAGATTTGGTCAATTTTAGGTACTCAGGATGCATTTTCTCACAGAACTACAACGTTGTGTAAGAACTGGAACCAAAATCTGCACGAAGTTAGCACCAAGACTAAGTGGACCGTTTAATCGTCCAACTTTATTGTATGGGAGTGAAAGCTGGTTGGACACAAATTACCTTAGTTATAAGGTTGAGGTTAAATATGTTAAGATTATTACACGAACTATTAGGTGAGAACAATGGTAGGAGAGTATCGATAATGAGGAAATCAAAGAATAAATGTGAATATCAAGCAGTTAAGAGTGAATAAGGTCAGATAGTGGAGTCATGTTGCACGCATTGGTGAAGCAAGTTTAGCTACGAAAGTCAGGAGTTCTACAGTAAGGGGTAGGTGGATTCATGGTAGACCGGGGAGATAGTACTTGGGTTCGCTCAAGAATGATTTTATAATACCAGCTTTAACATCGAACGAGGCATCATTGTTAGTATGGAATAGTGGATCATGGAGGAATCTTTTAAGGCATACTATGCTCGAGACTGAAAGCTGCAAGGCGTAAAAATTCTTAAAATAATTCTCATGATGATGAAACACGAGGAGTATTCTGCTTTGCTTATTTTAATTCAGTTATGGCGCATGGTGTTATTTTTTGGGGTAATTCCCCCGATTCAAAAATGATATCTTTTACACAGGAGCGAGTGGTAAGAGCAATATGTGGTGTTGGCTCACGAAACTCTTACGACCTGTGTTTAGTAGTCTAAGAATTCTGACATTTCCCTGATAGTAAGTAATTTTTAATATCATTTGTTGTTACTAATATTTGCTTATTACAAAGAGTTGCCAGCTTCCACTCAGTTAATACCGGTCATAAATGACTTCCGTATTTGTATCACATCTTCTTGCCACTTGTACAGAAAGGCATGCCGTTTTAGGCTCATCCATTGTCAATAAGCTGCTGCAAGACTTCAAAAACCTTAGTAGTAATTATTAATAGTGTAATGGAATATAACAGCAATTATGTTGTAATTGTTAAAATTGAAAGAGGCTATATCGCACATTTCTTTTTTTATATCGTTACCTGTTTCGGTCTATAAAGATTATTTTCAGACGAATACTACAATAATGAAAAGCAGTGGAGGTGAATGCAGCATTTCACAAAAATGTCATGAGTCGATGATTGTGCGACCTGTTGCATCCACCGCACCACTTTCTATCAAGGAGGTATTCGTCTGAAGATGGACTTTATTGACCGAAACCAATAATGAAATAAAATAAGATATTTGCTACCTGTTTCCATTTTAATTTTACAGCTTAGTAGTAACCTTAAGCAAGGGTATCCTCAAGGCTCACACTTTCAATTTTGTTGGGCAATTCTTCGAATTTTTTTTATTTTTATCTTCTAAAAGTATACATGTTTACTTTTGTGTCACTTTGTTGATCATTTTGCTTATGCTTAGGTTTGCCGTGTGCATAGGATTGCTACAAGTTTTATTTGATTTACTACTACTGTTTTATTACGATTGAAACGATGTACAGACTTCTTACAAGACCATGCAGACTTGTTCCTGAGGAATAAGATAATTATAAATGAATAGTTGTTGCTGCTGTCGTCATCAGTCCAAAAACTGGTTTGATGCAGTTCTACTCTATCCTGTGGAAGACTCTTCATCTATGAAGAAGAACGGTATCCTACGCCCTTTTCAAGCTCCTTGGTGTATTCTTGTCTCGATCTTCCTCTGTGACTTTTACCTCACATACTTCCCTCTAGTGCTAAAGTGGCGATTCTTTGATGTCTCAGGAAATGTCCTACCGATGCATAAATTCCTTTAGTCATGGTATGCCACAAATTTTTCTCCAGTTCCGTTCAGTACTTCCACTTCACATTAGTAACCCATATAATTTTTAGCATTCGTCTGTAGCACCACATTTCAAGTGATTTTAGCATCTTTCTGTCTGAACACCTTCTCGTCCATATTTGACTCCCATACAATGCTACACCAGAAAAATTCATACATCAAGACTACCAAAATAACAAAACTCATCTGCTAATTTTATTGTCTCGATAGCTAAACGAATTCCTTCAGCTTAGCCTGATTTTTTTAAAAAAATTATTACATTCAAATACCTTGTTTTGCTGCTAGTAATGTTCAATTTATACCCTCCTTCCAAGTCTATTCCGTTCAATTGCTCCTCCAGGTTCGGTCATGAGATAATAAAAGTGTCATAGGCCAATCCCAAAGTTTTTATTCTTCTCCATCAACTTTAATTTCTTCTCGATATTACACCTATTATTTCATAGCTTGCTAAATGTAGAGTAGCTAACATTATACCCTTCCTGAAACCTTCGTCCCTTTCGTGTCCTTCCAGTCTTATAACTACAGTTAACATTCCTCAATAACAACAAAAACACTACATCACTAACATTGTTTTTAATTATTTGTCATCATCGAATCTAAATACCTCAGAACTTGAAAAGTACAGTTTATCTTCATTAATGAAATCTCTTCCTAATATGAGAGAGTTGACCTCCTTTCAAGGTTGTTGTTGTGGTCTTCAGTCCTCAGACTGACCCTTTCATGCCATTCGACTCCAATAATTGCTGTCTGCTTTTTGTACAAGTTGAATATAACTCTCGCTCCCTATATTTTACCCCTGCAACCTTCAGAATTTGTTAGAGTATGTCCTAGTCAACATTGTCAACATCATTCTCCAGGACCAAAACCGCTAAGAACGTAGGTTTCTCTTTCCTTAACCTAACTTCTAAGATAAGAAATACTGTAAGCATTGCCTCATTTGTTCCTACATTCCTCCTTTCTCCATGTCGGATTCCACCAGATTTTCCATTCCTCAGTAAATAATTCTTCTTAGTATTTTGCAACCATTTTATTATTGACGCTGAACTTCACTTTGCAAGTTCAGAGTTTTTTTTTTATTTTTTTTTTTTTATTTTTTTTTTTTTTTTAGATATAATGCTTGCAGATGACAAAATGACGTTATAATAAATTCAATTTTCGCGATCTAGACGGTTTTTATCCTGATTAAGGAAAAAAAAAGATTACGGTCTCTTATATGATATTCCTTTCCTTTGCACAAAAATGTAAACCTGACAGAGAGTCCTTAAAAGATAATATGGGAGGCGAACAGACGTTTACAAATCGACGGTATACGCTAGAGTCTCGATATTTCGAGTCTCGGATTTACGAGTTTCATATAAATACGAGCGTCATTGAAGCAAAACAAAAACTGCGGGTACATTCTATCTTCACCGAAAAAAGAGACTCCACCATTACAACGCAAAATAAATAGTGAAAAGACTTTTAAACCTTTATGCAGCCATTGTAAGTGACTATTTAAACACTTTGTTTTAAAAAAGGTCACTTTTTTACACGTGTATCCTTTTCAAGGTCGAATTTCTTCTTTTCACAAGTAAATTTTGATAGTTTGATATGAACACAGGCCCATTTATCTAGAATTAATGACACTACTGTATAGCTACGACAAATGCGATGGTGCTGCATACCTTCATGTAGGAAGATAGGTACATAACAAATATGCCAAGTAGACATTACTACCACAAGAGAAAATATGCGGAAAGTAATAATATTATATTTGCTACCATAGGCAGCCTTTACGATTTTGGAATTTATAGCGGTAGCTTTATGTTTCTTTCTTTACTTCCGCTTTTTGCAATCGACAAACAACTCTTCATTCAGTGCTGCAGAAAGTATTTCGAAATATAAAGTCACAGTTCCGACTAACAGTATCATTTTTGTCAGTTTAAATTTACGCAAATTGAACAGGAAAAGGTATGTACCATATGACCAATGTTTCCTAAACCCATATTAATTATTAAGAAAGCTCCTCGCTTTCGAGGAAACTCTTTACTAAATCTTTACAGCATAACAATACGGCAACCCGTTTCAGTATGTGCAATACTGAGTGAGTTAAATTGTTACTAACATAGTATAAGAATATCACTGTCAGATACGATTGCGTAATGTTGGGATAACTACAAAATACCCACAATTTTTACACAGGAGGAGACTCCTAGCAGTTAAATGGCGCGCCGTCAACTGAGTTAAGGCGTTATTGTTGAATTAATCCATCCATAACCCGACCGGACCCCATCAGTAATTCAAGAAAGCTACTTTCGGCCAAGCGGAAGATTCGGCTGAGTTCTGGCCGAAACTGAAGCTGTGGCCGAAACTTATAGCGGTTGACCAAAAAGTCAGTATAAATTTGAAAACTTAA
This sequence comes from Locusta migratoria, assembly GCA_026315105.1. Classification (NCBI taxonomy): domain Eukaryota; kingdom Metazoa; phylum Arthropoda; class Insecta; order Orthoptera; family Acrididae; genus Locusta; species Locusta migratoria. Next base: position 170,577,681 of record CM048748.1, read on the forward strand.
AAAATCACGGAATAATGTAGATAGAGAGGCAAAAATTGACACACATTCTTGGAATAACATGGGGTTTTATTACGAAAAAGATAAAAAATCCGGCAGATGGTCCTTCATCTAATCAGAAAAGCAATAATTAGCATAACAAATTAAGACAAAGCAAAGATGATGTTCTTTATAGGAAATGCTCAATATGTTCACCATCATTCGTCAACAATACCTGTAGTAGAGGAATAATGTGAACAGCGCTGTAAAGCATGTCTGGACTTATTGTTAGGCACTGGCGTTGGATGTTGTCTTTCATCATCGATCACGATACACTTGCGACTTCAGGTAACTCCAAAGCCAACAATCGCACTGACTGAGGTCTTGGGACCTTGGAGGCCAAGTATGACGAAAGTGGCGCCTGAGCACACGATCACCACCAAACGACGCGCGCAAAGGTTGTTTCACGCGTCTAACAATGTGGGGTGGAGCGCCATCCTGCATAAAAATCGTACGGTCCAGCATGTGTTTATCAGCCAGTCCGGGCATGATGCGATTCTGTAACATATCGGATTACCTCTCACTCGTCACGGTAGCAGCTACAAAACCAGAATCACGTAGTTCCTCGAAGAAAAGAATAGCACTGACGTGTTTTAAGGCCCACTTTAGATTTGTAGTTTTATAAGTTTTAGCAAACCTTTTGGACCAAAATAATAATCTAAATTATAAAAAAATTAATTAATTAGGGTGTCTGAAACCCTTTTGGGAAAAAAATAGGTAGTGGCCAGTTTAGAACCACTTACCTTTAGCGTCACAGTCCAACTCATTGCCCACTATACTACAGCTAACAGTTACGAGTCGTGTTCTTTAATTTCATACTATTGATAGCCGTTATTAACTGATGCCAATATGGCATTTGTAGACACTAGATTATCATTTATCGTACGAAGAACGACGTGTTTTTATTAGTTCTTCAGTGCGCCATTGCTTTGAAATGACAACGTGTAAGTTACAATAAGGAAATCATCAAATAAGCAACAGAAGATGACGTATGCCACAGAGAGTCGTGGGCGAGGAATGTCACGTGACATCTGCGAACGGCTGGTTTTCGTTAATTCAATGGAGGGTGTCAAAACTCCGTTCTTTTGCAAATATCTCTCGAACGATACGAGATGTGAAAAAAAAAAAAAAAAAAAAAAAAAAAAAAAAACATATGGGAACATATTTGTAGAGAATTTTCTTCTCTAAATATTCGGTTATTCAATTTTCGTGTCAGATGAATGGTTAATGCGTTATTTTAATTTTAATTTCAAGCTGTCAACAAACGATCGCAAATGCCCACTTTTAGTGTTACTACCGTAACCTGAAGTGGGCCAAAACGCCTGAAACGCTTCTAATAAAACCTCATGTCATTCCAAGCGTGTTTGTCAATTTTTACCTCTCTATCTACATTATTATTTATTGAGTTTTTAAATTTATACTGTCTTTTGATCACCCGGTATTTTGGACAAAATAGGCCGTAACCGAACCCGAATAGTCGGTAGATCATTGATTGAAAGTTACCGAAGTAAAAAAAAAAAAAAAATAAAATAAAATAAAATAAACCATACGAATTTATTTGGCATTACTAACATATTTATTGTCCGAAATATTTCAAAAAGCGATGTTCTGGTCTCTGGTAGCCAACAATTATGTCCGTAAAATTTGGTGCCGATCGTTTGAACGGTTCGGCCTAAAAAGTGGGAACATGTTACAGCCAGGCAGACATCGTGAAATCGCCGTTATTTTTGCAAATATCTCTGAACCGATACGAGATATGAAAAAGGAACATAAGAGAGAAAAGTTGTAGAGAATTTTCTCCTCTAAAAATTCGGTTATTCAATTTTCGTGTCAGATGAATGGTTAAGACGTTATTTTCATTTAAATTTCGAGCTCTCAAAAAATGATCGCAAAGGCCCAATTTTAGTGTTACTACCGTAACCTAACATGAGCCAAAAGGCCCGATAACGGTTCTAATAAGACCCCATGTCATTCCAAGCGTGTGTGTCAATTTTTACGTCTCTATCTACACTATTCCGTGATTTATTGAGTTTTCAAATTTATACTGACTTTTTGATCACCCGGTATTTTGGGCGAAACAGGCCGTAACCGAAACCGAATAGTCGGTAGATAATTAACTGAAAGATATCGATGTAGAAAAACATACGTATTTGTTTGGTATTACTAACGTATTTCTTGTCCGAAATATTTCAAAAAGCGAGGTTCTGGTATCTGCTAGCCAACAATTATGTCCATAAAATTTGGTGCCGATCGGTTGAACGGTTCGGCCTAAAAAGTGGGAACACGATATTGCCAGACAGACATCGTCAAATCGCCGTTATTTTTGCAAATATCTCTGAAACGATACGATATATGAAAAAACATAAGAGAGCAAAGTTGTAGAGAATTTTCTCCTCTAAAAATTCGGTTATTCAGTTTTCGTGTCAGATGAATGGTTAAGCCGTTGTTTTCATTTAAATTTCGAGCTGTCAAAAAACGATCGCAAAGACCCACTTTTAGTGTTACTATTGTACTGCACCCCATGTCATTCCAAGCGTGTGTATCAATTTTTATCTCTCTATCTACATTATTCAGTGATTTATTGAGTTTTTACATTTATACTGTCTTTTTGATCAACCGGGATTTTGGGGGAAACAGGCCGTAACCGAAACCGAATAGTCAGTAGATCATTAATTGAAAGATATCGTTATAAAAAAAAACATACGCAACTGTTGGCTAATAATCACATCATAAATTTATCAAATACAGTATTAGTGCAGCGGCTGACTTTCGCAAATCGATTATGTCGACTATAATATTAATCAGTGGCGTAACTAGGACTTGGCTTTGGGGGGGGGGGGGGGGATAGAAATGCTTGACGAGAAAAAATTTTAGTTATTTTCCAGACAAACTACCATCTACCACTCCCATTGAAGAAACTAATTCACACCCATCCAGTGAAAGATTGGGTAAAACACCCCAAGTTTTCAATCTTTATCTTTACCAGATTGCTGTTATACGATTTCTTTTCTTACTTTTTTTTTTTTTCGGAGGGTTTTTCCTGGGGGGGGGGGAAGTTCTGGGGAGGGGGTTCTGGGGGGGGGGGGGGTTCTATCCCACTCATCCCCCCATAGTTACGGCACTGGTAATAATTGTGTGTCCTCTGCTGTGCGAGCACCTGTCGCCGTGAGCGCGTGACGGTGTCTCGCGCACGACGCACTGCGCATGCGCGGCGCGTGACGGACGACCGGCCGGTGGCTCTCATTATCGGCAGGCTAGAGCAGGGCAGGGCAGAGAGGGCGCCGCGCGTGCCGCCGCGGGCCGCAGTATTTCGCGGTAATCGGCCGCGGCGCCGCCCAATTTACTGGCCGGCCGTGGCGCGCGGCGCGGCGCGCTTTGTGCCTGCCGTATCGCGCCGCAAACACTGTGCGCGCGCCGTCAATACGCGCCGCAACAACGCCGCCGGCACAGATAAGCCCGTAATGACGGCCGCCGGCGCCTCCGGATTTGCGGCGCCAGATAGCGTCCCGACGCCGCTAAACGCTAAACGCCCCGGTCTGCAGACACCGGCGCGTCGCCGCTGCGCGTAGGTCAGCGACCGCCGATCGGTCAGCAATCAGCTCGGGCGGTTGCCGCCGCATCTGCATAGTCGCACCGAGGCGGCGGCAGCTCTGTAGGGCGCTGTCGACCCCAAATCGACTGACACAGAAGGCGCGCTGTATTGCGTCGACCGCGTGTTTACAGCAGTCGTCGTCACAGATTGCCCTCGATTTTCGTTTCTTGTTAATGGAAACGAGGGCCACATCTCTCCGCATTTATCACGATGAAACTACTGTGCAAATACACTCCTGGAAAATGAAAAAAGAACACCAGGAATTCGTCGTCACAGTAGACGGAAATTTTATTGACACATTCTTGATCATGTATACAACACACGATCACACAGGCAGGGCCACACGCAAGTGAGTACAGTTATCAGAAACTGTGCAAAGTCAGTTTCAGTACCGCGTATACCCTCCTTTTGCAGCAATGCAAAGTGTAATTCTCCTATGGAGACGATCGTAGAGTTGCTGCATGTAATCTTGCAGAATGGGCTGCCGTGCAATTTTAACCTGATGCTTCAGCTGATAGATTTTATAACGGTAAGACATATATTAAGGAGCCAGTTTTTAAACTGTAAGACATTGTCCAGGTAAGACGCTGACGGTAACTTATTCGTTATGAACTGTAGATTGAAATTGAAGAAACTGAAGTAATGAAAGGGAAATTAAGAGATTGGATCTGGATACAGTAAAGGAAAGTGATGTTTTTGAATGTTTCGGCTGGAGCTTTAGGTAATAATTGACAGAAAGGGAGGAAGCAACACAGTAAATGGGTACCTCTGAGGAATCAAATAGTAAAGGCAGCAGTGGACCAAAGAGACAAGAAAAGCTGCTGTATCAATAGCAAGAACTCAGATGGAAAACTGGAACTCAGCAATGAAGGAAAATATGGAAGATTGAAAGAATATATATAGGGCTCTACAGAGGAAATGATCTTCGGGACATTATTTTAGGAAGGGACAAGAAGTAGATGAAGATGAAATAAGCGATTCTGTACTGATAGATGAAAAATTTGACACTGAACTGAACGACCTAAGTCGGTACAAGGCATTTAGAGGAGACGACATTCTCTCAGGGCTACTAAAGTGTTTGGGTGAGCCAGCCACGACAAAACTATTTCACCTGTTGCCTAAGAATTATGAGACAGGTCGAATACCATCAGACTTTAAGGAAAAGGCCACAACTCCCCTTCTAAAGAAATCCGTCAGAGACAGGTGTCAAAACTACGAAACCATTAGTTTAAGAACTTCTGTTTGCAAAACCTTAACACGAATTCAAATGTTCAAATGTTTGTTAAGCTTAACTACGGGGTCATCAGTCCCTAAACTTACAAACTACTTATCAACTACCTTATACTAAGGACGGCACAAATATCCATGCCCGAGGGGGGATTCGAACCCCCGACCGTAGTGGCCGTGCAGACCTTGACTGGAGCGCCTCTGTCTCCTCGGCTACCGCGGTCGGCTTCACACGAATTCCTTACAGAAAAATGCAAGGTCTGGTAAAAGTTACCTTGAAGGGGATCAGTTTATATTTAGAAGAAATGTTAGAAGACGGAAGGCAATATACACCTTACGACGTATCTTAGAAGATAGGTTAAGGAAACGTTTCTAGCTTTTATAGATTTTCAGAAAGCTTTCGACAGTGTTGACTGGAATACTGAGCCATACGAAGGTTGGAAGCGGGACAGACGGAGGTGGTTGGAGCTATTACAGTGTCCCGGGGTGTAATTTCCAGGACCTGGACCCAATTTCAGACAAGAGGGACCGTTTAAAGAAGGCAAGGTATGATCGCCCACGGATAACACGAGATGACTGTTATCTCTGGTTAGCAGCCTGTAGAGACGAGAGGCGGAATGCAACTCAGTTGTCACGCTCCCTCCGGGCAGCAATGGGATGCATAATATCAACACAAACGTTGCGAAATCGCTTTCAGGAATGTGGCGTCTATGCACGGATGTGTCTCATTAGAACCACGACAAAGCTTGATATTACACTCATGGAAAAATAGCCAAATACACCTCAAGAGCTGATTGATAAAGCCATACTGTTCATAACACGCAGGTGTGCAACCGTACTGGTCATCCTCATCATGTTAGAGTGCAACGAGAACTACTGTTTCACCATTATGGTAGCGCCATGGTCGTTCACTCCCTCGGCACCTAAACCTCAAGTGAAGAGTAGAGACAGGAAAATATCGTACTGTATCACCCCAAATTACAATTGCAACTAATATTGGAATAAAATACGTTCCCATATGTATATTGCATATGATACCTCACCTGATCCCCTAATTGTTTTGAGCAGTTTATTACAGACTATAGACGTGTGTAAATGGGAATTTTATTTTAGATTCAGTTTACGTCTTACTACCAAATACTTTTCATTTTTAAATGAACACTGTTATTTCTGGCTACTACAAGAATGACATTATAAGTTCGCCATTATGTAGTTTCAGTTGGGATTCAGATTAATTCTTGTATTATAGCAGTGCCCTCTGGTCACTTTACACAAATCATTATGCAATTGTTTCGTGCTGATTTGTTACAAAGAAACTAGGCAGGATAGAATAAATAAAACAGGGGGTGGCGTGTTTATTGCTGTTACAAACGGTTTATCCTGCAACGAAATTGAGGCAGATACTTCCTTTGAATTGGTCTGGGTAGAGGTTATACCTGACCACCGAAATAAATTAATAATTGGATCTTTTTATAGGCCCCCCGACTCAGACGATGCGGTTGCAGAAATGTTCAAAGAAAGCTTGAATCATATTTCAAATAGGTATCCGAAGCATACTGTTATAATCGGTGGCGACTTTAATTTACCCTCGATATGTTGGCATAATTACGTATTCAAAACCGGGGGCAAATATAAAACATCGTCCGAACTAGTTCTGAATGCTTTTTCTGAGAACTACTTCGAACAGTTAGTTCATGAACCCACTAGAATAGTACGTGGTTGCGAAAATACTCTTGATCTCCTAGCAACAAATAATCCCGAGATAGTAAAGAGCATCAAAACAGATACAGGGATTAGCGAACATCGAGTTGTAGTAGCGAGACTGAATATCGAAATTCCCAAATGCACCAAAAATAACAGAAAAATATATCTATTCAATAAAGCAGATAAAAATTCGCTTCACGCTTTCCTGAGTGATAGTCTCCAGTCCTTCAAAACTAAAAATGCGAGTGTAGATCAGTTGTGGCTTACTTTCAAAGACATAATACCAGTAGCAATCGAGAGATTTATACCAAATAAATTAATAAAAGAGGGGGCTGACCCCCCGTGGTACACAAAACAGGTCAGATCACTGTTGCAGAAACAAAGAAAAACGCATGCAAAATTTAAAAAGACACAGAATCCGCAAGACTGGCAATCTTTTACTGAAACTCGCAACCTAGCGCGGACTTCAATGCGAGAATCTTATAGTTGTTTCCACAACGAAATCCTGTCTCGTAATCTTGCAGAAAATCCAAAGAAATTCTGGTCATATGTGAAGTACACTAGCGGCAAAACACAAACAATACCTTCACTACGCGATAGCAATGGTAATACTACCGACGACAGTACTGCTAAGGCAGAATTACTAAACACAGCTTTCCGAAATTCTTTCACCAAAGAAGACGAAGTGAACACTCCAGTATTCAATCCAAGAACAGCTGCCAGCATGCGAAACTTAGAAGTAGATGTTCCTGGAGTAGTAAAACAACTTACGTCACTAAACAAAAATAAATCTTCCGGGCCAGATTGTATACCAACTAGATTCCTCTCAGAGTATGATGATGAAATAGCTCCGTACTTAGCTATAATTTACAACCGATCACTCAGCGAAAGATCCGTACCCAAAGACTGGAAAGTTGCCCAAATTACTCCAATATTCAAGAAAGGCAATAGGAGTGATCCCCAAAATTACAGGCCTATCTCATTGACGTCGATTTGCAGTAGGATTTTGGAACATATACTTTGTTCGAATATTATGTACTACCTGGAAGAGAACGACCTATTAACAAATAGTCAGCACGGATTCAGAAAGTATCGCTCTTGCGAAACACAGCTTGCCCTTTATTCACATGAAGTGTTAAGTGCCATCGACAAGGGATCTCAAATCGATTCCATATTTCTGGATTTCCGGAAGGCGTTTGATACTGTACCCCACAAGCGGCTTCTAATGAAATTGCGTGCTTATGGAATATCTCCCCAATTGTGCGATTGGATTCACGATTTCCTATCAGAAAGGACACAGTTCGTTGTAATTGACGGTAAGTCATCGAGTAAAACAGAAGTGATATCTGGCGTTCCACAGGGAAGCGTTATTGGTCCCCTACTCTTCCTCGTGTTTATAAACGATTTAGGAGATAATCTGAATAGCTCCCTTAGACTGTTCGCGGATGATGCTGTCGTTTATCGGTTAGTGAAGTCAACAGAGGATCAAAAGCAACTGCAAAGCGATTTAGACAAAATTTCTACTTGGTGCGAAAATTGGCAGTTGACACTAAATAAAGAAAAGTGTGAAGTAATACACATGACCACTAAAAGAAATCCGCTGAACTTCAATTACGCGATAAATCAGTCAAACCTTAAGGTCGTAAATTCTACCAAATACCTAGGAGTTACAATTACGAACAACTTTTACTGGAGAGAACACATAGAAAATATTGTGGGGAAGGCGAACCAAAGGTTACGTTTCATTGGCAGAACGCTTAGACGATGCACCAGCTCCACCAAAGAGACTGCCTACATCACACTTGTGCGTCCTCTCTTGGAGTACTGTTGCCCCTTGTGGGACCCTCACCAGGTGGGACTGACGGAAGATATTGAGAAGGTTCAGAGAAGGGCATCTCGTTTTGTTTCATCACGTTACGGGGGGAAAGCGTCACGGAAATGTTGCACGAATTGGGGTGGAAATCATTAAAAGAAAGACGTTATTCATTGCGGCGTGATCTGTTTGCGAAGTTTCAATCACCGACTTTTAGTTCTGAATGTGAAAATATTTTGCTAGCACCCACCTACTTAGGGAGACATGACCATCCCAATAAAATAAGAGAAATCAGATCGAAAACGGAACGATTTAGGTGTTCTTTCTTCCCTCGCGCTATTAGAGAATGGAACGGTAGAGAAAAGTTATGAAGGTGGTTAATGAACCCTCTGCCAGGCACTTAAATGTGATTTGCAGAGTATCGATGTAGATGTAGAAGATGCGAAAGAAGGGTGGAAAAAAGAAAACAAATACTTTGGCGTAGGTGCCAACAGTAAATATTATTAAACAAAACCGACTGTCTAAGGACTGCATTGCCTACATCTTTGATCTCCAGTTATCTGCTCAGGCAGCAGATGTTGTTACTGCTTGGTAGCGTAGTGGTTAGTGATCTTGGTTATAAACTTAGCGTTCCATATTTAGATCCAACCCTCTCCTTTTTCCTCTCTTCTAGTTGTCGTGAAAAACGCGATACTGTGAAATACAATGGCATTTTTGGCGAAATTCGTAATCATTTCAAATTTTATGAAAATTGTTGAATTCACCAGATACGCTCAAATGGAGTCTCTGAAACTCGTCGCTTATTAATTCATATATTAAAATACTGATGTGAATGTTAAAATTGATAAGCGACCTGAAATTTACACATTCACCATCTACACCGAAGTACGGCGCTGATTACAAATCACTGGCGGGTCATATCGTGAAGAGCCTTTTCGCAAATGTTAACATCACGCCACTAATCTGTACGCAGTCACATTTTACATCCTTGTTAGCTGCAGAGCATGTTATTTAATATGAACTACCAGAATGATAATCAACGCGTGGAATGTTGACTTTCATCAATATGATCTTCAAAACAATAAACTAAGTGACCGCTACGTCGTTTCGATTTCTGAGAGCGAGTTTCAACCACATTTTATCGATTTCTCATAGTTTAGGAAATGCAAGAAATAAATAACTAGAGTTTGTATTTGAAAACTATGATATTCAGCGGTATGTGTAGAGTATTTTCATAATTGTGAGTTTCAAAACAATTTACTACTTACTGTTCGTGAATTTTACTTGTGCAGGAGTTGCATCGTATCCGTTGACGTCGTACGTGTCACATGAATGAACAGAGCGTTTTAGCGGGCTTTCCGCCATTTCCACTGGAGAACTAATGAAGGCCGACTATTAGATGCGTATAAGAACAAAGATTGCACAGTCGATATTACCAGACTGTAAAGTGATGGTGAAAGCAAAATGTGTGCGAAATATGCATGTTATTTGTGTGTTGTCCACGGAAACGCAGGAGGGAGCGTGTGCTCCAATACAAATCGTAAGTAACGGAAAATACAGGCTGATTATCGAAATATCACTGCTCACAAAATTTACATTATGACACGGGAAATAACTTGTTATCTCATCATAATGTTCAGACCGAGTTATTTGGTCGCAGATAATAACGCTACCATTTTTTAACTTTGTAAAAAGGGTCCGTTATCACCACACCAAGCCAATGTTTTTACCGAAAATGAGATCTACGACTTTCACGGCTAGTTTTCACACAGAGTCACAACTGAAAACAAATAGAAAGATTAGTGATAACATCGTGGAGGTTTGAATGTTTGGAAAAAAAGTAATAACTATGTTTTGCGTATACCCAGAATAATTAAACTAACTTACACTACGGACAACACAAACCCAATGCGCAAGGCTGGACTTCCAAAGGAATAGGATTCGCAATCCTTGGCATGAATCCTTAGACCATGCGGCCATTCCGAGCGGCTGCAAGTATTAGTTAATTGACCTAAACGTCTGGTGTGAAAATTCTTCAACCTGAAAGTTTATCATTGATAGCATAGATGTGGATGTCACGTTAAGAAGTCGTATTTCATCTGAGAACGTAAGGCTGATCATTGGCTTCATCAGTTTTGCACTCACAGTACTACAGGAGTTCGTAGTAACGGTGCTCAAGAGAAGGGCTATTAGTCCCCTCACTAACCTAATTAAAGATTAAGCTTTTTTCTCGTTTCAACTGACATACAACAAGCAATTCTCAGCTACCCCACGACACCGTGTTTCAATATCATTAATTTAAGCATAATGATTGGAGAAAAAAGCATCTTCACATTTGTCTTCCTTTTTAATGTTCACGTGTATTTTACTTACTATATATATATTTGTTTCAGAATTTACTGGAATAAGTAATGGGTTGTCTGTATTTTCAAAACAATAAATTGTCGTTTTCAAAAAATCAGCTATCCAGGAATTCATGTAACTACAATTTGAGACACTTCTCACTGAATTTACCATGATATTTACATGAATAAACTGATACAAATGTAATTACATAATCAATAAAGAAATGTAATAAATAATGAATTTAATGAACTAATACCTTGGCCAGGTTGAGTAAGGTATCTGTAAAAGACGTCAAAGAAAATCATAGCGGAGTACAATATTTAAGTCCACGGAGATCGTGCTATTATTGCCGTTCATTATAATAAAGAGATAGAAACTACGGAAGGAGTATTTACGTACATGTCTTTTGTGTAATTGAAAACATGTCGAACATCTAACTGCAAATAATTCTTTGAAATTGAGTTTAGAGTTACTGAAGACCGTTACGCAACATTCGTCTTTCTCTGTAGTTCGCATCACTGTTGCTGTTTGTTGCTGCTCAACATATTTAGAATATTTTGTGGTAGAATTTGCATTAGCAAAGGAGTCCAGATCGCTAGATTCAAATTGATTTATTTAGACAGGTTTCGGCAATTCAAAGTTGCCATCTTCAAGTCTCTTAACATTTACAATATTTCGTCAAATTTACGTCCTGTTATTGGGTATTGTTATGTGGAAAATAATTTTGTTTTCGGAGATTTCGTCGATTATATGTTTTTTTTTCAACATACCCATATCTAGTAACAGAACGTAAATGTGACGAAATATTACGATGTAGCTAATATTTAAATGTTATGAGTCGTGAAGATGCCAATTTTGAATTGCGGAAGCAGGTCTAAATAAAGCAATTTGAATCCATCGATCTGGGCTCCTCTGCTAATGCAGATTTCATTAAAGGTATTATATCGCACCTCCGGCTTGAAAGATGTCAAGTTTATAAAATATTTTAAATAATATACCAGTTGTGGTTTCGGTGATAGATCAGCCTTAGTGATCACAGGCTTTATCATTCTACGCGGCTGTAAAAGTCATGACGTAATCTAAATCCAACTTCTTTTAAGTAATGTCGGTGCATACGTTGATACGAATCAGTACATGTAATTAAATCAACTAAATAATAATCGGTACTGCTGATTCATATACTCGTTAAAATATATTAGTTCCTCTTTACGTTCGTTGATAATTACTTCTGTGCACAGATACATACTGTCATCTGTGTTGTGATTTCTGTGGGTGAAGAGATAGTATACAAGCCATATTTCATTTTGTGTTTCTGAAAGTAAATTGTCTTTTTTTGGAGCTTTCTGTTATAAAATATGCGTCCAATTTAAAACGTGCTGTTTTTCACCTCCGGCCAGCTAAAACGTATCGAAAAAAGCTTTTTTATACGATTTTTTAAAATGTTTGTGAAATGTCGGTACATGAAACGATCCATTGTGGTGGCTCACAGACTGCGCCGCGGGAAAAGTTGAATTTCAGCACGTAATATGTATCACGCACGAATACGCAGTGGGTAAATGCCGAACAACTACTTTAAAGATCTGATGTTTAAAACAATACATGTGAAGCTTAGAATTTTTCTGCTGCCTGCCTCTTCTTTTACCTTTTTCCGATGTATTGAGGCAAGGCTTAGTACATTTATGTAAAAACCTTCACAGTTTATTGTAAAGGGTGTTTCAGCACAAAAAGTACGTAACGTAGGTAAAAAATTTTGTACGTGACAGCAAAAAGAAAGCTCAACAGAAATGCCCTATGATATGTGCCCAATTTAATTCAGAACAGAGATACAGGTTTTGTGTGCTGGTACACCGGTTGCTAGAGGCTTACTTATGGAATGTCAGCAGTGAGTGTTAATGTTTAAGTTCTTAAGACCTGTTCTAGTTTACATTGAAGTTGTAATTGTGATTTGTTGGCACAGTTTAATGTATGGTAGCGTGTAAACATGCCGGGTGTATTTGAACACACGGATTATGACCATATGTCATTTGTGTATGGGTTTTGTAATGGAAATGCTGATGCTGTTTGTAGAGAATAAGGCAGACTACCACATTCAAGAGTGTTTTTTTTAAGGCACCTAGCTGCAGAGCGCGTAGCTGCTCGCCGTCGGAGGTTCCAGTCCCCCATCGGGCATGGGTGTATTTGTTGTTCTTAGAAAAAGTAAGCTGAAGTAAATGCATCCGTAGGCTTTCGCGGCCGTTGTCACTCTCAATAAAATTCTTCGTGGTATGAGAAAAAGTCGTCATTTTTATAAAATGTATCGACGTTTCGGCCACTGTTGCAGGGGACTTAATCAGGATCTGAGTCAGGCACAGATCCCGATGACGGTCGCCTGAAACAGTGGCCGGAACTTCGGTAGATTTTATAAACATGACGACATGGTCTCATACCCCGAAGAATTTTATTGACAGTTTAAGTAGTTTGTAACCCTTGGGACTGAGTACCAGAGTAATTAGGTCCAACAGATTTACACACGTTTGAAAATTTAATGTTTATTTGTGTGTTGAATACACTACGACACACTTATACGCCGGCCGCGGTGGCCGAGGGGATTGAGGCGCTCCAGTCACGGTCCGCACGGCCACTACGGTCGGGGGTTCGAATCCCCCCTCGGGCATGGATATTTGTGCCGTCCTTAGTTGTAAGTAGTTCATAAGTAGTTTGTAAGTTTAGGGACTGATGACCCCGTAGTTAAGTCCCATAGACTCTACAAACATTTGAACATTTGAACAAACTTATTCAGTGTCCAGAAGTCATACTTCATCTAAACTTGTAAATGAACAGACTGTGGAATAAGTAATACAATATTATGCATTCGCTAGAACGTAGTCTTTCAACATTTACATGTAAAAATTCCGCACGTATTGGTGGTCCACATACGAGAGCATTCACGGTTCCATCCCTATCAGTTACAGCTCACTCAAAAGCTTCTAGCATGAAGATGGATGAGTGAAATTTTGTGGTTGGATACTTGACATTCGCCAAGTAATCGCATTTTTAATCTTTGCCGATGAAACCACTTTAACTCGTGACGGCATCAATAACACTCGTAATAAATATCAGTGGTCCATAAAAGAAACAAATGCCACTATGGGGATACATTTTCAAGAAAACGTCTCTGTAAATGTGTGGTCTGAATGACAGTCAGTTTATTTGGACTGTGGTGTTAACGCTTCGTCTTTCAGGAACCCGTTATCTACTCATTGTGAAAACGAGCTTCTAACATTATTGGAAGCTATTCATATTGCTACAAGAATACATATATTCTTCCAGCAAGAGGAGTCCGATGCACATGCTGGGCATCAGGTGGCAAATAGTCTAAAACTAATCTTACTCGTAAGATGGATCGGTAGATATAAGCACGATTCTTTTCCATCTAGTGCTTTGTACGTTAAGCTCTTCGTATGTTTGCCTCTGGCGCTGGTAGGAAGACGAAGTCTATAATGAAAAAGTAAGCAGTTGAGTTGATTTGATTATGAAAAGTGCAGATCACATAAAATAACTCAAAGGCGATCTCCAAAGAGCTACATGTGGTGTTTTCGAGATAGTCAGAACTTCGTTAAAGTTGGTAGTGGATTTTGTTTTTTTGGAAAATTACCTTTGAACGTCAGCAAGTGACTTTGCTTTAATTTCGTTGGAGTTTTGTTAAATTCAAATTCAGATGTTTGTATAGCTTATGGGACTTAACTACAGGGTCATCAGTCCCTAAACTTACAAACTACTTATCAACTGACGGCACAAATATCCATGCCCGATGGGGGATTCGAATCCCCGACCGTATTGGCCGTGCTGACCGTGACTGGAGCGCCTCAGTCCCCTCGGCCACCGCGGCCGGCATTGGAGTTTATTCATACAGCTGTATCTCTGACTTACCAAAAAAAAAAAAAAAAAAAAAAAAAAAAAAAAAAAAAAAAAAAATGAGCACATGTTATATTATGGCACTGGTTATTCCTATTCATCTTTACTACCACCACTTAACATATTTACTTTTCCTCCAAAAACAAGGAAGAGGAAGGAAAGGACATGTAAGAGATAACAGACGCCACACCACTCTATATTCACAATTATTACTCTCCTGTTCACAAAATACAGCAATTTATTTTGAACTGTATGATACGAGTGTACCTTCCTATTATTGGTGTGTCGAAGATTATTTGTCATCACATACGGCGACAGACTGACTTAACAAGCGATGTATGAGAGAGGATTTGTTTTGTTAATATACGGCAAGTTAGGACTCTGGCCACTCGGTACGCAGCCAGCTATGTGAGCCCAGTGAATTGTAACACATATCTAACGCCAATTGCGTTTTAGTCATTAGTATTAGACATTAATTACTGTACTTTCTTGTGTCCAGAGCTGTCAATTTTTTATGGAGGTAGCTAAGTGGGAGGCGTTGGTCTTTCTTAACCAGAGTGGAAAAATATAGGACAATTCGGGCATTTTTTTCAGATTTTCCATGTTCTATTTCTCTCCAGTGCTGAACAAATAAGGGGTGGAAACTATTTTCGAACCAGCTAGGAAAATTAAAATATGTTTTCGATCAAATGTTTGTAAATCTATCGGACCAAACTGCGTGGTCATCAGTGCGTAACTTACAAACTACTTGAACTAAAGTAAACTAACCTAAGGACAACACACACACACACACACACACACACACACACACACACACACATGCCCCAGGAAGGACTCGAACCTCCGACGGCGAGCAACCGCGAGCTACGCAGCAAGGCTCCTTAGACCACTCGGATACTCCACCGCGGCTATTTAAGATCTGCAAAAGATGCACGACACCCTTTAAATACACCGGACGTGTATAAAATTCCTTGCGGCTGCGGCGAGGTGGATATTGGCACTACGAAAAGAAGTGTCAACACTCGTCTGAGTGAGAAACTGCCGCATGGGACATACAAAGGTATCGGCCGTAGCAGAACATGTTTAGCAAGAGGGCGACCATTAAATTAAATTTAACAAAACCAGTTTTTAATCAAAGCCTTCTCACTATTAAGCTCGCACATGTAGAATAGTCATTGATATATACAAAAACCGCAGTAATTTAAATAAGACAGAGGAAGGTGTTAAATTAGGCAACATTTGGACTTCAACGTTGCACCAACACATTAACAATCCATTATTTTCTATTACTAAGGTTGAAATAACCAAAGACAATCTTTTAGTAAACGTTATTTGATGGACTGTGGCACCCCGTACCGCGTCTATATATGCGGCGCTCCCTCGAGCCCTCATTGCAGTTGCCACTTTGCCTCCGATGATGTCTTCCGCAGCCTAAGACAAAACGTTACGGGAAAGTTTTACCTATCTACCACAACCGATCAGTCCGGAAATTTTAAGTGGAGTTAACGCCAGCCATGAAAGCCTACATTATATTATCACTCGAAATTTTTTAGTTAATTCGCAGGAGTAAACGAATCACAAGACAAATTACAATCCCCCTTACTTTGAAAGTAGCCTGTAAGATTATTTAAGCAGGATCTCGGGCAGTTGAGACCTGCAAATGCAAGTTAAAACGCTCACTGCTGCTCTACGTTAGTTTATGTGTGACCACAGAACTTGCACAACGGAAATTTATCAAACTGCTCACTCCTTAAGGGAGCAGCCAACGTTTTAACAAACACAAATTTAATATTATAAATAAATGAATAGGTAATCAAATATAGGATGGGGAGCATGAAATTAAAATGCAGAGGCTTGATACTTCAAATCATCATCTATTAAATAAAAATCACAAGCAAATAAATGTGGAAAGACCAAATAAAGCACACACCTTGTACAATAGCGAATTAAATCATTAAGTTACTGTCCTTAATAAAATTGTTTCCTTTCTTTATGAATATGGAGGTAATGTGAGAGGAAAATTGAAAACACACAATGGGAATGTGAAATAGTATTTGTGTAGATTTGAAACGGTAAAATGTCCATTTGTTATACTTGGCGTGGGTTATCCAAATTAATATCATCTTCAGTTAAACACATGGTATGTGTAATTAATTAAAACATCGTTATGTCTGTCATAATGTCATAAGTGGTACTTACGTAACATTTTCATGTAGTAACAGTGTGTTTTTTTTGTACTTTTAAGCATTGATAATGGCCAGTTACTGGCCGAAATCATGATTTGATAATAAAGATTTTTAAAAAATATCGACTGATAGCTGAAAATCTCAGAGTATTAGACACATATCACAAAGTAACCTTATGAATTTGAAACTATTCCTCTCATAATGTATGCAATGACTTGTAAAATTAGGTAGAACAGTATAAAGACCAATTATCAACATGTCAGTAAATCTTGCGTTATACAGGGTGTTACAAATGGTACGGCCAAACTTTCACGAAACATTCCTCACACACAAAGAAAGAAAATATGTTATGTGGACATGTGTCCGGAAATGCTTAGTTTCCATGTTAGAGCTCATTTTAATATTTACGGATGAGGCTTCATTCCAACGTGATCAAATTGTAAATTATCACATGTGTGGGCTGACGAGAATCCGCACGCAATTGTGCAATCACGTCATCAACACAGATTTTCTGGGCATGAATTGTTGGTGATGTCTTGATTGGGCCTCATGTTCTTCCACCTACGCTCACTGGAGCACGTTATCATGATTTCATACGGGATACTCTACCTGTGCTGCTAGAACATGTGCCTTTACAAGTACGACACAACATGTGGTTCATACACGATGGAGCTCCTGCACATTTCAGTCGACGTGTTCGTACGCTTCTCAACAACAGATTCGCTGATCGATGGATTGGTAGAGGCGGACCAATTCCATGGCCTCCACGCTCTCCTGACCTCAACCCTCTTGACTTTCATTTATGGGGTCTTTTGAAAGCACTTGTCTACGCAAACTCGGTACCAAATGTAGAGACTCTTCGTGCTCGTATTGTGGACGGCTGTGATACAATACGCCATTCTCTATGGCTGCATCAGCGCATCAGGGATTCCATGCGACGGAGGGTGGATGTATGTACCCTAGCTAACTGAGGAGATTTAGAACATTTCCTGTAAAAATTGTTTGAATTCACTCTAGTACGTTCTGTTGCTATATGTTTCCATTCCATGATTAACGTGATTTGAAGAGAAGTAATAAAATGAGCTCTAACATAGAAATTAAGCGTTTTCGGACACATGTCCACATAACACATTATCTTTCTTTTTTGTGAGGAATGAACGATTTAGGTGATCTTTCCTCCTGCGCGCTATTAGAGAATGGAACGGTAGAGAAAAGTTATGAAAGTGGTTAATGAACCCTCTTCCATGCACTTAAACTGATTTGCAGAGTATCTATGTAGATGTAGATCTATGTAGATGTAGATGTTTCCTGAAAGTTTGACGGTATCTTTTTGTAACACCCTGTATCTTCTTTCAAACTTCCAGCTTTTACTTTTTTTGCTCAGTGCTGGTTTTCCATCTTAGTTCTTACTATTCATACAGCTGCTTTTCTTCTCTCCAAATGACTCTTTGAATTCCATGTAGGCGGAAACTCTTTTTCCTCTAGTTATACATTCTTCTACCGACCTGTATGTGGCCTTTAGCCACTCCTGCATTTCCTGCCAATCTCATTCCTTAGTCGTGTGTAATCGATTTTATCTGTATCATTTACTATAATTTTATGTCTTCTCCTTTCATCAATCACATTTAGTATTTCCTGAGATATCATATTTTTCTTTCTTTGTGTGTGAGAAATGTTTCCTGAAAGTTTGGCCGTACCTTTTTGTAACACCCTGTACATGTATGAAGATTGGGGGTTACGAAGCCGTTAAAGCAGGAGTGAGAGATGGTATGATTGTAAACGCACGGCGCAGAAATGCTTGCTCGGAAGTCCCGCGATACCTCGTGCTCTCGCTCACTGTGAGGAGGCCCTAGAAGCCACACTGAGGCAGCGGTTTAATTGCCTGGGTGTCCGCCTGAGACGGCGCGACGTCACAGCCAGTGGCGGACAATGCCGCCTCCCCTCCCCTTCTCGTGCCGCCCAGCCGACTTGCAAAGCGTCCAGCACACAGGCCGGGCGCACGCCATCCAGCCAGCAACAGGTAGCCACGCTGCGCCAGCCACCGCCGCTGCCGCTGCCACTGCAGCACTACTGCCACCGAGCATCCGCTCAGTGGACAGCACTCACAGGGAGTGCACGTCACAACGGACACATGCCGTGTCGGAAAACAACATACACTATGGCTTTTTGTCGCCTCGGGCCATGTTCGAGGGATTATACAGTATCATACA
Organism: Locusta migratoria; assembly: GCA_026315105.1. Taxonomy (NCBI): domain Eukaryota; kingdom Metazoa; phylum Arthropoda; class Insecta; order Orthoptera; family Acrididae; genus Locusta; species Locusta migratoria. The sequence goes on from CM048748.1 coordinate 170,596,689, forward strand.
TGCAAAATAGTGGCAATTTCAGGTCCAATTGATTGTGGTCAACCTCATGTCTCTTGAAAGCTGACAAAGTACTCTGTATGTTGTCTACATCTACGTGGGATACTTTGCAAATCACATTTAAGTCCCTAGCAGAGAGTTCAGCGAATCACCTTTACACTACTCAGTCTTATTGAATCCATCATCGGTGGTGGAAACAGGACAGCGGCTGGTCAAGAGTCTGAAGGAACTGAGATACCAAAAGCCGCAAGTATAATGAAATATTTATTCTATTACAACCAATTTCGGCATTCCACTATGCTATCTTCAGGTCCCTACATCGGAGCATGATACCCAAAAGTAGGGACACTAAAACTGGATTCGTGGAGTTCGTCTCTCAGTTGCAAACAACAACAGCATTTTCAGCGTTGCCCAATCGCAGTTGATGTCATATATTCTTTGAATATTAAACAACAGCAACTGTTGCTGTTGTTGTTAGCAACTGAGAGAAGAAGTCCACAAAGCTAGTTTTAGTGTCCCCACTTTTGGATATCATGCTCCGATGTAGGGACCTGAAGATGGCATAGGGGAATGCCGAAACTGCCTGTAATAGAATAAATATTTCACTATATTTACGGCTGATGGTATATCAGTTCCTTCAGATTTATACTATTCATATCCCATTCCATTCTCGAATAGCGCGCGGGAAGAAAGAACATCTGAATCTCTCCGTTCCAACTCTGACTTCTCGTATTTTATTCTGATGATAATTTCTACCTATGTAGGTGGGAGTCTATAATATATTTTCTTATTCGGAGAAGAGTGTTGGTGATTGGAGTTTCGTAGGTAGACCACGCCGCGGCGATAAGCGCCGTTGTTGTAATGATTCCCATCCCAGGTCCTGCATCATTTCCGTGACGCTGTCTCCTCTATATCGTGGCAATACAAAACGAGCGGTCTTTCTTTGAACTCTTTCAATGTCCTCCGTCAAACCCACCTGATAATGATCCCACACTGGGTAGCAATACTCCAGAAAAGGGTGGACAAGCGTAGTTTATGCAGTCTCTTTAGTAGTTCTGTTGCATCTTTTAAGGGTTCTGCCAATAAAACGCAGTTTCTGGTTCGCCTTTCACACATTATCTACGTGTTCGTTCCAGTTTAAGTCTGAAGTAATAGTAATTCATGGATATTTTGTGAAATTTACGGCCTTCACGTTTGATTGATTTATCTTGCAAACAGTGTTTAACGGATTTATTCTTGTACTCATGTGAACGTCTTCATACATAGCATTATTCGGGACAATTGCCATTTTTATACCATAGTAATATCTTATTTACATCGTTTTGCAGTTGGTTTTGATCTTTAGATGATTTTACTAGACGGTAAATGACGGCGTCATCTGCAAACAACCTAAGAGAGCTACTTAGATTTTCTCCCAAATCGTTTATGTAAATAAGGAACAGCAGAGGACCAATGACACTACCCTGTGGAACACCCGATATCACCTCTGTTTTAGTCGATGCCTTACCACCGATTACTACAAACTGTGTCCTGTCTGACAGGAAATCCCCTATGCAAATTTTGGGCGATATACCACAACCACACAATTTGATTAAAAGCCGTTTGTGAGGTACTTCTGGAAATCAAGAAATACGGAATCGGTTTGAGAACCCTTGTCGATAGCACTCATCACTTCGTTTGAGTAAAGAGCTAGTTGTGTTTCGCATGAACGATATTTTTTAAATCCGTGTTGACCTTGCGTCAATAGATCATTCTGTTCGGGATAATTCATAATATTCCAAAATCATGCTGCAAATTGACGTCAACGAAATAGGCCTGTAGTTTAGTGGGTTACTCCTACTGCCTTTCTTGAATATAGGTGTGACCTGTGCAACTTTCCAATTTTTTTGTATACATCGCCAGTAGTATTGTAGTTCGCGAGATTAATGAAGAGCACAGTGTAGCAGTACACTGTGTTCCGCACTTACATTACAGGAACAGTATTCAGCAGAGTAGATCGTTCAGAGGTAGCAAAATAGCAATAAATGGTGGTCTATTGGCCAAATTATTTTCAAATGCAAATGTACACAGATAAAATTACCATTGAGAAAGAAGAAAATCTACGAAAACATGACGTCACGTGTTTTGATCTGGGCACTATCACATGTTCAACAAAGTCATAGAACAGCCATTAACTGATTAAAGTCCACTCCTTTGGATTTCCAAAATCCGTTATATCAATGAAGTAACGTCAACATATCATTGGTCATAAATTTGTATTAGTTATACTTTCGAAAACGTTATAAAATAAATTTGTATCCCATCAATTGAAATCCAGGTTTTCTGACAAGATATATTGTAGTCAGTAAAAGCATATGATAATGAAGTCTCACAACCTGTTGAGTTTTATTGACAGTGTATCCCATACTTTTTATGTACCTGTCGCAGCTCATCGTTGCGTCTTTGCGGTGAATGTAAACTGTCCTTATTATTTTATTAATTCCAGCCTGGGCTTTGCGTTATTGGTATTACAATTTTTGTGAGACAAATAATACCGGAGTAGTTAATTGTCACTACATATAGTAAAGACAGCAAAACATTCACATGAATGATGGTAATTTCAATTGTGTTATCAAATTTTCACCTTAACGGAATCTATATTACTTAACATCATACAACAAAATTAAAAATTAAATGGATTGCTTAAGAAAACCTCAAGTCTCTGTCACAGCTGCTAGTGCTACCAAACATCTTAGCAAATGTAACTTTGCAAGGTTATCGTAATAGTCAGAAAGCAAATATTTTATTGCAACTAAAATGAATACAGGCGGTAATAACGAATGTGAATAAACTTACGTATTTGTTATTGTCCACGACTCTGTCTATACAGAAAAAGTTGAACAGTTCCTTAAAGATACCTTTTAAACGATATAACTCTGAAATTTAATGACATCTTAGGGAAACAACTGATCATTGTGATTTTATTACAAGGGTAAAACAGTTAAACAAAATTATGTATAGTAGTACACAAAGTCATCTGTCACTGATTACGACCCATAAAATAAACACTGCCGATTATCAACGTAAAATATTCTCAAAATAAAGATAATTACGTATTTCATAATCTAACGTGAGCTTGCTACCTTCAATCGGTAGATAAAGCTATCAGATTATTAAATATTGGGATATTTTGATATCACAAAATTACACGCGAACATACCAATAGAAGAATAAAAAACATTTAAAAAAATTAAAAATTAGACTCAGGCTAATCACTGTCGTTCAACTAATTTAGTGTAATCATAAAATGTACATCTCCATTATTGTTTGAATATGGGAAACCGCTTAACTTGAAGCTAGATAATTTGTAAAACGAGTATTTCATCAATATAGTGACGATATATATTCTTCAGCCACCCCACAAACAAAAATCCAACGGTGTTAGGTCTGGGGATAGTACTGGTCAACGAATGAGGCTACCTCAACCAATCGACCGGTTGGGGTACACTGCATTTAAATCTTGTATAACGGGCCTTGTGTAACGTATTGGTGCACAATCGTGCTACATGTACATACGACACCTCGAATGCAAGGAAACATCTTCCTACAATGCAGGTAATTCATTTTGCAAGAAATGGAGATACCTTTCACCAGTCATTCTGTCATCCAAAATTACAGGTCTGATTATCATGTCGTCTATCATGCCTACCAAACGTTAATTGAGAAACTTATTTGGAAGTTTGACTCAACTGTATCATGTGTGTTATTGACATCCCACTCATGCGAATTGCGGGTATTATTAATACCATCACGTGTGAATTTTGCCTCATCTGTAAATAACAAAAATGGCAAGAGATTGTGGTTATGTTGTAACCAATGACAAAACTCCAATATTTGTACTTCATCGTCAGGATGTAGATGTTGTACTTCTTGACGATGGAATGTATACAGTTCTTCTTTATGCAATGTTCGCCACACTCGACTTTGTGCAACATCCATATGTCTGGCTATTTTACATGTACTAGTTGACGGGGTTCTTTGTATAGAATTCACTATTTGTTCATGTTCATGTAATGTTTGTTGTGCAGCTCGGTCGGAAATCATCTGTGCACATAGAACTTTACCAGTTTCACATAATATGCGCTAAACATTGGAGAAAACTGACCGGCTTGGTGTTCTTCGATTTGGATATCGGTCCCGATATTCATTCACAACTTGAAGTGCATTTCCATGACACAAACCGTACACAAAAAGCATGTCGCATACTCTTCATGCGTAAATGTATGTGGCATTAGTTTGAGAGCTACAACCCTTCAAAGTTCCGGGGGCGGAGGCTGCGATAGCGTAACTCACTGGCCGAGTGGCTAGCCTCTGGGGCACGGCCCACTGTCTCATGACCACCAGCCAGTGAGCTACGCTGTCGTAGCCACCTCCCCCTAAACTTTGAAGGGTTTTAGCTCCCAAAATAACAGTGATAGGAATGTAGTTTAAATTGATTTCGACGCAGCTGGTTTCAACGAATCCAATGCACGATAGAAAAAACATGATACATGATACAATAAACTATGTTCATAGCTCCACAGAAAGTATAACATTTCTTGTGTTGACCTACAGCATTAAAATTTCCCATCACCTATTATTTTATAAGTTACAGAGGCAAACTCAGTGAAACACCCTATATATAATGTTATGTGACATGATACGTAAATAACCACAAAAATGCAGTGAAACTGATACAGGAGAATACAATTAAACTTCAATAGTATATAATTGTGAGAGTAAAGGTCAGGATGAGAGTTTAGAATAGGGAAAGATTAATTTTTAAAACTCACAACCACCAACTGCGAACCAAATTCCTAAACATGCAAAAACACTGGAACTGTGATTGCGACTGTTTGACTCGTTTTCTATGGGATGATATCACACGTTCGCAGCTTTCCTTCCCTGCATATGATTAACAAAACAATTCATATTAAGTCAAGTTCATGAGAGAAAAGGGTGTACTAACTACTATTTTTGAAAACACGTGAAAGTTCACTTTATGTTGTTTATTTCACAATCTCAGAACCCTGTGGCTGATACGTCTGTACGTCGACACATTTATCAAATAAGGTTATAGCTCGTGAGCCCCCAGACAAAAATGAATATTTGTCGCAAATTGTTTTATCACCATGTGGCTGTCTCAAACACCCTTTATGTTCATGCCTATGCGACGACACGTGTTACGTTAACAAATCACAGTCACTTTAATTCAATGCGATGCACACCTTGTTCCGCCGGCTAAATATTCACAAACACACAGTAGCACTCGATTCAACTTGGTGCAGTCTACGACGAGCACCCACACGTGGCGATTGCCACACACAAGTCTACAACCTCCACCTCGAGGTCCACATGCCGACTGCTGCAGAGCGACGCCGCCCAGCCAGCTCTCCACGTGCTCCCGCCTCGTCACTTCCTGCCCACGCGCGCGCGTGCGCCAAAAGCTCAATTGCCGGGGTTTTTTCCCTACGTCATCAACTTCCCCATGTGAACTAACCGATTTGCCAACGTACAGCGCTCAGCCAATACATTTCTAACACTTTACTTAAAATGAAAATAATTACACTACACATTAAATAAATGTCTTCTTAGGTTTTTATATTGGTATAAACATCCTTTGTACTATTTATCATAATCGTGCAATTTCTTATGTCACAGATAAGTGACTTAACTGAATACTTGAAGGTAAAATACACAAGATTAATTGAAAATAAAATGAGAAATACTTAATATATTATTTTTATAAACAAACATTGCCATGCTAGTTGTGTAACTGTCTTGTATTCATTGGCAATTTATTACTTTTCATTGTCAATTAAACATATTATGTCAGATGTGACTATATCAGCTAATGTATTGTTTATTTGTCAACAGGCTATTTTGTAATGAGGGCCTTAAAGGTTCCTAACTGCATCGTATTACTTCAAATGCCAGTAGTATTAGAATATTTATTTCACACTGTGCACTGCACTGTGCCTGGCACTCGCCATTGTCCCTCTCTCCCCTCACCGGAAACGAACTGGAAAATCCTAAGCTGGAACAAGCCACCAACGTCGGCCTGCTCGCTGACCTCCCGTCAGCTACAAGCACACAGCAAATCTCAACGTGGAGAATTTCTACCTATGGCCTAACTATAACTGTTGTCACCCAACTGTGTACATACATTGCTACCATAATTAATAAGGTTAAAATTGTGTAACATTTAGTGCATTGGCATGGTCAATGTTTGCAGTGAACTTCATACTGTTTAATTATCAAATGCTATTAATTACCAATATTTCTATTGGGCGGTAATCTTACATAATCTATGGGCGAGGAAAATTATAGCGTTCTTATCTACCATGACGTAATCATAAGAAAAGTGGATCCATGATTTCAGTATTTTTAGAAAACCTTGCAGCATAGAGGTAGAAGGGAAATGTATGTACAATTGAAATTTTGATATTTATTTCATTGATATTAATTAAATTTTTCCCTGCGGACTCAATCTGCATTAACTCAAGGTTGGAGTAACCCCCTCCCCAACCTTTGGGGATTCCTCAGTTGGGAACTGCCCGCCCTACCCATATCCCCCCTCCCCTCTCTTCCTCCCTGCCCTCCTGCCAGATCCTACTCATCATGGCAAATGATAGATGGGCAACTAAATCACAGTATGGTGGACTACCTTCCAGGAAGGTTGTGGCAGCATCAGACTAAGTAATTTAAATATGCAGTCACGTTGTTTATTAATAACGCAGATAATTCATTTTTGGTGCTAACTGTCACATCCATCCAGATCTATAACTTTGTCCTAATTACAAACTGCTGCTCGCACTTCCTGTTCCCTCTCTGATAGAATCCCGCTATCACATCACATATCCTCACACTTTTAATCGTCAGTGCTGTGGAAGCATACAAAATGCATGTCTCATATTCATCCCTAGCTCTTACGTGTCTTCTCATTCCAGATTTCCCTTTTGAACATTAATATTGCTTGGGTCCCTAATACACTGGCCATCTGTCTTCGCTAGGCAGATGTAATAACTACTTTTGTAGGCATTCGTACACATATGGCCTGTAGACTGCTCTATATACAAGATGAAACCCAACTCTGAAGAGTGAAAAATCGAATTATACCACCGTTAAACAATTCAAAGTGTCATAGACTTTTCGCTAAGTGAAATACTGGCAGAATAAATCAATCATAAGTCGACGTTATTGGCATTATTTCGATATCCGAAATATTAACTGGGTACATACACCTCTTTCTCCCGTACCATTGATCGTTACTAATCCAGTGTGATTCACTGAAGTGTACGAGAGTTAAACCCACTCAGACTTCAATCTCTAGCGAAATCTAATAGTTCTGATAACGTGTACAAGCACAAACTTCCGGACGTTAGATTTCTTTGTTTTTAAGTCTTGCAAGAACGGATTTCCGAACCTGTAGACTAAACGTAAAGTCTATTAATTCTGGACGCAACTATTTTCGACATCACAAACATGCCCATATCCCTAAAAAGTCAACAAAAACCACCCCCCTGATTCAGTCGTCCCTTATGCTTTTGATTCCCACTAGTTATCCCCTATCTCATATATGCAACCATCAATTCTCCAGCTTTCCCTCATATCCTGCAATGACTTCAAGTCTCACTCCTTCCTATCGAGATTTTTTATCTTCCCTTCTTCTTCTAAGATTTTGTGGTGACGTCGTCATCCTGGGGTTGACTTTCCAGCTTCTAATTCACCACTAATAAACAGCGAACATTTTACTTTACAAGTTACTTATTTACTTAGGTTTTTACGTAAGCTGCGATTTGTTTGGAGCTGTATTTACTAAACTGCAAACAAGATACAACTACCCAACCAGGTTTCCACGTAAATCACCCCATATGCCTTCGTTTCTCAGTGCCACTATTACGCCACTCCTTTCATTTTTCTCAGTTTTACACCTGCCGTCCATTTGATTATGTCCCCTCGAATCCTGTAAAACTGTTTTTCTGTCATGTCAGCATTTTCTATGATTTCGTGAAGACATTATCACCCTATGTTAAGTTTTTGAAAGAAAGACCCTACCTTCTTTCTTACGTCTCTGTCCACTCTAATATATTCTCCTCCGCTTTTTTCTGCAACGGTTTCATTTTATTACCATCTCCCCAGTCAGTATTTTCTAAAGATACATAAACGATTTTTATGGTAAAACCTCCTAAGCGTCACTTACAGATGTTCATCCCGCCACTCCCCCCGCCCCCTCAAATCACTGAAGGGAGAAAAATTGTGATAATTGCGATACCGATTTCTTGTACTGTAACTAGAACTTCTTATTATCTCCTATAAGGGTCGGCAATGAAGTACTTTCGCATATCCTCCAGTATCATAACTGTAGGCCTTCCTGTAACTGTAACAGACACTCACTGTACCATCGATGGGAAAGCCTGCCTTAAATATCGCAATTTCTACATTCTTTTCCAGTATACAGCCCTGAAAAACTACGCTGACGTATTATCATTGTTAAACTTGTAGAACGTAATTTCCTGCTTTCATTATGCTGTTTCTTTGTATTGTAGTCAGTGTAGGGTGTTACATATTTAGGTAGACTTCCGTACTCCAACAGGCATAGGAACTGACCTCTTCCCGTATATTAAAGTACAAAGCATCCATCACTGCCCCTCCCCCCCCCCCCCCCTTTAAGCTACCACTCGCTATATACACTAGTCAAAGCCAACATCTCACACACCTCTAATCAGGCACAGCTCTTGAATATCCAAATGACATCGTTGCAGCGGCAAGATGATCAAATTCCTACTTTACTTCCTTTTCTGATCCGATACCCACTGCTCCATGTTGCTTCCCCCTTATATCACCAGCACCTATCATTGCTCCCCGATAATAATAGAGGTGCTTGTCTGTCCCATTTCCACGGCCCCACAGCTCCCATTAATCCGGAGACTCAGTGCCAGCTGCTAAGCTGCTATACCATGCGCGTGTCCCATACTTGACACAAACGCTGCCTCACGCCCACCGGCGCATTACCAGGTCCCCATTCCTTCCTTCTTCGCTCACAAAAGAAGTGTGACTCGCCAAGCAGTCGACCGAGAGCGCCGAAATAACGAGTGCCACCAGCGATTGAAACGACGCATAAAAGACAAGAAACATGCATCAGGAAGATGAAAAGCGCTCAAGGAGCTGTTATGGTTAAAGTCAATAAACTGACACCATTCTTTAATCGCGCTATCAACTATCCCGCCGACAGAGAAGAAAATGCCGAACAAAGGGGATGCTCTGCAGATAAAAGGAGCCAGCACGGTTCAACAAATTGCTGCGTTTGCATAGAAAGATTCTTCGCTGATGCCAGATTGAGATTTAATGGAGGAACCCTCATAAAGTGTAGTCCGTTAACTAAGGAACTAGATTACAAAACACTTGTTTGCCTGACGGTTTGGTCATCATTATGGTATACGTCCCAGATAGGGGTGATGCAAGATGTTGCAAAGTTCAACGGGGCCGCGGTGGAGTAGTCGAGCGGTCTAAAGCGTCTCGCTGCGGAGCGCTCGGTTGCTCGCCGTGGAGGTTCGAGTCCTCCCTGGAGCATGGGTGTGTGTGTTTGTCCGTAGTTTAGTTTACCTAGGTTTAAGTAGTTTGTAAGCTACGGACTGATGACCACGCAGTTTGGTCCGATAGAATTAAAAAGTTCAACGGGAAGGAGCAATATTTGTTACTGAATCTTTAGTAATCACGAAAGCGTCACAGAAATGGTTACGAAACAGCAGTGGCTGATGATGAAAGACAGACATTCTGTATCACGATAGGGTTTCTGTCAAATTTATGAGAGCAGAAGTTTCTCGATGAGTCAACGAAGATACTATTTCCTCTTAAGTCGTATCTTGTGAATCGACCATAAGGATACAATTAGAGAGACCATAGCCTACACGAAGGAATGCCCTGTCTTTCTTTCTGCGAATCGTACGAGATTGCAATAGGGGGAGGGTGTGACAGTGGTTCACCCTACGCCACACACCGTGATGTGGCTTGCGGATTGTGGGCGAGGTGTATGTTATCTAACATTAGAAGTGCAGCTGGGTCTCTCGTGAAGCACTTCTTAATTCTTTCATTTATCACTCTTTTTTGTGTTATTTCCTAGAGTTCTGACTTTCTGTGAGTTTGTAGGAAATATGGTAAGTAGTAATTATAGTTCATTTCAGGGATTACGAGGAAACCATAACAGAGGAATATGATGATTCACCTAGAACGGCGGACGGGTCAGTCTATATCAGTCGCTATAACAATTGCATTATTTCCAGAAGATTCATGCTCATTGATAGATTGATTTTGGATTCCAATCGCAAAACTCCCATTTTCTTCACTGCCTGAAAAATTTTCAATTTTCCAACAAGTGACCAGAGGGAGAGGAGGTTCAAACACTTGTATGAGAGTAGTACCACCTCAGTGTTCTTCATAACAATAACGGTTTTAGTGGTGCATTGTTTCTTGCAACGTTGTCCTACAAAAGAGAACATTATATATAATCTAAATGATAATTTCGATAATGAATCTGAAGGCGAGCCTCCTCGAGTCTTCATCTAATGAAAAATTTCCACAAGTAATGGATCCATATTCTTCATCAGAAGGTAATGTCACTCTTCAGGATGTTCTCTTAAATACTGATGAGGAAGGTATTTTTATGAGTTTGTTTTATAATAATTCTTGCTTATGTATGTGAGTCATAGACACAGATTTCAATTATAGTATTTATGCTTATACGCCGTTTTCAGGTTTTGTAAATCATACATTACGTTTACGGAATGTATGCGTTTTGTTCTAATATTCCGGAATATGTTGAATAAAAAGAGCGTTGTAATATTAATAACTGCTATTACAGGAACAGCAGCCATAAATGCGAGGTCAACTCCAGACGCTGAGAGACATCTAGGTCACCGCGGAATAGAAAATGCCGAAGATTCTGGACTATTCCAGTTTCCTTCATGTAGAGATTTTGAAGCACCAGACGGAACGACCTTGAATCTCGAAGCAATAGGTGACTGTTCAGCTGGATGATATGGACAAAAGAATCTTTTCAAGGACCATTTAGGACCATCTTAGTATGCTAAACGAAACGTGAAGAAGACCTGATACTGTGCATGGCATATAATTATATCGGACAAAACCTTGAAACACGTTGCAAAATTCAGTGGCACTCGAAGCATGTCAAGAAGTGATTTCACATGTTTGGACTACAAAAGCTGAATATATGAAAGGATTAATAGCTGTGTGGTATGTCCGTTGTGCTGGTGTTACGAGCTATACACAATGTGATTAACGAAGTTAGGAAATAATTTTGTGAAGTCAACAAGGGATTCAGACACATAATGCGCCATCTTCTATTTGACATTAGTCCCACAAGATAAGAATGACTAAAAGAAGATGGGCACGCTTTGGTATAATAAATATGGTATGCGTTCATTGCAAAAGCACAGTATGGCTACATACCTGGCCCATATATAACAATCGATGAACAAATTTTTCATTCACAGTTCCGATGCAGATTCACGCAGTTCATGGTCTCAAAAACAAACAAATACGACATAATTACTGGATGGTGGTAGATAAAGATTGTAAATGTGGTGTAAATGCTTTCCCTAATCTACGAAATAACGACACTAGGCCGAGTGAAGAGCGTCTAGGCGATTCAGTTATGAAAAAATTGATGCAACCTTACCTCAACACGTAAGATATTCACATGTGAGACATTTTTCACCTCCTTAGCTCTATCTGAAACATTGGAAGCAAACACTGTGAGTCTTGTGGGAACCATAAATTGATCTCTAAGGGGAATACAAGTCTGTACCAGAAATCCAGTGAACAATTATTCAACACAGTAAGGTTGAAAAGGAGAGATACTACACCTTTTTTTTATTTTTATTTTTTTTATCAGTGAAGGGGCGAAATAAATGTCCTTAGTCTCAGCACTATTCATCTTTATTTGACAGTTGAGGATAGAATGAAAAGGCAGATACATATATGTTTCATAGCCTCTCTAGACGACCTTCGGGATGTTGGGCTTTACACATGTTAACAACTTGCTGTATTTGGCTGGTATAGGCTTAAATGCGTGGGTATTGAGTATTTAACGGTGCTCTAAACGATAAGAAACTGAAATTCAGGGACTTCATACTGCACTTGGGGGGAGAGCTTGCTTAGAAGTGCGCAGCAACCCCTATCACACCTGAAGACAATTCTGAGAATCTGTGAAGTCGCTCTGAAAGTAAACAGAGAATATACAACATAGTAATTAGTTGCGTATACAATAACGTATTTTATTGTGTATATTTTTATCGGTTGCACGTTTGAGTCACCATTTTCATTACAAGTAACAGTAATCCATTGACATGCAGGAAAGGAAAGGTAGGCTAGTCATAAATGCCCAAGCCGGGGTTCTAGATATGTCCAAATATCAGCGGTTGTAATATTAAATTCACAGATAAAGAATCCTTTATTTGTGTTTCACTCTTAGTTCAAAAGTTTGTTGAGCTTATGGGACTTAATTGCGGGGTCATCAGTCTCTAAACTTACAAACTACTTATGAACTAACTTATACCAATGACTGCACAAACATCCATGGCTGACCTCGCACATCATAGCATAGCGCCTCAATGCGCTCGGCCGCTCCGCCGCGGCTTACTCTTAGTGAAAACGCTCGAAAAATTATGAATATAAAACTGGCTGGTAGATCATGGGGCACAGATACAGCCATACTGCGAACAGTACCAAGAATAGTAGTTTACACACTGAAGAATACTCTGCTCCAGTCTGGAAAAGAAGCCACTATATAAACAAGGTAGACGTATGCGTAATGAGCCATCAAATAACCTGCGCATAAAAATGTATTCCAACAACGCGGCTCTCCATGATCACTAACTTAGCTCCACCACATGTACGTCAACGAAAAAGATCTCTGGAAGTTACAGTGTAGTACCTGAGTACCCACATCGTTAAAGTGTTACCCGTAAGAAATAAGCTGGAACTGTATGGGAATTTATAGAAAACACAATGCGAACTATGAAATGGATTCCAGACATGGACGCTGATGTGTAACCGACAGCAAGTCTCGCATGTTCCATATCTTAATTCTATGCGTTTGTCATGTAACACGTATTACATTGTTGTCTTATATGTTTTGCAAAGGCTTATTGTCTTTCATTATTGTCGTTAAATTTGTATGTACTTTCTTATCCAATAATCTATACGTATAAAAATGTATTTATGAATGCGAGTTTTGTGTGTGTGTGTGTGAGAGAGAGAGAGAGAGAGAGAGAGAGAGTGTGAGTGAATGCATGTGTGCCTTCGATATCTCCTCTTTAATTACTGGACCATTTTCAACCAAAATTGCTAAACATATTCCGTACTATCAGGCAACAGTTATTGTTGGATAAGAACTACCTACGACACATTATTGAGGACATGTTGCGAAATAAGCAATGAAATTCGTGATAAACTGACACTTCTCAGTTCAACAAATTTTATATCAACATTCTTTACCATCAGAAATCAATAAGTATCTGAGTGAGAAACCCCTTTTACAGCAAGTACGACAACAATGAGTACTTCTCATCATGCAACGCTGATGAAGAGATTTTATTGATAAACTATTTAAAATGATAGCACTTAACCACTTGTAACAAACTTTACAAATAATTACAAACTTTTACGAAAGCTTAGTACTTTTCCGCTTTTGAAGCAGTAAAACAACAACATTCGCTATGTCTTTACATTGTATTATTTCTACACTACTGTACTAGTTAAATTCGAGTGTCAATTTACGTAAATTATCGTCTGATAATACTGAATGGTCCTCGGAAATAACAGTGCGGACATATTTAATGAACTATAAGGTCTTGAACAATTTGGTTAATCATAAATCGCTGCATCACACATGCACTTTCATTTTATTACATCTTCACCACACAGTCCATTCGCGCCATTTTTAGCATTAACTGAATGTAACTTAGAGTTATATTAGTAAGATACAAACCGCGGAAGCTATAACGTCACAATGATGGCAATGCATGAAAATTTGCTCCAATACGCATTAAGTTGTTATTTGTTACGTCTTTTAAACAACTTCCAATCGCATTACATTCGTCCAACGTGAAAAATTAAATTATTTTAGGATACATAGTTCAGGAGATATGACGTCGAAATGGTTGAGACGCATGAAAACGCATCTGAAATGGATAGAGCGTACGGTACAAAGTAATACACAGAGAGGGATGAAGCATTAACATAATAAAAGAGTGGTTACCATCCCGAGCAACGCCGAGAACGTACGCTGGTTTAGATATATTGGTATACGTTGCCTCAAGAAATTGTATTATTTGTTGATATTTGTATCACCTTGGCCGAAGGAACAAGGCGGGATCGTTTCTATTCGCATTCTTTGCCGGGGTGCTAGCCTAATGTAGGAGAGCCCTAGCAATTTGATACGTATTTCACAGGGAACATGAGGCAGAATGAAAGTATGTGGTATGGAGGGCGACGTAGTTTACGATAGTCCATGTAGGCGCTATGGCTGCAACGCTGTGTTAGCTGATTGGTCTAAAGCGCCTACCTAGTAGTAGGAGGTTCCTACACAGAACAAAATTTAATTCAGTGACTCTCCTCATATTTAATACCTTTCTCAAAAAATTGTTTTATTTGTTGATATTGATTTTAAATTTCGAAGAAAAGACGATACGTTGTTTTGTATTGTTTTATTCAGTTCGTCGAAAAAGCACTGCTGGTTAGCCTCCACGTCTGGTGCAGTTTTGCAATTTTACCTTAATGGGCTTTTTCGTGATATATACGTTCGAGGAACCAACACAATGGCTGACGCTTCTTGAAACGGACGTTCCCGGAACTCTGGCGGAAAACCATGCCGCGTCTCCCACAGCCACTGCCACAACAGATGACGGCTTCAATGTTAGTAAATGAACCGCAGAGGTAATGCTCTTGTTTTTTATCTTCATTATCTTGCGTATCGTTCCTAAGTGCTACAGATTCCACACTGCCGAGCACCATTCAAACATTGATCGGAAGCGTGATTTGTAAGCTATTTCTCTTGTTCCAGCGAATCTCAATGCAGCCTCTGCTTGATAAATGATTAATTTTATATTGTTGTTACACTTTAAATCACACATAATCTATGCGAGATATTTTAGGAAAGTAACTGATCAAGTGATTTATTTGAGTTGGATTAATGTTACAAAAAACGTATTTTTGTCTGTACTTTCAGAAGACGTTACATTTATTTTATCTGTTTGTCTTTTACCTTCACCCTTTTGACAGCGAGAGTATTGTTTTCAAAACAGCAGGGGCCAAACGCAATGGTAAATCCGCCAATTATCATGAAATGTTTGTAACTTACATACAGTAACATCCCTCGTGAATAACTTAATCTGTTACCGAAGTCCGGATCAGTATCCTGAGCTCTTTGACAGCTGACAAATGCAAAGTAAGATTGTAAAATTTTCTTGTGACTACATAGTCATAAGTTACAAATTTTCTGCCACGGTGGAGTAGCCGAGCGGTCTAAGGCGTCTAGCTTCGGTGCGCACTGTTGCTTGCCGTCGGAGGTTCGAGTCCTCCTTGGGGCATGGGTGTGTGTTTACTGTCATTAGATTAATTTACCTTAGTTTAAGTAATTTGTAAGCTACCCGACTGATGACCACGCAATTTGGTCCCATAGATTTACCAACATTTGAATATGTTTTAACAAATTTTCTGATTTAAATGCTTAACTCCTAAAGTGATACGTTATTAGACCAAATTTATAGACTCTATTCAAATTGAAGTTTTGCCAGTTGAGTTACCAGTGTCAGTAAATGGCATTATTTTTAATTGTGCTTACTTAGAAGCTAAAACCTTTTACACCGCCAGGGAGCTATACCTCAGTATTTAACTAAAATTTCAGGACGATACTTCTTCCGGTTTCGAGGTATTAACAGTGAGAGAGAAGGACAGGAAGATGTAATCGAAGTGATCATTCAAGAATTCCGATTTTGTCGATGCATGCGCAATCCTAAAAATAACAGAAATATATTTTAATTGATTACTCCAATATTATTGGACCTGAAAATACATTACTGGCCATTCAAACTGCTACACCAAGAAGAAATGCATATGATAGAAGCGTATTCATTGGACAAATATATTATACTAGAACTGACATGTGATTGCATTTTCAAGCAATTTGGGCGCATAGATCCCCCATTCGGATCTCCGGGCGGGGGCTACTCAGGAGGATGTTGTCATCAGGAAAGACAGTACTGGCATTCTACGGATCGGAGCGTGGTGTGTTAGATCCCTTAATGGGGTAGGAAAATTAGAAAATTAAAAAAAAAAGGAAATGGATAGGTTGCAGATAGATATAGTGGGGATTAGTGAAGTTCGGTGGCAGGATGAACAGGATTTGTGGTCAGGTGCGTACAGGATTATAAATACAAAATCAGTTGGGGGTATCACAGGAGTAGGACTGCTAATGAATAAGAAAACAGGAATGCGGGTAAACTACTATAAGCAGCACTGTTATCGCATTATCATTGTCAAGATAGATACGAAGCCAACACTGACAACAGTAGTACAGGTTTATATATCAACTAGCTCTGCCGATGATGAGGAGATTGAAGAAATGTATGAGGAGCTAAAGGAAATTATTCAGACAATTAAGGGAGAGGAAAACTTAATTGTGATGGGAGACTGGAATTCGGTAGTAAGAAAAGGAAGAGAAGGAAAAATAGTAGGTGAATATGGACTGGGCAGAAGGAATGAAAGAGGAAGTCGCCTGGTAGAATTTTGCACTGAACATGATTTAATCATAACAAACACCTGGTTTAAGAATCACAAAAGAAGGTTGTATACATGGAAGAGACCAGGAGACACCGGGAAGGTATCAGATATATTTTATAATGGTAACACATAGATTCTGGAATCAGGTTTTAAACTGTAAGACATACTCAGGGGCAGATATAGACTCTGACCATGACTTGTTGGTCATGAACTGTAGGCTGAAACTGAAAAAACTGCAGAAAGGTAGGAAAGTGAGATGGGACCTAGATAAATTGAAGGAACGTGAAGTTCTGGAGAATTTCAGAGGGAGCTTTAGACAACAATTTGCAGAAACAGGTGGAAATAAAACAGTAGAAGAGGAATGGGTAGCATTGAGAGATGAAATAGTGAAGGCAGCAGAGAATGAAGTAGGTAGAAAGGCAAGACCTACAAAACAATTCTCGTATATCACAGGAAATACTAAATTTAATTGATGAAAGGAGGAAATATAAAAATGCAGTAAATGAAAAAGGGGAAAATGGAGTACAGACGACTAAGAAATGAGATTGACAGGAAGTGCAAAATAGCTAAGCAGGAGTGACTAGAAGCCAAACGCAAATCTGTAGAAGAATGTATAAGAAGGGGAAAAGTAGATACCGCCTACAGGAAAATAAAAGAGACATTTGGGGGCAAGAAAAGCAAATCTGCGAATATCAAGAACTCAGATGGGAAACCAGTTCTCAGCAAAGAAGGGAAAGCTGAAAGGTGGAAAGAGTACATAGAGCAGCTCTACAAAGGAAATGAACTTAGAGACAATATTGTAGGAAGGGAAGAGGAAGTATATCAAGGTGGATTTGACAGAGCCCTGAAAGACCTAAGTCGGAACAAGGCCCCGGGAATAGATGACATACCTTCAGAGTTACTAAAGTCTCTGGGAGAGCCAGCCATGACAAAACTATTTGAACTAGTAAGATGTATGAGAAGGCGAAATACCCTCAGACTTCAAGAAAAATGTAATAATCCCCATTCCAAAGAAATCAGGCGCCGACAGGTGTGAAAATTACAGAACCATCAGTTAGATAAGTCATGGCTGCAAAATTTTAACAAGAATTATCTACAGGAGAATGGAAAAGTTGGTAGAAGCTGACCTTCGGGAAGATCAGTTTGGATTCAGGAGAAAGGTAGGAACCCGGGAGGCAATACTCACTTTACGACTTATCTTAGAAGATAGATTAAGGAAAAGCAAACCTACATTTTTAGCCTTTATAGATTTGGAGAAAGCGTTTGACAATGTTGACTGGAATGCACTCTTTCAAATTTTGAAGTCAGCAGGGGTAAAATAGAGGGAAAGAAGAGTTATTTACAACTTGTACAAAATCCAGACCGCAGTTATTAGACTCGAAGGGCATGAAAGAAAACCATTAGTTGGGAAGGGAGTAAGACAGGGTTGTAGCCTTTCTCCGGTGTTATTCAATTTCTACCTCGAGCAGGCGGTGAAGGAAAGCAAAGAAAAATTTGGAATAGGGATTAAAGTTCAGGGTGAAGAAATAAAAACGTTGCATTTTGCTGATGACATTGTAATTCTGTCAGAGACAGCAAAGGACCTGGAAGAGCAGTTGAATGGAATGGACAGTGTGTTGAAGAGAGCGTATAAAATGAACATTAACAATAGCAAAACGAAAGTAATGGAATGCGATCTTAGAAAATCAGGCGATGCTGTAGGAATTAGATTAGGTAACGAATCAATGAAGGTGATAGGTGAGTTTTGTTAATTGGGTAGTAAAATAACATGAGATGGTCGCAGTACAGAATATATAAACACAGAATGGCAATGGGAAGAAAACATTTTTGAAAAAGAAAAATTTGCTAACATAGAATTTTAATTTAAGTGTAAAATAAGTCTTTTCTGAAGGCATTTGTGTTGCCTTGTACGGGAGTGAAACATGGACGATAAGCAGTGCGGACAGGAAGAGAATAGAGGCTTTTGAAATGTGGTGCTACAGAAGAATGCTGAAGATTAGGTGGGTAGATCGCATAACTAATGAATAGGTACTAAACAGAATTGTTGAGGAAAAGAATTTTTGGCATATCTTGACTAAAAGAAGGGATCTCTTGGTAGGACACATTCTTAGACATCCAGGAATCGTAAATTTAGCATTGGAGGTAAGTGTGTCGGGTAAAACTCGCAGAGGAAGACCAAGAGACACGTATAGTAAGCAGATTCAATTGGATGTGGGTTGCAATTCTTCTGAGGAGATGAAAAGGCTTGCTCAGGACAGAGTAGGGTGGAGAGCTGCATAAAACTATGCTCCGGACTGAAGACCATAACAACAACAGATCCTGAGAAATCAGTATCCAGAACAACCACCTCTGGCCGTAATAACGGCCTTGATACGCCTGGGCATTAAGTCAGATAGAGGTTGGATGGCGTGTATAGGTACAGATGCCCATGAAGCTTCAACACGATACCACAGTTCATCAAGAGTAGTGACTGGCGTATTATGATGAGCGAGTTGCTTTGCTACCATTGACCAGACGCTTTCAATTGGTGAGAGATCTGGAGAATGTGCTGGCCAGGGCAGTAGTCAAACATTTTGCATTTCCAGACAGGCCCGTACAGGACCTGAAATAAACGGTCGTGCATTATCCTGCTGAAATGCAGGGTTTGAGGGATCGAATGAAGGGTAGAGCCACGGATCGTAACCCATCTGAAATGTAACGGCCACTGTTCAAAATGCCGTCGATGCAAACAAGAAGTGCTCAAGACGTTTAAAAAAATGGCACCCAATATCATCACGCCGGGTGATACGCCAGTATGACCATGAACGAATACACGCTTCCAATGTGCGTTCACCACGATGTCGCCAAATACGGATGCGACCAACATGATGCTGTAAAAAGGACCTAGATTCATTCGAAAAAATGACCTTTGCCATTCGTGCACCCAGGTTCATCGTTGCGTACACCATCGCAGACACTCCTGTCTGTGATGCAGCGTTAAGGGTAACCGCAACCGTGGTGTCAGAGCTAATAGTCCATGCTGCTGAAAAACGTCGTCGAACTGTTCGTGCAGATGGTTGCTGTCTTGCAAATATCCCCATCTGTTGACTCAGGAATCAAGACGTGACTGCACGATCTGTTACAGTCATGCAGATAAGATGCCTGTCACCTCGACTGCTAGTGATACGAGGTCGTTGGATCCAGCACAGCGTTGCATATTGCCGTCCTGAACCCACCGATTCCATATTCTGCTAACAGTCATCGGATCGCGACCAACGCCAGCAGCAATATCACGACACGATAAACTGCAGTCACGATAGGCTACAATCCGACCTTTATTAAATTCGGAAACGTGATGGGACGCATTTCTCCTCCTCACACGAGGCATCACAATAAAACGGTAAACTGCTGTTTGTGTATGACAAATCAGTTGGAAACTTTCCTCATTTCCGCACGTTGTCGATGTCGCCACCGGCGCCAACCTTGTGTGAATGCTATGAAAAGCTAATCATTTGTATATAACAGCATCTTCTTCCTGTCGGTTAAATTTCGCGTCTGTAGCGCGTTTTCTTCATGGTGTAGCAATTTTAATGGCCAGGAGTGTATATATAGAGAATTTTCGGGTGGAATTTTCAGAGTCCATAGCCGTAAACATTGAGTCTTTGTCTGTTATGTCTCTTCGTACACTCGTAAATGCAAAAAATATTCGTGGTGTTACGGTTCTGTTGGTTGTACTTATATGGCTGTCGTGAAGTTATGCAAAATAAGTCAGTATTTTTTATGACTTTAAGCAGTCCTGTGCATTTTAAGAAATGAGGTTTTTGGCGCAGATGTCTGAATAGGATATAAACTTGTCATTCTTTCATACTGTGTTGTCAGGTGATTATATTAGAAATTTTCGGGTGTTATGGAGAAAAGTAAACGTATTAGTTTGGAGTTGGTCATGAAAGAAGAGGTTCAAAATATATAAACGGATATTTATGACTGACACTCACGAAAGAGCAATAGATTTACTGGAAGGGCAGCTGTCTAGATTGTATGCCATGCAGTACAGAAAATGACTTGATACTTACCAAGGAATTTGGATCGCAACATAACGGAGCCCAACCTGATCTGTGACATGGAATTCGTGAAAACTAGTACGAGACATTTCCCAAAATATATAGTTTTCGTAGTCAGTATGTTCATAGAATTTCATTCTAATCGATTTCTCATGCGTCCATGTAGAAATCCTTCCGTACAACATGCTTGGCAAAGGTGTAGAGGACTTCATGTTAACAAGTCTAACTTATTGATACACAGTGAAAACGATGCCGGGTATTTGTATCACAGAACTTCGTGCGTGGTGGCCGTGCCAACATTCACCCCGGGGAATACCGTTTTGACCAGCTATCGTAGCTACAGCAGCACATGAAACTTATGCAGGTAAACAGCATACGGTATTGGTGTGCAGTAGACATAACGAATGTGATGTCTCTAGCGCCATTAGCACTCCACCTACAGACGAAGGTAACTGACAGAGTTTGGGAACATTCTACAAGAGTCCTGTATGTCATGATCAGAGTTCGTAAGTTGGGGCCCTCAGTCTGAAATCTGTGTGTCAGTTAGGTGAAACGTTGCTATTCCGCGGCGGAGCGGCCGAGTGCTGTCAATCGCCAGGCTACGATTCGCGAGGCCGTTTCCCGTCGGGGGTTCGAATCCCCATTGGGCATCGATGTTTTTGCTGTCTTTAGTATAAGTTAGTTCATAAGAAGTTTGTATGTTTAGGGACTGATGACCCCGCAGTTAAGTCCCGTAAGCTTAATAAACATTTGAACATTTTTTGAACGTAGGCGTATTTCTTGCGCAGAAATTTCTAATGGAACGTTTTCCTGCGGGCTGCCTTACCTCCAATTTATATACATACGCTTCTCCATTATCTGAGTAAGTTTTTTACATCATTGCGGAAATATGCTACAAACAAGGTCACTTTCCCCCCGTATTTTGTTCCATTATTGCTTGACATCACTTTCGCTTTTCTCTCGAAAGAGTTTCAGTTTATTTCCGGTTGTCGTAGCGTATCTAGTGCCTACCCTGAATTACCATATATCAGAGTTTTTCAATCTGAGGGTCGCTACCCACGGGGGTGTCGCAAAGCGTTGTTCAGGGGGTCGTCATTACGGGAACATAAAACAAGCAGAACATTGCATGGGTTTCTCAATACAAGTTTCTCAATCAAATGCTTAGAAAATTAAAACTTATTTCAAACTAAAATTACGTAGAGTAGTTCATTGTTTATCGTAATAAATATACCGTGTTAACAATGAAGAAACGAAAAGCTAGAAAGTTGTATTCAGAAGCCAATCGATAGTCAAATTAAGAAGATGTCTTCAGTAATTTTAAAAAATTCGAAAAAGAACTCTCGTCCTTTACAGACTGACTCTACAGTAGAACATTTCTTTGCGAAGTAATTCGATTCCGCTCCTTGCCTGGAATCTGTAACATTCATTATGCAACAAATATTTTTCTGTTGGAATTCATATGAAATTGGGATAATGTGTTCCAATTCGAACGATAAAAAAAATTCGTCAGATAACGTATAACACTCTACTTTTTTTTCTTATAAAAATCGTATAAACAGAAGCGAATTAAACTAGTTGAAGACATGAAGTAAAATATGATCTACGTGTCATTTTTTTCCATTTCGGAGTTATAACCGGAATTTTAGTCTATGGGCCCAGCCAGTTGTGGTATATTATGATCTAAGTGCCAAAACTGTTTTTAGTAGTTCATTTCATCACCAACAGATTGCGTAAGCTGTATTCAAACGGCAGCAAATTGTGAATTATGATGTAAAGTGCACACAAACATCATTGTCTTGTTCTCAGGTTCATTCTTGTATTGTTTTGAGGTTGTGTTTTCATGACGATATTAAGTGTAGTAACAGCGTGTCAAATATTGTTTTAATGTAAATTGTTTATTGTTTTATAATAAGTGAAGGAGTTAAAAGATGTCAGAAGAAGGGAAAATAAAGAATTTCAGAACAAAAGAAGAAACTAAGGAACAATGGACAGGAATATACTACTAAAAAGAATATTGTGATTCCAGCCAAGACACATCTTCCTCAAAACATGAAATGTAAGTGTAAATATAAGCGCAGAGGTATCTCACCTGCCCAAAAGCTACCACTATTTGAAGATTTTTACAAAGCAGAAGCACAAAAATTACCTCTTGGGCCTACTGTGAAGCCAGTAAACAGGAAGACGCCACGGGCAATTCAAAATTCGTAATAAAAGCAGGTGACAGGCTGCTGTTGTTTATGCGCTTCCCAATGGGGAAGGCGAAATCGTCCATACCTGCTGGTCAACTATTCAAGAGATATTTTCTTTAGTTGCAACATGATTGCAATTGTTGGCGGATCTAATAAACATTGGTAATCCTATGTACATCGAGAAAAGGGGTAGCCGCCCGCGGAGGCCGAGCGGTCTGCGGCGCGCCAGTCACAGTCACCACGGCCGCTACGGTCGGGGTTTCCAATCCCCTCTCGGGCATGGCTGTTTGTGTCGTCTTTAGTATAAGGTAGTTCATAAGTAGTTTGTAAGTTTAGGGGACTGATGATCTCGCAGTTAAGTCCCTTAAGCTTAACAAACATTTAAACATTTTTTTTAGAATAGGGGTAACAGGACTGGGCCCCGTAAATACACCGTTGAAGATGAGAAACAAGTGCGTGATCATGTAAACTCGACTCCACGAGAGGACTGCGCGTATGGGCGAAAGAAGTCTGAACAAGAGTACCTATCACAAGAACTTAACATCGGTAGGCTATTCAACGCATTTGCCCAGTGTCCAGATACCCACATCACAGAACGAGTCTACTACGACACTTTCAAAAGCAATTTTCCTAAACTCTGCTTCCATAGGACTAGACCTGGGCCGGTCGCGGTGTCCGAGGGGACTAAGGCGCTCTAGTCACGGTCCGCACGGCCACTACGGTCGGGGGTTCGAATCCCCCCTCGGGCATGGATATTCGTGCCGTCCTAGTTCGTAAGTAGTTCATAAGTAGTTTGTAAGTTTAGGAACTGATGACCCCGTAGTTAAGTCCCATAGACTATACAAACAGTTGAACTAGACCTGGTACTTCAGTAACATGTGATACGTTAGCGTCAGACCCTGCATCCTCTTTAGGAGATAAGAACAAACAGAATCGAAGCCAACTAATCTGCTCCGTGTAAAAGCAGAGACTCCCTGACAAATATCGTAAATGCCTAAAACTATTCCAAACTTTTAAGCCTCCTATAATATAAACGTTGTTTGGCACTTAGACTGTTATGTTAACCACATGGCACTTACAAGGAAATTACATGGGCTCGAACAAACATATCTGTATGAACTTTTGGTTACAGGATCTCTACCTACACCTCAATGTGCTGGTGGGTGTCGTTTTTCTGCAAAGCTCTGCAACCATGCTCTAGATAGCACTGTAGATGTAATTGTAGTCGCCATACGTAATGCAGATATCTTAACTATAACTTATGTAATAATCATCTACATGTTCTCTAGTGAAATGTCATTAAAAGCCGTCATGATAGTTGCAACTTTAACCTTCTTCCAGAAAGACTGTTGGTATTCACTGCCACTGCCTCCATCGCCTTTTCCCGCACTGACGGTATCACTACAGCTCGCAATTATTTGTTAGTCATTATCATCCCTATTATCATTATTATGAGTTTGTAACAACAGTATCTAACTTATGCTCATATTTCTGTACCATAACAGATTCATCTTCTACACTAGTACGATCTTCATAAAGAAGGGTTCTTCGTAACTTCATCTCAACTAATCGCAATACATTAGCTGGATTGATTAGCAATCGCCGCCCCATCTGACGCTACACCACACAAATAACATCACAAAACGCAACTTCGGAGGCACACTGCACCGTCCCTACTGGCGAACCGACAGGTCAAAATGCAATGCGGCATGGCACACGCAGAGGCCTCTAACGGACGACTACAGAGTTTTGCAGATGCGGGAGTATCACTAGTACAATAAGGGATCTTTACATTATCTCTCATACGATTTTGGTGTATATGTCTCTGTTCTAGCCCAAGTACTTTCCTTGTTAGATCACTATTTGTATTTGGTGCTGTGGACTTTGTTTTCATTTTAAGATTTAAAAATTAAAAAACTTGTAAAATAGAATGAGATTTAATAAAGATTTCATTTGCACAACGTGTATTTGGGCCTAATTTAAGTGATTTTCTTTAATGGGGAGCATTTACAATTTACAAAGTTGGTCTCTTTAAAAATAACATCATTATCTCAAAACTTAGATCACAATCTATTTCAGGCTTCAGTTACTTTTCAAATGAGACACACAGTTGTTCCGCGGTTCAGTGTGCATGTGTGTGTGTGTGTGTGTGGGGGGGGGGGGGGGGGAGGTCTCCATGTTTTTACTTGAACGGGCGTCGGACATACAAAAAAGTTGAAAAACACTGCTCTATTTGAATACCAAGACGTTATAATAAGAAGACGGAAAACTATTTCACCTGTCATTCCAGCCCATAAATGCCAGTCTTAACGTCCCTAATTATGTTGCTGCACCAGACAGCTCAACCTTCGGTTACAGTGTTTACCTCTATGCCAAGAAGTCCCTCCCACTAAAGTAATAACAACATTTCCATCACTTGCCGACGTAGGAAGCCGTAACGAATTACGCAGCATAGCTGCTAGCGATGCATCGCTCTTTAAGTCTGAAACTGCCATTCATTAATAAATGTATCGCACTACTCATCGAGTTATTTCCATGACGAAAGCTACCCCTGGCGACCAACTGTTTCCGCAAGCAACGTAAATGTTGTGAATATTCCGCCAGGCTGTAGGTAAATTAAAGGAGCCCGTTCCGGAGATCAAAGAAACCGCGGCGTGCTCCCGGACGGGACCGCCCGCGCCAAAATAAACAAATCCGCGAGTGGTGCACGGCTAGGGCTCCTTCACCTCCCCCCCCCCACCCACGCCCCTTAGGCGAAGCGCTCCCTCCCTCCCTCCCTCCAGCGTGGCGTAGCATCCCTTTTCCGCCGGAAACTGAAGCCGCACGCCCGTCGTCTGTTGCCATAGAGACGGCTGCTATTGACAGAGTGCCGTGCGGGTGCCTCGCGTAATCTGACAGAAGGAACTTGGACTGCGGTGGACGGCCGAATGTCTGCGGAAGTGCAGACGGGCCCCTTGAATAACCAAAGTGGTGGTACCTCCAGTCACCAGGAATTATTTGACATTATACAAAACTGATAAACAAACTCAATATTTGTGTGGAGAATGAGTACGATCTGAAGCGATAGCAATGGTAATACTACCGACGACAGTACTGCTAAGGCAGAATTACTAAACACAGCTTTCCGAAATTCTTTCACCAAAGAAGACGAAGTGAACACTCCAGTATTCAATCCAAGAACAGCTGCCAGCATGCGAAACTTAGAAGTAGATGTTCCTGGAGTAGTAAAACAACTTAAGTCACTAAACAAAATTAAATCTTCCGGGCCAGATTGTATACCAACTAGATTCCTCTCAGAGTATGCTGATGCAATAGCTCCGTACTTAGCTATAATTTACAACCGATCACTCAGCGAAAGATCCGTACCCAAAGACTGGAAAGTTGCCCAAGTTACTCCAATATTCAAGAAAGGCAATAGAAGTGATCCCCAAAATTACAGGCCTATCTCATTGACGTCGATTTGCAGTAGGATTTTGGAACATATACTTTGTTCGAATATTATGTACTACCTCGAACAGAACGACCTATTAACCAATAGTCAGCACGGATTCAGAAAGTATCGCTCTTGCGAAACACAGCTCGCCCTTTATTCACATGAAGTGTTAAGTGCCATCGACAAGGGATCTCAAATCGATTCCATATTTCTGGATTTCCGGAAGGCTTTTGATACCCACAAGCGGCTTCTAATGAAATTGCGTGCTTATGGAATATCTCCCCAATTGTGCGATTGGATTCACGACTTCCTATCAGAAAAGACACAGTTCGTTGTAATTGACGGTAAGTCATCAAGTAAAACAGAAGTGATATCTGGCGTTCCACAGGAAAGCGTTATAGGTCCCCTACTCTTCCTCGTGTTTATAAACGATTTAGGAGATAATCTGAATAGCTCCCTTAGACTGTTCGCGGATGATGCTGTCGTTTATCGGTCAGTGAAGTCAACAGAGGATCAAAAGCAACTGCAAAGCAATTTAGACAAAATTTCTACTTGGTGCGAAAATTGGCAATTGACACTAAATAAAGAAAAGTGTGAAGTAATACACATGACCACTAAAAGAAATCCGCAGAACTTCAATTACGCGATAAATCAGTAATACCTTAAGGTCGTAAATTCTACCAAATACCTAGGAGTTACAATTACGAACAACTTTGACTGGAGAGAACACACAGAAAATATTGTGGGGAAGGCGAACCAAAGGTTACGTTTCATTGGCAGAACGCTTAGACGATGCACCAGCTCCACCAAAGAGACTGCCTACACCACACTTGTGCGCCCTCTCCTGGAGTACTGTTGCCCCTTGTGGGACCATCACCAGGTGGGACTGACGGAAGATATTGAGAAGGTTCAGAGAAGGGCAGCTCGTTTTGTTTTATCACGTTACGGGGGGGGAAAGCGTCACGGAAATGTTGCACGAATTGGGGTGGAAATCATTAAAAGAAAGACGTTATTCATTGCGACGTGATCTGTTTGCGAAGTTTCAATCACCGACTTTTAGTTATTAATGTGAAAATATTTTGCTAGCACCCACCTACTTAGGGAGACATGACAATCTCAATAAAATAAGAGAAATCAGATCGAAAACGGAACGATTTAGGTGTTCTTTCTTCCCGCGCGCTGTTAGAGAATGGAACGGTAGAGAAAAGTTATGAAAGTGCCCTCTGCCAGGCACTTAAATGTGTTTTGCAGAGTATCTATGTAGATGTAGATGTAGAAGCCAAGACTGATGGAAAAAAAAAATTAACGTTCAGGATTAATCTCAAAGATCAGAGCAGACAAACAGATTGATGAGCGGAAACATTATTAGACCACCGTCAACATAAACGTTGCCTAGTGACGTGGACAGCACTCGATAGAGTAAGAGGAGTTTGTGATGTGATTACAAACAAGACACAATGTGCCCAGGATTCGTTAGTAGTATAGCAAGGGGATATGAGCACAGTGATAATCGACCGTCGACATTAGTCTCAACAACGTCAGGTACCGTTACTCTTTTTTTATTTTTTTATTTTTTTTGGGACTTAACTACGGGGTCATCAGTCCATAAACTTACAAACTACTTATGAACTACGTACGAACTAGGACGGCACAAATATCCATGCCCGAGGGGGGATTCGAACCCCCTACCGTAGTGGCCGTGCAGACCGTGACTGGAGCGCGTTAGTCTCCTCGGCCACCGCGGCCGGCGTACCGTTACTCCCCACCCCTCCTCCCTAGGACACTAGCGCTCGTTGCTGATCAAATAACGCAAACAAATGTTCAAATCCAGAATGAAACTTTCACTCTGCAGCGGAGTGTGCGCTGATGTGAAACTTCCTGGCAGATTAAAATTGTATGCCGGAACAGGGACTCGAACGTGAGACCTTTGCCTTTCGCGGGCAAGCGCTCTACCGACTCAGCTATGCCGACACGAGTCAGGATGCCGCCTCACAACTTTACTTCAGCCAGTACCTCGCCTCCTACTTTACAAACTTCACAGATGCTCCCCTGCGAAACTTGCAAGACTAGCACTCCTGGAAGAAAGGATATGGTGGAAATATGGCTTAGCCACAACCTAAGGGATGTTTCCAGAATGAAACTTTCACTCTTCAGCGGAGTGTGCGCTGATATGAAGCTTCCTGGCAGATTCAAAAATGTTCAAATGTTTGTATAGCTTATGGGACTTGACTACGGGGTCATCAGTCCCTAAACTTACAAACTACTTATGAACTAGCTAATACTAAGGACGGCACAAATATCCATGCCCGAGGGGGGATTCGAACCCCCGACCGTAGTGGCCGTGCAGACCGTGACTGGAGCGCCTCAGTCCCCTCCACCACCGCGGCCGGCCCTGGCAGATTAAAATTGTATGTCGGAACTGGGACTCGAACCTGGGACCTTTGTGTTTCGCAGGTTGATCAAGAACTATGTACATTCATCGTCAATTATTTAAACAGTCGTAACCGAAATCAAATATTTGAGAGTATTTAACAAGTGTTTCGTTTTCGGAATTCGTTTACCACCTGGAAAAATCTGTGTATTACACTTTATAGACTCTGTTAGGTAAAGTTATACAATGAATCTTTATTATAACTCGTATGGTATGCTATATTTGCATGTGAGACAAACAGAATTCGTTATGTAATGTCACTGGTATGTGCGCAAGTACTTAAAATGCTTAAGTTCAAGCCACTAACACACTCCTCGTATAGGCGAAGTATGCGGCAGCCTACGGACGTGAACCCTCTAGTCCCAAGGATGGTTACTCTCGAAAGAAACATCTGACTTCTTTAATAGCTGCTATGACCAAGTAAATACTGACCAAAAGAATGGTTTCTATACATTGCTACAAATATAACATGTTGCCCATTACAGAAAAATGAGTTTGTTTGCTAATCATTTGCTGCAATTTCCCGATGTTATATATCTGTAACGAGGGGCACAAGAGGGTTAAAAATATCTTGGCCCCGGTGGTGTAGAAGTAATCTTTGGCTCGTTTTGCCCTAGAAGGGTTAGATGGTGGTCTGTTATGTTGTAATCCCATGTGTTTGATGTGAATTTCTCCGATCTGTGAGTCGCCTTGTCCTAAAAAGAGCCGGCCGCGGTGGCCGAGGTGACTGAGGCGCTCCAGTCACGGTCAGCACGGCCACTACGGTCGGGGGCTTGAATACCCCCTCGGGCATGGATATTTGTGCCGTCCTAGTTCGTATGTAGTTCATAAGTAGTTTGTAAGTTTAGGGACTGATGACCCCTTAGTTAAGTCCCATAAGCTTTACAAACATTTGAACATTTTCCCAAAAAGTGTTACAGTTGGGTCTACTGTGTTGTAAGCACCCATAGTTTAGTATCTATTCCGTGATGTGGAAAGCGAGGAGTAGGCATCCTAGGTTTCTTTCCTCTGTGGAATGAGCCTTCTACTCTTCTGCGCTCTATATAGACTGCCTTTGATATGTGTTCAATGGCAATCAAACGTCGATGTGATTACCTAAAATATGTAACACTTGGAATCCGCAGCAGCTAATACGTTCGGTACCTAATTGTGATATTATTAGACTATGCAAACAATTCTTTTCGCAACCAACACATTTTCTCGCAACCTATTTTGTATGGAGTGACTTCACACTCTTCATTATTCAAGGTCGAGTGCAAATTTTTGCACCATGCAGATATAGAAATCCTCTTCCAGTTGCTTTTGATCTACTTGTAACTTAACTAACTGATAAATCACAGCATGTACCACAAACAGTCTACGAGAGCTGCTAATATTGTCACCTAAATTGTTTGTAACGATAAGGAACAGTAGGCTCATGATAACACTTCTTCGGAAACGCCAAGTATCACTTCTGGCTTGCCTGATGACTTCTCGCCAGTTACAATGTACATCATTTCTGGCTGGAAATAGCTAATCAAATCGCACAACTGTGGCGATTTTATACAAGCACGCAATTTGAATAGGAGACGCTTGTGAGGTGCAGTGTCAAAGCCTTCGGGAAACCTAAAGATATCGGTTTGGTTTGAGATCCCTGGACGATAGCACTCATTATTTCACGTGAATGAAGAACTGTGATTCAGAAGAACGGAGCTGTATCAGCCAGTGTTGGCTATGGGTCAATAGGTTGTTCTCATCGTAGTTCATGATGTTTGAGAAAAGTATATGATCTAAAATTCAGCTGTAAACCGATGTTCATGCAATTGGACTGTAATTATGCGGATCACTCATATTGCCATTTTTTAATATTGCAGTGACCTGTGCAACTTTCCAGTCTTTGGGTACGGATCTTCTTTTGAGGGAATGGTTTTACATGACAGCTAGGTATGGAGCTATTGTTTTAACATACTGTTAAAGAAACCCAATTGGTATTAAGGTTTTGCCACGGTGGAGTGGCCGAGCTTTCCAAGGCGACTGTCTGCGGAGCGCGCCGCTACTCGCCGTCGGACGTGCGAGTCCTCCCTCCGGTAGGGTGTATTTGTTGTCCTTAGTGCAAGTTAGTTTAAGCAGTATGTAAGCCTAGGGGCTGAAAATATGAGTAGTTAAGTCCCATACATTTACATGCATTTGAACATCGGCATACAATTTGGACTAGGAGACTTGCTTTTGTTAAGTGATTTAAGTAGGGAAAAGTAGAAGGGAAATGAGGGGAAGGAGCCGCGGCGGAGCGGCCGAGCGCATTGAAGCGCTATGCTAAGATGCGCGAGGCCGTTCCCCGTCGGGGGTTCGAATGCCCCCTCGGGCATTGATGTTTGTGCCGTCTTTAATATAAGTAGTTCATTCATAAGTAGTTTGTAAGGTTAGAGACTGATGACCTCGCAGTTAAGTCCCATAAGCTTTACAATAATTTGAACGTTTCTAGAGGGAGAGGAAGAAGAAGGTTTGCAATCCTAACAAATATGAAGAAAGGAAGAATTTATCAGCAAATGAAGGAGGGTGCCCAGGACAGAAAGGCATGGAGGATGTTCAGCTGATACCTCTTTGAGATCAGATTTACTGAAAGATGAATTTTCAAACGTAATGAACAATGATGAGAACGACCTATTGACCCATAGTCAACACTGACTGATGAAGTACTTTTCTTGTGAATCATAGTGCTTCACTTACATGAAGTAATGAGGGCTGTGCTTCGGTGGAGTAGCCGAGCGGTCTAAGGCGCCTCATTGCGGAGCGCGCGGTTGCTCGTCGTCGGAGGTTTGAGTACTCCCTGGGGAATGGGTGTGTATGTGTTGTCCTTAGGTTAGTTTACCTTAGTTTAACTAATTTTTAAGCTACGGACTGATGACCACGCAGTTTGGTCCGACAGATTTACAAACATCTGAACATTTGAATGAGTGCTGTCGTCTTGGGATCACAAATTAATTCCGTATCTTTCGATTTTCGGAAGGCTTTATACCTCACAAGCGTCTCTAATTCTACATTAAGCCGCTGTTCTTGATTAGAATTCCGTAGAATTTGTTTCGTCTTGTTTGGTGTAGGAAAACTGTGTTCAGCAAATCTGCATTAACAGAACTGTCTTCAGCAGCATCACAGTTGCTATCATGCGGTGAAGGTATTGATTGTGAAGAGACGAACTACTTCTGGAGGGGGGAGGGTGGCTTTACTACCTAGCTCTTCTCTGCCGACTGTGTCATGCCTACAGTACTTAGCATAATATATAACTAAGCTAACATATTTAACTACTTGTGATTCACGAAGAATAACATAATGTATATCTGGTATAAACTGTAGTGACATTGCCTAGCGGACACGGTCATCCCTCAAGGTATTACGTAATAATGACATCGTTAATTTCTTATTGTATTTGTGTGGTGTGTTCATTCGGACATGTCCGATAGAACAGACACCACACCAATATAATAAGTATTTGCACGGGGACACGGCGTTAGCTTCAATTATTTCACCTCGCACGGGAATCCGTAATCGCGAGTGTATGAGGGCATGAACGATAAAGACGGTACAGCAACCTCGTGCGACTTGTGAGCACTTGAGACGGACGGGAGGCGAGCACGGGTAGCCAAGTTGTTTCGCGGGTGCCTCCTTCATTTTCGTTGGCTGACGGTAGTGTGGTGCATGCGTGATAATTAAATAGTGCCAGGATGGCGCCCAAAACGAATAATATGACCCCTGATGGGCATTTTCCTAAGGATTGGCAGCGATTTGTAAAAACATGGTTCGACCAACAAGCAAGAAAAATTAGGTAAAGACAAAACTGAATTAACAAAGCAAAGGCTGCTCCTCCTAGACCAGCTGCCCGTCCATTGAGACCCGTTGTTCTATGGCGACAATTCAGGTGTCACACAAAACTGCGTGCAGGTCATGGATTCACAGTGGAAGAAATCAAGGGTGCTTGACTAAATAAAAATTTTGCTAGGTCTATAGGCATTGCTGTCGATCTTCGCCGTAGGAACAAATCTGTGCAGTGCTTGCAGCAGAATGTACTACGTCGGAAGGAGTACAGATCTAAGCTCATACAGTTCCCTGTTCACGAAAACAAGTGTGTAAGGAAGGGTGAAGCCACGGAGGAAGAGAGGAAAGTGGCTAGCCAACTGCAAACAACGGTGATGCCAATAAAGCAGCCACCACTGAAACCTAAGGCCAGGACAATTATCGACGAGGACGAAAAGTTCTCTGCCTTTACTGCTCTACGCAAGGTACGTGCTGATGCTCGTTTAGTTGGTATGAGAGCTAAACGACTGAAGGATGCCGCTGAGAATCCCGATGATGTGAGCAAGGCAGACAAAGAAGCGAAGAAGAAGAAGAAGTTGATGTTAACTGTGTAATATTTGCACAAATAAATGATAAACAGAAAGAAAAGTCGTTAAGGCGACCACTGGCGGGAGAGCCGGGTTCGATTCTCGGCCCGGCTCCATTTTCACTTGTCGCCATTGTTTCATTTCATTGCCCTAAAGCAACCACTGTCAGTTCTTTCCTTCCTAATTCTTCTTCCTTCCTCTGCTTTATCAATAATTTGCATATTCTTTAATTTCATTATTGGAAAACTGATTTTAGACGCCTAATTTGAAATAGACGTGCTTGTGACAGTAACAGCCTTACTATTAATACTTGCAAAACCTTCTCAAGGAAATCCTTCGTGGAACATCTGAACAATTTTAACATAATGTCAGTTATGTTGCCTCTCAATCGGAAACTAAGCTGCAAATGTATGTCTTATTTTTGGGAACACATACAGCTGAAACGGAAAATGGTGTGTAATACGGCTCAAAAAGTGTGATACGTTGGTAGTATTCTGAAAACGAATTGAATGTTATCCCTGTATTTCTTCCAGAACTAAATGAATTTTGCATAATCTGCAATCGCACGTTGCTAAAACGTCTCGCTGCGGAGCGCGCGGTTGCTCTCCGTGGAGGTTCGAGTCCTCCCTGGGGCATGGGTGTGTATGTTGTGCGTAGGTTAGTTTATCTGGGTTTAAGTAGTTTTCAAGCTACGGACTGATGACCACGCAGTTTGGTCCGATAGATTTACAAAAATTTGAACATTTGAATCGCACGTTGCCCTCTCGCTCCCCCCCCCCCCCCCCCCCCTCACCCTGCCCCGTGTCTCATTTTTCCCTTCGTGCGAAGACCCTCGTCTACTGTGTCGATGAGAGTGTGCCTGTCAAAATTTTCAAATGTTTGTAAAGCTGTGGGACTAAACAGCAGTGGTCATCAGTCCCTAGAGTTACAAACTACTTCAACTAACCTATGTTGAAGACAACACACACATTCCCATTACCGAGAAAGAACTCGAACCTCCAACGGAAAACAGACGCACGTTCCGCACAAGGCGACTTAGAGAGCACAGTCAGTGGAGTTGTAGAACTTCTCAAAGATCTCCAATTACACTGCACAGTTCATTTCTATGACCTTCAGCAGTGTATGAACGTTCGAAATCTCTTAACCATTGAACCATTATCTTTCTACAATCTACTTGGGATACACGGATTTTGTGGTTACAGCATGCAGGGTTTAAAGAAATGCGTTTTTACAAGGTCTGTCTTCTCGCTATACACTTTGTAAAGTACGAGCATTCTATCGGTCAACAGACTGCATATGTCATATGTTTTAAACTAATACTTTATTACAAAACAGGGTAAGTTCGATTGGAGAATGAACGTTCATGGAAATTTTTATGAAAGATAGCAATAGTTCCCCAGAATCGCAATAATAGCTATTGTTGAAATAAAAATTCACTTACGAATAATTAATGATTTCGAATTTTCTTAAATAGATGATAGTAGCGTTGTTATTATTACTGGGAATAACACAGCATCGGTCACAATAAATCTGTTTATTAATCACAGATCGATTTCGGCCAGGTAACTAGCCATCATCAGTGTCACATATACAATATCAGAAAAGAGTATGACGCAATCAGCAAATAACATAAAAGTTCATAACATCTATTTTTACATAAGAAGACTGTCAACATTATAAAGTTACCGTAGATATGTTTCGCAAGCTGTCATTTAAATTCAATTGGTACAACTTTATAGTAGCAAACAGTACCGCTGCAGTTGATTCATACAAACATTGGCATCCCTTATAAGGGCGAATTCCGAATACATTAAGGGTTTAATATTAAGCGCATTTGTCAAATATAAAAATACAGAACGAAACTTACTTTCCGTACGTTTATAACGTTTACAATCTTGTGATATAAAAACAGATCTGATGTACTTTTGTGTTATGTGCCGATTATGTGATCCTGTTTTCTTATTGTAGATATGAGACTGATGACGGCTAGTTACCTAGTGGAAATCTAATTGTGATTAATAAACCAATTAACTGGGACCGAACACTGAGCTATTCCCAGTAATTACATCAACGGTCGCTGTGCAGAACAATCCAATTATGGATTCAAACATAGTAACACAGTTAGTCAGAAATAATGTTGAAAGTTTTATCAGGTAATTACCTATTAATGAAATAGATCAAAATATAGTTTAACATTTGAAAAAAAATTGTTCTGAAACTACAGTTTAACTCGCTCAAATATACCGAAAAGAGAAGTTCTCTGGGCATCTCTATCAGTTTTTACTGCACCACTAGCCAAACATTTATTTCTGTATGTAATGAATGGCCGCACAAGAATGGCCGTACGCTGTAATGCTTCATGCCACGGATTACGCGGTCGCTCTCACCAGAGGTTTGAGTACTCCTTCAGGCATAGATGTTTTTATTATCCTTGGCGTAATTTAGTAGAAGTAGTTTCGAAGACTAGGAACTAATGACCTCAGCAGTTTGCAAACAATTGAACATTTTGTAATC
Organism: Locusta migratoria; assembly: GCA_026315105.1. Taxonomy (NCBI): domain Eukaryota; kingdom Metazoa; phylum Arthropoda; class Insecta; order Orthoptera; family Acrididae; genus Locusta; species Locusta migratoria. The sequence continues at coordinate 170,632,469 of CM048748.1, forward strand.
GAATGGCTGTTCAAACAGTGCGCAATAAAAAGTAAGTATTTCTCACTCTTGAGGGTCTTTCAAACAGAGCAGGTATTAATTGTCTCCATAATCAATGAGCTGGGACTAAAGCTGATAAATCCGTTTGTTAAAAGAAGTTAAAAAAATTACGTTCATCTACGATGGCACACAATATTACCACTCACAATACAGAAACTTATTGCATTTTCATTGACAAATGGTACTACTCGGCATCATAATGTTAATCCAGATTAATATCAGCTTTGTTTTTGTTTTGACTCGGTGGTTATTTACACTACTCATATTTATGGTTCTCTTGGGTTCATATAGTAATAGATGTGAGCTGTACCTGAAAATGTGTCGTGTTTATAACTTTTGGCCCACTTTAGGTTACGGTAGTACCACTAAAAGTAGGCCTTTCCGATCGTCTTTTGACAGCTCGAAATTTAAATGAAAATAACCGCTTAACCATTCATCTGACACAAAAATTAAATAACGGAATTTATAGAGGAGAAAATTCTCTACGAAGTTTCTCTCTCATATTTTTTCATATCTCGTGTGGTTTCTGAGATATTTGCAAAAATAACGGCGATTTTTGAATGTCTGTCTGTCTGTTCGTAAAGTGTTCCTTGTTCTTAACACGAACCGTTCAACCGATCAGCACCAAATTCTACAGACATAATTGTAGGCCGCCAGGGACCAGAAGCTCCCTTTTTCAAATTTTTCGGACAAACAATAAGGTAGATATACTAAAAAAAGCCGTTCGTAATATAATTGTAATTGCAAAGATACCGTTCATCTGACACGAAAAATGAAGAACCTAATAGGTAGAGGGGAAAATTCTCTACAATTTCACTCTATTATTTTTTTTCTTTTTCGTATCTTGCATCGTTGCAGAAATATTGGTAAAAATAAAGGTGATTTGACGATGTCTGTCTGGCTGTAACGTATTCCCACTGTTTAGGTCAAACTGTTCGACCGATCGGCAACAAATTTTACAGACAGGGAACAGAACCTCGCTTTTTGAAATATTTAGGGCAAGAAATGCGTTAGTAATACAAAAAAGGCGTTTGTAATGTAATTTTACTTGCAAATAAACCGTTCATCTGACGCGAAAATTGAATAAACAAATTTGTAGAGCACAAAATTCTCTACAATTTTCTTCCCTTATTTTTTTTCATATATGAGTATCATTTGAGATATATTTACAAAAATAACGCAATTTTGACACCCTCTATTGAATTAACGAAAACCAGCCGTTCGCAGATGTCATGTGACATTCCTCGCCCATAACTCTTTCTCGCATACACCATTGCGCGTTGCGTATTTCATGATTTTCTTATTGTGACTTACACATTGTCATTTCAAAGCAATGGCGCATTGAGTAACTAACAAAAACACGCCGTTCTTTGTACGATAAATGATAATCTAGTGTCTACAAATGCCTTATTAGCATCAAGCCTTATTAGCATTAGCGGCCACCAAAAGTATGAGATTAACGAACGCAAATCCTAACAGTTTGCAGTAGCGTAGTTGGCAACGCGTTGGATTCTGACGCTGAAGGACAGTGGTTCGGAACCCTCCACTACCAAACTATTTTTCGTAAAAGGGTTTCAGACATTCTTATTAATTTGTTACTTTTTACGTTATTGTTTTGGTCCAAAATGTTTGCAAAAACTTATAAAACTACAAATCTAAAGTGGGCCGTAAAACACGTCAGCGCGATTTTTTTTTCTTTTTTCTTAACGATCACTTATATAGAGGATGTCCCACTCAACTCTTTCATCCCAGAACTTCAAGAAATATTGAAAAACGACTTTCACGTTCATGAACGTACGGTAGGGGCTTATGACTGTATGAGCCATGAGACAATCTAAAACGTAAATAAGTATTATTTTCAACGCAAACTTATGTTTTTTTTCTATATGGACACCCCATGTTATTTCTTAAGCAATCAATAGCATGAAAAATCACAAAAAGGATACCGTTGATTGCATCGCGATGAGTCAATTTCATCCGAAGAAACTGCGAAGCGAAGTTGACGTTTGAAATACATGACGACCGCTGCTAGCCCAAGTCTGAGACTCAAGGGAGAGTTACGGTCTAGTCTCGGACACGCGCTAGCAGCGCATCTCATGTATTTCAAACGCCAACTTCGCATCGCAGTTTCTCCGGATGCAACAGATGCATCGAGATGCAACCAGCGGCATTCTTTTTGTGATTTTTCATGCTATTGATTGCTTAAGAAATAATATGAGGTATCCATTAAAAACATAAGTTTGCGTTGAAAAGAATACTTCTTTACTTTTTTGTCTGTCTCATAGTACCTACTTTCATAAGCCCTTACCGTACCTTCATGACCGTGAAAGTCGTTATTCAATAACTAGTGTAGATCCAGAGATATCTGGGCTGAAAAAGTGGGGAGGGACACCCTGTATAGCATTATATACTTTTGACGACGCTACAGCGTTCAATGAATGAAATAAATCGCAATTTGCCATCAGTTATGTCTTCACTGTACTAGGTTTAGATGGAATACCAAAGAGCGACGAATGAAAATTTGTGCCCGAACAGGATTGGAACCAGGGATCTCCTGCTTACTAGAGGAAAAGAGACAGCGTGGCGAATGGAGATTTGGGTGCGGCGGGAGACGTGCAGGGAAGAGGCAGTGGGGCTGGTCACTGTCTTCTTGGTGGCGGAGTGGTCAACGCATCTGCCTAGTAAGCAGGAGATCCCGGGTTCGAATCCCTGCCGGGCACAAATGTTCATTTGCCGCACTTTGGTATTCCATCGAAACCTATTACAGTGAAGCCATAACTGATCGCAAATTGCGATTTATTTCAGCATGTATATTGTTTGACAATAGTTTTTTTTTAATGTATGGCATGTTTATTACTTGACATTGTTTTTGATACACCGACTTTATTATGTATTTACTTTTAATAGTATTATGACTGTTGTACTTTTCTTGTTTGGTTAGGGACCTAAAGATGGTGTGATAACAACACCGAAACCGGTCGCATAAATGAATAAATAATCGTAATACAACTGCTAGTACTTTCTTCCACGTCCAGAGCAGGCATTAGCGTATGTATATGCAAAAGTGCAAGTAAACTGCGTGCCTTTCACAGACGGTGGAAGACGACAAGCATGAGGTAGGCCTACAACTCCCTGAAACGCTCGGCCACTCCAAGTTCGCAACCGCAGCGCGTCAGCCGTTCAGGTTGGACGCCCTTGACATTTCCGCCCCCGCCCACCGAGATGAAACCAATTAAAACGGGCCGCCCACCCTGGGCGCCCCATGCCGGGGTGGGTACGGCTGGGTGGTGGGGGGTAGGAGGGGGAGGAGCGGGCAACAGCAGCGCCGCGCATTAAACGGCCGTCTGGGAATCCCCATCTGTCCGCTGCAGGCGCTCGCAATCAACTGAAATTATGTTTGCAGAGTTCTGCAATGCGCCCGCTCGCTAATTTAAATGTTAATTTAAAACTCGAACGGCCTTAGTGTAACGAAAAAAAGAGGAGTGTTCCTGATTGCCAAAAAACAATGTCGCAGTTAGCGGCGCCGGGATACGCATTTGGGTCGCCGGCTGGCAGTCGGTGACCACGTGGTGTGCCTGCAGTGGGCGGCGACGGCGGCGGCGGCGGCGGAAGCGACACTTTGCCGGTCAGCGCTGCTAGATGTTCGCAGTGATGCACGAGCGGTGTGCGCTTTTTGGGCTGTTACTCTGTATGTACGCGTATGAAAACCACAACACCTTCATTATCAAGCACATCAGCAAGTTTTTCAAACCATATCATGTGGACCTGCACTTAAAAATATTCGTTTGATTGATTGATTGCTTTTGTCAGGCGGCCGCGGTGGCCGAGGGGACTGAGGCGCTTCAGTCACGGTCTGCACGCCCACTACGGTCGGGGGTTCAAATCCCCCCTCGGGCATGGATATTTGTGCCGTCCTTAGTTGTAGGTAGTTCATAAGTAGTTTGTAGGTTTAGGGACTGATGACCCCGTAGTTAAGTCCCTTAAGCTTAACAAACATTTGAACATTTTGATTTTGTCAAGGAAGCCAAAACAGTTTTGGTCCAACCCACCTCTGCTCGCACCGAAACTAAGTTTATTGTGCGGTATCGCTCCCTGAATATATAGTAAAGCCAACCATTGCCCTTGATCAGTGCAAGGAGTCCCTTTACCAGTTCCTTATTAATTTCTTCGGGACTGGATGTCCCAAATGTTCTGTGCCTTTTGGTCTCCAATGCAATGCATTCTAAGATTAGATGTGATGCAGTTTCATCACCATCATCAGAGATTCTACATTTACTGTCCTCTTCTGTCAGCCCCATTGTATGTAGGTGTTTTTTGAAATTCTTATGGCCTGTCAGCAATCCAACCATGAGTCTAATCTTTCTCCTGTTCAAGCCTAGGATTACAGAGCTTCTTTTAAAACATGGCTTTGGCATCATTACCTTGCCATGTTTTTGTTTATAGACATTGGTCCAATATTTTACATGCTGTCGTCTGAGCCAGTTACGTAGCTCCAATTTGTTCATTGCCTTGCATTCTGCAACAATTTTAGACCTTGTTGCAGGAGCTGTCAGTGATCTCAGGTCCGCCTGGCTGTCTGAACAGATATAGATGCTACGGTCTTTGTAGTACCTACGCAAATTCTCCTCCACACACATCCTGATGGCAGTGATTTCGGCCTGGAATACTGAGGCCAGTTTCCCTAGGGAGATGACGCCATCCAGTCTTGGCTGCACCCCGTATACCCCGGCCCTAACGCCTTGGTCTGATTTTGACCCGTCAGTGAACCAGACAACATCCCCCGTACGGTGTCGAACTATTTTCTCCCACTGCTCCCTACTTCCAATTGTTATTGCCGCGGTGGAGTAGCAGAGCGGTCTAAAGCGTCTCGCTGCGGAGCGCGCGGTTGCTCGCCGTGGAGGTTCGAGTCCTCCCTGGGGCATGGGTGTGTGTGTTGTCCTTAGGTTAGCTTACCTAGGTTTAAGTAGTTTGTAAGCTACGGACTGATGACCACGCAGTTGGTCCGATAGATTTACAAACATCTGAACATTTTAATTGTTATTTTGAAAGACTTGTTGAAGCAGTGTGGGGTTATAATATAGTCGGCCGGCATTTCCCCAAACTTTCCTATATTTTCCCTTACACACTATTTTAGTGTGTGATTCTGGATATCCCAAAGAGTTCCAGTTTTTGCCAGATTTGAGCCTGTATGCACCAGCCGCTGCCTCCATCTTGATCCAAATGTGTAATGGGGGCATATCCAGCATGGTTTACTTACTACATTCAGTAAATCTATACTCTTCTGTATGTGACCAGGCTGTACAATAAATTGAACATCCCTCAGAACATTTACGAATTCCAATTTTTTGAACATGTTCAAATGTTTGTTAAGCTTAAGGGACTTAACTGCGGGGTCATCAGTCCCTAAACTTACAAACTACTTATGAACTACCTACAACTAAGGACGGCAAAAATATCCATGCCCGGGGGGGGGGGGGATTCGAACCCCCGACCGTAGTGGCCGTTCGAACCGTGACTGGCGCGCCTCAGAGCGCTCGGCCACCGCGGTCGTCAAAATTAGAAGGCGTGATTACAAAACAGGGATAATGGGACATTAGCTTATATTACAACATCTCTATCTTCCTTTAGTAAAAAACCGTCTTGATTGCAAAATGTTTTTTATTCCTTATTTAATGACGCGTTTCGCCCTTTAGCAGGGCATCTTCAGACTATCTGCGTGACACAATTTACACAAAATTAGAAGGCGTGATTACAAAACAGGGATAATGGGACATTAGCTTATTTTGTCCAATATACAGAAAACAGTCTTGATCGCAGAGATTGATAGTTTTAATTAACCAGTTTCAACCTGATGTAGGTCATCTTCAGAATTATAAACAGCCCATGTGGCCAGTGCTGTGCTCGGTTGGGCTGGGCTGTCCTGGGCTGTTCTGCTGCCAGTAGGACAGGTTGAAACTGGTTAATTAAAACTATCAGTCTCTGCGATCAAGACTGTTTTCTGTATATTGTTCATATCAAATAGATCGCTGTTTTTTGTCTTCTATGACAATGTTGTCAAAATTAATAAGCTTATTTTGTGTTTAGAAGACAGTAAAAACGGTAAACCAAGCTTACAATGCGCTCTCCGTGGATTGACACCGTAAGTATAAGACCACGGAGAGCGCATTTTAAGGTTGTTTACCAATTTTACTGTCTTCTAAACACAAAATAAGCCCATGTCCCATTATCTCTGTTTTGTAATCACGCCTTGTAATTTTGTGTAAGTTCTGTCACGCAGATAATCTGAAGATGCCCTGCTAAAGGGCGAAACCCGTCATCAAATAAGGAATACAACAATTTGCAATCAAGACTTTTAGACCACTCGGCTACTCCACCGTGGCTCTTCAATTGCCGGAGGAGGCAGTGAGTATTACTTCAGCTAAAGATGTTCTACAAGACCCAAACATTTTCAGAGACGTTGCATGCATAAAATCTTATTATGCATTTTTGGTCCGTATTATTAAATCACTAGAGTGTTCAGGGAAGCCAGTCTACATGCAATTGTGATAGAAGAAGCGACAGAAAAAATCAACTTGGCTCCAGGTTCTGTTGGTTAGTGAGAAACTGAATACAGTGCTACAAAAATATCCAGGACTGACCACCGTCTGCACACTGACTGACATCTTATCAGGTAAATCAACGGAACACGAGTGTGCGGTCCCATTGCGCCTAATATCGTCATTTAAATATGCTCCGCTGACATCCGCTGACGTGAAACGCTCATTGCCAGCATATAAGATGGTATTAACTGACAAGAGATGCCGTTTCTCAACGGAAAATCTGGAGAAAGTTGTAGTTACTTACTGTGACTGCAATTATGGACATGGGCAATAAAATAATGTGGATTTTTGTCAATCTGTTTATCTTTCTAGACAATAAAATTTCATATTTTGGTCACCTATTTTCTGGTTTTTATAACCTATTTTTGTAAGTGATAGAATCTATTTTAGGTACCTAATTTAAGACTTTGGAGCACATTAGGTTACGATAGTAACACTAAAAGTGGGCCTTTGCGATCGTCTTTTGACTGATCGAAATTTAAATGTATATATTGGCTTAACCATTGATCTGACACGAAAATTGAGTAACCTCAATGGTAGAGGAGAAAATTCTCTACAACTTTGCTCTCTTGTGCTTTTTCATATCTCGGATCGTTTGAGAGATATTTGCAAAAATAACGGCGATTTTGGGATGTATGTCTGTCTGTCTGTCCGTCTATCTGTCTGTCCGTAACGTGTTCCCTGTTTTTAAGACGAACCGTTCAACCGATCAGCACCAAATTTTACAGATATGATTGTAGGCCGCCAGAGACCAGAACTTCCCTTTTTAAAATTTTTCGGACAACAAATACGGTAGTAATACCTAAAAAGAAGCCGTTTGTAATATAATTGTAATTGCAAACGAACCGTTCATCTGACACGAAAATTGAGTAACCTAATTGGTAGAGAAGAAAATTCTCTACAACTTGGCTCCCTCGTGTTTTTTTCATATCTCGTATCGTTTGAGACATATTTGCAAAAATAACGGAGATTTGACACCCTCCATTGAATTAACGAAAACCAGCCGTTCGGAGATGTCACGTGACATTCCTCGCGCAGAACTCTCTGTGGCATACGTCATCTTGTATTGCGTATTTGAAGATTTTCTTATTGTAACTTACACGTTGTCATTTCGAAGCAATGGCGCACTGCAGAATTAACAAAAGCACATCGTTCTTTGTACGATACATGAGAAGCTAATCTCTACAAATGCCATATTAGCATCAGTTAACAACGGCCATCGATAGTATGAGATTATGGACCTATCTTTTGAGTGGTAGCCGTAGCGTAGCCGGGCGCCGTGGCTCAGCGCGCCCGGTCAGGGGCTAAACGCCCTCTGTAATAAAAAAGCTGAGCTACCCATTCAACGATCAACCACGAACAAACTGCACGAACGTCCGCGAACCATAGATCTGCCAGATGAACGGAAAAAATGGCGTAGTGTGCCAGGCGTTAGACTACGATGCTAAAGGTCGGTGGTTCGGAACCGGCCACTACCTAAACTTTCTAAAAGGATAGTAGACAGTCTTATTAGTTAATTTTTATTATTTATATTATTATTTTGGTCCTAAATGTTTGCAAAAACTTATAAAACTTCAAATGTAAAGTGGGCCGTAAAACAAGGCAGTGCGATTTTTTAGAACCTAAAAGTCTGAGGTCTAGTAATGACGTCCTCATCCCTCCTTTGAAGTATCGAGGTCAACTGAAAGAGAATCTAGCTTCTGCTATCGTTTCGGCAACCACGGTAAGCAATCTCCGGAAGTGGCACCCCGACCGCTGCCCCCTTTTAGCACAGTGGGTCCCTGCGGCCGGCGCGGTTGCTAGGCGACGGCAGGTTATTCGCCGATGTGACGGACAGGGCGGACACGGCGCTGCTGGCTGCTTGCTATGCATTAGGCGGCGAGCCGGCGCTTTGTCTGGGCCTGCTGCCTGCTGCCGCCTCCTGTTGCGTGCCGCCGCCATACATCACGACACGCGTGCCGAGCATCAGCCGCCGCCGCACTGCAAAGAGGCGCACCGCGCGCCCACCCTAAAGTCAACTCCGCCGGTGATGGCTCCTCACCCAGGATCATCCGTCACTGTTCCGTCGATCGCCGTCGTCTCCCGCCACACAGACACTTGCCATCGTACTCTCCTGTTGTAGAACACTGTACAGTACAAGCAGAACAATCCGCTATTTTCAGTCCCACGTTGAAGGTGCGCATTTAAACACTGCGGAACAGTTACGCTTTTTAATATGCGGCAAGCTGCGACGGAGTGGCCAAGGTCATTGAGGCGTTTTGCTCCGATGCGTCGGGGGTTCGAATCGCCCCTCGGGCATGGATGTTTGTATCGTTTTTAGTTTAAGGTAGTTCATAAGTAGTTTGTAAGTTTAGGGACTGATGACCCCTGCAACGGGAAAAAATTCTACAGGGGATTGTGCCAATCGGTCCTATATCATTTCCTTTCCTCCTCCATGTTGCCATGGATAACGCACAACAGTTTGCTTTTGTGCCGCAATTACAGTGTAGGCGAGGGTTGTAGTTACTACCCACTGCACTGTGTCAAGAGTAGAAACTAAAAGTTCACCAACATCACGTCTTCTATAGATATCCCCACGCAGATGATAGCACGCAGGTCGGAGTTCTTGAATGAAGCTGAAATTGCTAAACTGTTGGTACGTACTGATCTAATTACTGAATAAAACTGAAATCCTCGGGAATCGGGATACCAACTTATTTATTTAAAGTCAGCAGAAAGGAGTAAACTGCATAATAACATCCACTTGACACAGATTGTTTTAAATTATATTAAATATAAAGTCATTTCCCTTGCTCTAAGAGGATAATGTATTATGACCGCCTTAGTATGCATGTTACTTCACCGAGTGCGCGTGCTGAAGTCACATGTTACTCTTCCGAGTACTTGTTCTGACCTGAAGAGGGCGATTCGATACAAGGCTGCATTGGTTCCGCAATCTGGCGCGTAAACATGGCTGCCGAGCATCTTCCGTCTTATATTAACTGTTTTTAGTAATTGTTAATGTGTTTTCACCTACTCAGGGCATAGCTTGGCTTTGAGAGGTTTTTCTAAATTTAGCATGACACTGAACAAATAATTAGATAATAAATATTTACAAAATACGAATGCGTTTTAGCACGTGACCACCAGTGCTACAGCCAATCAGCGTTCAGTGCCTGCCGCTTGTGGACTTCCCTAGAATTGGGGCAGATTTGCCAGTGCGCTTTCCCATGAGAACACGACTTATTGCACCACCTGTCGTGGTTCTCACCAGTTTTTACCATCTGTCGCCTACTGGTCCTAACCGGCTGCACTGAAGCAAAACTTCGATCTTAGTATGATGGCTTTAAGCCAGAAATACTACACCTCACAGTTAAGCCCCTTAAGCTTCACAAACATTTGAACATTTTTAATATGTTCTTAAGGCCATTAAATATACTTTCCTGTCGCAGAAAATATTACATCATAGTAAATTTATTGGCTTACATTTGACTGTAAGAGGCAAGCAACATTAAGTTAGTGATTGGAGGGATATTTAGCGATATCATGCATTCACTTACATTACATGTTAAAGCATATGTTGCCATTCTAAATATTTACCAAATACAGTTAAGTTCATCCATGTATATACTTCGCAAATTACGAAATTTTCCGTCGTTCAATGTTCAAATGTTTGTAGAGCTTATGGGACTTAACTACGGGGGTCATCAGTCCCTAAGCTTACAAACTACTTATGAACTACCTAAGACTAAGGACGCCACAAATATCCATGTCCGAGGCGGGATTCGAACCCCCGACCGTAGTGGCCGTGCAGACCGCGACTGGAGCGCCTCAGTCCCCTCAGCCACCGCGGCCGGCTTTTCCGACGTCTACTGCTCCTGTATGATCCTCAAACGACTGCAGCTCATGAAAATTTGTGCCGGACAGGGACTCGAACCCGGGTCTCCCGCTATTCCCGGGCGGTCGCTTTAACCACTCGGCCACCCGTGCACGCTCAACGGCCAGACCCAAACTTCCGTATGTTGCACTTGTCTCTTTCCCTCACAAGTTTGGGTCTGACCGTGCAGCGTGCACGGGTGACCGAGTGGTTAAAGCCAAAGCTCGCGAAAGGCGGGAGACCGGGGTTCGAGTCCCGGTCCGGCACAAATTTTCATGAATTGCAGATCGTTTGACCATCTTACAGGAGCAGAAGTCTGATAATTTCTCGATCTGCGAAGTATATACATGAGTATATTTATCTCTGCTGCGGATAACCACCAACGTCCGTTCCCTTGGAGCCGGCCGCGGTGGCCGAGGGGACTGAGGCGCTCAAGTCACGGTCTGCACGGCCACTACGGTCGAGGGTTCGAATCCCCCCTCGCGCATGGATATTTGTGCCGTCCTTATTCTTAGCTAGTTCATAAGTAGTTTGTAAGCTTAGGGACCGATGACCCCGTAGTTAAGTCCAATAAGTTCTACAAATATTTGAACATATTTTGTTCCCTTGGAACAGCCATAACATTAAACAGTTAAATACGTTTCACTTATCGTATTTTCTGGTTTATAAATTGTACCTCCACATAAGTTTACGGCAACTAAGGGTTGCATTCGAAAACAGTTACGAGCCCTATATTTTCATTAGTACCTTTATGGGCATAATATTTCTAACACAAATAAAAAAATTGTTCTTAACGTTACACAGAAAGTTGCTGTATTTTGGTGTCGATACATGACGTATGGAATTTACCAGCCACCTTTTACGCCGATCTGTGTTTGAAGGAAACCAATAAAACTTACAGTGACCATACTTGCTATTATTTGAGTAGTTTGGAGCTACACAACCAACCACTCCACACTGTGAAACGATAAACGCCCGCAATGTTCGGACATGTCCGAAAGAACAGGCAGCATATCAATAATTGTAAATATGCCCACAACAGACAATGGCAATTTCAATGCGGACGCATTCCAACGCTCGATCCCTTGCGGGAATCCAGTATGGTCTGCGAGCAAGAGAAATCAATGGTCATGGGCTAGGAGTTGAGAATTTGTGTTCAGTGGGAAGCGTGTCAGAATCCTCATTGTTTAAGGCGACCGCTGGCCCTAAGCGTGAAATCCGGGTTCGAATCCCAGTTCTGCACAAATTTTCAACTCTGTCGTTGAGTTTATTTCAACCGCCCCCCGAAACGGTCAACGTGTTTACATATTCTGATTTCGTAAATTTCATTACTGTCGCAAATCTACATTTCGGTCACTGCCTGACAGTTATCAGTGTGTGTGTGTGTGTGTGTGTGTGTGTGTGTGTGTGTGCGTGTGATGTCCTCTGTTTAATTAGTTTTTAAGTCTATGAACTGATGACCGTAGCACTAAGGCCCTGGGGTGTACCAACATTTGAACCTTGCCTGACAACATACCACGCGTGCTACCTTGTGGTCTCCCGTCAGCATTCGCGGTACCCACCTGGAGGAGGTCAGTTTTCCCTTTTCAGGTCTTTATGCAGAATTGTGTGCACAAATCCCACTGGAATGCCATCTTCGGAGGCGATGTGTTCCACAGTCCTTCGGGGACCCTCGAAAACAATTTTCTCCACTCGCTCGTTCGTCAGATCGGCTTCTGCAAGGATGGGATTGTCTTGCTGTGCTGTTACACGACCTTCTGTCTTCTCTGATATGTCGTATCTACAAACGCACATTAGTAACATCCGTGACACCTTCGTCGCAAGTTTCGCTCAACCGGCGACAAATTTCAGTTGCTAGCAAACCATGAAAATGGAGGAAACGAATGGTTACACACTGTTCTTGTACTAAGAATGTCGCCATTTTAAGTATCAAAAATTCTCTTCAGTATCGCTAGAGTTCTAGGTGCCGTATAGTGCTGCCATCTTTATCAGGTATTCGAAATGTGTGCGCGTGAATATTAATAGAAACTACATGTTACTATCAATATCGAGTCCTGAGGAAGAAAAATAAAATAAAATGGAATAAAAATAAGAAGAAGAAAATACGGAGGTGTTATAACTTGAATGAACCTCGCATGCCACAAAAACCTCCTCCAGGTGTTAGATTCGATTAGTACATGTTCCATAGATCATGAATACGACACTTCGTAATGATGTGGAACCTGTCAGGTATTATCTGAGCACCTGCACCACTTCCAAATTTCCCAGTTCCGAACGCGATTGACTCGTGGGAAAAACGACCAGCGGTAACCTCTAATCTGACTAATTGTGTCCTTATTTCCTTTTCGTGAGACTTCTATTTCAGGAAGCAGTATATTTAATGTCCCTCTGAGAAACGTCTGCTATCTGTTATATTACTGTAACCGATTCCGTGATACAGATCCACTAGGGGACTGATGACCTAGCTGTTTAGTCCCCTCAAAAACCAACAACAACAGATCAACGCTCGTGCAGCGCCGATAGTCTCAAGCACGGGCGTCATCATCGACGGGGGGGGGGGGGGTGGAGGAAGACAGGGTGGACGTGTCCCCCCCCCAAAATAATCGAAAAACAGTATTAAGTCTTTTGTCTCAGTTGACAAATAATGACATTGTTGAACGAATATCTTCAAGCTTAACTAATAGAAAGTTGTTATGTACTATGACTTAATTATTTACATGATTTACCAAATGCTCATAAAGCAACAATGAACATTATGAGGAACAAATATCAGCATTGCCACAAGACAGTGTTACAGACTGTCTGATGGGTCCAGCGCACCCGCCTGTCAGCATAGTTGTCAGCCGGCGCGGCCGTACGCAGCCTGGGAAAGCACCTCGCCTCACTTCACCACAGCCACCAGATCGTCTCACTGAAACACACCGTATGCTCAAACGTTCAAATGTTTGTAGAGAATAAGGGACTTTACTGCGGGGTCATCAGTCCCTAAACTTACAAACTACTTATGAAGTACCTTATTCTAAAGACGACACAAACATCCATGCCCCAGCGGGATTCCAACCCCCGTCCGTAGCGGCCGTGCAGACTGTGACTTTCCATTGTTTTGTTATATATCTCCTTCTTCCCATTTTGTCCGTCGCCTTCTGTCCCGTTCTATTTCACGTGTATCCGTAGTCGATATTGGTCTCTACTTTACTTTTCCACATCTCAATCCTTACAACGTGATCTCCAGAACAAAATAATATACAATAACAAGATTTTCTAGGTACCCTCATTATAATATTAGGAAAGTGTCTCCCAAACGTGTTGCGAATATACTTAGTAGTAAAGATGTAGGTAACAAATTAAAATCCTTGAGCTTGATGGGGCGTTATTTAATGCATTTTATTGTTTATAATATCTCATGAACTATACGTCCTAACATGAAATAATTTAGAAGATAAATTTAGTGACAGGCCTATATTTGCATATTGTATGTCAAAAATGTCGAGAATACAGTTTGTAGTATCCAAATAATAAACTTTTATGTCGTGCCGATGCCATAATTTTACTTCAAGATGAGTGGAAAGTTACGATGTGATATGCTTTTTCCTTTCATTACTTTGCAGGCGTTGTCAACGACAGGTTTCTTAAACGTGTATCATTGTATCTAAAGTTTGTCAGAATAATGGAACCGCAGAATTTCTCAAAGTGTGGATAAATAGAATACGGTTACTCTCGCATCGCGGGCTACTCTCCTTTTTTGTCACCCACCCATTGGAAGGTGGTTCTTACCCTCACAGATTCTATTACTTGAAACGAAACGACAGCATAAATATATATATATGTACGCAGTCTGCAAATACAGTACGACTGTGCAGATTTGAGCAAAAAAACATTGTTTTGGAAGCTTTGACAATCATCATTACCAGTGTTAAATATCTTATCAGACAAGGATTGGCTATTAGAGGACACACAAACTATTACGGAAATTTAATGGAACTGTTGAAACTCCGTAGTGAAGACAAATCAACTCTGAAGTTGTGCCTCCAAAGAGAACAAAGTTACACCCATCCAATGAAACAAAATGAATTAATTGATATTATTGGTAAATAAATAGTTAAGAGCATAGTTAAAAAATTAGGCCAGTGAATCCTGTGATTTATACAGTGATCTGCGATGGCACAAGGGACATTTCCAGCGATGGAAAATTAGTTTCTGTGTAAAATGGTGTGATGACCACTTAGATCCTCATGAAAGCTTTTTGGGGTTCTATAAGACTAGTTATGTATGTAGAGCATATAGCTACACTAATTTGTGATGTTCTGCTCAGATTGCAACTTTAAGTAAACTTCGTGGACAGGCATATGATGGAGCACGTAACATGACTGGAATGCATAAGGGGACTCAATCAATTTTAATTGAAAAACGGCCTTTGATCCATTTCATTAACTGTGGTGCTTACTGCTGTAATTTAATTATGAAAGCAAGCTGCGAAATTTCAGGAACTGTTAAAAACTCCATGGAATGAACTCATACATTAGGAAAACGGTTTGCCGGTTGCGGTGGCCGCGGGGACTGCGGCGCGCCAGCAGTCACGTCTGCATGGCCACTACGGTCGGGGGTTCAAATCCCCCCTCGGGAATGGCTATTTGCGCCGTCCTTAGGGTTAGCTAGTTCATAAGTAGTTTGTAAGTTAAGGGACTGATTACCCCGTAGTTAAGTGCCATGAGCTGTACAAATATTTGAATTTGAATTTTTTTGGAAAACGGTTAAAAAAAAAAAAAAAAAAAAAAAAAAAAGGTAAACGACACGTTTATACACACTATTCTAGATGCGGCTGAAGGACGTGTCAGTAATGTTGCAAATATCAAGCCTTTATGTCCAACTAGATGGTTGTACCGATAGTCACAAATCCATGCAATTTTGTTAAAAAAAATATGCTTTGGTTATCAAGATATTGAATGAACTAACAGAAAACGTATACGAAGGAGCCATTGGCCTACTTAATGTTTCTGAGTCTGGCAAAACGTACCTTGGTTTCCTAATGTTGAAATAAGTATTTGAGATTTTAGAAATTTTGATCACGTGTTTCCAAGGAGAAATAAAGAATGGTCTCGGGACTTTATTCTGCAGTTGAAATTGTAACACTGAGGGCATTAAAAATCTCAGGACAAATGAAAAGTTTTCTTCTATGTACAAAGAATGTGTTATTAAGATATCCGTGCTTGACTTAGAACAGCTGCAACTTCAAAGGACAAAATTAATTCCAAGCGATTTTCTTGGGGCATAGATCCACATCAATTTCTGTCGCTTGAAGAACTTTACAGGCAGGAATATTTTATTATTTTATAGTCATTGATTCACCTCTCCAAGGGCTTAGACATAGGATACATGACCAACCCGGTATGAAGAAACAGGTTTCCTAGGAGAGAGTGTCGTTGGAGAAAAAACCATACGATGTGGTAGCTCCATACCCGGAAATAGAAGATCAGTCTTTGAAAATAGAACATGAACTCTTTCATCTACAATATAATGTAAAATGCCTGAAAGAGGCAAAAGCTGTTTTGGTTTCTATGAAAAAAGAAGTCCTTGAATTATTTTCTAATGTTGAAGCGTTGGTCAAACTTTGCTTGTGTGTCCAGCGTCAACATGTGAAGCAGGCCGCAATTTTGCTGCTCTACGACGACTGAAGAACTATACGCACTCGACAGTGACACAGCAGAGGCTAAATACCGTAGCAAACTGCAATGTGCAATTTGCTGCTTGATGAAATAGACTTCGGAAATGTTGCAAGAATACTTATATGTAATTTTGACAACAGAAAAATTGTGTTTGCATCAGTGTAGGAGAAACTTTGAATGATTATTTCACCTAATGCTTCTGACAGTGTAGTTAATTATTGTGTATGACTGTTTTCATACTTACTTGTTTATTCCTGTGTGTATATTTGTTCATTTTATGTTGTGGCGTAATGTTAGGCGCCACACAACAGACGTAAGAGAACGATCGTGGAGCAGGCAGCGATCGATCGAAAGCCAATCGCAAGCAGGCGGCGCGCTATCCTGGAGGGAGTAACCGAAGATGCGCGCCCTCTACAAGCGGCTATATTTAGGCCGACATGCGTCTGGACGTCCCGACTATTACTATTCAGAACTCAGCCATTTACAAGTCAGTTACGAAGTCAGAAATAGGACAGTACTAAGTCGGAACGTGGCTATGAACTTAGCAGTAACTAAGTTTCAGCGCAGCTAGCATCATACAGACGACGCCGTGAGAAACGATAAGAGAGAAGAAACAGGCATACGTTCTAAAGTTGAGTATTATAATTTTCAGTCAATTAAACTTGTATTATTAATCTGAATAGTTGTTACAGTTGACAAAGATACCTGCAGCAGTACCTTTCCCGACAACTAGATCGGGACGAGTAGGAAACAACAAAAGGCGACGAGGTCACAACATTTTATAATGTATTTTAATAAATGAAAAATAAAATGTTTTGGTAATTGGTTTTTTGGTCAAATTTCCAATGAGAATCAAGCACAATATCGTTTTAAGAGCTGTTCAGTTTGCAATATCGCATAGTTGTTTTAAACAGTACGTAATAATCGTACAATCGAAAAATGTAAATGTAAGCGTTATGTGGTGTGTGTGTGTGTGTTTGTGTGTGTGTGTGGGTAGGTGGTTTTTTTTTTTTTTATTTTATCATGTGACTGCCGAATACGTTTGAATCCGGGATTAAATTGGCACGCTTTAGGAACTTTGACTGACAGTTCTGGGGCAGGTACTTAATATTACCAACAACCCTTCCCCCACCACACCCCACGACAAAAAAAAGGGTGGGGGGGAAGAAAAGAAAAAAATAAATCGGTGTCTGAAGCATCAGAATGTTCTAAAATGTCCCGGTTGAGTCGTCCCCCCCCCTTCCCAATAATTTAGTGCCGTTGACGCCTATGGTCTCAAGTGTAGCGTCGGGGCAGTGTGACACCACTGATTGCATCGCAGTCGCGGTCGTGGAATCACTGCAGTTGGCAACAAAAGTTCCTAGTTTCCCGTCAGAGGCCGCGCGCATTACGACGACGATCACGTGCAGGTCATCTGATTGGCTGAACTACAGTTAAACAACCGGCACAAACAGCCTGCAGGCAGAGTGTGCTTCGTTTTGTCGATGAGCGTCCGCACCGTGTTACAGACTCCAGCAGTGGCTCCAGCTCACTGCTTCAGACTCCCAGAAGACATCGCTTGTTATTCAGCCGACACTTTGAACTTTCGCCGACTCTCTGGAGAGAACTTTGACGGTTTTCACAAAGTCTGGAATTTAATCAGTCGTAAATTTATGTATTTTATCCGGCGCGTAAAGATGAGTATAAATATCACTACTATTAATGCGTAGGAATAGTTTCTGTTAAAGTGTACGTACTCTGTCTTACTATATGGTTCCATCACCCTGAATAAATATGCTACGATGCAAGTTGTTGCTCTCTGGATCTTCTCCAATTCTTTACGCGTGCCACACTGACTGAAATATTCAATTAGTCCTATTAGTCGAACAACTGTTTTGTAAACTACTTCCTTTGTTGGTAGACCACACAATCTGAGAATTTCTCCAATGAATATATTTCTGGCATTGGACTTATATGTGATTAATTTTTTTTGTGGGCATTCCCCTTCAAATCTCGTTCTTGAACTCCACAACAGCAAGACTGTCACTACCTGATGTTAGCATATAAATTAAGGTAAATTGAACTCTTTATGGTCAATAACACTCGCAGATACCCTTTGGAAATAAAAAAAAACTGTCCTCGTGTTTCTGCCTTTTAGAAGGCCACAAGGCCCTTGCCACATGATCCACAAGCTACAGACTTTGTAGACTTCTCTGAAATGAACATTAAATGTAAGTTTTTGTCGTTTTACGTTCTTCATCTCTTCTGGGACGTTATTATTAATGAAATACCATTCTCTTCTGGAGTATGTGGCAGTTTTTGACTAATACTTTCAATTTCTAAGTGTGTGGCTCTGCAGGAAACTAACAGGACAGCTTAAATTGCTGTGACTAAAACGAGAATCAATCACATTTATGATTCTCCATCTTGCAAATTTTTGGCTGTTTATTTTCAAGTAGATGATTATTTCCAAGTATATGGTTGTTATGAACGTAAAGAGGACATCGCAGATTACTGTGTTGAAACGAAAAGCAACGAAATTCATGTCCTTCCATGTCACCAATAAACTTTATCTCGAATCTCGGTGAGGGACACAGTTTTAATGTCCTAGGAAGTTTCATATCAACGCATTGCATAAATAAAATTTCATACAGGATAACTTTGTCCCTGTTGTTATGAATAAGTTGTGATTTCAGTGGTAGCACCTATCACAGCGGAAAAAAAATGTTTACCAGAGACCATCATCAGAAATCCCTTCCTGAGAGGACTGTCTCAGTGCCCGACACGGTTACCCAGTGAGGCTGTTGTAGTCCTTTCTTTGGCCAAAAAACGGCTATTCAAGTAGAGAAAGAGAGACTCCCAGAATACAAGATTAGAGATGACTGCTTTGGAGAATGTTATATTCGATCGACTGATGCAGAACAGTGTTCAATGAAGACGTCTGTATATTGAGTACATTGTAGTCTTACTCATGAAACAAGTGTGGGTGTAGTGAGATATTTTCAAACTCACGGAATGTATGATATTAACTGCCAATATATAAGGTTGAAAAAGTGTACCCATCCGGGATTAGAACCTGAGTCCCGTACTTTCTAGGCAGTTGCTCTGATCCCTACACCACTGGGGACACAGAGATGGCCGAACTTGCACGGAATTACGCAAGCACGCCTTCCGTCATATACAAATTCTCTACTTTACCCTGCCCAATATTAATGAAACTCGTAGTTTTTGTAGACTGATTTTCGTCAGAGTAAGGACCTAGGAGTGCCTCCGCGCTGAAGAAAATATCATTTCCCGTCACCGACATGTATATAATTTATGCGATATTTTCTGTTTGTTCCGCAATGACACGATCGATGTACAGTTGTTGTTTTCTTATTCATTTTTAAGTGAAATCGAAAGTACCATTAATACTGTTGTATGTGCTCCATGACCGTCATCACATTCATTCACACATTGTACAGAACAATAAACTGTGCGAGCGTGAGTAACAATGTATTTGGTACGCGTTGTGCGTCCTAACGCAGTTAAGTTGTGGTTTGTATGTATAAACAGCGTAAATCACCTAAAACGACTATCGCAATATTTTCGAAATTGAACGTGCTATTGATAAGCGATTTTAACAGGATGGATTGGCAGTCAGCGGCTCCTATTGTCAGCCAATAAACAGATTTTAATAACACATAGTAGTGAATTTTTTTGCAAACATAAACTTTTTTTAATGGAAAAATGCCTATTGACATTATCAAATTGAAAGCAAAGTAAATTACAATGTCAGTGGAGTTTGTTGCACAACAATAGTGCAAGTCGTTTACAAGATATTATGTTTCAAGTTACCACAGCAATACTGGTACAATACCTGTGATAGGACACACTAAAGAACAACTCGGCTGCGTACACTAATGATGTGGATTCGGACCAGTAAAGAGGATTGACGATCGCAGATTGTGTCCAATATGACCACCAGCAGTGACACTATAACTTTCCCGGCTGATATGGAAAGACTGCTGCACTCGTGTTAGCATTTCAACGGAAATTTCAAAGCAATCTGTAGTAATATGTCATTGCATATTATCGGGTGAAGTTTTTATGAATTGGTAGACGACGAATTTTAGATTTTTCCACAGAAAAAAGCATGTAGGAACCAAATCCGGGGAATGGCTCGGTCAATCAACGATTTGGAAACGATTCATGAATGCAAGCTGTAGTAATCTATGTACTTTGGGTTTGATAGCCATCATGTTGGTACCACAGGCTCCTCCTAGGCTGCAGAGGAAGCCTTCTAGTACTCGTGGCAGCTTGTCTCATAGGAGGTTGCAATACTTGTGCACGTTATGCACACCGTCTTTGAAAAATGGGCTTATGAGGTGATGATTAACTATCTCACACCATACGATTAAACTCCATGGACGTTAATCTTCCATGTGACGAAGACAATGGAGATTTACAACACATCAGTTCAAATGTTGAAATGTTTGTAAAGCTTATGGGACTTAGCTACGGGGTCATCAGTCCCTAAACTTACAAACTACTTATGAACTACTTACGAACTAGGACGGCAGAAATATCCATGCCCGAGGGGGGATTCGAACCCCCGACCGTAGTGGCCGTGCAGACCGTGACTGAAGCGCCTCAGTCCCCTCGGCCACCGCGGCCGGCAAACACATCAGTAATGCATTATTTAGGAGGTTCCCTGCTCATGGTTGGTAAATGTGGTTTCATCACTAAATTACGTATTGCATCTGTAGTAATCTGTCGTAATACCCACATGCAGAAGGTAACACGATTGCCATAATCGTTTCCATGCAGATGTTGTTGGACATATAAGTGACTGGGATGGAACCGATGTCGATAAACATTGTGTAGGACACTTGCCCGACTCATTCCACATCCTCGTGTGATTGTGCGGAAACTAACGTACGGATCAACTGCAACAGCAGTCGAATCATTTTCTTCCCTCACTTCGGTCGTCACTTGTTTCCTTCTGTTAGGTTTCCGAAATTGGTGACGTCAATTGGAATATGATTACACGAACACAAAACAAGTAGAAACTACATTCTTGCTACACTCTCCATACATCACGTTTATGTCAGCCTTTTCTGCATTGGTAAATCGCACCGTCCACTGACAACTTACTTCTTTGATTAACATAGACTTACTGACTAGGAAGTCCCAATGCATTTACGGAATACACAAGGACCGATATAAGTTAACATAACAACATCATTCCTAGCAACTACGCAGGTTTCATAAGACAAACAAATGTCGTATTGGAAACTTTTCACATTACGATATCTCATTAGAGAATGGCACTAGAGTCTTGTGAGGAAGACCATGTAGATTATAAGTTACCCTAATTTCATTTTGTTAGTTTCAACAGGCATTGCACTATATAAAAGGTGTATCTTTGGAGAAAAAGTACACTTTGTCTGCTACATAAAAGTCTCTTTGTTGGCTAAAAATACAAGCCCATAACTATAAATCCCTCATCGGGAAATAGCACTGAAATAGTATTTTCCATTTCCGCAATATCCACAAATTCACGGTTGCATTCGCACATGTCCGAAACAACAGATAGAATATCAGTAATTTACAAAGAACTCTGCTCATGTTTATCTTCGTATTCAACCCATTTCATTTTAACTGGGTTACTAAGCAGGCAAATGACTGTAACGTACGCATATTTGCAAATCGAAAACTATTGTTATTGTGATCGGAGCTTCCACTATCTCCCTTGTAAGTTTGTTGATACCATAATATCGATGTTTGTTATTTTACTCCGAAAGAATAACCTGATTGAGCCGAAAGTCGTAGTACAAATTTTTATTACAAAAATACTCTGTAGGAATGTGGATACCTGATTTTTCCATTAATCCATGGCTGAGGTGGTCTGCTGTTTAAAGGAAGGGTGACAACTTGAATTTGTTTTCTCTCCTTTATTTTTCATTTTCCGACAAGTTTATTCTTGTAAACAGCTTCTACGAAACATTTATGGGTAAAAAGCTTCTGCTATATCTCTGTTTTACACAAGGTATCTTCTTCAATGATGAGGCAGTGAGGTATGAGTAGTACTGGAAGGACCATAATCCAACTGGATGGATCCTTCACTGGGATCTGTTGGTGTGGTATAAAATATGGGGTACCCTTATAATTCTACCCTTTCCATGAAAAATATGTTTTACATTCAAGATAGCCATATGTTCGGTACATACCGTAAAACATATACCACCTCACCAAGAACTTATTGGAATATTCAGGATTTTAAATTCCAGCAGAGTTTTTGAAATAAGCGTGTTCTGCAACGTTTGACACAATCCGTATATGTCGTAGTGCACGACGGTTTCCGCAATAATGTCAGTGGCCTACCGCCATCGGTGTATCCCGATATGTTTCAACCAAGGTCCGGAAAACCGTCACGCAAGAAACCAGCTGCCTCGGGAACGTCGCTGCACTTATGTGGCCCGCAAATCTGAATGGCGTGTCTGTGGTATCTTTCAGTCTCTACCGAAATAATGACCATTAGATTTGCTGTTCTGCTACTGATTCGTTCACATATCTGCTGCTACTGCCGCGATATTGCAGCACATACTGGTCAAGGAAACAGTTACTTCGGCCAAAAGAACCGCTCTCATATGAACGTCAAAACTGAAGTAGATGCAATGACTGCTTCCACGATGCAGACAACCTGCAGACCAAAACGAGGACATCACTGTGAGGTCCTTGTGTCCCATTATATTCCTGATTGCAAAAAAACATTGCTGTCATTGTTCATCTCTCAGTCAGTGCTCCAGCCTTAATTTTCGTTATTAAGACGTCCTTTAAAATACCTGGGCGGCAACGGATACTGCGGTTAATCCAGAAAAGCAACGTTAACACTGCAGTTGGAGGATATCCGAGATTTACCATGCGAAAATTATAGCTTGTCTACAAAAAGTTATTGACTCGGTTAGGTAAAGGTTTTGCCTAGTATTCGATTTATTTCACGTGGTACAAGCGCATTATTATTAGTATGAAACATCTGTTCCAAAGGAACAGACATTCGTGACGGTACCGCAGCCGTATATGTGATATTATATAATCAATTATTTATACACCAAATGTGAATTCTGTGGACACTAGCTGCATTACTTAAGATGGTATGTTATATGGTGACAAATGAAAACTATTTACCGACCGGAACTCGAGCCCGCCAAGACAGGCGAAGTAGTGTATCTTCCTCTCGTGGCAATCACACTAAATGTGTGCGAGCACGGAAGGGAGGTGGGGGATGTAGGCGAGTGTGACAAATGGAAGTTGGGATCTCGTCTAGGAGTGTGTTCGGTAGGACGAGTGGTTAATTCGAACGCTAGCGGAAAGCGGGAGACCCATGTTATATTTCGGTACCGCCACAAACTTTCATTTGTCACCAAATAACAGACCGTCTTTGGTACAGCAGCTAATGTCGGAAGAATTCGCATTTGGCGAGTAATAATTGACGATTTAATAACATTGTTATTACTCTCTTCTTCGTGCAGATGACGTTATGTTGATGACAACTTAGTTCGAAATTCTTTATTTCCTACTCATAATTTCATGAACATATTTTTAAGA
Source organism: Locusta migratoria (assembly GCA_026315105.1). Lineage (NCBI taxonomy): Eukaryota > Metazoa > Arthropoda > Insecta > Orthoptera > Acrididae > Locusta > Locusta migratoria. The sequence goes on from CM048748.1 coordinate 170,656,195, forward strand.
TGAGAATGTCTCCTTTATAATGACGCTACCGAATTCTGTAAAGCAAATTCTTTTGTAAAAGTGCATTTGTCTTTATTTTTCTTCCGTGATGGAAGCTTCTTTATTGTTTCTCTGTTTCTTCTCTAGATTTTAGTTTCTTTTAACGTTCTTTCCCACATTCTGTTGCACTCGATGTCTATTACTCAAGGTACTATAACAAGACAAATTATAGTACGATTATGCATTGCATCGCTCTTAAACAACCGTTCTGGAGGTAAATTTAGCAGTTCCTCCACACAAATTTCTGATGTAATCTGTATCTCGATCACGGCGAGATGGTATCCTATCATTTGCAACATTTATATTGTCTTTGCTATAGTATTTGAATATCCCAATCGTTTGCAGACTTGCATCATGTGGGAACAGAAAGCTCTGCTTCAGACTCTTTGGTACTTCGATTTTGGAATTACGACCAAAAACAGCGCAACCTGGCATTGCTGACACACACAGAAACACTTTCACTAGCTAATTACACACTAAGGAATCTGCGAAATCGACAGCACTCACGAAACCCGGAATCACAACCCCCTTAGAGAGAGAATTATGGGCGCACTGGGAATGTTCCTTCATGACTGAACCATTTATTTGGCAATGTTGCTTTCAAGCAACATCAAAATTGGGCCCTTTTTTCAATTTTCGTCCTTGGACGGGCAATATTGCTTGAAACCAACATTTAATCTCTCGAATATGGTGATGCTTCATTGTCTTTTGCTAAAATTTTCCATATAATCTGAATTTTTAGATGGCACTGCAAGCATTAGTAACTATGGCACTACTTGCTTTCAATTTCGTGATGATATTTTTCATTTTCTAGTACATGGAAAACTACATATAAAGGGAAAAAGAAAAATTGAAGGTGATTTCTTATGAAAATGTGTCGGAGAATTTTTATCTGGGTCTCTGCAAATGAGCTGATGTTTATAGGAAAGAGGAGGCCTGTTAGACCATTGCTAAATTCGCAACCATTCCACATGAAGAAGGAAACAGCATCTCCAGTATCAGTGACTGATGTACGATGTGACAGATATAACAATTATTGTCAGTTGCTAGTTTATGGGCCAAAATGAATATGCATGTTTTGTCAACTTGGCTATGAAATGTGGAAATTGTGGGATTGTTCTGGACGTTTGTACAAAAAAGAACTTGTTATCAGACTTTTCACATGAAATAGTCCAAAATACAATCATTTCTACAACCACCAGAACAACAGTGTAGTATTTATACTGTATTTATACTGTATCACTCATGTAATTTTTGGGCTGTGTTACTTACAGACAGGAAACTGTATTTTTTATTCCCAGTTTTTCTTTGCTTTCCTCATTATGGACACTCTCCTTCCATTGTTCCCATCTATTAGTGCCTGCAATCATTCTTGCTACTTTCATATCTGTAACCTCTACCTTATGAAAAAAGTAACCTGTATCCACCCAACTTTCACTCCCATACAACTAAGTTGGTCGAAAGGTAAAGCGGTGCACTACTAATTTAGTCTTGGTACTTACTTCCTTCTTGTAGAAGAGAGTATATCTTAGCTGAGCACTCACTGCATTAGCTTTGCTGCACCTCGGTTCCAGTTCTTTCGCTATGTTGACATCCTGTGAGAAAATAAATCCCAGGTACTTGAAACTGTCTACCTGTTCTAACTTTGTTCCTCCTATTTGGCACTCACCGACATTACTTTCGTTTTGGATATGATGATCTTCATATCATAATCCTTGCACCTCTGATCGAGCTCTGAAATGTTAGTTTGCAACCTTTCAATCGAATCGGCCACTACAACTAAGTCATCCGCATATGCGGGGCTGCTTATTTTGTTTTCACCTATTTTAATCCCGCCCTGCCAGTCTACTGTTTTCAACATATGATCCATGAATATTATAAACAACAGTGGTGATAGGTTACAGCCTTGTCTTACCCCTGAAACTACCCTGAACCATGAGCTTAATTTGCCATCTACTCTAACTGCTGCCTAATAGTCTACGTAAAGCCCTTTAATTGTCTGCAGAAGTTTGCCTCCTATACCATAATCTTGAAGAACTGACAGTAGCTTCCTCCTAGGAACATGGTCATAAGCCTTTTCCAGATCTATGAAACACAGATACAATTCCCTGTTCCACTCATAGCACTTTTCTATTACTTGCCGTAGGCTAAAGATCTGGTCCTGACAGCCTCTAAGAGGCCTAAACCCACACTGGTTTTCATCTAACTTGTCCTCAATTAATACTCGCACTCTCCTTTCAACAATTACAAGCTTTCTAGCATTTTATTTGCGGACGGAGAAGTTAATAGTGCTACCTCCCACAAGTCCATTAAAACCTCCACATCCTTGCGGATGCTGTTTCGTAGCAGTGTGCGTTTGTACCGCCCTGCAGTACGCACGAGGTTCCGTAGTTGCTGTCCAAATCTTTATGGAAAGCATAGAGTTCTGACTAACCTGTTGTCTTCTATAGTTGTGTCCCCAGCGCAGAAGACAGCACACAGGTCGTTGGTTCTTCAACAGAATACAAGTGAGACTAAAATAAGTTCTGTATGATGGAAGCATAAGAAGCGACTCGCGAGATTCTTAATTGTCAGGGATGCCATTTATTAAATAAATAATAAAATATGAACAACAACTGTTAATATGATACGGCCTATGCTGCCATTAGCTCATGTTGAGACCTCGACTGTTATCACTATTACACAAATCTTTACTCATGACCGGCGCGGTCCGGCGCGTATAGTGCTCAACTCGAGACTGAAACTGCGGCGCGTTGCGAGAGCGCACCTGACGCTCTATTTCGCGCCAAAACAGGGCCGTCGCGCGCCTTCTGCAAAATTGCTCTTCTCTTGTTACAATAAGAGAAGGCACCTTAACCTTTTTAAATTGTAAAAATCTAGCCTGTCCTTGAGAGATATTTATTACAAATTCTCAGCTCTGAATAATTAATATTTAGTATATAATAAACAAAACTAGTTTCAAAAGAAATCACGTGACGTGAAATGCAGCAGTCAATGCGAGGAGAGAAGCAGTAACATAGGCGGGCTTTCCCACGGGAACCAGCACCTACTGTGCCATATGCTACTGCTCCCCACCCCGCATTTCAACAAAGAAACGGCCAGCGGCCAGAAATATGAAGTGGCCACAGGCCAGGAATATCACACAATACCTAATATTTTGCCTACAACGCTAATTAAAGAGATACCAAATAAAGGGTTAACAAAAGAAATGCGCCGGCTTCTGCGCAGTAGTTATCGAACATCCATGGCTTCAAAGTTGTCACAACTGAAGAAGAAAGTTACAGGCACAATTCGTAAGCCGTTTACAATACAATCAACAATTCAACACTCGCCTCGTCCTTCAACACATCGGCGCAACTTCCGTCACAGGGAGAGGGGGCTGGTGTTGTTGCCACCAGACGGATAACTTCCGGACATCCGTCAGGGCAGAGTAAAAGAGCAGCGTGTGGCCACTCCGGCGAGGCACGGCTGTGGTGTGGAGGAGGGGCGGGAGTATCGACCGCTGTACTACTTTGTGTCGAGTGCCGGGGATCCCCGCAGCCGGACAGACCGCAGCGGAAAAACAACAGTCCGGACACCGCCGCCTCCCCCCCCCCCCCCCCTCCAACCCACCACCCTACACCTCCCTCTGACCACTCCGCCAAGTGGCGATCGGCGGCTGGGGAGCCAGAGGCTCACAGAAGAAGTCGAGACAGTTGAGAGACAGCTTAACCTGTGACAGACGGCGCTTCTTTCAACTTTTCACGCTGTCTGAAGGTTCATTCAAGCAGCTGTCAGAAAGCTACTTTCAACCGATATGAAACCTTTTCTGCACATACGAAGCTGCGGTGACGTGGAAATCTGTGTTTGGTGCTTTCTCTGCTGTAACCCTTCTTGTCCCATTTCTCGTTGGATTCCGGTGCGTATTGGTGGATCAACAGCTGACCATTTACCTGTGGCCTTACTATGTATTCGCCATTCCTATATAATGCCAGTCACGTTCGCAGAGCTGCAACAGTGCAAATATATTATTCTAAGTTTTTTTCTCCTTTTTTATTGGCATCATTTTACGACCAATATAAGGGCATAAATACTGGTCGCATAATACATAATACGTACCAAATACGTAAAATGGAAGTATTGATAAATCACTGTAGCATATGTTGGTAGTCTATACTGGTTATTTACCTGTAAGAAATAAAATAAGTAATAATAAAAAAAACGTAAAAACCACAAATTAAGAAATAATGTAGGATCTACAGAATGAAACAGAGATGAATCGAAAGTGTCTTGTGATAGAAAACTAATTGTTTCTGGATGGAAAATTTGTTAAAGCATTTTTTATAGCTCACAATATATTTTAAATGAAAAGTAACCTAAAAGTTCTCCTACCCTGTAACTTTCAAGTGAGCATTTACGAGTATTCCTACATATAGTATTCGTCAAAAGTGAAAACACCAAGCTTATTCATTTCGGAGAACAATGCCACTATCATATGGTCATATTACATTTTATAAGTTGGTCATCTTATATTAGTTAAAAAATGGAGATGAAATATTAAGTACAACATAACACTTGCAAGCTGTGATATTTTAATTTGTGTATTATACACGAGGACTAACTGCTATGTTGCACTTATCATTTTTTCTCCATTTTTTAAATATGATAAGATGACCATCTTATAAAATGTAATATGACCAGATAATAGTGGCTCCGAAACCATGTTCATGTTTGTAGAGCTTATGGGATTTAACTACGGGGTCATCAGTCGCTAAACTTAGAAACTACTTATGAACTAGCTAATACTAAGGACGACACAAATATCCATGCCCGAGGGGGGATTCGAACCCCCGACCGATGTGGCCGTGCAGACTGTGACTGGCGCGCTGCAGAACGCTCGGCCACCGCGGCCGGCCCTCCGAAACCGTTCGTAGTTAAATAAATAAATATTTCACGTTTTCACTTTTGAAGCATATTATACTATTAGCTCGCATCCAAAACCTGCAATGTCAGGCAATGTCCTACGTATAGCATCAAGAAATCCTCTATTACAAAACAGACAATATATGTAGAGACATGGGCTAGGAGCATCACAGTTTTGTAAACCACTTAAACTGCAATTCGGCTGTAAGGACGCATTTTAATGTGAAAATTAACACAAAAGTAAGTCACAATAATTATCGTGGTGTGGTGTTAAGGGTGGCATTTTTCCATGAGAATTCCCTCCTGTTTAATTGTGTAGTGTAGCATAACACGTGATCTGTTAGCAGTATACACACGGAAAAAAGTTACAAAAAGTTCATAAAATCTAGAGAACAGCTGAAAGTAGCCATTGGTATGGAGTATAGTTACAAATAATATTTTCCAGTGTTCGTAATGCTAAGGGACAAAAGTACTCAGAACAACGGTTCCTAGACTATTAACTATTTAAACAAACTTATGGTTTGAACAAAACACACACCCCCACACACGCAAACACACTCACAGACACACGCCAGAGGGAGGCCTTAAATCTCCGATGGGGAGCGGCTGCGAATCCTTGATAAAACTCCTTAAACCGCACTGCAATTCGCGCGCGGCTTTATAGAATTTGATTGCCTCTGTGACATAGGAAAGCTTATTGCAGTTGATTAAAAAAAGCCAAATGTGTTTACAAAACTGAGAGTGGTATATTAACAAGGTTACGTCGAAAATATTTCATCATTGTCATCTTCGTTTTCGTAATGAGAAGAAACATTGAACGTCTTATGTCACAATAGCATGATACTTAAATAATAAAAAATAAAAGAAAATAAAGTAAAATAAATCTAATATATAAAGCAGAGTGTCCGTATGTTTGTACGTGTTGCATACAAATCTGCAGTTTTGTTCCAATCTTTATGAAATTTTGTACACGTAAGCTTCTAACCATGAGGACGGTCGCCTTAAGTGTAAGAATCACATACGATATATAGTTCACGAGATATGACGTCATAAACAATGAGATGCGCGGAAAACTGCTGCCATAAGTGACAATGTTGCTCATTTTCTCCTAAGCCATTCGACCAATTTCAACCACTGTGATGCCACTATAATTCGCCCACAGGCGTTAACTGCTTCACTCTTTCCTTATTCACGTCAGACAAGAAGTGCCTGACCAACACAGCGAATATCGCGCAATCTAATTACTCTCAAACAAGAAGTACTTTGCCGGCCGCGGTGGCCGAGGGGACTGAGACGCTCCAGTCACGGTCTGCACGGCCACTACGGTCGGGGGTTCGAATCCCCCCTCGGGCATGGATATTTGTGCCGTCCATAGTATAAGTTAGATGAAAAGTAGTTTGTAAGTTTAGGGACTGATGACCCCGTAGTTAAGTCCTATAAGCTTAACAAACAACAACAAGAAGTAATTTCAGATCTGCTTTCCACAGAGCTGCTCTTTTCAGTAAAACACTGAAAATGAGTCTTCTCTCCCACTCTCTTTGTCCACACCCGAAGATGCGCTAATCGCGATCACAGAGTGTTCGGTCTCCATCATCCACGAGGCAGAGTGCTAGAGTGCCGTGGCATGCATTGTCCGCACTGTATATACCTCCACAATTTTCTCCCTCTCTCTGCGCCACGTCATGTCTCTACGTCATCATCCCTTAGCCTATCCGAGCCGCGCTACTGTTCGGCTTTAGGCGGGCCCTTGAACTGGCCAATTACGGACCCGCTACTACCGCGTTTAGGCTCACCCCCGCTTCCGAGGTCACCTACCGGTACGCAGAGACTCGCGCCCGCTAATAACGTAGTATTGCACTATGTTCCATGTTTTAGAACCACATGAAATACCGTTGCCAAGTACTATTGGCCATAGACTTTTAAATGATGACTTGTAACCAAAAGTATTCCCTAAGTGTGTGTCTGAACTGTTACTTGCTTCAGCGTCGAAAACAAGCTAATTATCGCACTTGAGATCTAACGCCGTACTTCGAAAAATAACTTCTTTAAAAGCAATAAATAAATAAATTAACTCGTCAGATGTTTGTTGTAAGCAATAAGTACTGTTTTAAAGGTCCGAATATGTAGGCAAATATGTCTTAGTGACTTGATTCCTTACAATGTTACAAGACTATTTACCATTCTTAATTGTCAGAGGTTGTATATAAATTATATTGCAGATATATTCCAAGAAAGAAATAGTAAAAATTATTGCATACAAAAAATCGTAGCACTGTTGAAGAATAGTGATACAAATCTGACACACTGTAACCGAGCCTTTTTGCTCTGGTGAGGTCATACTAAGAGCTACTGTAGTAAATAATCTGGGCAAACATCGAAGTCCCTCTGCAACAATTACGACTGATGTGATTTGTGACAGATCACACGTCATTATCATAGATCCTTAAAAACTGTTTTTAGTGTCGAGTTTTAAATTGCGGAAAGACACAAAACGATCGATAACATTCTCTGCTTTTGGGGAGTTAATTGCATCGATTGGGAAAGTTGTGTCTGACGGACGGGATTCTACTAATAATTAGGTAGCTGCGCCATCCAGGCCCATATACCAGCTGCACGGACACCCGTATAACGCCTAAACATTCCCCTTATCCAAACATCAGTGAAGTAGTGACCCTGACGATATCCTATTTATTCCCGGCCAGCCGCGGTGGCCGAGGGAACTGCATCGCGCCAGTCACGGTCTGTACGGCCACTACGGTCGGGGGTTCGAATCCCCCCTCGGGCATGGATATTTGTGCCGTCCTTAGTGTTAGCTATTTCATAAGTAGTTTGTAAGTTTAGGGACTGATGACCCCGTAGTTAAGTCCCTTAAGCTATACAAACATTTGAAAATTTGAATTTATTCCTGGCATCCCAGGCAGGTCGGAACAGAACCAATGCTTAATACGTCAATGGTGTTTAAGTACCCATTGGTGGCGCAAACCTGTTTGGCGAGTTACGTTCAGAAATTAGCACCTCCCTTCTACTCCACAGGTTTATAGCAGTCCCTGGCGCGAAGTTGGCGACATTACGTATTGCCTAGTTACTGTGCATTCACAGGGTAATGGAGTGATTCTATCGGCACATTTGCGGCAGTGCACGGATCAAGGGATGCACTGTGGCGGGTACCGCCAGCGATTAAACTGAGCGCAGGCGCATGCCTATGGGCAGCAGAGGGATGGCTTGAACTATGCCCTGGCGGACGCGCATTGAAACAACCCAACCCGCTGGTCCCGGAAGCGGCGCGTGTGATGTGCGCCACCATAATTAGCTTTCGCAACCTTCGGCAAACGAGAATTAAATGCAACGCCCCGGCGTTGCCCGATAATTCGCATTTATTATAATGTCGAAATTAAAATCTGTTTACCCATGCGGAGAAAATATCTGGAAGTGGTTTTTAAAGCCGCGACTGGTAAAAATTGTTACTGTCAAATGAGTTATTATCCGAAAATTGTTACAGGCAGCGCGGCAAGAGCGGATGCGCGAGCGGTAATTAAAATCAGTTCGTTATACCCTCTGCGTCCAATCCGATTTGATTAAATGAAAGGCAGGGAGCGTAAAGCGTGTATTCCATCCCCCTACGGAGAAGTGTTTAACGGATCCTTCACAGTGAGTCGTCCACTCTGTGTAACTTTTAAACGAAAAAAGTTTCCAAAAATTTACAGTAAAACTCACATAGGTGGCTAACATAGAAATTTAGTTGTTCACATGTAGTTATTCTTGTCATCCGAAATTTTTCTGTTTGCTTCGAGTTATTATTCTATTAATTCAGTTTCATAAAATCTATCACCTTGTATAATGCCACACGCTGTTCTGTCATCGAGCTATTGGAATTTCGACAATCTCTCACTTATTACGTGTAAATCGAACTTCTCGACATCTCATCCTGCTGTTCCCGTTTTGCTCTGCCCACTAAATTTAGTTCTGGAATCGACAAGAGTCCACCAACATCGGACATGTACAATATGCTCTTCTTCATCCTTCAGTTTACAGCGAGTGCATGGTGCAAGCACACTAACAAATTACATTTTCTTTTCTCACCTTCTCGTGTTCCCATTTATGCTTCCCGTTTTTGATTCTTGTCAAATTCTCCTATTTCCTATAACACCTCAACAGGATCATATATATACCGCTCATCCCTATTATTATTTCTCTCTGAGTTCTCATAAACCCATCAAGATTTAATGATATTGTGAGCATACCGTTCATGTCAAACGTTAGGGTCGTCATGAAAGACAAATCAAAATGTTCAAATGTTTGTATAGTCTATGGGACTTAACTAAGGGGTCATCAGTCCCTAAACTTACAAACTACTTATGAACTACTTACGAACTAGGACGGCACAAATATCCATGCCCGAGGGGGGATTCGAGTCCCCGACCGTAGTGGCCGTGCAGACCGTGACTGAAGCGCGTCAGTCCCCGCGGCCACCACGGTCGGCATGAATGACAATTAGATCAAGCGACACTTCTGACGTAGAACGTTCGGTAGCGCAGAAAATCATGTCTTGGACAGCAACTGATTACAAAAAAATAGTGTATTTGCCATTTCCTTGTAAAATATTGCATTCTGCCGCAAGTAATATAATATCGAAAATAACGTAACAACATTTCCTTACCACTGGTAGGATTTTATAAGTATCTCAGTGAATGATTACCTTTCAAACCGACAGTGCCAAGAACCCCTTACTTAAAATAATTACAATGTCTCTTGTACTTACATTTTCCCTCTAGGAATTTCCATAAAGTGTTACAAACAATCCGCAAGAGATACGAAATCGGTTATTTCATCATCATAATTAATCAAAGTGTAATATTACGTTGCATTATGTTCCGTGAGGGCAGGTTATTACGCTGACACACCCACATCATCAGTTGAAAATATAATTAGTGTAGTTGTTTACAGATGGCGGTTTGAACGCGTATGTGATGTTCAATGTAAAAACGTGGAATTAGTAAGAGGTGAACATGGTTCACTTCGTCTTTATTTTAACCAAACATAAGTGATGCATCAACGCTTTATGGACTAATATAAGCACTCTAAGATGTGAGGGACACGTTTAATTTCCACTGTTATAATTACTGCTGGCAGAGGGTTTGGGCAGTGTTGATGGAAATTAAATTGTACTCTTACGTCACAGAATTACGTATAACTGCCCTTGAATGCCACTGATACATTACTTAGCTTGTCTCTACTAATATATAACGTTTGGTAGACTGCAATGCTTCCATGGATATGAAGTAGACAGCTGTTTGTTAAGGTCGAGTTTTATTCTGTACGGAGTTTCATGCCATTCCAATAGTTAGAGATCAAAGGTAACGCTTGTAGATATTTCTTGGAAATGAAATTACCATATCAGTAAGGAATACTACTGCGAAAATCCACATAACCTTGAAACTACAAGTTTTTGCCTACTTTCTAGACTGTGTTCCATTAATACTGCAGCTAGAATTTCTGCTATAACATACGTTACTGATGCATCATGAAGAAAAAATGATACACCATCACTAGAAACGCAGTCTGCTTGGATGAGGATTGGGGTCAGATGAGTTACACGAACGATGTCAAATGTTATACATTTCAAAGTTTGCATTGTAGTTTTATGCCAAAACGTGCTTTGTGAACAGTTATAAATTTCCATATACGATAACGGGTGATTGCAGTTTTGCTTTTATTTCATAGTACGTGACAGCGCAATGTTTTAGATTAAAACATAAAAATTAACGGTCCAGAAAATATAATTCAATTCATTTTTACAGAACGCGTCATACAGTATCCAATGTGATATGTAAACAATAATTGTAGAATAAAGCAGCCCAACAAGTTGAACTTTGAATTAGATACTTGATCTAGATTTCGATACCAACTATGGCTGCCAGCATCAGATGATTAACATTAATACATGATACATAAAATTACGAGCGATATGCTCAAATCCAGTAGATTAATGAAGTTAGAAAACATGGTAGCAAGAAGCTAGCAAATCACATATACAAAGGAGCGGCTAACCGTTGTCAGGCTGCCGTATTGCTCGCCAGCCAACTGCTACCAAACGGGCAAATTGTATCATGATGTGGTCTTTTACCACTCGCTTCCGTTAGTCAAGGTATGCCATAATTATTTTTTTCGTCAGTTCGATTCAACTTCAGTACACCATCATTTAATATTTAACGTACCCGTCTAATGTTTAGCATTCTTCTTTAGTGGCCTAAATGAAAATCCTTTTCTACCTTGTAGCCTGAAGTGTCTTTTCTCAAAGTCTTTCATACAAGGCTACATTCTAACCGCACAGCTTTAGAATGGACAAATTATCTTTTAAAGTTGTACTGCGTGCAAAAATGTTTCACTGACTCAGAAATATGTTTCATGTATAGCCGGTCTGTATTTTAGGTCCGTTGTACTTCAGCGTTCATCCGTCGTTTTTCAACTCGAATATGAGCACTCATTTACTTCGCGGTGCATGTTAATGCCAATTTCTCAATTTTTTAAATCCTTGTTATCAACAGCGACAGCAGCGTTTGAGCTACTTTTGTAGGGAATTGAGGCACTTGTCATTTCGTATTTCTGTGTCGCAGACGTTTGCCCCTGTGAGTCGAACCGACGTCATAGTCGTCTTCAGTTCTTCGTCGTCATCAGAACGTTAGATGGAGATGCGTGAAAAGATATCGGTTGGAACAAGATGACGACTATAAGTTTGATGAACAGCACCCAGTCAAATATTTGCAAAACAGTTGCCATGCACGGAGTCGTTTGGAGACCAGCATTCTCACAGAGCAGCACAAGACCTGCAGCAAGCGTTACATCTTTTCTTGCACTACAAGAAAACCCTATCCTTCTGCCACGGTTTTGAGGACGATGATGAGCTGAAGACTAATGTCACACGCTTGTTCCATTCACAGGAGTCACAATTCTACGAGAAAGAAATACAAAAGTCGGTCCCAGGATATAAGTGTCTCAATTCATTTATTGACTACGCCAGAAGACGCTGAAACGCTGTTGTATATGTTTCCATTAAGATTTTTATGTAACTACGTCGTAGTTGTTTGAAAAGTAAAAGGAAACACAGCTTCTGTAGGCAGGCGCCTCGTAAATTTAATGTCTCGTGTAATTCCTTCGGTAGGATTCTCTTTAATTCGAATGCATTGTATCTGTAATACAGGAGTACGGTTTTATTGATGTTCATCTAATGATTTCGTTAAAGGACGCTTTTTATTGGATTCAGCTAGCCTTCCCACGCCTGCAGTTTCTGAAAGAAACCATCAAAATATCTCAATGATATTTCTTATTTCCCTTGTACTGTATTTTACCTTCCATGTTTCGGTTACTACTTTGTGAGACACGTATTACAGAAAACTAAAGGTTGGGTACAAACTGGTCTAGCTCGATTCTCATCCTGTGATTGCCTTTCATGTGGTTCTAGAGTAGTGACTAAAGATTTGTTTCCTTGCAAATTAGAAATAGTATTGCCTTCGTTTGACCCTTGTTAGGCACTTTCGAAATTTCTAAGAGTGTACCGACGGCAAAAATGTCAAGTGCCTTCTCTAAATCTATAAATTTCATACATGTATGTTTGTCTTTCTTCAACGAATATTAAAAAATAAACCATATAGTCAGTACCGCCTCGTGTGCTTATACATTCCACCTGAAGCCCAACTGTTTTCCTCGTGGTCGTCCTTTAAGAGATACTCCATTGTATTGTAAATAATACACCACTGTTTTTGTACAATAACTTATTAATAAAATGGCTCGATAACGTGGAAGTGAAGCATGCACAATGAAAAGATCGCAACACAACAGACTCGACGTATTTCAGGTAATATACTACAAAAAATGGTACAAATTTGTTGGACTGACAAAATAGCGAATGAGGAGGTTCTTTCTAGAATCGGCGAAGAAGTAACATATGTTAAACACTGAAAAAAAAAAAAAAAAAAAAAAAAAAAAAAAAAAAAAAAAAACGGAACAAAATTATATGACATATGTTAAGACGTTAGGTGGTAACTACCTTTGTCGTCAAGAAACCTGAGAGGTAACAACAAGAGGGGATTATAAAATTGGAATATATCATGCATAAATTGACCCCACAGATGCAAGTTTCTGAGTAATTTCCTTTGTGTAAAGAAAGATAAGCTTGGGTTTCAGCTAGAATTCCCGTTTCGTTGTTCTACAGGTTCCGTTTCATGAGGTTTGGAGAGTATTTAAAATGTTGGTCGAGTTTAGTGAGAATATCAAATAGACAGAGAGAATTTGGATTGATCGGGGAGTCAACAAGGGTGAAACCATGCTGTTTTGCGACAGGGTGGCATATTGGTGAGAATTACTGCATACTGAGCACGTGATCCGCGTTAGAATTCCGACCATGATGTAAATTTGCACACAACGTTTCAGTATGTAGAATAATAGTAAACATATTGATAGACTACAGGAAAGTAGTTGTTCACATTTGATAACTATGTACGTTACTTAGGACGCAGCAGGGAAAGCGATGATACTGTGATATTTAATATGTTAGACCTGGTGGAAGAAATACATCAACCACTGCTCTATATTATAGGAGATGATTCTGGAAGAACGTACGTGTAGTAGGCCGCTTCACCTATGAAGTCTGTGAAGTAACAATTCAAATATGAAGCAAAGGTATTAAAAATAAAAAGATAAGACATGTTAAATAGAGTATCTAAGAATAGTCGCTAGACGGGAAGATATATCAAAAGGAAGATATCGACGTGAATAATACCTGAAACAGTAAACGCTGGAAATTTTACTGACAGTAGACACACATATAACTGAATCTTCCTCCGAAATTGTATAGCAGTACGAGATGTAGTTCATGAGATGTGAGCGCATAAAGAGTTGCGTTCATGGAGAAACTCCCGTAACGCACCACGTTTTAACCTATTCCTTCTTTATTACTAATTGTATTCGCAACAGATTTTACAGATATACATCAGTTATATAAATGAATGTACACCTACAAAATTATACAATTGTACAATATATAACTCTATATATATGAGATAGTACGAATTTTGTGAATCATTTGTATTTTGATTACTATCTTTCTTTGTTTGGATAAAGCACATATAATTTGTACATTCTGCAAGACAGCTTTATTTATTATATATTCTTCGATAAATATGAAATGTTTTAGAAAAAAGGACAGAGAGAGAGAAGGGATAGGAGAAGTACTCATTCGAGGCAGGAATAAATAAGTAAATACCCGGACAACGCCGTGTTTTCAGCTAGTGTGATTATAAAGTCTCGTCGTATTATGTGGCAGTTTCTTGCAACTCCTACCGTTTATGAAGTCATATCTCCTGAACCATGTGTCGTATGTGGTTATTAATTTTACAGAAATTGTTACCTTACGTAAGGAATATTTGTTCCAAATTTGATTGAAATCGGTCCAGTAGTTCAGGAGAATATTAGCATCATATTCGCTTAATGTAGCAGTTTTTAGCGCATCTTATTGTTTATGACGTCATGTCTCGTGAACTATGTGTTGTAGCTGATTCATACACTTACTGCGACCGTCGTCATGAATTGAAGCTTACGTGCACAAAATGTCATACAGACTGGAACAAAACTGTAGATTTGTATGCAATAGCTACACACAAACACATGGACACACTGCTTTTTATACAAAGAAGGAAGATTAAATTACAAAAAAATACACAATATTTTGCGCATTTAAAGGAGAAGCAGCTTTAAAAATAGTATTTAGGCTACTTTGCTGAAAACAAATTTACCTTCAATTATAATTTCAGGGTGGTGGTAGCAGACGAATTCTCGCAGCGTGCCCGAGTTATTTGTCACTCTAGTTGTAAGACGCTTGGCTTGCCAGCCTCTCTCGTGTGCCTTCCGAGCGAAGATTTGTTCGATCAATCGCGCGGGAAAGAAACATGAGTTCTTCGACGTCAGAGGCGTAGGTATCTGGCGCGACAAATTTCCTGCGCTCCCAGGAGACGGGAAAAAGAAAGAGTCGCGTGGCAGGCCATTCCGTCCTCATCTGCGTCGTCGGTGGAAATTTGAGTGCCAGCGGCCGGAAGTGATCAATGTCTCAGTCACGCAGGCCGTATTACGAGCCGACGGGCTGTGAGCGAAGAGGGTGCCAGCCGTGTGCCGGCCTGTGAATACCAAAGCAGGCTCCGCCGACGCGCACGGCCCGAATAAAACAAGGGCGCCGCGCCTGCCGCGCAGGCAACACTTCCGACACGTCAGCGCTGCCGTGAGTCAAGCAGCAGGCGCCGGCGTCCGTCTGTTTAGTTGAAAGAGTGGGACAACGGCTGGTTGTAATTGTGATCAAAGTATATTAAAAGTACATAAACCAACAACCGTAACAATAATGATTTAATACAAATAAACAATCCGTCTCAAATATGTCAAAGGTATTATTGATAGATCTGAAGCATTGAATTAAAATTTGTGGTGCGGCCGGGAATCGAACCCGGACCTCCATGCTTACTAGGCAGACGTCTTAACCGTTTTTTTTTTTTTTTTTTTTTTTTTTTTTTCGGAGAATAATAAACCAATTATCCTTCATCAATGAGAAATAAAAAAATAACAGTACTTCTTCTTTTGGTAATTATAAACAAAATTTCCTTTTCCGATGAGAAATATAAATAACAGTGCTGCTTCTTGGGTTGTTTCTCTCTCTTTCGTTGGGTCGTAGGTGTACGTGGAATCGATTTTGTCGTACCGACTGCTTCGAAGTTCGTCTTCTCGAAAATGTTTGCCATCGCAAAGTTGCCGTGATATTCTCGTTCTTGTGTCATCGTAATGACTCTTAATTTGACTTCTCATTAACCTCGAGGCGCTGGTCTCCAAAAGCCGTCGTACTGCCCGAGCTGTGAATTTCTTCTCTAAAACCAAAGGCGGAGTACTCCACTCCAAGTAGAAGGATAAATAAAAAAGAATAAAATATTGTATCTTTCTAAACAGGTAAAAACAAAATGGGAAAAAAAACTTTCTTCGGAGGTAATTGTTCTGTTCAAGTTAATATTCTAATTAAAAATAATCCATATTTTTCTCTGTACTTTTTTCTTCGTTGAAGTTTCTGGTGTTCTAACCGTTAGACTACCACACCACTAACGATTAAGGCGCCTTGGAATAGTCTGAGTACGATTTCCCTCCACAACACAAACTTTAATTCAGCTTCTTTGTTACAAAGATAATGCCACTACTGACAAGGCTCTCCATGCAGCGGAATGGTACCTCAGCAATGGACATGGTGGAACAATCCTGTTATGGTGATATAAATATCAATTAATACAAATAAACAGTCCCAGAGACGGATTTCAAAAATGTTCAAATGTTTGTATAGTCTATGGGACTCAACTACGGGGTCCCCAGTCCCTAAACTTACAAACTACTTATGAACTATCTAAGACTAAGGACGGCACAAATATCCATGCCCGAGGGGGGATTCGAACCCCCGACGTAGTGCCGTAGTGGCCGTTCAGACCGTGACTGGCGCGCCTCAGTCCCCGCGCCCACCGCGGCCGGCAGAGACGGATTTACGTCTCAAATATGTCAAAGACATTATTGATAGATCCGAATCTTTGAATTAAATGTCTTTGACATATTTGAGACGTAAATCCGTCTCTGGGATTGTTTATTTGTATTAATTGATATTTATATCACCATAACAGGATTGTTCCACCATGTCCATTGCTGAGGTGCTATTCCGCTGCATGGAGAGCCTTGGCAGTAGTGGCAATTATCTTTGGAACAAAGAAGCTGAATTAAAGTTTGTGTTGTGGAGGGAAATCATACATAAACTGTTCCAAGGCGCCTTAAGTGTTAATGGTGTGGTAGTCTAACGGTTAAGACGTCTGCCTAGTAAGCATGGAGGGCCGGGTTCGATTCCCGGCCGCACCACAAATTTTAATTCAGTGCTTCAGATCTATCAATAATAATGATTTAATTATTTGGCTATCAGTTTCAGCACCTCATTAGTGTCATCTTCAGGACCTAAATAAATTTAAAAAATAATTAATTAATTAATTAAAAAGCAAATAATCAGCAGTAAAATCTACACATCGCAATACACATTGTATCACAGGAAGTGTGAAGAACAAGCAAAAACAAAACTGGAAATAATGATGAAATATTTATTGAGATGGGGTTCAACAGCCGTAAGATATTTGACGAAATGCATACTGTAAAAAATTAGCTGTTTATTATTTTTCAAACTTCTACCGGTTTAGTTTATAAACCATCTTCACAGAAGACTATTAAGAAATTCAGAAACAGAATTGTACACAAGCTGAAGTAAAATACATAATATAACCCAGTATTTTCATATAGTAGTACTGACGAACTAGACAGACTGATTAAACAGTATGTTTAATCAGTCTGTCTAGTTCGTAAGTACTTACTATATGAAAATACTGGGTTATATTATGTATTTTACTTCAGCTTGTGTACAATTCTGTAAGTATAGTAAGTACTAACGAACTAGACAGACTGATTAATCAGTCTGTTTAATCAGTCTGTCTATTTCGCAAGTACTTACTTTAGGTAGATACTGGGTTATATTATGTATTTTACTTCAGCTTGTGTACAATTCTGTTTCTGTATTTTTATTTAACAGTCTTCAGTGAAGATGGCTTATAACCGAAACCGGTAGAAGTTTGAAAAATAATAAACAGCTGATGGTTTACAGTATGCATTTCCTCAAACTAGAAATAGATGGCCCTGAAGTAATATGAAGGCTTAATTAATGGCATACAATAACTACAGGACTTTAAACTTCCCGACCGATTAAAATCTAATGCCCGAACCGGGACTCGAACCTGCGACCTTTGCCTTTCTCAGGTTCGATCACGGTTCCGGCACACAATTTAAATCTCTCAGGAAGTTTCATATCAGTGCACACTCCACTGCAGAGTAAAAGTTTCATTCTGAATACAAGACTTTACTTAAATTACAGAAGGACGTAACTACTACCAGAAATGGCGTAGACTGCCACATTTTCAAATTTTTATTTATTTATATTTTATTTCATTTTATTTTTATTTTGAATAAAAATGACGAAATAACTAATCTATGAAACAAAAATAGCAACCTGTAGAAAAATTAAATCTTGAGGATAGGTAACGAACTGCATTGCTCACTTGGAATGTATAGTTGATCGCGTTCCTACATGTGAAGGCTATTCCATTTGAAATCGGAAGAAAAATAAGTAAATTTTTTTCTCAGTTTTTAAATAATACATGGGCCTATTAATGTGAGAGGAAACAACTGTCATCAATATCCCTAAAACGATTACTATTTGGCCAGTTACAATTCCGTAAAGGCAGCGTTATTTACAGAACGCGAGATTTTTCTGTGCTGCTTAACTCAAGAACCTAGTACCTGATTGCAGTGAACTACGGTTACTTTGAAGTTGAACATCGACAGTTGATGTAGGTATATAACAGTAACATGGCAATAATTAACGCATAGTTGTAAAATCGTTTTCTTTATTGATTAAAATTAAAGAATTTTTCATATGGATTTAACTTGCGTAGGGCTTGAACTTGATTTTGTTACCCGTTTATTTCCGTTTTAAATATTATTGAGTCACTTATCTTCAACGTGGAAAAAATAATTAAGAAAGAAATACGTAATTTCACGTTGCAGTACCAAGTTACACTGCGGCGGGCTACCATTCTCCACTCAACAGGGCAAGACGCCTCGCAGCTGGATGCCGCCAACAAGGGGCTAAAGGACGGACTGCCTGCATTCAACACTGTGCAGCGCAGCCGGCGTAATATGGTGTAGCATAGCTGTGAAATTTGGTGCAGTTTCTAGAATTTTTTTTCTACAGTTCTCTGTTCAAGACGTCATAAAACTGTTTATTGAAACTGTGTTTTTAAATCAAACTCTGAACTGTTTGACATAAATGCTATTCAATTTAGAAAGACATTATATAGACAAAAGATTATATATATGAAAAGTACTTGAAATTTAAATTCTAAAAATACGACATCAGTGTATAAAATAGTGCCTCGATTTTCCAATTTATTTGAAAATTTTACTTAGAATAGTTTCCGAGCTGTGAGTGTCATAATCACGTGATTTCATGAATTTATGTTATTTTCGCTCTTAAAATAGAACAGTGTGCGTTCGTGTATTACAGCTGCGAGTTTGGCAAAGATATTAAAGTCTGTTGTCTTTGACATGTAAACGAAACCCGACAAAAATGCAAGGTTTCCTGCTGGCCGATTTGAAATGGAATAAAATCACCTCTATGCTGTGAACACAAACACAATATACCGTGTAACATCGCATTAACTCTGCGATTTACGCACTTTATCTCTTCTGAGATCAGAGCAAGACCAAAGAAAATCGATCGAAATCTTTGCATCTCATGTACAATTACGCTAATACCACAGTCTGTTGCCTTAATAATGCAATCAATCAATCGACACAGGAAGTTTGAGCTTTAGCTCATGTATGAAATATCCAACAAAAGTCACTCATCTCAATTGGTATGAAATCATTTGCCAAGTTTCATGCAAAATTTGAAAGGATCACAGACATTTTCCATAGATGCAGCTGGCCAGTCGAAGTGTCATGTTGTGCCAACGTGTTCTACGGTACCACAGTTCTACAATTATACGGTGTAAAGAGTGATCAAAATAATATTTTCGAAGCAAATGGTGGTTATTGTTGAAACAATTTCTTCTCGGCCATGTCGGTTCTTTTCGTCACCGATTTAGTTTAACCTAATCGTTAAAACTGTTCAGAATAACAGAGTTTCCAAAGACACAATTTTCAGTAATTTATTACCTTTATTACCGCTTATAGACTTTGATCAAATATTTAAAAGAAAATTTCAACGTAAATGGGTATACGATTTCTATAGATTTAGGTAGAAAGTGTGCTTTAAATTTGACTCAATGTCGCTACGAAAGATTGGGAAGATGGAAGAGGCGCGTGAGGCTACCACGGAAAACGTGGGTGAGATGATGACTTTGTTGAAGCGACACTTGTGGATGATATCAATTTTTCTTTCTGAAATAACCACAAAAATAAGTATTCAACCTCCATCCACCCCTCTCCCTCACACATACGTCAATAAAAATGAAGATACATCAAGTCACAAAAAATCATATACGTGTGATATTTCATTGGTAACGCACTTCGCAAAACCTCGGAACAGGATCGCCATACTCTGGAATACAAGGAATGCTGGAGGATAGGAGTGAGAAACTACCGTTGGGGCAAGGAGGGAGCAAGTGTTCCACACTACGCATGCACGGGCTGAAAAATGTTCAAATGTTTGTAGAACTTATGGGACTTAACTACGGGGTCATCAGTCCCTAAGCCTACAAACTACTTATGAACTACCTAACACTAAGAACGGCACAGATATCAATGCCCGAGGGGGGATTCGAACCCCCGACTGTAGTGGCCGTGCAGACCGTGACTGAAGCGCCTCAGTCCCATCGGCCACCGCAGCCGGCGCACGGGCTAATGCCACGCAGACTGTCAACGACTGACTCCATCTCTCAACAAATCCACGCATATTATTGTGTTTTTTTGACAGACCCAACTGACACGGTAGTAAAATGGGGCTTATTTCTAACAATTTCACCACAGCATCTAAGGTAGCAGGTTATCTGGCAGCATTTGAAAATCGTATAAAATGCTTATTTCTGTTGTCTCGTTCATAAAAGATTTCTCTTGTCTCACATGAATTACAGTAGTTAACAAAGGGAAGTTGAATAGAGAAATGTTAAATCCCGCGGAAATACTCCGTATGAATGATGTGATATGAGACTGGACGCTGCTGCTGTTGCTGTCATATATGTCACTAACAGTTATAGAAATTTAGGAAGGAATTTTCCATCGTCAACTAAACTCTGCTACAGTAAAAATAGTACCGGTCACCCCTCTTTACCACCTGTCCACTCAAACAAAAGTCTCACAGTTTTGAAGACTCGGTGCAGTAATAGCACTCTAGATTCGCGTTCTAAAAGATAGAAAGAAAAAAATAAGCTACCGGAGGGAAAATAAGCTACCGGAGGGGTGGGGGAGGGGCGTACGACCCTTCGCTTCCCCCCCCCCCCAACTGCCCCCTTGGATCTGCATATGGTGCGAACTGGACGAAGTCGCACCGAGAAGCCTGAATCTCCTACCTGTCACAATTGTCATTGGTACCTCAATTTAGGACCTGCATCCAATTCCCATGCATGTTGGTCACGTGCTAAGTGTTGGACAGGTTGGCTAGCTGTACCGCGCGAAACCGTAGCGAACCAGTATCGGCGGATAGAGCCGCCCACCTGCTGAACAGCCGGCTCGGCTCCGTAAACACGCCATCGGCGGCTTGCCACGACCGTATTCCCCTCCCCTCCACTACCCCCCTGCCGGCAGCGGCGTTAAGGACGCGTGTTAACAGGCCGACCGGCGCGTCCCACACCCATAACTCAGCCCGAGCAGTGGGCGGCTCAGACACGCCCCACAGTTATTTCCCTTTTGTCCTCTCTCTCTCTCTCTCTCTCTCTCTCTTTCTACCTCTGTCTTCTCTTCCTCTCCTCCTTTTGCGTTGCTCTCCCATTATTCCTTTCCGATCAGGGTGGAGTCGCTAACATCCGTTTCCACCGCCCACAGCATACGTCCTCCGAATCACGCACTACAGACGCTCCGAACCGCGTGATCCTGCTCTTGTTAATACCTCGTATCCACTACTCCAAGTGCATCACTTATTTACAATTTCGCTGTTCATTCTAGAAATAATTATGCTCGGATATGTAACGACAAGTAACCCGCTCGGTTAGCCGTGTGGTCTAACGCACCGCTTTCCTGGCGGAATAACGAAGAGGGTTTCGGAATGCCGACCAGCCTCGATGTGGTTTTTAGGCGGTTTTCCACATCCTCCAAGGTGAATCCCGCCTCAGCTACACGATTCGCAAACATTACGTAACACTTTACACTTTCCCATACATGACGCTATATGTAGACATTTGGGGTACACATTTCCTCCTGCAGAGAATGGGGTGGCGATAGGAACGGCATCGGGCCACCTCGAAAATATTAACATGCCAAATCCAAATAACAACGCCGACCATTCATCTTCAGGAACATGGCGAAAGAGAAAGAATTTGTGAGGACAACTAACAGAAGTATCCAGCTAGACTGTGAAGTTAACAAATGATTCTTTACATTTTACATTCATTTCAATTACAGGCAGATATTTACTCACTCTTTCGGTTCAAATGCTCAAATGTTAGTAAAGCTATGGAACCAAACTGTAATGGACATCAGTTCCTACACTTGCAAACTGTTTCAACTAACCTATGCAAAGGACAACACAGACATATATGTCCGAGGGACGACTCGAACCTCCGACAGGGAGCAGATGTGCACTCTGCAGCAAGGCCCCTTAGACGGCACGTCCACTTCCGAGCGGCTGTCTTTTGGAACACAGTAGTAAGCTCACATTAAAAACGTTCTACAAAAGCGCACATCCGACACATACTACGTTTACCGTAACATATTTAAGGAATGAGGAAATACAGCGTTAAAGATGGAACACTTTCATTATATGCTTGGGTCATTTAGATACTGGGCAGGAGGAGTAAAATAAGGAAGTACATGATTTATCGATAGAAGATATCTGACAGTACAATTTCTTCACATAACTATTACCTTCAACTGGAATGGTATTTCCTAACGGCTGAACAATCCGCTTAGAAGCAACGCACGTTCGTCCGCTGGTTATGATCATTTCGGAAACTGAATAACATATGAAACTTGAAGTTAAATCAATGAAAAGTGTAGGCCGTAAACTCCACAAAATCCCAAGGAATTACTATTATTTCAGACTTAAACTCGAAGGAACACGTAGATAACGACGTGGGAAAGGCGAACCAGAGCCACTATGCTTGTCCCTCCTTTTTTGGAGTATTGTTGCCCAGTGTGGGATCCTTATCAGGTGAGTTTGACGGAGGACTTCGAAAGACTCCAAAGAAGGGAAGCTTATTTGGATTGTCACAATACAGGGGAGACAGCATTACGGAAATGATACAGGATCTAGGATTGGAATCATTACAACAACGGGGCTTACGAAACTCCAATCGACAACATTCTCCTCCAAATGCTAAAATATATTGTTGACTCCCACTTACATAGGTAGAAATGATCATCAGAATAAAATACGAGAAATCAGAGCTCGAACGGAGAGAGACAGGTGTTCTCCGCGCGCTTTTCGAGAATGGAGTGGGAGATAAATAGTATAAAGGTAGTTCGATGAACCCTCTGCCAGGGACTTAAATGTGACTTGCAGAGTATCCCATGTTGATGAAATCATTTACAGACCTTTTCTCTGAAGCAAGTTTGCAGAGACGATGAAGAAAGTTGTGACGACTATTGTCGTACAGGTTACGCGTTAACAATTTGTCTCGACGGAAGTCTGCGTAGGCCATATATGAAGGAAACGAAATCTACTGTGTCTTACTGAATAAATCATCTGCTTACTAAGCAGAGGAACCCGCATTCGATCCCTGGTCTTAGCATGTATTTTAAACTGCTTCACTGAAATTAATTCAATACCCATAATAGCATATAAGAAAGTATATTGTAACTCATGTTCCCTACAAACGATCGTGATGTCTGTCATTTGGAACACGTTTGCGAAAGAAAATCACATATCGCAGACTTTGGGTATTGTCCCGTTTAGCTCATACATAGCACCGTACGAAATTCAGAGCAGATATTGAAACTTAAATTGACAGCACAAACATATGTCATTCCCAGAATGAAACTTTCACTCAGCAGCGGAGTGTGCATGGATATGAAATTTCTTAGAACATTAAAATTGTGTGCCGGAACCGGGATTCGATCCTGGGACCTATTCCATTCGTGGGCAGTCGCTCTACCGTCTGATAGCGCTTGCCTGCGACAGGCAAAGGTACGAATCCCGGTACCGGCACGGTGTTTCTACCTGACGACAATACGGCCGGACTGGGCGCTGTTGCAAAGTGTGTCAGAACAAGGATAGCGGCGACCGGCAGGCCGAGCGGCAGCAGCCGGCAAACGCGCCGCGCAACTAGCGAACCTCTCACAGGCGTCTTTCATGAGACACCCTGTACTTAACGCAATATTATGAATATTTCCTTATTTATATGATTTTATTAACATTACCTACTTTATTTCGATATACATGTTACTTAAAGTGTTAGTTAGTGTTATTTGCGATACAGGATATGGAATGATTAGTTAGTATGACTGGTGTGCATGCAGGAAGTACAGTATTTCTGTTTAACTTGCAAATAGAAAATTTTTTCATATATCTTTACTTTGTTGCACTCATCTGGGTAGAGTTTAAACAGTCAGGAACAATACTAAATCATACATCCACAATACGAATCGCGTTAATACAACCGATATTATTTTTGTCGCTGCATTACAGAACGTATTTGAATTTAAAAGAAATGTTCCCTTTCCCCTGTTCTACAGTATGGTAAATATTTCATTTAGCCTTTAGACACAATAATACCTTATAGGATAAGTATTTCTGCATTGTCCTTATCAGTCATCTATGTGTACTGTAATCAGCCGTTGTCTTTTGAGAGTGGCGTCTTTACTGCATTACGTGATCCATGTGTCCACTCATTGGGCGTAGTATGCGAACTGCGAATGCATGTTTCATCGACATATAGGAGAGGTCCACCCTCTACAGTTTTATTTTATTTAAATAATCAACACGTTTACTGTGTATTTCTAAACGTTGCAAGGCACCTTCCTATAAACTGTTTGTTTGCGCCACCTGGTAAGTATTAATTGCAAGAAAAATAAAGAAAAAAACTTATGTACCTGAAGGCTTACTTTTGAAGTTGGTACCGCAATGACGAAATACTTTCCTTGAAACACTTATTTTCCTAATTACAGGAAAAAGTTACTTTATTTTGAGTTCTTATTTTTTTACTGACCGATGTAAAACATCTGTAGCAGCCTGCACTCTTTCAAGGACGCTTTTAATGGGATTTTCATGCCCACTTTTGACTCTTCCGGCATAAATTTAATTACAATGAAAACAATCTCTCGTGCCTAGCAATGAAGAACTCTTCCTGCACTCACAGCACTTGTTGCCACGCTGTTTATAGCGTTGCGCTCACTCCATGTGCTCTGGCCGAAAGGCTTAAGTGGACTGACGCGGCCTCCCTTCTCTTGCGAACGAAGGAATGAACTCGCCCGTCGCTTCGAACTAAAACTCGTCTCTGCCCTCCTCCACCGTATCATGTGCGGACCCTACACGTAAAGCGATGTTCAAATGTTTGTAGAGCGCATGGGACTTCACTACGGGGTCATCAGTCCCTAAACTTACAAACTACTTATGAAATAGCTGATAATAAAGACGGCACAAACATCCATGCCTGTGGGAGTATTCGAACCCCCGACGGGGAGACGGGGAATGGTAACGTAGCATAGCGCCTCAACGCTCTCGGCCGCTCCGTCGCGGCCATGTAAAGCGAAACACTTGTTAGGAAACATTCCTTCTTCTGGACCAACTCATGTATTAACAAAAATGTATCCTGTTATTGTATATACTGTCGATTTTTTTAACATAGTTGTATCAACCGACGAAAATTAAATATGTTGTATTAGAAATGACATACAATATTGTGTTACAATTCATGGATGGGTCTCCAAAGTAGTTTTTTTTTCTTGGAAGGAGTCTCGGTGGAATAACCGAGCAGTCTAAGGCGCCTCGCTGCGGAGCGCGCGGTTGCTCGCCGTCGGAGGTTCGAGTCCTCCCTGGGGGGGGGGGGGGCATGTGTGTGTGTGTGTGTGTGTGTGTGTGTGTGAGAGAGAGAGAGAGAGAGAGAGAGAGAGTTTGTTCTTAGGTTAGTTTAACTTAGTTTAAGTATTTTTTTTAATTCTTTATTATTATATCCTTCTATACAACCCATCACCTAATACATTAATTGGTCCTAGTACTTTACATTTGTTAGTGAGTGCAATCGTTTCAACTTGACTTGCAAAACTTAATCTACATTGGAACTTATTGTATGACTACCATGGTTTATTAAAATTACTATTGTCTTCGGGGAATGGGGGGACGTTAAACTAATGCCTGCAGTGTCACAGGTGTGTCAGTGTTTCATAAAGCTACGTTGCGGCTTATGTGTCTGCCGAGCGAATACCAGCATACGTGCCCCTGGCACTGGGCAGGCCTTACTCACTGCAGGTTCAAGTAGTTTGTAAGCTACGGACTGATGACCACGCAGTTTGGTCCGATAGATTTACAAGTATTTGATAATTTTTTTTTTCTTTGTTGGATGGGGATCGCGAGTTCAAAACAGTTGAAAAACACTGATTTAAACAAATACTAGAGGACCCGTGCGAAACTTCGCATCTTAGTGGAATAAGAAAAAAGTTCGAAAAAAATGCAAGTGTTTAAAAGCGCAAATGAATGAGCTTGACTCGCTGAGTAATGTTAAGTCAAAAAGAACTACGTACCTCAATTAGAACCGAAGATATCGTAAAGTAAACCGATTAAAATATACGCTTCAGAGACATAAGGATGCCGCGTTTAAATAAAAACAAAAGATGGAGAGATTTATGCTAATTCTGATAGCTGATGTCATATTTGTGAATGAATAAATTTACTTTAAAGCAAAAATAAAGGAATTAGGTCAGATAGAACGGCCTGACTGACTGACTTTAGTATACAGCAAGGATATTACCAAAAGGACTTTACAGAAGGAAATCGCTTTCGAATATAGAAAGAGCAAGGCGAGAGTTATGTAAATTCTGATACTTGATAATAAATATGTCAATGAATACGTATCGCTGAAAACGAAAATGAAAGAAATCGGTCTGGTAGTTTGGTCTGGCCGACTGACATCAGTTTTCGTACATTATTTTAATATATAAAAAAGATTACGCAGTCGCACCCTTGTATGGCATAATATCCGATTAAACAGTTCTATTTACCCCTCGCATGGTACCAAATCTAGAAAAATGTATTGTATGCCTGGAGTCTTTTTTGACGCCAAAGTGATTCAAGCGACTTTATGGAGATAAAAACTGAAATATGTCTATGAAAAGTAAATATGATTTATTGAGAAACATATGCAGAAAGTTGATATTACAATTTCACAATTTCTTCATATAATTAAGTTACATATAAGTTGTGTTTACTTACTATAATTGTTTCAAATATGAATTCATGTCTTTGTTGTTTTTAGTTATTTTGATTCCAAAAATTATTTTCACACTAAATATTCATAAACCACAGACTATGTACTAATACTGTAATTTATTAGTGTAATGTGTTATATCATTTACATGGAATTTTATCAGAAATACACTCCTACTTGCTTTCAGTGTCAATCCATTTCAGCCGGCCGCGGTGACCGAGGAGACTGAGGCGCTCCAGTCACGGTCTGCACGGCCACTACAGTCGGGGGTTCGGGCATGCATATTTGTGCCGTCCTATTTCGTAAGTAGTTTGTAAGTTTAGGGACTGATGACCCCGTAGATAAGTCCCATAAACTGTACAAACATTTGAACATTTTGAAAAAATCCATTTCAATCCAGCGTTCAAGAATTGGTTACGTAATATTATGACGTTCTGCATGATTATTGGTATGCGTAACTATTACACTCTGCCCGTGATTGGTGATAAAAAGTCTCAAACAGTCCGTCCTTGTCTGTAATTATGGTCTACAGTGACGTGGAATATGCGCAGTTTCACGTTTTGCAATCCTTGAAACCTGCTTGCGCACATCAGTTGGTACTGTGTTATATGTTATCTGTCCATTTCTAGACACAAAAGTAGATGCACTAGTTACCTGAATGCCTTTATCTTCTCACAGTCGCATACATTTACTTCACTTCCGACTTGTACTTCTTCCTCTATCTTATCTCCATCAGAATCATTATCATCTTCGTTTTCAAACAACGATTCATTATCACTGACACTCTTCAGTAAATCTACTAAAGTCTCTTTGAGACTGTAGCCCCTTGCGAAACGTATATCACCATCCATTATGAATAAACCCTGACACCACGTCTTCTTTGCACAGAGCTCAGTTCCAAACTGTGAATTTCTTGTAACTCTGCATGTAATTGTATTTTCTATTCATTCAAAAAAAAAAAAAAAAGTTCAAATGTTTGTATAGCTTATGGGACTTAACTATGGGGTCATCAGTCCCTAAGGTTACAAAATTATGAACTAGCTCACACTAAGGACGGCACAAATATCCATGCCCGAGAGGGGATTCGAACCCCCGACCGTAGTAGCCGTGCAGACCGTGAGTGGTGCGCCGCAGTCCTCTCGGCCACCGTGGCTGGCTTCTATTCACTATTTACAACACTGTACAAGTAAATGACGCTTTATAAGGTACATTGTTGCCAAGATTTATTTTCGTAACGAAACTTATATGTGACACTGAAAATCACGTATTTTATACCTGGGGTATTTTATGACCGCACTGCAAACATTTCGAATTGTTGTACTGCAAAATAAGATAAACCATAAATATTTTATCCAGTGTGGATAGCATATCTGAAGAATGAGTTGTATACACTCACATTGAAACTGTTTATATATAATTAAATGAGCCTTGGGGTCTAAAAGGACCCCAGGCATCATGCGAGGGTTAATGAAGTGAACGTGTGTAATATTAGATAACGATATGTCGTTGACTTGCACGTGTTTGTGCATGTGTTGACAGACTCCCCTGCGTGGCACACGAAGCTGCTGCCTCGTAGCGTGGAGGCCGCACAACAGCGCACCCCAGGCCCACACATCCTTTTGTCGCCACCCTCGCCGACGCTCCCCCCGAAGCTTTTCGCTGGCCGACCGCATCAGGACGCAAATTCTAATCCTGTGGGAAATTACTGGACTATTATTGGCCGGACCTCGGGGGAGGGCGGCCAGGATTACAGACGGCGGGAGGCTGCCCGTTCCTCGGCCGGCAGTGCAGTGCGGTCTCATCACGCGCGAACCTGGCGAGCACCACTCCAACCTCCAACCCCCGCCTTTCCTCCGCCCCCGCATCAGAGCGAGCCCGGTGGTCGTCTGCAGATCCATGGCGAACTCCGACTAGCACACTAGGTAGTGCGGAACGTAAACTAACAACTGGATTTCAGTCTGTCGTGAAATGTAGCACTGAACACAGAACGTTCAACTGTTGTTGAATCCAAGGTAGTAAATGTCTGAGGTGGTCTGCCCTAGACTTACAAACTACTTAAAATGGCTTCTTCCAAGACAGAACACAACATAGACACACACACACTCGCGCGCTCGCCCTTGGGGGTATGCCCGCGCTCACTCACCAATGGCAGGAGGAGGACTCGAATCTACGTCGCAAGTAGCCGCACAAGACGTAACGTTGTGCCTGAGACCGCACTCCTACGCACGCACGGAAGGAAGCTTAGGTTTTAAAGTGCCATCGACAGCGTGGTCATTAGAGATGGAGCTCACGCTCTGAATGTATAGGCGAGATGGGAGAAGGAAATCGGGCATGCTCTTTCAAAGGGACCATCCCGGCATTAGTCTGGAGTTGTGACGGTTAATAAATGTTTTGAAATTTTTAACTAATCATTTATTTTGTAGTTAAAGAACTGAATATACACGAACTCACCTCATTACTGTTACCTGATGTATACAGGGTGAATCACCAACACGTGCACCGCAAAAACTGCGGAAACGGAAAGTGCGATAGATGTGCGGTTTTGACAGAATGGATTCGTAGTCAAGGACTTGTATTCTTATCCAATAAACAGATTGTAAAAATACCTAAAAAGTGTATTTTTTATGCAAACATACAAATTTTCAAATGGATCAATGGTTGTTTCTATCATCATGCACTGGAATTTTTGACTCCAGCTGTGTGCAAAGAAATTTTAAAGACATTTTTATCACGTTTAGTTTGGCAGCTACAACCATTCAAAATTTCGGGGGCGGAGGCTACGACAGTGTAGCTCACTGGCTGATGGTCATGACACAGTAGGCCGTGCGCCAGGGGCTAGCAACTCGGCTAGTCAGCTACGCTATCGCAGCCTCCGCCCCCGAAACTTTCAACGATTGTAGGTGCCAAACTAAACGTGATGAAAATGTCATTCAAAATTCTTTGTACATAGCTTGTGTCGACAATTCAAGTGCATGATAGAAAAAACCTTTGTTCTACTTAAAAATCTGTATGTTTGCATAAAAGTAAACCTTCTAAGTAATATTACAATCTGTTTGTTGGCTAAAAATACGACCCCTGACTACCAATCCATTCTGTGAAAACCGCACATCAGTTGCACTTTTAGGTGATTCACACTGTATTTCACGTTGAATGTATCATGAAATTTAGTATAAGAGACCACTTAACGTCGGCATTGGCCCCTTGTTGTATTTTGTTTACTATTGCGCTCGATGTGTTATAAAAATTATTGAGAAGAAATGGCTGTTGACGATCATATCTTTCGCGATCGTCAACTTATAATGATATTAACACTTTTTCTATTGATTAAGAGTAATCATATACACAGATTGCTTGGAATTACTCCATTTAACACAAATAATTATATAAAGTTATAATACGAAGCGTAATAAACTAAAACCGTGAGATTTGTGTGTCACATGACGTGACGTAATTATGAGATAAACTGTATTATAAACACACTGGTACCGCGAACGCTGTCTGTGTCTATGTTGTGCAATATGTATTTCGTTAGTATACGTCAGCTAAACTAGCAATGAATATTTTACGTTAGTCAAATTGTTGATGCACCAATGTTGTGAGCGGTTATTTGATGTCAATACTCAATACGAAAAATATTCTGCACTTTGTATGGAGGTAATATCTGCTTCAAGGGAAGTTTATTTGGACAAAACAAGGAAGGTGACATTGATTCAAGTCCTATTAGTGTTTAAATGAAAGTTTGTTTTCTGAAGATCATTTATGAGTGCAGTGTGGATAGAAGAACCTGGTAGTTTTATCCCGATTTATAAACATTTTCTAACAGTTGACTTTTTGTGAGTGTTTACAGTTCTGTTTGCATGAAGTGTTCCCCTTACACGCTGAGACATTTCGGATTGACTTAGGTAAAATATGGGAAACCTAAATCTGGATGGCCGGAGGGGGATTCGAACCACCATCCTCCTTAATGCGAGTCCAGTGTGTTACCACTGGCTACCTCGCTCGGTCGCACACACAGAAAAACACAAAACTTACACGAAAACTTGTAGACGCAATGCAGTAAATCTGGATGTCGCTCCAGAAAATGCACCAAAGAAAATATAATATTCAAACGGGAAAGAATCTTCCGGCGAGAAACAATTTTTTGATGTTATGGGGCCAATATATATATATATATATATATATATATATATATATATATATATATATATATATATATATATGCTGTCTTATTCATGGAATTATCTTTGTAGGAGACTGTCTAAAGTATGTATGGTTGATTGGTTGGTTGATTGGGACACGAAGCTACACTCCTGGCTTTAAAATTGCTACACCACGAAGATGACATGCCGTGCTACAGAAGCGAAATTAAACCGACAGGAAGAAGATGCTGTGACATGGAAATGATTAGCTTTCCAGAGCATTCACACAAGGTTGGCGACGATAGCGACACTTACAACGTGCTGACATGAGGAAAGTATCCAACCGATTTCTCATACACAAACAGCAGTTGACCGGCGTTGCCTGGTGAAACGTTTTTGTGATGCCTCCTGTAAGAAGGAGAAATGCGTACCATCACGTTTGGGACCATCATGATGGTCCCATACGTGTTTGGCGACATAGCGGTGAACCACATTGGAAGCGTGTATTCGTCATCGCCATACTTGTGTATCACCCGGCGTGATGCTATGGGGTGCCACTGGTTAAACGTCTCGGTCACTTCTTGTTCGCATCGACGGCACTTTGAACAGTGGCCGTTACATTTCAGATGTGTTAGGACCCGTGGCTCTACCCTTAATTCGATCCTTGCGAAACCTTAAATTTCAGCAGGATAATGCACGACCGCATGTTGCAGATCTTCTACGGGTCTTTCTGGATACGGAAAATGATCGACTGCTGCCCTGGTCATCACATTCTCCAGATCTCTCACCAATTCAAAACGTCTGGTCAATGGTTGCCGTGCAACTTTCTCATCACAATACGCCAGACACTACTGTTGATGAACTGTGGTATCGTGTTGAAGCTGCATGGGCATCTGTACCTGTACACGCCATCCCAGCTCTTTGACTCAATGCCCAGGCATATCAAGGCCTCCACTACGGCCAAACGTGATTGTTCTGGGTACTGATTTCTCAGGATATATGCACCCAAATTGAGTGAAACTGTAATCATATGTCAGTTATAGTATAATATATTTGTCCAACGACTGTCCGTTTATCATCTGCATTTCCTCTTGTTGTAGCATATTTAATGGCCAGTAGTGTACTTGCAATTGAGAAAGACTGTCGAGCAGAGTTGTCGGAGTGCCTGGTGCAGTTGTATCCGAACGACACAAGAAGAGTTACTGGCGGCCAGACAGTGATTAATATTATATACTGACAGAGTACAGGGCGATTCAGAGGAAAAACGCACCAACAGGACTGACAAGGGGCCAGTTTTATTGCCAATAAATCTTTGCCAAGAAGAGACTGTTGTCGACTACTGTAAGGCAATAATATCCACCTGCAACGCCGCAGCTTCTTATTTAAGTAAGATACAAGTAATTTAGAACATTTATAATGTGCGGCTAGTCAGCGTATTTGTGCTGAACTTTTCCAATAATAGATCAGTCAGAGGTTTTAATGTAATTGCGACTTTCATCCAAGACATTGATCAATTATGATTACATATTTCCTATTATTTCGCCGAAGCTACCTTGTATAATAGGCGCCAGTAAAAAACTGAAATATTGTTAATTTGCCCTTACAGGTAATAGAACAACGATTTTAGCCTTTATTTGGTGTTAGCTGTTGAACAGTGAGCAACGAAGATCATTCAGTTGTGGTTCATTAATGTTCGGCCATTAGAATAATTTTGTTAAAGGAATTGGAAGTGCAGAATTTACTTAATGGTAAAATAATGATCAATTCTGAGGAAGAAATAAGTTTTCACGAAAATTTTAAAGTATCTTATCGATTGTGCCGAAAACAATAGCCTTTTCAATAACTGACTAATGATGCATAAATAATATTTAGTGACATTGATTAATTTTTTATAACATCAATTAAAAGAACTTCATTTATTGACAAAGCATTTACCTTAATTAAATGACAATTTCTTCACACGATATTTCACCTACAACTTTTGATTGTGTCTTCCGCAGAAACTAGTGTGATTAACTAGTTAATAGTAATTAGGTTTTATTGAAAGTGTTAATTGAGCTGGATGAAAATATTTTAGCAATTTTTGTCAATTTCAATAATAGGAACAAGCATAACTTTGATATGCGCATTTTCGATCAACTATAGAAATTGTAGTACAAATATTTGCTCTCTTATGCAGGTACTTATCCTAATCAACCATATTAATTTCTTTGTTTAACTATGTGCAATTTGCTGATTATGTCTTATGTTTCCAAACTGAGAGCGCCAATGTTGAGCATACGCCATGCTTGATTCGAGTATGGTTCTTGTACTCAACGACTGTTTTTCGATTTGTAGAAAATTGGCAGCAATCAGAAAGTTAACTGTTTATTTTAAGCCATGAGAATGATCACACACTAATCTAAATGTAGATCTGGTGAATAACCTAAGTATTTACCTCTAATTGCTGACATTTTCTACATATGCGTTTCATTTAATAATTAGTAAATACAATTATAATTATTTAAATGTTCCTGCAAATATTTTGTTGACGTTTTGATCTTGGAAACATAATAACAATTTCTTATGTAAATTATCCCAATTTTTTGTCTATAATATACTTTTCCAAATTGCGACAGGTTACGCTACAGTAACAGTTTTATCATATCCTCCCCTAGATTCGTAGGATTATTTCGTTTCAAATTACGCCTCTTTTCCAAGCCATCAGGGATATTATGTACACGGATCAATCAATAACTCTAGCAAACTGTACTTTTATGGGTGTTGTTAAAAGAGGAAGCAGTAAAAATATACACATGTCATAACAGAAAGCAACAATAAAGGGGAAAATATTCATCGAGCATGAAAGAGTTTCTATTGAGTCCAAGAATATTCGTGCAGAATTCATTTGGCAACAGGGGCACGCAGGAGTAGATACGTAATTAAAACAAATAATACGCGTGATGATGGGCATGAAAAATTGGCATGCGGTACCGCTAGAAGGAATAATTAGGTGGCCAAGTGTGAAATTTTCACTGGAGCTCCGACCCATCTGGAAGAGAAGAGAAAAAATAGAAGGAGGAGGAAAGTTTATTAACGAAAATCTATAAAAAAAAATTGTGACACCGACCCTAGCAATACAAAGACCCTGTTAAACTACGCGTTACTTGTGGAAACCAAAAATATTCTTGGTGAAGATCTAAATACTTCTGAAAAGCCAATAAACTGTAGTAAAAGTGTAAGGTCATTCATATGACGCGGTCTGTGCAACTGACTGAAGAATTGTTTTACAGGATCAAGATAAAATTGCAATTTTGATATACGAGTTTTATATCTTTCTGTCTCTCCCCCCTTCTTTCTTTCTAACCCATTCTTTAATTTTCTCCAATTGGGATAAAAGATTTTCAGTCCTTTGCTTCCCATAATGGCTTCGAGAACATTTCCGTTTATTGTTAGTCGAACAACATTCACGGTTAGTAATACCTATGTTACACGGTCTACCTATTGGAACATTCGAATCGAGTCAGGCAAGCTCTCATGATTAGGAAAAAAGTACATGGAAAGGAAAACTGGGATGTTCTATGTGATTAATCGCATTATTGTGGCCAAGGCCTGGGAAAAGATTAATTTCATTTAACACACATGCCATAAAAGACAACCTACTAGCACATATTCCGAGTGGAAAGGCCCTCAGTTCTATTCGCTCAACTTCTGAATAGCTGCCCTCTTCTGTAGTTCAATTTAATAAGATCCATCACCGACCTTTAGACTGCAGAATGAAATGCAAATCGAAAAGTAATTAAATGAAATAAGTGCACTGTTCCTGTATAGCAAATAATTAACTTCAAATCTTTGTAAATCCGTAGGAACATACTGCGACAGGCATCAGTCCCTAGACTTACAAACTACTAAAACTAACTTGCTATAACCTAAGGACAACACTCCGAGGGAGGACTCGATCCTCGAGCGGCGAGCAACCGCGTGCTCCACAGCAAGGAGCCTTACAGCGCTGAGCCACACCTCCATAGCGATAATTAACTTTCTTTCACTAGAAAATATTCTGAAAACAAATGTCGGAAAAGGGAGATGTAACTATCAATACAGGCTTAACGGATAACTGGTTGCACTGCACTGATCTAATGTAGAGAGACGAACTGTCCAACACAGTACACTTGTGGACCATCGATTGCGGTATCTGCTCGTACATTTGTCCATCCGCCAACCCGAAACCGTCTTCGTTTCGTGGTGTTGCCTCACACGTTGCCTCACATCAGACGTCATGCACTTCCTGTTAGGGTGTGTTCATAACAAGACGATTTAATCAGAAAGGTAAGACTACAATCGCCATTAAAATGCTATGGGAAAGAGAGGACTGAAGTCATCACTTTCCTTAAAGTTTCACGTGTTTAGAAATGTACGGAATAGATACTGTCTTGAAAAGATCTAACATTGGCATCAATGAAAACAAAAAAAAAGCTGAATTCCAATGTACCCAAATTACGTCAGACGAAGCTTAGAATGTTATATGGGGAAATATGGCACAAAATAAACAGATGTATTTGGGTTTTCAGCAGCAAAGTATGTGATCTAAGCAGACAGGATATAAAATATTGACATTTCATAGAAAATTACCATGTCCTGAACAGGAATATTTTTTTAGTAGCAAATATAAATTGTGTTCTAATGAGTTTTGTGAGCGTATTCTCAGTGTACTCTTGGGGGTTGAACGTTTAAAAATAGATGTGGGATTCAGAGGTCATTCAGTAAGGAAAACACTGCACATATTAGAGTTTTATGTTGAACCTTCGGGTTGAAGAATACGACACGGACTGAAGACAACGATTGAAACATCAGGTACAAACCGGAATGCACAATGTCTTCTGATAACTACAATGGCTACTTAAAACCGATCGTATACAGGGAACAATTTATGAAAAACTTGACGAAGAAGTACGTTAGAGTCCTTTGTAGTTAGATGCTGCTAAACAGCTAAACCTCATATTTTACTACTAGAAGTATTTGGACCTTTCGACCTAATCTATATATCCTTTTTTTGTCTATTGTTTCAGGTAAGTCATCGTGCTTCATGAACGTGCCTTGTTCAGCTCTCTGTACAATTCCAGGGATACTTCAAGCTTACTGCTTTAATGTAAGTTTTCTGTCGTATATGGCCATCCAATGATTAAGAAATACGTTTCCATTGTACACATATTTCACAGTCTGGTATTAGCATTTTAGCTTTGAAGTTGCCAGCAAACAGCTATTAGACTCAGATTCAGATATTTAGTAATACCACTTGAATTTTGTAATGTCTGATACGCTGCAAATGTTATTTTTAATTGACAGATAATCAAAATTTAATAGGGGTAAACGTAACAAACAAATCAATGTATTTGTTAACACTCAAAGTCACAGAGGACCAGCGAAATTGTCACATGTTTAATATCACGTTACGGTGTATTCTTACAAATTTTGTCATTATTTAATTTACTTCACTTTTACCATGAAGTTTATATCAGTGCATTACATGATCAATTTGACAGTAACGGTCATAAGAGTGGATACTTTAGTTTCAAAAATACTTGCGGCTTTCAAGAAAATACTTTAGTTTCCTTGGATCTTGTTCAATCGGACAGCGTTTAATTAAATTAAGGTCACAACAAATAAACTGATAAATATATTTTATAGAAATTGAAGCACCAACGTATCTTTTCTAAAACGTAGAAGGTGAAATATCGCATTAGCATATGCATGTAGCCCATTCACTAAATTCCAAAGCAGAAAACCACTAGAAAAAAAAGTGTAAATGATTGGAATAAATATCGCGCGTTCTTGCTTACTATATAGGCAGTCGAGTTAAAGACTCAGGAGACCCGTGCTCCTATACCGGCTGTGGCACAAATTTTAAGTAATGAAGTAAATGAGACTCGATCTGTCTCTGGAATATATATTCGTTTGATCTTAATTCGCTGTACTTTTTCATACTTCCTTTTTTCTTCGATCATTTAAGTAATTCTTCTGTTACCCCGTCATAGTAAACAGCATTCCAGAAATTTTTAGGAGATAGTCTGTATGAAGAACAGTTGTATACTCATAAATATGACTATATAATACTAAGATCTGTACCGAAAGTGTGATGCTGGTTTCCCTCCTCACTTGGTTTTAACTACAAGAGTTGATCAATTAAACATTTAGAAAATTTTTCAACTGTTGACTTCTATCTTGCTCTTCTCAAATGGCTGTTCAGAAGACCAGTTCATGCTTTTGTAAGACATTAAGGGAAAGAGTTGTATTTGGAAGATATCGCAACTAGGAATACAAAATGTTTTTTTCTGTCTGACCGTAACTGTAGGATCTGACTTTTAGGACCATATAAAGAAATGCGAACTGGAGACCGTTTACGACATTTCAATACATATTTTTTAGCTGGGCTGTTTCATGCATCTTTCCACATTTTTCGCTTTTATTTCAGTGATGAATAACACATTCAAACTATTTGGAATCTATTATCAAATCTTCGTGTCAAAAAACTTTACGTTGCAAATACCGTATTTTTTAGTGTTATAACTATAGTCCATCATAAAAATTACGTGTACAACAATACAGCGTTGAAACGTATTCTTCCCACCATAAATATTGTTAACATCTCATGTTAGACCAATTCTGTTATTTTAGTTAGTATGTATGGAAGCATCTACTCAATTTTATCGTAAATTATCATGTAATTAGTTACCTAAAACATTTTAAGCGACTATATCAATATTAGAAATCTATAGTTCTGTAATTAATAAAATGACATGTAAATCACACCGCCAAAATTGACTTCGGATTTAATGTAATAATGACTTGGCAATTCAAAAGCAATATAATGATGTCAGAATAATCTGAACATACTTAAGTATAACGTACATAGAATCATAAAGTAGCCTATTTTAAACAGTCCAAAGTGATTGTCACGCCACCATTTTTATTACAGAAATAAAAATGTAAAAATGTCTATTACGGATATGGTCGCTATAATTTTTGTTAGGTAAATTATTAGAGAGCTTTTTTGACTTAATTTTTGAACACATGATTCAGTGCTACATGGTAAACGACTTGGTCACACATCGTACCAAATTTTTCTGTGGATGGACGGCATTGTGAGAACTGCATCTATGTGAATTGTATGTATTTGATGAAATCTATTTTTTTTTTCTTAGTCCGCCCTTTTTCTTCTCAGGCATCATTTATTGTATGTAAGCTTAGGATTTCTTTGCAGCATACTTCCTGTCTCATTTTTGTCTTAAGAGGCTTTGATGTAACTACTTCTGGCAAAGCCTGGGATATAAGTGCCTCTAAGTCGATTTAGCTGTTGCTGACTCTTGTGCTGCGGTATTTCATAAGTCGACATTAATTAGATGTAATTCTCCCAGACATTTCACTCTAGAAAGTGGCACAATACTCTCGAACACATGCGAACAATAAATAATCGGTGTCCAATAGTGAACTTTACTGTAACTTGGATTTCTAAGCACATGTCGTATCTGACAACTATTCAGATCGTAGAGAGGAGCAATCTGAATCTGTGTCCCAGCACGAATCGAACAAGCAACTCCCAGCCATTAAATTCGACGTCGGCCGATATTCCGGCAAGAGAGCACTCTGCCATTTTCAAGGAGAAACTGCAGTGAGGAATCAATGTGCAACTATGTTTAAAACCTTGGTTTTTAATGGGTAAACAGGAAAGACAACACACACTGATCAAGCAAGCAACAGCGCCGATACGAGCAAAGGTGAATTAATTTCTGGAACATCTAAATTCAATCTACCCCAACATCCGTTTCACAATGGAAGTGAAAAAGAATGGTTGCCTTCCCTTCCTTGATGTGATGGTCAGGGGGAAGGCAGATGTTACGTCGGGACATGTTGTTTATAGGAAGCCAACTCATACTGATTTGTATCTGCAACCCATCTCTACATGAAGGGGTTCTTCCAACCTTATTACATAGGGCTCACGTCATTTCTGACCCGGAAAGACTGCCCACTGAGCTGTCCCATATGGAGGTCACTTTACGTCACAATGGCTATAGTGAAGCCGCGGTGGAGTAGCCGAGCGGTCTAAAGCGCCTCGCTGTGGAGCGCGCGGTTGCTCGCCGTCGGAGGTTAGAGTCCTCCCTGGGGCATGGGTGTATGTGTTTCCATATGTTAGTTTATCTTAGTTTAAGTAGTTTGTAAGGTACGGACTCATTACCAAGCAGTGTGGTCTGATAGATTTACAAACATTTGAACATTTGAGCTATAGTGAAGGGCAGATTAAAAGAACGTTTGGCTATTGACCACATGTGCAACGGGCTAGTGATGATAGCATTGACTCGGCTCCAACGTCAGTGGCCTTTCTGCCATACGTTGGCAGCACTTCCAAAAAGATTGATAGCATTTTGCAAGAAAACAATGTGAAATGTTTGTTTCGTCCACAACATAAAATTACGGCACTGTTGGGATCCGCTTAGGATGATTTCGGTTTGCGCAAGGCGAGTATCAACCGTATCCCATGTAGCTGTGGCATGTCATATGTTGGTCAAACTATTAGGACTCATGAGGACCGTTGTATTGAGCATAAACGTCACACACGTTTACAACAGCCAAACAAATCTGCTGTGGCCGAACATTGTATTAACACTGGTCAACCCACGGAATACAATAAAACGGAAATTTTGGCATGCACTTCCAGCTACTGGGGTTGTTTTATCAAGGAAGCGATTGAAATAAAACTAGCAGGCTACCTTATGGGGGGGGGGGTTTCGAGTCCTCCCTAGGGCATGGGTGTCTGTGTGGTCCTTAGGTTAATTTACCTTACTTTAAGTAGTTTGCGAGCTACGGACTGATGACCACGCAGTTTGGTACGATAGATTTACAAACATTTGAACATTTTTTTTTTACTACCTGATGAATAGGGATGGACAAAACTAATCCGACCTCATCCGTCGAGAAATGATGTTTATTATCGATATCTTGATAGTTTTCATCTTTTGTCGTGTCGGCGCTGTGTGCTTGGTTGCTTGGTGTGTGTTGTCTTTCCTGTTTATTTGCTGAAAACCGAGGTTTTAAAGATCGTTGAACATTGATTCCTCACTGCGGTTTCGGCTTGAAAATGGTAGGGTGGTCTCCTGCCAAAATATCGGCCGACGTCTAATTTGATACCTTGTTGCATACTCGCAAGTTTTTCGAACACTGCCGTATATTATTAGCGAAAAGGCACCAAGAGAACTTCGTGCCTCCAAGAGATACGTAGCAGCGCTGATCTACCGACGCACCGACCCGTTTATTGATGTGAAGTAAATTAAAGTGCCAGTTGGCTGCTGGCTACAAGAAACACTTGTTGTAGTGAATTAACGCCTACATCCACCCCCCTCCCCCCACCTCACTCGGCGTCAGTCTTTTCGGATTCCGATAAATGGCAGTCGAGCGGGCCACTGAACCATGTTGTGTGATCACAGGTGCCGTCAACAGCCTCGAAACACGCTGCTAAGGAACGCAACGACAAGTGATTTATCGCCTGTTGATGGAGTACTCTGCTCCAGGTTTATTCCCTGCCATCCGTCACGCCTACCAACAGCAGCTGCGATGTATGGTGAACTAAATCCACTTCTCCGCGTCCACTCTTTAGTGTATTTTTCCAGTACTGTAAAATTATGCCCGATGCTTCGCCGCGGAAAGCATCAGCATCACAATTATAACTCAATTTGTCAGTCAAAAGAGAGTTTATTATAAATTTAAAACCGTTTAAAGACAAAACATTTTAGTATACATATAAATGGTTCAGCGATTACTACATTCGAATGTTTCCGATCTTCTTAAATTCGAATATGAAAATCGAGAGCAGTGGCTGCTCTTAAGATAAAAAAAAGGCTCATTCTCATCAACATGACTGATAGGAATACGATTGATTTTTCTTAGAAAAGGAGGAATCCCTGAATATTTTATAAGGATGATGGAAATTTTAAAAGATTTTATCTCCAATTTTTTTAACTTCGTAAAAATTTTAGATCTCTTATTTCCTCCCCAGCCGCGGAAGTCGTACAATGGGCTGAATGGATTAAAAAAATTAAATGGCTTACAGAAAAATCATTATAGGGATAGTATAGTGTCATTTCGCCACTGAAAATAATGGAAACAAAGGAGAATTAGTGTTTACGTTTCGTCATTAAGGACGGCGTTTACACTTGTTTGTTTGAGTAATGTTGCAGAAGGAAATCGGTAGTGCCCTTCCGGGGTAACTATTCCAACTTTTGATTGGATTGATCTACAGAAGGTACGGAAAATATTAATATGGATGGGCGGAGGAGGATTGAAACGACCGTTCTCCCGAATCGGAGTACAAAATGCTAACAGTTATGCCATCTCGCTAGGTCCTTGAAGATAATAGACTCTTTGATTCGTTGAGGGTACAAGTCCACAAGATAGGTCAATTCGTTGCACGAGGTTTAAGACACTCGCAAAGGATTTCATTGCTCAATCCACCAAATAGCGGTATTGTTGATACATTATCACCCACTGTTCCATCATGTCCCACAGATTTTCTGTGAGCTTCAGGCTAGTCTAGATTTAATATTCGGCGAAATGTTCGGAAAACGAGTCACGTATTCCTTCTACCTCGTGAACGCTTGAGAAGACATGTTGATCGTTTACTAATATCCCAAATATATTTAGTTCCTTCGCTGACGAGTTTCGGTACTAAATGTTCAAAGATAATGGTGGCATTTTTGATCTGACAGTGTTAACCATCAACAAAAGAACGTTCCAAGTAACAATATACCTCGATTCATACATGTGTGTTGTTCATGAAATACATGACATTTAATAAAACAAACACACAGTTATTACTGATAAATCTGAAGCATTGAATTAAAATTTGTAGTGCGGCCGGGAATCGAACCCGGACCTCCATGCTTACTAGGCAGACGTGTTATTGTCCTTGCGGACGCTGTTCGTGTTGGTTCGGTTTTGTTCTACGTGTTCTTTGGCTCAGCTTTTTTTATTACAGAGGGCACTTAGCCCTCTGACCGGGCGCGCTGAGCTAACCGTTAGACTACCGCACCACTAACTGTTAAGGCGCCTTGGAATAGTATAACAGTTTGGCACCAACGGCACATTCTAGAGCGTCACGCCTGTGATCTTTCTATTAAACAGCTATTCAAATAACTTTTTAAATAAAAGAAACACATCTTAATGCAAGATAATTACATTGTACAGACAGAAGTGTGTAAATTAATTATAGTATATTACATATTAATAAAAACGTTCGAGGGTTTTGGCGGTCTGAGTTTACTTGTAAGTACCAACTTCATTTTGGAAGGAAATATGAGCAGAGTTTTTCTAAGGGATACTTGTTCACCGGACAATACGCTCACACCACTTATTACACAAAGCTCTTTCCAACATAGTAAAGAGACCTTACAGAATAAATATATGGAAGAGCAAGTTAATGGCTACAGATCAGCGACGTCATATGATTCGGAGCGGAACAGACAAAACAAAACTTAATAAAAAAAATAATTCTGACATTACTATCATAAATAAAAGTGCACCTGAGGGAGTTTTTTAGTGGGATTAGCTTATAAAGATATGAAAAACGGTTTGCATATAGAACTTATGAAATATTTGTAATTAGGGGCGAACTCTGGAATATCTGCATACGATTTGAATTTAATGTGTGACTGTCTCGCAAGGAAAGCCATTCCTGCAGTGATCGAGTTAAAAGAACGTTATTTCTACGAAACTGCCCCCTAAAATCTTGCGTTCTTCTTCCCGAGTAATTTTTTAAACTTTTCTTTCTTTCGCTTGACTAAAGATTGCCGCTGCCGTCAAAAGCTCAGAAAACTTTTATCAGGCCACTTTAGAACGGCAGCTAACGTTGTCGGGATTTAAAATTCACCGGAGAACAGAGGGGGCGACAGACGGAGCGTCTGAGCGCTGCAGGTGCGGTACAAAACGCGCCGCTAATGTCGTACAAACCGTCGTGTTTTATCTGCAGAGTTGCGCAGTGCTGCCACCATTACGGCTCATTACGGATTCGCGGCTCCGTGTCGCGCGCGGCGCCAGAGGTGCATTACTGACCGGCGGCCGCCGCGAATCAAATTGGCCGCACTGTCGCTCCGGCGAGCGCGTGTCGCTCTGAATGCAAATCTCATCACGGGCAAGTGAGCGCCGGCCTTCTTTTCACGCGTCTTTTTCCCGAACCTCCATTAGCGGCCTGACAGACCAAGGCCAGAGACGGACCTCACACAGGACGCTGCCTCCAGCAGTGGCTGAAAGTTCACGCTGCAGAATCTGCTGCAATTCGGTCTGTCAGGCTCACCAGTCACGATTCATTAGCATCGCCGATGAAGTTAAAGTTTCCTGTGGCTGCCACAAGGATCAAGCTGAGTTATCGCCTTTCCCCCGTTCCTGTATCAGTGATCTTCCGAAACCAATCGCAATTTAACCATTTCTTTCCCACGTAATTTATTCAGCTTTCTAAAAAATAAAATTAATTGTTTCCCGTATTAATACATTTCACTGGACCTCAAAATATGTGTTTTCAAATTAATACAAATAAACAATCCCTGAGACGGATTTCCGTCTCAAATATGTCAAAGACATTACTGATAAATCTGAAGCATTGAATTAAAATTTGTGGTGCGGCCAACTGTTGCCACAGCGAAGAAGTGTTACGCGGTCAGTCGAGCCAAGTTCCTCAGACCGTTAACATCTAAGGCTGTCTTTATAGTCCGCGGTTGCTCCGCGGTGGAGTAACCGCTGTGATTTTGCGGAGGCTCCGCTAGTCACTCAGCTGCAGTGATCTCGAACACCCTGTTCCCACCTGGCGGCCACACATATGGCACACCGAACAGTCG